>VDFB02281492.1:549870873-550439197 GCA_007258455.2 Sequoia sempervirens
TCTGTCTATTTTTGATTTGGGTGTGGCTTATTTCCAACATTACTTATGTTGTGAGTGCATTTGTTTCACAGATTCGAGGAGTAATAGTTGCTCCACAACGATCTGCATGGAAAAATGAAGATACAAGTAAGTGGCTTCACTTCTCAGGAATCTCTGGCCTCCATATAGATGGTGGAGGTATAATTGATGGGCAAGGCCATGATTGGTGGGAAAAATCTTGCAAAGTTGACAAGAAAAACGTAAGTTTCTTTTTCTTGTTTTTTGGGGATATAGGTAGGGTTTGAACAATTGATATTTTAACTAATTTATTGATAATAGTAAATATGAGTTTTTTTACAGTGGATGAAGTTAGCGTATAAAATGTTTTTAGATTTAATCACATGTATCTTGATATTGACGTTTCAAATCATACTCAATAAATAATAATCCATCATCAAAAAGAAAAAATTATTTCCGATTTAATCTCTCACCCAAACAAACAAAATTTATACATTATAATACATTGACTGTTACTGGCATTCAATCTAACACTGTTTTATGGTGTATGGATATGCAGCCTTGCAAGAAGGCACCCACGGTATGTTTCCTGAGCTGAGAACAAACAATCTTTGCTTAGTTGAAATCCAAAAGCACTGCTTTTTCATGAGATTCTTTGCTAAGTTTTCACTGCTTTTTCATTAGATTCTTTGCTAAGTTTTCACTGCTTTGTTGTTCCTTTCAGGCAATGTATATTCATGGTTGCAAGAACGTTGTGGTGAGAAATCTGCAATTTGTGAATAGCCAACAAATGCATCTTGGCATATTCTACTCCTCTGCACTCCATGTGTCTGCACTTACCATAAAAGCTCCAGAAGACAGCCCAAACACTGATGGAATTCATCTACAGGGGGTTTCCGATGCTAATATTTATAACTGTGACATTGCAACAGGCAATCCATCTCTCTCCTTCAATTTCTAAAACCTCTGCAGATTTTTCTTTTTTCTTTGTATTTTAAACAGCAAATTGCAGATCTTTTGTCTGCTTTTTAGGTTTTCTGGGGTTAATATTTGGGAAAGAAAAAAAAAACTACTTTTTAACATATCTTTTAATTAGAAAAGTGAAGTTAAAAACAAAAAATTAAAAATTAAAAGAAAATAGGGATAGGTAGAGTTGGATGGGATAGCGATGGTTTGGTTTATTTTCATTTTTCTAAATCCTGTGTAAGATTTGACACTTTTTGTGACTTTTGAGAAAGTTTGTCAATTGATTTTTTTTGTTTTAACATATCTTTTAATTTATAGAAAGAAAGTAAAAAATAATATTTAAAAATTGATAAAAAAAATAATATTCAGAAAAATATAATAAAAAGTAATATTATTTAAATTTATTTAATATTAAAAAATAATTGAATTATTTAGATTTTAAAGTTTATTTATAAATCATATATTATTTCAATATGTAATTAACTTTTCTCTTGTTCAATTAAAAATATTTCATTCCTACAATTCATGATGTTGTATAATGATATTTTCATCAATATTTCAGATCATATTTCATATTCCAACAGCCAAAATTTTCTCTCATCAAACTTTTCAATAAACACCTGTTTCCTTATAAATGGTCCATAAGAAAGTCACTGTCTTGCTTATTTATATGTTAACTGCTTACAGGGGACGATTGTATCTCCATCACGTCCGGGGAGTCCAAGACATACAATGTTAATATTCAAACCATCAGATGTGGACCAGGACACGGTATCAGGTAAGTGTTAGCCATTTATTTGCTTAAATTCACCATATTGATAACTATGGATTGGTTCGATAATTTGTTCTGATTTTGCAGCATTGGAAGCCTAGGACAGGGTGGAGAGAAAGCAAACGTACAAAAAATCAATGTCAGAGATGTTGTGTTTGATGAATCAGACAATGGAGTCAGAATCAAGACTTGGCAGGTGGAATGATTCCTAATAATTCTCTTCTTAGATCTCATATGTTAGTTTTATTCATTCAATAAATATGGCTAATATCTTTTCGATTCAGAGGGTATCTATTTCATCGAAGTCATTTGACGTACAATCTACATCTCATTCATTATATCATACTTTCATCAAAATCATCTGGCGCGGAATCCCTATCATATTGATTAGATCATACCTCAGAAAATTTGTATCTTATAAATGACGTAATCAAAAAATATACCATCAAATTCATCAATTGAATTACAACCCTTTAACTTGCTTTTAACTTGTACATACAGGGCGGTTCCGGGTATGCAGGACAAATCTTGTTTTCAAACATTACAGTTAATAAAGTTGATAATCCGATCATTATAAATCAGAATTACTGCGACTCTTCTAAAGCCTGCAAAGTTCAGGTAAAAGACATGACTCTCCATATTGTTGAAAAGCATTTGTGATCAGTTTATGTAGATGTGTCTGATTATTTAATGTGATTTTATGTGCAGAAATCGGCAGTGCAAATTCAAAATGTTACGTACGAAAACATCAGAGGGACGTCGGCGAACGAACAAGCAGTGAAATTTGTATGCAGTGAGAGTGTGCCGTGCAAAGATATTGTTGTTAGAAATGTAGATATAAATTCAGTGGGATCATCCGCAACAGAATCTGTGTGCGTGAATTCTTATGGCTCAGCTTTTGGGCATGTCAACCCACTCAGCTGCCTTCAGAGATCGTGATTTTGTTTTTGCTGGGAGATTAAATGGACTTAAAATAATTTGTAGCGACCGATAATATCTGTAAAAAGGTTTGAGAGAAAGTAAACCATAGAGAGTTTTCTAGTATATACACAAACATTTTAGATAGATTAAGCCATAGTGAGTTTTCTAGTATATAGACACCATCATGATGATTTTGAAATTTAGCCAGGCTTTGAATTATATAGAGAGAGTTTTGTAAGAAATATTTGTTAGGAATATACGCTCCATCACAATATTGATGTGTCAATTGCACTGTAGAATAATTGTAGTTTGCTGGCAACAGTTGCAATATGTTGTCAAATTCTGAGTTTACATGATCTATAAATTTGTAATAGTTGTTTATGAATGACATATCAACCCGGCTGTTTTGTGCTCTCTTTTTAATAATATTGTATATACTCCACATCACCATCATAATGGCTTTAAATTGTAGCTAAACTTCGAATTATATATTGTGAGTTTGAATTAACTTTTTTATTATTTTTGTAATGAATTTAAGTTATTAAAGTAGTATATATTTTTAATGGTGAAATTTGTATATTTATGTTAATTTTTATTTATTTTTTGGTTTATTTTAAAAGAATACCTCAATAAAATTAATATTACCAAATGGTATGATCTTGTTTGTAGGGTTTATTTTTAAAATTTTCACCTATTTCAATTAATGCACATTCTCACATATTTGATCCATATATTTAACATCTATTGTACTGTCTTGATTTTACTACTCACTTTACTCACTTGTCCTCGATCAATCCTACATTCCCCACCTTAATTTTACTACTCATTTGTCATGGACTAATTTGATTTTACTACTCACTTATCCTTGATCAATCCTACATTACCCACCTTAGTTTTACTACTCACTTGTCATGGATTAATCCTACTAGTGTAGGAACAATCTTGCATATGTCTAACTTGTCCTAAATCTCAAAATCTCAAGTTCAAATTTTAGCTAACTCTCACCCATTTATTTCTTGCATGAGCTGACTCGATACATGTTATATGTGATGGGGGAATTAGAATAAAAAAAAACTGAGGTAATTAAAAATGAACAATATTGACTAAGACTAATGTTATTTTAGTACCAAGAAAATATTAGATTAAGCATTAAAATGATTTGTTCAATAATGATGGATTATGTGAATGCTCAAAGTTAGTGTGAGATTCCTACAATATAACTTGTAAAAATTTTCATATGATCGATTAAGACAAGAGGTAGATTTATAGACTTTTTGGATAAGAAGATAGATGATGGAGATTGATTTGCACATGGTCTTTGATTTATATGATTTATTTGTTTTATTTCATTCCGGAATGTGCATGCATAAATTAGAATAATTTAGAAATTTGCATGGATAGAAAAATGACATTTAAGAATGGCATGTGGAGATAATTAATCAATTATTTTCAGAAATAATTAACTAATTATATTTGTATGGAATTTATTTTATAGAATGCATACTTTAGGATAATTAATCAATATTTTCATAATTAATTAATAATACATACATGGGTTTAGAAACTGATTAATTAGTAATATAAATTATTAATTTATTTAGAAGACAATGTTAGAAAAAAAAGATGAGAATTTTAATTAATAATAAATATTAATTAATTGAGAGACTAATATTGGGAACTAATTGGTTAATAAATTAATTTGTTAAGAGGAAATTAATTAAGAATAAATTAATTAACTAATTAATAATAATTAATTAACTAATTAATAATAATTAATTTGCCAATGGAATTTGATGATATATAGAATTAATTAAGTAAATAAATCACTCAATCAAAGTGGTGATGTAGAGGGAATTGACTAGGATGATCTAATGTATAGAATTTTTAATAAAAAGTAGTGCAATTTAGATGTTTACATTTTCTCATTTTTGAAAGGTTGTTGTGACTAGAAGTAGTAACTTTTCAAAGAAAGTAAAATAAGATAAATAAGACAATAAATAGATGGAAGAGAATGATGCCACAAGTGGCATGATGGTTAGGGGTGAAGCCACAATAGTGGTTTACAATTCAAGTGAGGAAGGAAAACTCACAAAAAATGACCCCAAAGTAAAAAAAGTGTTTTTGGGGGTTCGTACAAACCTACTAGTTCAACCAAACCCATTAGGGGTTTGTTCGAACTAGGGTTCAAGCGAACGCATTAGGGGTTCGTTCGAACTAGAGTTCGAGTGAACCTCTTTAAATTTTGGCTGCCAAAATCAAAAAACAAATGCATGGAAAAGGGGGTTCAAACGAACCCCCTTGATGAGGTTTGCTCGAACCCCTAGGGGTTCCTTTGAATCCCCCTTGCCCCTCATCCCCCTCTTGAGACACAAAAAAAGTCTAATTTTTTACGCTCGGAGCTCAGGTTGAGGATGAAAATGGAGGAGTCTTCAAAAACCAATCTGGAATCAAATAGTCCTTAGAACGAGCTATCCAACGAATATAATTTTAATATGTTTTGGTTTTATTATGTATTTTTTTTTTAGTTTTATTAAACATGGATTCTTCACCAAAAATGAAGGTCTCTGTTCTGCACATGTGGAAAAATAGCAGATTATCAAAAAAAAAAATTTAAAAATATGAGTGCGCTAGATATTGAAGTCCTTGATCCAACAATTTTTTTTTTGAATTTTGATATATACAAAAAAGTTGTGTTATACGGCCGCACTATGTCTGAATTGTAATTGGTTTGACTTCAAAACTTGATTAAAGAAAAAATATTAAATAAAAAACCATCTAACCAAGTGGAAGCACTAGATCTCGGAGTTACAAATCTAAATTTGAAAGAATTAGAATTTTATCTTTCATGGAATAAAAGTTATGCTTTATACGGTGTGTGTCACTTTTTAAAAATGTTGTTTTTTGAAAAAAATTAGTTTTCGTGGGAGATGGAAAAATAAGTGCAATCGGATTCCAAAAATTTTGAATTTTTTTTTTAGAATCTACAGACAAAATGTGACGAGACTCTATTTTGCATCATCTTCAAATTCCTCACGGTTTATTCGCTATAGGTGCCCAAAGGTGAAGATTTAGTTAAAAATAATAATTTCAGTGTCTAGTTTGGCCAAAAATTGTAAACCACTAATGTGGGATCACCCTTAGAGAGATGCACCCTCAAGAGGACATGTGGGGATGAAAGATATGGATGGAAAATAAAAATGGTCAAGAATATATGTGTGATCATGATTTCTATGGATCTTGCATGATTTTATAAATTTTTTGAGCAACCTAATTTATTATAGCATAGATGACATTATACAAAAAGGTATAAGGACTAGATTGGCAATGTGTCAAGTGTTCAAAGGATTGGTCCGACATAACAGGTCTCAAGGAAAGATGTCATAAAACATCATGATATGGAAGATTGATGTTATGATGATATATTGCAAGGACCAATTTGACAAAAATAAAATGGCATAATAATAAAAGAAAGAAACATAAGAAACAAAAAATGCAAGTAAAAGAAGATAAGAAAGAATATAAGAGAAATGATAATAATAGACATAAACTCAAAATAAAGGAAAGTTAATTAAATTTGTCCATGATTAGGTGAAAATCCCAATATTTATTTGATCATGATTGTGATGATGTAGCCCAAGAAGGGATGCATGCAAGGATATAGGATTTGAGAAAGATATCCCAAGAGGATTGTGTGGATGTGTTTATCATGATTAACGATTTGAACATAACCAAGGACAATGTTTGGCTATTTTATTGTTACGATTGTTGTTGATTTTTAGTCATGTTCTTAATGATTTGGATTTTTCTAGATCTTTTAAATGGTTTGGGTTTTGGGGGGTAATTAAATGTTTCTATATTTTTGGGTTTTATTTTTAAATTTTTTATTTTTCTAAATATTTTGAATTTTTTCAGTAATGCTTTCAAAGATGATTAGATACACTAAGATTTTTTTGAAACAAGCCTCAATATATTTTTCATGTTTTAATCATGTTGAAAAGATTATGGTAAAGAAATATAAGGATATTGAGGACTTGGATGGAGTAGCGTCTTTCCAAAGTATAAGATACTTGTAGATAATAGATTCATATGACACTAGAAACTAATTTTCATCATGGTACTTACCCAAGGTGCCATAAGAATAGTTTTCACTTGTGAATGATTATTTTATTTCTTTTTTTTTTACATTTTTGTGACATAGAAAATTGATTAAATGATATAGGTATTTGAGATGAATGGTATTCATAGGTTCATTTAGCTCTTTCCCATCTTGTGTAGCCAACTAATATTAGATCCTTATTAAATTTTACAATGATAACGTAACCCAATCAATAGGAAAAGAAAGTGCAAACTTATATGCTACAAATCAAATATTTGTAGATCTTGAATCCCTCTTCTTAGTCAAGGGCGCCACTACCCTTGACCCTTTAATTTAGCTCCAAATTTTTATGGCATGTACATAGATATCTACCCTTCTTAGATCTTTTTTCATTTAATCAATTTTAAATTTCATCTATATGAATAATTTGTGTTTTCAAATTTGGTTTCATAGCTAATTAGGTCAACAAATTCACATTAAATCCAATTGACTTTCAAAGCAACAAAAGAACCAAGTCCATGGATTTTAGGCTATTAGCCAATCTTGACACCCTTGTTGGCTTGGATTCTAATGTTGATGCAAAATAATATTGATCTAGGGTAATCTGCTTTTTAGATCTAGGATATATTTTTCCACGTCACAGCAGATCATCAAAACCAATCCATAAATCAAAATTTTCATATTACATACAATAGGTTCCCACCACCTTCACAACTATCATGAAAAAATTCACTATCAAAAAATAATGTTGGTCCCAATACTAAGCCGAATCCAAAATCCAAATCAACTTTACCACCTAATCCCACCATCCCTCATTCCAATAAAAACCTGAAATCCCTAAATCTAAAATGGATCAATCCACATATCTAACTTTAAAATCTTACATATTGAATCTACAATCCAAATCCCATCCTCACCTCCACCATCTAAATCCATCCCACTTCATCCTAAATCCAATCATAAACCTAGAATTTATTATATCCTTGCAACAACACTTTACCTCAAGAGTCATGATAGCACTCTATCAAGATATTTATATTTAGAAAATGCCAACCCAACTATCAAAGAGAATCATCATGATTGTGCATTATATGCAAGTGCAAAAATATTATTGAAGCAACTCCATAAGGTAAGATATTATTGGCATGTCATGACCAAATAATCCAAGTCAACTACATCAGATGTCCATGCGCGTGACACCTAAAATACAACATTCCAAAAAATAGAGAAGGGAGAAAAGGAAAAAATATAAAAAATAGTAAAGAGAAATAAATATTTCCAATGGTGAAAACCACTTCTTGTGGCACCTTGGGCAAGTACCATGATAAAAACACATTGATGGGAGTCATGTTTAAATAAAATAGGCTATGTATACCTTAAAATTAGGGGCAAGTTGTGTCATCCATTCAACCAAACCTATCCTCTTATCATGTCATTCCATCATACCCATCCACCATATCCATTCAGCTATACCTCATCCATATTTCCCACTCACCTTGGTCTTAGAAATGATTGGGGGAACATGATGCATACTTTGGCCACACACCATCTACCATCACTTAATTTCCTATATAGTACTACCTAATCCCTATCTTGGATTAAGACATGTTAGTGCTATGTGATGTAGTCCTTGAGCGTCCCCCCTTAAGTCCTTCCATGATTTTGTATCCTCTCGACTCCATCCATTTTGTAAAACATTCCATCTAAACCATATTTATCCTTGTCTCTAGGCTTGGATCATCCCTTTCCATTGGTTCCAAACATCAAAATGACAAAAAAAAAAAGAAAACACAAGTTTACCCAAACATATCCCCAATTTATAAGCATGCTCCACAATACACTTTATCCATGTTGAAGCCCTTAAATCTAAGCATACCCCATCCAAAATCTTGCATCCATCCAAACACATCCATAAATTTTTTTCATTATCTTGCTAAAAGTTGTGTTTCATCTAGACAATCAATCTAATCAATCATCATTGAGATGTTTTCCCAAATCCTTTCGTTGTTTTCAAGATGTGTCCTTCCCACATCAACAATTCTATAATTATTAACGAATCAATCAATTTTTAGCTAAATAGAGTAAAAATATAATCTAATCCTCATCATTAATCCTTGGATCTAACCAATCCATCCAATCCTATATTTCCACACATCTTTGGCTTCAACAGGTCATTGGATACCCATTTTTGTATTTTGCATGTTTTTGATTGCTTGCTTTTATGGGTTTAAATTTTTTGTTGCCTATATTCTTAGTGATCCTTCCATCACATTGTCATGGTCACCTTGATCCTTCATATGATGGAATTCTAATGATAACATGTCTATTTCATCACTATTTTATTTATAAATTCTTTGTTTGTTTCTCATTCCATATGCACACATGACACGTCATCATCATGGTCTCCTATATCTTGGTGCATAATGCTAAGTGCTACAAAAATAAAGGTTGCTCCTTGCACGTGAAGTTACTATGGAAACATTTATTCCCCATCCATTACATCATTTATCTCATCATTCATCCATAAATCCCAATCATGTATCATTTTGTTGCATTACATCCTTATGAGATTTCATCATCCAACATGCAAATCCATGCAATCTAATCCAATCATCGTAGCAACATTAATCCAAATGCACAATCCTTAATCAATTATTTAGTCCTATATTCATGGCATGTACATCATCCCAAAATGATCTCTCTCAAGTCACCTTTTATCCTTTATGGCACATCTTGTGTTTTCAAGATACTTATTGGGTTCCATTTCACCCAACAACTCTCTTGAGAGAGCTTCACTTCCATCATCATCCTTAAGTGACAGGGGAATCTTGCCACTGGAGCTTCATTATACCCCATCCTACTTTTTATTCTTATTTGACATAATTCCACTTAGTTTCATTGTATCAAAGAGGGACAAAATATAGACACCTGAAATATTCCCTATGTATATTTATCATCACCAAACCTATCACCTAATCCCTAATAGACTAAATTCATTACCAAAGCCTATGTTCCATCATCCAATCCTAATTAACCTTTTCCATCTCCTCAGAAATAAATAAATACCTATTTCCACCTATTATCCGCCTCACACATGTGGCTACAAAATAATATTATTTAATGGAGTCGTTATTCTCTCAACACATTCCAAGAATATTGGGAACCTAGGAACACTTGTACTTATGGTCCCCTTATTCTCTCCACATCTCAAAGTTATAGCCTTATTAGGTGCATATGTCCTTAATTTCCCTTATCCTCACAACTACTTAGTAAATTTGGTAAGTTAATCCTATCCTTTCACATTCTAACTACCAATTTTGTTATCTTCTCCAAGTAGGAACATGTGCATATGCCTCACAACCAAAAAATCTTAGATGTCTAAGTGAAGGCTTTTTCCCAAACCACACCTTCATCAATGTCTTATTAACAAGTGCTGATGTAGTAGATCTATTTATCAAATAACAAGCAGTGGCAGTAGCTTTGGCCCAAAATTTTTGTTTTAGATCAGCTCCACTCAACATGCACCTAGCCTTCTCCATCAACATTTTGTTCATTCTTTCTACAACTCCATTTTGCTGCAGAGAATACAAAGTTGTCTTTTGTCTTTTAATCCCACAATCTGTACAGAATCTATCAAAATTTGCAGAACAGTACTCATCTCCATTGTCAGTCCTCAAACATTTAATTCTCTTCCTAGTATGAGTTTCTACCATAGCCTTGAACTCCTTAAAACAATTGAAAACTTCAACTTTATTCTTTAAAAAATATGTACCCATGCCCTCCTATTGAAATCATCAATAAAAGTAACATAATAAACTGATTTACCAATTGAAGAAACATCAACAGGACCAAATACATCAGAATGAATCAGATCCAAGATACATGAAGACTTATGAGAAGATGAGTAAAATTGAACATGGTTCTATTTTCCATAAATACAATGTTCACATATAAATCAAACTCTAGATTGCAATCATTCAACCCCTCAATGAGGTTCTTGTTTACCAAGGCTTTTAAACCCTTCTCTCCAATGTGGCCAAGCCTTTGGTGCCATAACATGGTCTTCTCTATAGGAAACTTTGATTTGGTAGACAAAGCACCCTTGGGTACCCAGAAGCCATGACCATCCGTAGAGGAGGAAACCATCTCTTTTTTCAGCGAGGTAGTTTCTGGCTTAGTTTTATCAAAAGTGCTATTGCTTTCAACTGTGCATGCATCAAGCTGGTACAATGTACCCAATCTACTTCCTCTCGCTATCACCATAGCACCTCTCACCATTTTCACACCTACTTCAGAAAACTGTACATGCACACCCACATCTATTAGCTTGCTAACAAATAATAAATTTTTTGCTAGTCTTGGGATATGCAAGACACCATCAAATCGTCTAACTCTACCATCAGCAAAATTCACATGAATACTACCACGACCAACAATATCAAGGAAAGAATCATCACCCAAATACACCTTACACCATCATAATTTTCATACTTACTAAACCGGCTTTTGTTAGGAGTCATGTGGAAAGATGCACCTAAGTCTATCAACCATACATTATCACCTACACGAGTGGCCAAGGCTGCAATAAAGGCATCTCTATCTTCCTTTTCAGACTCATAATTAGAATCTTGCTTCTTCTTATTCTTCTCTTCTTTTCATTCCTTTCGGAAGTGTCCAGTTTTGCCACAATTCCATCATATTGCCTTGGACTTACCAGGATATTTTGATCTCCCCTTATTTTTGGACTTGGAATGGCCATGTTGCTTCTCATCTTTGCCTCATTTCTTTTGTCTTCCCAAACACTCAAAGCCTCTTTGGCATTCAGAGAGACCTTCCTTCTCATCTCTTCATAGAGTAGAGAACCAACAACATCCTCCATCTTCAAGATGACAGAAGTGCTCCCAATGGCCATGACTAGGTTGTTCCATGAGTCTAGCAGTGAACACAACAAAGTTTGGAACCTTTCTTCTTCATCCATCTTAACCCCAACTGAGTTCAACTGAATCACCAACATATTGAATGTTTCCAGATGCTCATAAATTCGTCCACCTTCTTCCATTCTCAAAGAATACAACTTCTTCCTCAAGAAAATATTATTTACTAGAGATTTGGCTGGTATATCTCACCCAACTTCTTCCAAAGATTCTTCGAAGTGGGTTCTTCGTGTACATTTATTAGGATTGAATCTGCAAGACATAGTATAATGAGACCTTTAGATTTTCTATCCATTACATCATATTTTGCAGCCAAAGTTGGATCCATAGGCCTTTGGAAATTTTCATCCACTACATCCTATAGATCTCAATCAGTCAACAAATCTTCCATCTTCAGCTTCCACATTTCAAAGTTCATGCCAGAAAAATTCTCTACCTCCATCCTCTTAGATATGTTCACCATTCAAAAAAGATATCTACAACAAGATCACAAAGTATCCTCTACACAAGCTCCCACTCAAACCTTTATTAGCTCAAAAAATCTAACAACCCACAATTGAAACCAAAGGTGATCAAGCTCTGATACCATTTGTAAGGAAATTAGAGTAGCGGAAACAATTTCCTACACCAATCTTGAGGAGAGATATTATGCAAACTTTAAATTTGATCTAATAGTTACAAAAAAAAATAGAAGCACATTCATAATAGAAAATAAACAATGGACACAAACACCAAATATATGTGAGGAAAACCATTTCAAGTGAAAAACCCCACACTCCAAAACCTGCTCAATGTATTTCAAATCCAACAACAAGATTACATACACTCACAGAGCAAGTCTTTTATAGGAGTATAACCAGTAAACAATTCTAGAAGAATTCTGGCAACAATTCGATAGCATAATAGTACCTACAAACTCAACACAACAAACTGCTCCTCAAGCCTTCAATTTATAGACTTCTAGCTATACAAGAAACCACCAGTGGTTTACAAAACCATGACCGTGGCTTCTCCACCAAGATTTTAGTCTAAAATAAGCTCTCACGTCCAAATTGGTATTCCCCATTTTAGACCCTTCCAGATGTCATAAAATATGTCATAATGTGCTTAAAAACAACCCTTCCATATCCTACCACTATGTGGGAATCTTCTGACATCTAATAAACCAATTTTTAATGCACCGATAGTAAGTAACAACTGTAGAAAAAATATTAAATACAAAAATAAATGTTACAAGAAATATGCAAGGTTGAGACACCTCATTTCCCAACACAAATAGGATCTCATATCCTTCCAAGAGGAAGGGTTCATGAAAAGAGCATAGAGAGGAATGTTTTCTTCTATGCAAAGTTGGGATGTAGAGGCCTCAAACATCTCCACAAAGTTGACTCATATAACCATGCAGACCATGTAGGGCTTTAAACCAAGCCAAACATGCAGACTTGGGTGCACTCTCTAGTTTTACACATGAATCAGACTTTGGATGATCTGAATTAGGATCTATGACAATTGCTATAAGCACTTAACTATTAAACCAATTAATTAAGGCTTTAAAACTAAATTAACATAATTGAAAAATGCTTAAAATGAACAAAGCATAATAATTGTGATGAACAGAAAAGAGAGAGAAGAGAAAGAGAAGACAAAACAGTTGATAACAGAGTTCACCAATATGGCTACGTCTTCAGGCCCCTCTCCAATGGAGTGACCGATCCTTGATTATACTCCATAAAGAATTACAAGGCAACTGCCAAGTTTACGAGTCCGTCTCTCTTTAGCGCAACAACATAACATTCCTTTGTTGCATAGAAACAAATACTTGAGTCTTCAGGACGATTCTCTCCTTAGCAATCACCTAGATGCCCAACTCCCTAACACTCACCCCCTTTTATACAAAAAAATACTCAATATGGGCTTTAGCCATATGATTTACAAAATATTGCATGTCTCCCCCTTTCAAGTAAAAATCTCTCCTAATTTCTCTTTTTACATAATAAATATTCATAAATCTCCCTTTTACATAATAAAATCAATTAAAAATCCCCTCAATATTGTCTTAAAATTATTTAAGCCCTTTAAAATTTACATTCTTGAGCTTTACAAGATTTAATCTTAATCCCCTTTAATTTGAAAGATTCCTCTAGGAGTAAATTCTTAATTTAGGGGTTAATTGTTCTAAATAGAAGATTCAGCCTTTAATAAAACGAAGGGGTTCTGAAATTATCTCACGCCACATATGTGGCGCAATGGTGGAGAGTAAATGGTGTGAAAGGGGAGGTTGCGGGTTCAACCCACACCCCGCTTTTTTGTGCCCATTATACGGTGGAATAATCAACAAAATAAACCACCCTCTATATTTAGTTAAGTGCTCAATGTGTGGTGCAATAGTGGAGTGGGTAAATAGAAGCTAGGAGGAGGTGGGGGGTTCAAATCCCCCTACTAACCTTTTGTTGTTGAATGCAACCGTCGAAGGATAGTGTCAAGGTGCCACGTGTCAACATACGATTGGCTGGAGGAGTGCCACATGTCAACATATAACTGGTCCACGTGTCAAGTTGTGATTCATCCATGTCATTGTATAGTGTTGACTGTGCTACTGGATGCCACCATGTTGATGTCATGCTGATGTTAGCATGGTCAACCCATTTTGACTAAAACTTTGACCGGCTATATCTCACACATACAAAGTCCGTTTGATGTGAAACGAACATCATCAGAATCATGGCAATGAGCTCTTTTCCATGATGCTACTTTTGACCATTTTTGAGATGATGAATTTTTCAGCTTTTTGATTGGCCTTTGACAATTGGTTTGACCAAACTTTGACTAGCCATAACTCGAGCATACAGACTCCTTTTGAGCCCGTTCAAGTTGTGTTGGATTCAAATTTCGGAGCTCTTCGACATGGTGCAAAATTCTAGATCATATGGAACACTTCAATTTTCATTGAAAAAGTATTTGGGCTTGGATCAGTCCTCCCCATTGGAGGGCTTTTGGACCTCCGAAAGCTTGATTACTCAGAAAGCAAGTGAGGGTAAAGTTCCCTCACTTTACCAATCTCCATCCATTTTTCCTTGCTTGGATTCATCCCCTTCAGTCCCACTCTAAGGTACTCAACTGTGCCTCTTCGTGAAGTCCTGACTTTCCTGTCTAAGATGACATCCTCTTGAAACTCTGACATGTACTTTGGTGAAAGATCATCAACTAATGGAATCTGAAAGTCTATCTTTATCTAGTATCAGTGGAGCCTTGTACAACTTCAGATTCTCAACATTGACAACTGAATAGATGTGCATGTATGGAGGAAGATTAAGGCAGAAGGTGTTGGTTCCAATCTTTTTGAAGATCTCAAAGGGACCATACCAAATCATCTTGAGCTTCCTTCCTTCGCCTTGCATTCTTTCCTTGTTGATATGTAACCAAACTCTGTCTCTAACCTAGAAATGATGATCGATGCGATGCTTATCATGTGGAGCCTTGTATTTGGCTTGGCTTTTCTCCAACTATGCTTCCATTGCCTGATGAATTGCTTGGAATTTTTGGATGAACTTCAAAGCCTTCTCTACATCATGGCATCCATCTTCAACATCGTCCTTCCCAAAAACAAATTCCATCGGTGTTTTTGGCAGATACCCGAAACAAGTCTCGAAAGGAGATATTTTTGTAGAAGAGTGTGTTGCATGGTTGTATGCATGCTACACAGTGAATATTTCCATCCCATAGCTTAGGACGTTTACTATAGTAGCCTCAAAGAAGATGCACCACTTTCCTATTCACTACCTCTGTCTATCTGTCGGTCTACGGATGGAAGGTTGTACTCTTCTTTAGTCTAGTGTACATGAGTTCCCACAATGCTGACCAAAATTCCTCCAAGAATCAAGAATCTTGATTTGATACAATAGAAGTAGGTAACCCAAAATGAACCCATACAAATTGAAAATACATTTGAGTTGTTAGTTTAGCAGTGACCTATTTTTTACAAGGTATTAGAATACACATTTTGTTGAACTGATCAACTACTACAAACGGATAATCATGTCCCTTCCTAAACATTGGTAGCCCCCCGACAAAATCCATTGAAAAACTTTCCCATGGACGGGATGGTACAAGAAGAGGTGTGTACAACCCCAATTTCCTATTGCTAGGTTTACTTGTTGTACACATTACACATCCTTTAATATATTTGGATACTATTTCTTGCATGTGAGGCCAATAACAATATTTTTTTCAGTTGAGTCATTGTTTTGCTTACCCCAAAGTGTCCTACAATCAATGACGTGTGTGCTTCTTTGATTACTTGTGCTTTTTCACCTTTTGGAATACATAGCTTCCCTAAATGACACATGTTATCCTAGGGTGATCCCATAATAGTGGTTTACAATTTTGGCCAAACTGGACACTGAAATTATTATTTTTAACTAAATCTTCACATTCGGGCACCTATAGTGGCTAAACTGTGAGGAATTTGAAGATGGTGCGAACTAGAGTCTCATCAAATTTTGTCAGATTCTAAAAATATTTTTTTCAAAATTTTTGGAATCAAATTGCACTTATTTTTCCATCTCCCACAAAAATTGATTTTTTTCAGAAAACAACATTTTTAAAAAGTGATGCACACCGTATAACTCATAACTTTTTTTCCATGAAGGATAAAATTCTAATTCTTTCAAATTTAGATTTGTAACTCTGATATCTAGTGCTTCCACTTGGTTAGATAGGTTTTTATTGAATATTTTTTCCTTAATCAAGTTTCAAAGTCAAAGAATTACAATTCAGACATAGCGCGACCGTATAACGCGTAACTTTTTTGTATATGTCAAAATTTAATTTAATTTTTTTTGTTGGATCAAGGACTTCAATATCTGGTGCACTCATATTTTTCAAAAAAAATTTGATAATCTTCTATTTTTCCACATGTGAAGAACAAAGAAATTCATTTTCGATGAAAAACCTATGTTTAATAAAACTTAAAAACAAATACATAACAAAACCAAAACATATTAAAATTATATTCATTGGATAGCTTGTTCTGAGAAATACCATAATCATTTGAAATAAATTTTAAATGAATTCATTTGATACCCCAAAAGCTAAATCAAAAGTGATTTTTTATCAGCATTTTGATAGGTGTAAAGGAGACGCATTTATAGGTATGGTTTAAAACTAGCGAGGTTCTATCCAAGGGGGTTTTGATCTAAGGTGATTTGATCAAACCCTCTTCAATTGGAATCCTTAAAATGGAATTTTTAAGGCTTAAATCATTATATTTTCTAAAAATATGTGATTTCAGCTAAAATTGTTCCTCTTAGGAATTGTAAACCACTATTATGACAGCACCGCCACACATAGTAATCTTTCTCTTCTACATTTTTTCCTCCAATTAGAGCTGAATAGATTTCCTTAAAGTCTTCATCGTTAGCATATTGTTCCTTAAAACTTTCATGTACCATGGAACTACCTTTAAGGATAATCAAAGCATTCATAATGAGAAGCCTAGACAACATATCTGCTACTTTGTTATGGACACCTTTCTTGTACTTAATTACCAAATTAAACCGTTGAAGAAAAACCATCCACCTAAAGTTCCTACTTTGTTGTAGTTTAGATTGTGAGTGAAAGTACTGAAGTGGCTGGTGATCAGTGTGGATTACTGTTTATTTCCCCATTAAGTAGTGTTTCCATTTTTTAACATTCTAAACTAATGCATAAAGTTCCTTATCATAAGTAGGATAGTTAATTACTGCACTTGTAAAGGTTTCAGAGTGATAGCAGATTGGTTTACCTCCTTGCATTAACATTGCTCCCATGGAAAATCCACTCGCATCTATCTTGATCTTGAACGGTTGATGTAAATCTGGTAAATCCAGAACTGGTCTTGTGCTCAACTTTTCCTTCAAAGTGTCAAAGGCCTTCTATTGTGGACCTCACCACTAAAAAATTGTCTTTGTACTAGTCAATGCATGCAATGGTGATGCAATGTAGGAGAAGTTTGCAATGAAATTCCTTCAGTACTAAACTGTACCTAAGAAACTTTTGACTTTTGTGACTGTACTTAGCTTTCTAGGTCATTTTACAATAACTTTGACCTTCATAGGGTCTACTTTCAATTGACCATTTCCTACGACATAGCCTAAATACACTAAGGATGTCTTAGAAAATTCGTATTTAGACATCTTTACAAAGAGTTTTTCTTTTCTCAGTACATCAAAAACTTTCTTTACATGACTTACATGATCTTCCCAAGTTCAACTGAATACAAGAATATCATCTAGATAGACTATGACAAAATCATCAATAAAAGGACGAAATAAATCATTCATGACTCTCATAAATGTAGCTGGTGCATTGCAAATCTCGAAGGGCATGACCAACCACTTGAACAGTACCTATTTTGTCTTAAATGCAGTTTTCCAAATGTCATCTTCTACAATTCTTATCTGATGATATCCACTACACAAGTCTAACTTAGTGAAATAAACTACATGTTTTAATTGATCAAGTAAATCATCAATACAGGGAAGAGGATACTATTCTTTACCGTTATCTTGTTCAGGGCTTGATATTCGATGCACATTCTCCAAGACCCATCCTTCTTTGGAACCAACACAATTGAAGAACCACAAGGAGATGTACTAGGACAGACATGACTCCTTTTTCAACCAACTCCTGAACTTGCTTTTTGATTTCCTCATTCTAGAAAACTGATAAGTGGTACATGGTGATGTTTGGAAGAGGAACATCCTATTGTAATTGGATTTCATATTGCATCGATCTCTTAGCTGGCAACCCCTTTGGCTCTTGAAATAAGTCATCCTAAGCAGAAACTATTTTGACCATCTTAGTTTTACACTCTGGATCACACCACTTAAATGATTCAAAATTTTCATCCTCTTGGGTTTTACAAGCATTAATACAAAGTTCTTACTAGAATTGACCAACCTTTTTAGCTGACCAACATTAACTAGTGCAAGATTAGTCTTAACTTTGTGTGCACATACAATGTATTATATCCCATCCTTAAAGAGATGATACTTTTTCTCCCCCATATAAAAGATTGATTTTCTGTCATACAGATAAGGACTCCCTAACACAAGCCCACAAATATCCTTGAAGGAACATCTACCTCTACCTCATCAACAAAGTTTATAGTGATAGCAAATCTCAATTTACATTATTTTGTTACCTGTAGTTGAGCATCATTGCAAACCCATCCGAGCGGATATGGATTGGGATGAGGTGTTGTAGCTAGATTAAGTTTCTTTACCACCTCTTCAAATATTAAGTTGACCTGAGAACCCATATCAAACAATGTGTCAATCTTAGTGTGCTTAGTTACAACTCGAATGTGAAATAATTAATTCCGTTGTTTATCAACTTTAGGAGGAGAAGATACTTTACTTATACTTGCATTACAAATATTTGCATCAAAAGAGAGAATTACACCTTTTACTTTACCATGGACCCCAACAACAACAATCTGTGTTTCATCTCCAGAGTCAGATCCAAGATCTTGTTGAATCACTGCAACAGTATTTTTCTTGTCTTTATTGCCTCCATATCTTTTCGGCCTTAACTTTGGATGCAACTTCCAGCACTTTGAATCATCATGCCCCTCTTTCTTGCAATAGGAGCATGTAAGCTTATCACCCTCCTTCTTAACTATAGTTGTCTTCTTCCCTTTTACTTTATCTTTGTCTTTATCTTTACCCTTAGACTTCCCCTCAAACTTAGATGGTTTCTTTGAGAAGTTATCACTAAAAGTGTTCTTACCCCTTGACTCTAAATGAGTGGCTTGGACTAACACTTCATCCAGATTATTAGGACTCAACATTAGAATGGCATGTATTAGGTAAGAATGAAAACCGCCTATGTACTTAAGTAATGTTTTCTTGCATATAACATGTTGGCCTCCTACAATGATTCAACAACTAGGCCTTTACAGACATGATTCAGAGATTGGACATCTATCCTGAATAGCTATTTCAATCATCATGATGGAGCATTTAACTTTTCAACCCAGGGATGTGAACTTGAAATGGGTCAACACAGTATGTGCACTAGGAACTCAAAGTAGCCATTTTCATTCTACAACTAAGAAAGATGCGATGTTGAAAGTAAATTGCTTGAAAAGGAATAACATAAATGTTGAACATCAATCAACAACCATACTAAGCTTGAAATGCATGAAATAAATGAAAATATGAACAACAAACAGAAAACTACTCTGTCTACTTTGGTTGCAGGAACAGTCACAAAATGAAATTCTAGTGGTTGCAGGAACAGTCAATGCCAGATTCTTAACTAATTACTGAACAAAAAGTAATAACTACGATAAACTAAGCTAAGGATGGATTTCTCACCAAGTGGACCCCCTTGGATGAGTATCCTCTACTACTAATGAAAAATCAGATGCTCGAACTTAGAACTTCACTTTATTCATTAGAAACATGAGTACAATAGAGCAGTGTATCACTGAAAGCTAAGAATGCAAGTACAATGTCAGATCATGCAACCTTCTGAAAAGGAGCATCCGATCCTTATTTATACTACCAACTAAGCAAGGCGGTCAACTCCATGAACTGGGAGGATGCCAATTTAGGGAAAGCAGAGAAAATGGAGAGGCGGTTATGCGCACATGGAATCTGGTCAGATGTGTCTGCAGATTTAGCACAACAGTAATGCCAACACTTGCTCAACAGCATTAAAGTCCACTACAAGGCGATTACATTCAATTTGCATGGGGAATCTCCTGATGTCGTCCTCCTTTGACCTTTGAACGATTCCCTTGCTAGACATTATGGTGCATGCCCAGCTGGCGATGTCTTTCTCAATTTAGTATCTTCAAATTATATATGCATGACAATGTTAGCACACACAATAATGGCATATCTATAGCTACCTTAAAGTTCATTAACCACATGCAAAATTAATATAGAGAGTCCATATAACATGCCAATGTCATTAAAGATTTGCATAAATAAGATTAAGCCCAATGTCTATAGTTCTGAGGAAATATCATAAAACTATCAACACTTAACGTTAAGGTCCATGATAACTTCAACAAAAAAATCATGAATTCTACCCAAAAATTAGACCATAAACTAGGCTCATTACTCCCCCCAACCTAAGGTCTTGTTGGTCCTCCAACAGGGGAAGGGTTGTTCTTCTACTTGGTCAATGCTCTGAAATTTGCAACTGACAACTACCCTACATCAGTGTTTGGTGTTCATGAATTAGGGTCCCAATAGAATCCTCCCAATCCTTCCAATCTGCTCCATCTCTGTCTCTCTGCAACAATATCATAGTTGTAAAACCTGAAGTTTGGTATGGGCCACATCAGGAGGGGTGGTTGAAAAGTCAGGGGAAGCCAAAATCATCCCTTTGTTCTTCCAACCTGTATATATATCTGTCAATTCTCTTAAGTGTTGCAACATAGTTCTAGATGGAATGAGGGTCAACCTATTTTAGCTCATCAGTTAGGTTGTTCCATCTTTGTGAGAGGTATCTCTTCATGGTTTCCTCTTTTTCTTTTTCCTTTACCTCATACTCACCATAGATTGCTTCTATCCAAGGCATAACCTATTACCATAGCTAGGTCTGAAAATCATTCTATGTCATTCCCTGTAAATATCCCTTGGATTCCTTGATTTAGCCCTAATGGGGAGAGGGATGTTGGATTCCAATTGCTTATAAGCCCCATATTGTTGTCCCCAACTAATCTCATTTTGTACCCAAGAAATAAATTCCCTTAATTGGACATCTCCAACATACAAAAATGGGTTCCAATCATGGTCTTAAGTCACAACATAATTATGTAGATAAAACTCACACAACAAATTCTTCATTTCATGGGAAGTAATTCGATAAGCATTGAAAAATTCAACAGGGATCTCAATAGAAGGGTTCAAACCTGAGACAATTCTAGCCAGCTTAAAAGAAAGATATTTCTCCTTCAAGTGCAGAGTGCAGAGCATATACCCTTGGAGTGGCCCTACACTCTAAAATTTGTGGTACTAAGACTGCCATATCATCCACATTCTTCTTCAAGGTGGCAATTTATGCATCCTTGTTTTCAATCTCCTCATCTTTCTTTTGAATTTCCTTCTTCAATCTGTGCTTCTTTGTTAGGGTTAGAGATGGCAGATATCTAACAATTAAATGCAGATTTAATTAATAAACAGAGAAACTAATACACACACAGAATAAATCATAGCATATAAATTTAACGTGGTTCACCCAATCCGGGCTACATCCACCAAACCGCAGCCATCCAATACTTTTATTATCTAGTGTAAAACTTATTACAATCTTGCGAATAATCGCGTTTTTCATCATACTGAAATACCCATCCGAACCCCTTTTTAACAAGCTTAGAAGCTTCTAGATTTTAGGGTTCTACAAAATCGGATTTTTCTTTTTTCATTGATTTTTCCCTTTTTCGGTGATCACGTGAAAAAGTAGGAAGAATAGGGGCTAGGGTGTACAGTATACCATGGGCTATATAGTATAGCATGATCAGTCGCCACATACCAACAATCTCCCACTTGGAGACTGATCAGGCTCCACACCAACACAATCTCCCACTTGGAGACTAATTCTGGACGACACTGCTACAATTACAGCTCCCACTGGAAATAAGGACCTTGGACCCTGATGCTCTGTTATACTTGAATTCAACCTTGAAGACCAACCGAAGCTAAAGAGGAGCTCAGCTTCTCCCTTGTCACCACCTTCGTAAACATATCCGCTGGATTGACATTTGTATGTATCTTGTCCAGCTTAACCTGTCCATCCTCCAACACGACCGAATGAAATGATATCTCAACTGGATGTGTTTTGTTTTAGAATGCAGAGCAGAATTCTTTGCAAGATGTATAGCACTTTGGCTGTCTATAAACAAGTAATTTCTAGCTTGTTGTTTTCCCAACTCTTCCATGAAAAGTTGCAGCCATATCATCTCCTTTGCCTCACAGCAACATACTCTACCTCTGTGGTGGATAAAGCAACCACCTTCTGCAATCGAGAAATCCAACTCACTGCTGTCCCACCAACTATAAATACATAACCTGTGGTACTCCGCCTGGTATCTATATCCCCTGCCAAATCTGAGTCAACATATCCTTTTAAATCAGTATTAGAGCCCCCAAAACATAAACAATTATTGGATGTACCTCTCAAATACCTGAGAATCCATTTTACTGCATTCAAAAAGTAGGAAGAAAATTTTTCTCGGGGGCTACCGCCCTCGAACCCTCGCCCGGGGCCCGGCTTGGCCCCGGACCTCGGCAAGGATAGGGGCTAGGGTGTACAATATACCATGGGCTATACAGTATAGCATGATTAGTCGCCACATACCAACAATCTCCCACTTGGAGACTGATCAGGCTCCACACCAACACATTCTCCTCTTCTTTGCATTTCTTTCCATAAATGCATAGCTATCATGTGTATTGAGAAATAAGGGTGTTTATGCATTCCTACTAGCATTTTCCCTGGCACTGATGCTTGCTCTCCATATAGTACTAACTGTAAGGATTTAGGCTACAGGGGTACTGATTATTCTTATTTTTGTTATTGTTGTAGGGACTCTTGCTATAGGATCTCTTGCTGTAGGAAATCTTGTTTTTCCTCATACCCTTGATTCTCCACTTGTTTTGCAATGTCAGCAAGATCTGCCAATGTTATGTTTGTTGTCATCTTAAATACATCCTCTTCCTTGATTTTCACCTACCCCATTTGAGCTTTTGTGTCCCCCTGTGATATTTGTCTAGACTTAGGGCTTTCTTGCGAAGGCGTACCAAAGGCTGGCCTAGCAGGTCTTGATTTTCTGGGAGGGATCTCATGTTTTTCTTTGGCTGGAGGATGAACAGTGTTAGCCTTTCGCTTCCTAAAGCTTATTACTTCTTTTTCTGCCAATTTCTTTTTGGCTTTTCCTTTTCTCATTTCTGCCTCCCTTTTCTATGCCCTAGTTTTTATTAGGATGCCAAGTGGAACATCATCATCAGAATCTGGGGGAGAACTTTCTTTGTCTGAGTGCTTTGTCCTAGAAGAGCTAATTTCTATGGTCTCTTCTATTGCAGGAGGGTTTGCACTAGGGCCTGCTCTAGAGGTTGAAGCACCAAGAGTGGCTTTAGCCATGCTCAATCTCCTACTAGACCTATGGGGTTGAGGTAAAATCCTAGGTTGCAAATGCTCAAGTCTAATTTGATCATTTTTTATGAATTCTTCCTAGGTCATTCCAGATACATCATTCAAAGACTTCTCAACTAGTAATTTAATCAAACAATGGTGGGAAACGGAATTGTCCCTACCTTTTTGAGTCTCGGCCGCCATGATTGAAAGAAGGTTGCATAGCACGTTCAACACACTCATCCTCCTCCTGTGCCTCATGTGATTCAAGAGTTTAAAATGCACTGAATGTAGATTTGACTAGCGTCCTTTACAAGTGATATATTTTATGATATAAATAGCTATATGCTTCCATGGCTCAGGTAGAGACATTCTCTTCACCCCTTGTTTATCTATGCTCAATGGAGGGTAGCTTGGTTCTATAAATTCAGCCCTGGCTGACCTGGCATCTCTGGAAACAGGGTAATATTCACCGTTGGCAGGTAACCCTGTAGCTTCTGCAATTCTTTCTTCGGTAGCCAATACTTCCAACCCTTTTACCATGTATTTCCCTTCAGACAATGTCTGGGTGAATTCTAGTGCAATGCCTTCATCAAAACTATCTAGCTTCATGAAATAATCTAACCAACCACAGTTTTTGAATTCAGCTAGGCAGGGTGCATCCTATAGTAATACATCATGCACTGTGGGTTCATTTTGAATTAACCCACCTCCCATTGTTTGCAAGCAAACAATCACACTACATTTTCCTCCTTGCAATTCTCGTTTGAAAACCAAATTCACCTTCCTGCAACACTAGCTAAATTTCCAATGGCAATGTCAATTGAATTTTCCCTTTTTACCTTTTGTTTGCAACCTGAGATTATGATAGGGTCAATAATGGCAAGGAAGGAATAATAATGGAAAGCTATGATGGAGAGAAATGGTGGTGGCAGTTGAAGTCACTTCACACATGCGAGCCATCCTCTCACTCAAATTTCAAATCGGCTTAATTTAATTTTTGTTGACATAGACCAACATGGACTGACATGTGGGCAAAAATATTTGCATCTTTTTCCTCCCCCCAACCTAAATTTGGGCAGGTGTCCTTAGATGTGAAATGATGATTTGACAGGGGTAGGGAATAATGGAATGCTATGGTGAACATCCATATTAACATACAACAGTTAAATGAATGCACTAAAATAAAATTAAGATATAGCAATTAATGCACACATACCTAAATGTGTTGGAAGATTTGTTGCAAAGATTGCGGAGAAAGTATCATTCGCCTTTTTAGGAAATAAGTTGAGAAATTAATGAAAATGAGGTGGAATGAGGTGGAGTGGAATGAAGTGTTTTTATGGAAGAGAAAGAAAGATGGGAATGGATGGGCGGAGAAATGGACTCCCACATAAGTGGAATTCTTTATTATGACAAATACATACCTTAATTAGCCAAAAGGAGGGACACTAGGTCCACTTCCTTTGGCTACAGGAAGCTCAGGTGCAACATGCCGAGTGAATTTCTACAGGAACTCCTCCTTGGAAGTTGGCTTGTGATACAATTTGAGACGATGACCATTGACAAACAACTTGAATCTGACTAGGTCAATAGTAGTGAGCTGAACAACACCATTAGGGAATACTTCAACAACCTCATATGGTCCTAGCCACCTTGTCTACAATTTTCCAACATTGTCTTGATATCTAGAGTCATAAAGCAATGTCCAGTCTCTTGGTTGGAATTTCTTGTCCTTGATAAATTTATCATGCCACCTGATTCTCTAATTCTGCACTACCTCAGTGTTATGCAAGGCTGCTCTTCTCATCTCATTCAAAGCATTTAGTTGCAAGATTCTTTCTCTTTGTACTCAGAGATATCCATCCCCAAATCTACTGCAGTCTTAAGAGTCTTATGTTCAAATTCAATGGGAATTATGGTTGTCTTTCCATACAACAACTCAAATAGAGTGAAGCTTGTAGTTGTTTTCCAAGTAGTTATGTAGGCCCAAACAACTTCTGGTAATCTATTTTCCCAGTCCTTTCTATGGACAGCTACGGTTTTGGTTAGAATAGCTTCAATTTCTCTATTGGTCACTTCAACTTGACCATTGGCCTAGGGGTGATAAGGAGTAGACTTCTTGTGTTTTATGTTGTACTCACTGACTAGTGTTGCAACAAGGGTTGATGTGAATTGAGTCCCTTGATAAGTCACTGTCTCTCTTGGAACTCCATACCTTGTGAAAATCTCCTCATAAAGAAATTTTGCAACCTTGTTATCTCTTGCATGCTTCATGGCCTTAACTTCTACCCATTTAGTTACATAATCAATGCATACTAGGATATTAGACTTACCATTTGATGGAGGGTCAATGGGTCCTACAAAATGCAATCCCCACTTGTCAAAGGTAGTGATTACTACCTGAGGGAAAAGTGGAATTTCATTAGATCTAGTTGGTTCTCCTATTCTTTGACATCTATCACATTTTCTGGTATACCTTCTTGCATCCTTGTGGAGTGTTGGCCAGTAATATCCTATGTTCAAAATCTTCATTGTTGTCCTCTTGGCTGCAAAATGTCCTCCACATGGTTTGTTGTGGCATGCATGCAAAATTTCATATGTCTCATCTTCACTCACACATCTCCTCATGACATGGTCTGGTCCAATATAAAACAAACATCCAACAATCCATGAGAAAGGAAAAGATTTTTCAATGAGTTCCCTTCTCTCTTTTGGAGAGAAGTGAGGTGGAACTCTACCTGTGACTAGATAGTTAGCTATGTCAGCATATCAGGGTGTTTTTACACTGATGGAGAATATATGCTCATCAGGAAAAGAGTCATCTATGGCTTGATTATCTTCTGATGTAGTCAGCCTTGAGAGAAAAACTGCAACAACATTGGCCTTCCTTGGTTTATCCATAATGGTTATGACAAACTCCTGCATCAACAATAACCATCTTGCTAGTCTACCTATGATCAAAGGTTTATTCATGAGATATCTAATGGTTGCATGATCAGTGTGCACAAATATTTGATAGCCTATTATTCACTGCCATAATTTGTTCAGGGCATAGATCACTACCAACATTTATTTCTCTATCACTATATAGTTGAATTTAGCTCCTTGCAATTTTTTGTTGAAAAAATAAATGGCATTTTCAATAGCTCCTTCTTTATGTCCTAAGACTGATCCTATGGCATAATCTGATGCATCTGTATGGATGTGGAAATGAAGCTCCCAATTAGGTCCTCCGAGCATAGGAGCATGAGTCAAGGCTACCTTCAAATAAAAAAATGTCTTATCACAATCTTCACTCCACTGGAATTTAGCATCTTTAGTGAGGAGGGTATACAATGGTTCTACTATTTTGCTAAAATCCTTGATGAACCACCTATAATAGCCTACATGGTCCAAGAAACTCCTGACATCCTTTTGTTTTGTAGGTGTGGGAAGATTTGTGATCACCTCAATCTTTGCAGGATCTACTTGAATTCCTTTGTGAGAGAAGTAGTGTCCAAGAACTACACCTTCCTGCATCATCATGAAGCACTTTTCACTATTTAAAGAGAGATTGTGATCTTCACATCTCTATAGGACTTTCTTGAGATTCTCTAATGCTTCATTGAAATCAACACCATAGGTAGTGAAATCATCCATATAAGTTTTCATGCAATCATGAGGAATGTCTAAAAATATGTTAATGATTTCCCTCTGAAAAGTTGTAGGTGCATTGCATAAGCCAAATGGGAGTACCAAGTAGGCATAAGTCCCCCATTGACAGGAAAAGGTGGTCTTTTCTCGGTCCTTTGGTGCAATTTGGATTTGGTTGTAGCTACTAAATCCATCTAGAAAAGAAAATTATTGTTTTCTTGCAAGTGAGTCCAAAACTTAATCTATGAAAGGTAAGAGAAAATGGTCCTTTTTGGTAGTAGCATTAAGTTCCCTATAATCAACACAAACTTTTCATTTCCCTCCTTTTTTAGGCACAATCACTAATGGAAACACCCACTGGCTATCTGAAATGGGGTAGATAAATCCTACATCAAGCAACTTCTACAGTTCTCCTTTTACAATTTCTCTCAGTGTAGGGTCAATTCTTCTTTGTGGCTGCCTCACTGGGGTGCAATCATCTCTGATATAAATTATGTGAGTGCATATCTTAGGATCCAATCTCTTCATCTCATGATAGTCCCACGCAAACGCATGTTGGTGGGTCCTCAATAAGTTTTCCAATAACATTTGTTGTTCTTCACTCAGTTTATTGTTAACATTTAGATACTTTCCTTGTGACACCTATACTCATGTAGTTGACTCTATCATAGTTGCTTCATTAACACATGGTACCTTGAGTTCATATGGAAGCAATATATGGGACATACCTGTTGCTAAAGGAAGTTTGTTTGCAGGAACAATGGCTGCAAGAAGAGTGGCTGCAGGAACAGTGGCTGCAAGAAGAGTGGCTGCAGGAACAGTGGCTGCAGGAAGAGCAGGAAAAAGTGTCTTGACTGGAGTAGCAGAACGAGAAGATGATGCTTCCTCCACTTCACAATGGTTCTGAATGATGTTAACCAATACTTCATCTTTGTCTTGAAGTTGCATGAAGGAGTTTCTATCTAACATCATAAGTTGTGCCACAGAATTAACTTCCTCAGCCTCTTCACCAAAATGTGGCCACACGGGATTATCCTCATCATGGGATGGTTGAGCAAGAGGATAAAGAACAAAATTTTTGGTAATCTTCCCATCATAAATGGTCATGTCACCTGACCAACATCCAATATATGCATCTGTAGTTACTAACCATGGCTTTCTAAGTATAATGGGATACCTGCCTAGTGTAGCTTTAGGAGAAAGAATCATGAATTTTGTTGGGTACTCCTAGGAGTCTAGAATCACCACAAGATCCTCCACTATACCATCAGGCTTAATAGTAGAACTATCAGCAAGCTGTAGGATAGTAGGAGTAGATCTCATGCTTGCAGTGTTTAGTTGTTGCAAGATGTCCTTGGTTATTACATTTATTGCTACCCCTAAATCAATCAGAGCATTCTTTATTTGAATCCCATTTATAACAACTGCTACCACAGGACTACCTGGGTCATTGTATTTAGGGATAGTCACTTCTGAGCATGATGTCAGCTAGCTATCCCACCACATGAACTATAGTGGGGTATTTCTTCTTTCTACTTGGCTTTTTGAGGCATATTGGGACATCCTTTATGGTCTGAAATAGAGGTATCTTGATACATATATGCTTCAATTGATCCAAGATATCAAAGGTTGTGTCCTCATTTTCTTCCTTCTTCTTCAAAACTTCCAATTTATGAGGAAATGGTGGTTCTTGTTCAGTCTGCTTGACTTGGACTAGTTCAGGATTTTTAGGCGCACTTGGCTAAATGAGATCATTCAGAGGTTCATCTTCCTCTTCCAGAGGAAACTCAGTGATAATGGGCTTCAAAGGGGCTGGTAAAGTAGTTCTTGAACACAAGTGGATGTCACTTACACTCACAACATATGCAGGGAATTGATTTGAATTGGAAAAGTATACAGGCTATTGTTGTGGTTTGTTATTTGGATTGGGTGTGGGTTGAGCTGGTAGTTGAGTAGGTTTAGGTGCATTTGAACTTGAATTATTAGGTGGAGGCATTATAACAGGCGATTGGGGCTGAGAAGGTGGTTGCATGTAATTGGTTGTCTGGGTAGACCATTGTTGTCCTCCCCTCCATTGATTTGTTTGTTGTCAATTTCCTGGAGGTGGCTGCCAATGCCCTTGAAATTGCTACCAATTCCCCTAAGGTTGTTGCCACTGGGGTGGATAATTTTGATGATTGGGCCAAGCATTTGGAGGGTTACCCCAAGGCTATGGTGGATATCCTCCATAGCTGGATGGATATGGGGGATGTCATTGGTTACCAAATGAATAGGAATTGAAATATGGCCCAACATAAGAGAGTGGATCTGGTGGCATACCTTTTCTTGGAGCCCAAGGCCTCCTTTGTGCAACATAGTAGACTTGATCTTCTTCAATCTGAATTGGCTTGAACTCGAGTGCAATCTACTTGCCTTCAATATTAGCTACCATCTTGCATTTGTAATCCTTCTTTTTTCTACAATGGAGGCAATACTCTACCAACATTGCCTCTGCCTACTCTTGCTTCTTCTTGGCTTGAAGTGTATCTAGTTGAGTAGCTAGATTGTTTATAATGTCTTTCTTGAAGTCTACCAACAAATGAGTAATCTCCATTCTTGAAACTCCACAGGTAGATGACTTACCCATGGAAGATTGGTAAGCTCTCCCTTTCTTTGAGGCTGCCCTAGAGTAGTTTTGACATATTTTCTTGATATCTTCCCAAGGAACTTGGGAGACATCTCCTCCTCCCATCAGGTCCAAGGCATCAGTGCAACTATCATTGAATCCTCTCAGGAAAAACAACTTTTGTGAGTCTTCATTGAGTGTATGGTGTAGATATTTTTGTAGGAAAAACAAAAACCTTGCAATATAATCCTCCAGGCTCTCATCTTCCTTTTGTTGCAACCTAAAAATGCCACCTCCTCTCATGTCTCTACCCCTACAATACTCCTTGTATTTCTCAAGGAATTTTGTCTTCATGTCTTCCCAAGTTTCCATAGTATCTCTGCCTAGGCTCATGAACCATCTTAATGCAGCTTCTTTCAGAGTTGTAGGGAATAGCTTAAGCCTATGGGCATCGGTGGTATAGTCATAACTCCTACAAAGTATGTCAAACTCAAATAAGAAGGTATTAAGATCTTCTGTGAAAAGTCCATAAAACTTGGGGAGTGCTGAAGCAAGGATATTTTTTATGTTGTCAACTTCATTCTAATGGGCAATGGGGAAAGGAAAAATTGGTTGGTTAGGTATCTTTCTATTTGTCACCCATGCATGCTTGATGTAGTTCCAAAGCAAAGGGGTTCTCATGCTAATTTTGATCCTTAGGGGTGAAGCAACACTAGTGGTTTACAATTGAAGTGAGGAAGGAAAACTCACAAAAAATGAATGCATAGAAAAAAACTTGATTTTAGGGGTTCGTACGAACCTATTGGTTCGACCAAACCAATTAGGGGTTCGCTAGAACCTGGGTTCGGGCGAACCCTTTTAATGCTTTCTCACCAAAAAAGCCAACAAAACCCCTTATAAAAGGGGGGTTCAAATGAACCCTGGTTCGAGCGAACCCCCCTTATTCCTCATCCCCCCTTGAGACACAAAAAAACTTTGAATTTTGGCACTTCGGAGCTCGGGTTGAGGATGAAAATGGATGAATCTTCACAAACCCAACTGGAATCAGGTAGTCCTCGAAATGAGCTATCCAATGAATATAATTTTAATATGTTTTGGTTTTATTATGTATTTGTTTTTTTAATTTTATTAAGCATAGGTTTTCAATCAAAAATGAAGGTCTTTGTTCTGCACATGTGGAAAAATAGAAGATTATCAAAAAATAAAAATTAAAATATGAGTGCACCAGATATTGAAGTCCTTGATCCAACAAAAATAAAATAATTTTTTGATATATACAAAAAGTTATGTTATATAGCTATGTCTAAATTGTAATTGGTTTGAATTTGAAACTTGATTAAAGAAAAAAAAAAATTCAATAAAAACTATCTAACCAAGTGGAAGCACTAGATATCAGAGTTAATATCTAAATTCAAAAGAATTAGAATTTTATCCTTCATGGAAAAAAAATTTATGCTATACGGTGGCGTCACTTTTTAAAAATGTTGTTTTTTGAAAAAATCAAGTTTCGTGGGAGATGGAAAAAGAAGTGCAATTTGATTCCAAAAATTTTGAAAAAATATTTTTAGAAACTATAGAGAAAATGTGACGAGACTCTAGTTTGCATCATCTTCAAATTCTTCACGGTTTAGCTGCTATAGGTGCCTGAATATGAAGATTTAGTTAAAAATAATAATTTTAGTGTCCAGTTTGGCCAAAAATTGTAAACCACTATTGTGGGATCACCCTTAGAGGAAACTTCAGAGCTAGTCAGATCAGGAAATGCATTAGCAAAGGGGTGTGGATCTTCTTCTTCTTCTTCTTCTTCTCTTGGAAGGTTTTGATATTCAACTAGCTAGAATGGATTAGGATTGTTAGGAAGGAATCTCCCATAAGCATCTCTTCTCCTTCCTCTATGCATGCAGTATCAACTCACTATTAGCCAGCTCACACAAAGAATTGGTAAAGAATAAGGAGGGTCATTACTTCCTAAATGAGGGTATACTAAGAGAAACTTTCAGAAATACTACAATAAGAAAAACTACCAATGACTCCAAAGAACTCCCTAGTTTGACACCATCCCCAACAACGATGCCAAAAATGTTGGCCTCCTACAATTATTTAATAACTAGGGCTTTATAGATGTGATTAAGAGATTGGACATCTAACTTGAATAGCTATTTCAATCATCATGAAGGTGCATTTAACTTGTCAACCCAAGGACGTGAACTTGAAATGGGTCAACACAGTATGTGCACTAGGAACTCAAAGTAGCCATTTCATTCTACAACTAAGAAAGATGCAATGTTGAAAGTAAATTGTTTGGAAAGGAATAACATAAATGTTGAACATCAAACAAAAACCATACTAATCTTGAAATGCATGACAAAAATAAAAATCTGAACAACAAACAGAAAACTACTCCGTCTGCTTTGGCTGCAGGAACAGACACAATGGAATTCTAGTGGCTACAGGAACAATCAATGCCAAATTCTTAACTAATTACTAAACAAAAAGTAATAACTAGGCTAAACTAAGCTTAAGGACAGATTGCTCACCAAGTGGCCCCCCTTGGATGAGTATCCTCTACTACTAACAAAAAATTAGATGCTCGAACTTAGAACTTCACTTTATTCATCAGAAAACATGAGTACAATAGAGTTGTGTATCACTAAAAGCTAAGAATGCAAGTACAATGTCAGATCGCACAACCTTCTGAAAAGGAGCATCTGATCCTTATTTATACTACCAACTAAGCAAGGTGGTGAACTCCACAAACTGGGAGGATACCAATTTAAGGAAAGCAGAGAAAATGGAGAGGCAGTTACGCGTGCATGGAATCTAGTCAGACGTGTCCGCAAATTTAGCACAACAGTAATGCCAACACTTGCTCAATAGAATTAAAGTCCACTACAAGGAAGTTACATTTGATTTGCATGGGTAATCTCTTGTCATCGTCCTCCTTTCACCTTTGAACGATTCCCTTGTTGGATGTTATGGTGCATGCCCAATTGGCAGTGTCTTTCTCAATTTAGTATCTTCAAATTATATCTCATGGCAATGTTAGCATGCACAATAACATGGCATTTCTATAACTACCTTAAAGAACATTCATTAACCACATGCAAAATTAATATAAATAGTCCATATAACATGTCAATGTCATTAAAGATTTACAAAAATAAGATTAAGCCCAATGTCTATAGTTTTGAGGAAATATCATAAAAAATATCAACACTTAACGTCAAGGTCCATGATAACTTCAGCAAACAAATCATAAATTCTACCCAAAAATTAGACCATAAACTAGGCTCATCATAACCTAAAGGGTAAAACTATTTTTTAAGGGCAGCAACAAATTCCGTCCAAGTCATATTAACCTTACCATGGCGAGCAATTTCTTCTTGGGTCCTACTCTCCCACCAAGTGAGAGTTGTACCTCCCAACTGAAGAGTGTCTAACTGGATCCTAGAAGTATCTTCTACTAGGCCTTGAATCCTATAGTACACTTGTATCTGGTGGATCCAATCATCTAACTTTTTGGCATTTAACTCCCCATAGTACTTAAGGAATTCAAATTTTACATCCAGTTTAATAATAGGCTTAGAATTTCTCTTCAAAGGATTATAAGCAGTAGAAGTAGAAGAAGGAAAAGAAGGGGAAGATGGAGGAGATGGAGTTTCTGGAGCTTTTCCTTCTTTGTCCTTCTGATCTTCCTACTTCTCTCGCTTCAAAGAATCTCCATTTTTTCACTTCTTCTTGTCTGCATAAAGCTCTTCCACCATTGCCTTCATGTTAAGGAAGGCTCGCTAAAAAGCCTTCTCATCAAGCTCAGTGCTTTTCCCAGCTTAAGTTTCTTCCATCTTTGGCAAGGTTCTTCTTTTGCCGATCTCATGATTATATTCTTCAAGCTCGCCTTTACCTTGTTGTTTCCTAGAATGTGTTAGCATCCACTTCTGTAATACTATTCACACAAAGCTCTGATACCAAACTTGATCTAAATTAGGATCTATGATAATTGCTATGAACATTTAACAATTACAATGATTAATTGAGGCTTTAAAACTAAATTAACATAATTGAAAAATGCTTAAAATGAACAAAGCATAATAACTGTGATGAATAGAAAAGAGAGAGAAGACAAAATAGTTGATAACAGAGTTTTCCAATATGGTTGTACATCTTTGAGCCCCTCTCCAATGGAGTGACCGATCCTTGATTATGCTCCACAAAGAATTACAAGGAAATTGTCAAGTTTACAAGTTTATCTCTCTTCAGCATAGCAGCATAACATTCCTTTGTTGCACAGAAAAAAACACTTGAGTCTTCAGGATGATTCTCTCCTTAGACATCACCTGGATGCCCAACTCCCTAACTCTCACCCCCTTTTATACAAAAAAAATACTCAATATGGGTTTTAACCATATGATTTACAAAATATTGCATATCTCCCCCTTTCAAGTAAAAATCTCTCCTAATTTCTCTTTTACATAATAAATCTTCATAAATCTCCCTTTTACATAATAAAATCAATTAAAAATCCCCTCAATACTATCTTAAAATTATTTACTTGCCCTTTAAAATTTACATTCTCGGGCTTTAGAAAATTTAATCTGAATCCCCTTTAAATTTAGGAGATTCCTCTAGGAGTAAATTCTTAATTTAGGGGTTAATTTTTCTAAATAGAAGATTTGGCCTTTAATAAAAGGAAGGGGCCCCAAAATTCTCACACCACATATGTGGCGCAATGGTGGAGAGTAAATGGAATGAAAGGGGAGGTTGTGGGTTAAATACACACTCCTCTTTTTGCGCCCCTTATATGGTGGAATAATCAACAAAATAAACCACCCTCTATATTTAGATAAGCGCTCCATGATGTGTGGCGCATTGGTGGAGCGGGTAAATAGAAGCTGGGAGGTGGGGGGTTTGAATCCCCCCAAAAAAAATTTGTTGTTGAATGCAACTGTCAGAGGATAGAGTCAAGGTGCCATGTGTCAACATATGGTTGGTTTGAGGAGTGCCACGTGTCAAAATATAACTGGTCCACATGTCAAGCTGTGATTCCTCCATGTCATTTTATAGTGTTGAATGTGCTGCCATGCCACCATGCTGATGTGTAATGTCTCCTTCTCACTGACATCAATTGTCAGAGGAGATTAGCCTATAATTCTGACCCTCGTAGGCTAATGAGGATGGTTAGGGGGTCTTCTAGGGATATTATCGTCTCTAGTGTTCAGAAACTAGCAGCTTTGGCTTTCGTTTGAAGTCTCCAGGACTCTGTATACTCAACTTACTAGGAATGGAAAAGAGAGGGACCCTTACTATTTTTAGTAAGGTGTGTGGTCATATGCAACTCCATCAGCTCAGCTCCTAGTTCAGACGAAACTTAGAGATAATGAGTACTCATGGAGATAAACATTATTTGGTGTAAATAAACATTAATTCTCTAAAAGCTTATAATATTAAGTTATAACTTAACTTAATATTAAGGGTCAAGGCGTCATTAAAAGGGGGCCATTTATTTAATTGTTTATTGGGCGCCAATTTCCTAAGTTCTTCATAAAATATTAAAAGATGCAATAAAATAACATTTTAATGTTATTAAATGGCTTTTTATGGAGAAGTTTGATTCTCTTGGGGGCTTATATAATTCACTTTGGAGTTATTTTTTGGATGGGGGATTGAGCATTGGTGTTGATGAGTTTTTGTCTGAGAGAGGAAGCCAAGGGTTTCTGAATCAGTTTGTAAGAACTCGTCTTGCTCTTACTTTTGTAACCTTGTTTCTGCTTTTTTGTGTTTTGTAATTTTTGAAGGTTTTATAACAAATATATGATTTCACAAGATATTGCCAAGCAACTAGAAAAAGATTAACAAATTGAAGCAAACATGCAATGCAAATAGGCGGGAAATAAACTCCTTGTTTGATATTAAAAACCCTTATTGAATTACAAATTAGACATGCCAAGCATTCAAATAAGATTGGTTTTTTAGAGAAAACCTGGTATATAGTGATTGCAGCCACAAGAAGTTCCCATGCAGCCACCACATAAAGCTTTGTCCCTGCATTTTATTGATGTTGTAGTAGCAACAGACTTGACCACCTCTGTTGGAAGAGATAGCAGCCTCAAAAGCAAGGCGATCTGCCTCTTGATGACCACGTCCCAACCCTAGATGGTACGGCTAGTCATTATTTGAACCATTTCTCAAATCAGACCTTAGTTACTGTCAAATGCATGCAATTTTCTGTATAAGATTAGACCTCAAAAGTTGGAATGATACCCTCATGAAATTGCCTTGAAATCTCATACAAATATTAGCCAATAATAATAACCCAACATTGTAGCAAATTATTGAAGCGGATTACTGTTCACGGGTACTGTAGTAGCGAACACAAAGCTTGAAATCTGATCGCTAATGGCTGCCAATGATGAATCTTCGGGTCTACACTTGATAGTCTTTCAATAATCTTCAAACCCGAGATGAAATTTTCACCTTAAGTACAAATAAAACACCTATATGATGCCCTCCTACATGCCTAATTCAGTAGATATCTCACTACCTCAAAAGGCTACAACAATGGAGAGTGAACGTTCTCCAATGGAAAACTGATTCATAAACCCTTGGATTCCTCTCTAAGACAAAAACTCATCAACACCAATGCTCAATCCCCCATCCAAAATACAACTCCAAAGTGAATTATATAAGCCCTCAAGAGAAAATCAAACTTCTCCATAAAAAGACATTTAATAACATTAAAATGTTATTTTATTGCATCTTTTAATATTTTATGAAGAACTTAGGAAATTGGCACCCAATAAATAATTAAATAAATGGCCCCCTTTTAATGACGCCTTGACCCTTAATATTAAGTTAAGTTAATATTATAAGCTTTTAGATAATTAATGTTTATTTACACCAAATAAACTTTAATATCTCCATGAGTACTCATTATCTCTGAGCGTCATCTGAACTAGGAGCTAAGTTGATGGAGCTACATACGATCACACACCTTACTAAAATAGTAAGGGTCCCTCTCTTTTCCATTCCTGACTTACTATAAATAGTAAGTTGAGTATACGGAGTCTTGGAGACTTCAAACGAAAGCCAAAGCTGCTAGTTTTTTAACACTGGAGACGATACAATCCCCAGAAGACCCCCTAACCATCCTCATTAGCCTACGAGGGTCAGAATTATAGGCTAATCTCCTCTGACAATTGATGTCAGCGAGAAGGGGACATTACATGATGTCATGCTGATGTTAGCATGGTCAACCCATTTTTACTAAAACTTACTATATCTCACACATATGGACTCCATTTGACGTGAAACAAATATCATGTGAATCGTGGCAACAAGCTCTTCGCCATAATGCTACTTTTGAACATTTTTGAGATGATGAATTTTTTCATCTTTCTAATTGGCCTTTGACACCTAGTTTGACCAAACTTTGACTGGCCATAACTCGAGCATACAAACTCCTTTTGAGCCCATTCAAGTTGCATTTGACTCAAATTTTGAAGCTCTTTGACACAATGTAGAATTATAGAGCATATGGAACACTTCAATTTTCACTAAAAAAGTATCCCCCTAGATCATTGGAATTGAATACCAAAAATAAAAAATTGATGGTGATGGTAAATCTTCATAAATTGAACAATCGATACAAAAATAGTACTAAACCAATAATAAACTGCCAATGGATAATTCAACCAACAACTCAAACAAAGACTCAAACATACACAACAAACCCAAAAAAGTGAACCCTTCATTAGGTTTGGTACAAGATTTTGGGAAGGGTTTTGTTAGCATGGCTTTGATACCATGTTATGATTTCCAAGATCGTAAAGTAAAAAACCAAGAAACTTCCACAAAAATACATGCACACAAATAAGCCTAATTAGGAGTTGGTAGGTGGGGGGTTCGAATCTCCCCACAAACTTTTTGTTGTTGAATGCAACCGTCGGACCATAGAGTCAAGGTGCCACGTGTCAACATATAATTGGTCCATGTGTCAAGTTGTGATTCATCCATGTTAATGTATAGTGTTGACTGTGCTGCCATGCCACCATGCTGATGTCATGTTGACATCAGCATTGTCAACCCATTTTGACTAAACGTTTGACCGGTTGTACCCCACACATATGGACTTCGTTTGACACAAAATGAACATCGTCAGAATCATGGCGATGAGCTCTTCACCATGATGCTACTTTTGACCATTTTTGAGATGATGAATTTTTTCGCCTTTCTAACTAGACTTTGACACCTGGTTTGACCAAACTTTGACTGGTCATAACTCGAGCATACAAACTCCTTTTGAGCCCGTTCAAGTTGCGTTGGACTCAAATTTTGGAGCTCTTCGACATGGTGTAGAATTCTGGAGGATATGGAACACTTCAATTTTCACTAAAAAAGTATCCCCCTGGATCATTGGAATTGAATACCAAAAATAAAAAAATGATGGTGACAACAAATCTTCACAAATTGAACAATCAATACAAAAATAGTACTAAACCAATAATTTAAATTGCCAATGGATAATTCAACCAACAACTCAAACAAATACTCAAACATACACAACAAACCCAAAAAAGTGAACTCTTCATTAGGTTTGGTACAAGATTTTAGGAAGGGTTTTGTTAGCATGGCTTTGATACCATGTTATGATTTCCAAGGTCATAAAGTAAAAACCAAGAAACTTCCACAAAACACATGCACAAAAATTATCCTAATTAGGAGCTGGGAGGTTGAGGGTTCAAATCCACCCACAAACCTTTTGTTGTTGAATGCAATTGTCGGAGGATAGAATCAAGGTGCCACATGTCAACATACGATTGGTTGGAAGAGTGTCACATGTCAACATATAACTGGTCCACATGTCAAGTTGTGATTCATCCATGTCATTGTATAGTGCTGACTGTGCTACCATACCACCATGCTGATGTCATGCTGACATCAGCATGGTCAACCCATTTTGACTAAAACTTTGACTAGTTGTATCTCACACATATAGACTCCTTTTGACACGAAACGAACTTTGTCGGAATCGTGGTGACAAGCTCTTCACCATGATGTTGCTTTTAACCATATTTGAGATGATGAATTTTTTCACCTTTTTGACTAGCCTTTGACATCTGGTTTGACCAAACTTTGACTGGCCATAACTCGAGCATATAGACTCCTTTTGACCCTGTTCAAGTTGCGTTGGACTCATATTTCGGAGCTCTCCGACATGATGCATAATTTTGGAGCATATGGAACACTTCAATTTTCACTGAGAAAGTATCACCCTGGATCATTGGATTTGAATACCAAAAATAAAAAAGTTGATGGTGACGACAAATCTTCACAAATTGAACAATCAATACAAAAATAGTACTAAACCAATAATAAACTGCCAATGGATAATTCAACCAACAACTCAAACATACAAAACAAACCCAAAAAAGTGAACTCTTCATTAGGTTTGGTACAAGATTTTGGGAAGGGTTTTGTTAGCATGGATTTGATACCATGTTATGATTTCCAAGATCATAAAGTAAAAACCAAGAAACTTCCACAAAATACATGCACACAAATAAGCCTAATTAGGAGTTGGGAGGTGGGGGCTTCAAATCCCCCCACAAACTTTTTGTTGTTGAATGCAACCGCTGGAGGATAGAGTCAAGGTGCCACGTGTCAACATATAGCTGGTCCACGTGTCAAGTTGTGATGAACATCCATGTCAATGTATAGTGTTGACTGTGCTGCCATGCCACCATGCTGATGGCGTGCTGATGTCATCATGGTCATCCCATTTTGACTAAAACTTTGACCGGCTGTATCTCACACATACAAACTCCGTTTCATGCGAAATGATCATCGGAATCATGGTGATGAGATCTTCTACATGATGCTACTTTTGACCATTTTTGAGATGATGATTTTTTTTCCTTTCTAACTGGCCTTTGACACTTGGTTTGACCAAACTTTGACTGGCCATAACTCAAGCATACTGACTCCTTTTGAGCCTATTCAAGTTGTGTTGGACTCAAATTCTGAAGCTCTTCGACATAGTGTAGAATTTTGGAGTATATGGAACACTTCAATTTTCACTAAAAGAGTATCACCTTGGATCATTGGAATTGAATACAAAAAGTAAAAAAATTGATGGTGATGACAAATCTTCACAAATTGAACAATCAATACAAAAATAGTACTAAACCAATAATAAACTACCAATGGATAATTCAACCAACAACTCAAACAAAGACTCGAACATACACAACAAACCCAAAAAATTGAACTCTTCATTAGCTTTGGTACAAGATTTTGGGAAGGGTTTTGTTAGCATGGCTTTGATACCATGTTATGATTTCCAAGATCATAAAGTAAAAACCAAGAAACTTCCACAAAATACATGCACACAAATTATCCTAATTAATATTATCAAAGAATCAATATAACAGATTATTTGAATGTACGTAGAAACCTTACTTATATAGGCAAGGAGGTGAAGGTAGGCAAGTCGGAGATAATAAATAACTACCCCTTCAATGATAGAACACTTGTTAACTCACATGACAAGTGTTATGTGAGTGGCAAGTGACCATGCAAGAGGTGTCTCACAAAGTGAGTACACATGGCTCAACCACATGAGGTGAGATAAAACTCTAGAAGTCCCTAAGTGGAGACTTAAGCAATGTGAATAAGACTCTCTCTAGGTATGCCAACATCTCACTAGTTTGATAAAGTCACTATTTACACCAACATTTACTTCTTTAATAAACCTTAGTTAGTGTGATCTCATCCCTTTAGGAATCTTATCCTTTACTTTCATTTCCTTAATAAACCTTAGTCAATATAATCATATTCTTCAAGAATTTTTATCTCCAATGATCATAACCCTTTCTTCATCTTTCTCTCTCACTTTTATGGTCTTGTTATTCACTTATATTCCCTTTAGTTCATTTTTTATGTGTAGAGTATGGATAGCTTTGAGAAATATTGCTACCATTCCATGTGCCATTAATTAGATGGCTTCCCAATCATTTATAACCTCGTGTGATTCCATTTTTTTGTTATTCCTTAGAATTCGCCTTTATACCTTTTCATTTAAAAATCTAATAGTAAATTGGACGCTTTTCCAAACATAGTGTTTCTTCTCACCTTGATCATAAAAATTAATGAATCTACAAAAAAAACAAAAATATTAGACTCATAGTCCTTTGTTTCTTAATTTTTTTCTTGATATTTATATACTAACAATGTGGTATTGATTCTAAGGTCCAATAAAAGAAGTGGACCTATACTAGTTTGTTCATTACTCCCCTTGTAGAAAAGAAATATTCGCTTTATTCTATATGCTAATCCTTGGATTAGAAGTTTTGTTTATAAATGAGCACCTACATATGAGATATTCCATGTTCACAAATCTATATTTAATTATAATCTCTATATGTATCTATATGAGGATGATTTTCTTATGTGTGTTCCACCATCTCATTTCATTCCTTTTTAAATTATTTCTAGGGCTACTATCTTGATCTCATAAGAATCTATCTTCTTCATCTACTCTGAATAGTTTTCAACATCTTTGATTTTAGAATACATGCATTAGTTCTTACTATTACACCACACAAAGAGTTTATTTTTTATCATAATTATTCTCTAATCTCTCTCATATGTGCCTTTGATACCAAAATTATTATTTTTCATCATATTTTATCTTCCTCTTTTTTCTTAATTTTTAAAATTACCCTCTCAATCATTTATCAATATCCTCTTCTTTATCTTATTCTATGCAAGCAATACAAGAGATGTAATTTGGTCAAGGTGCCATCTTCTCATTGTGTCTCTTGATTTTGTGGGTTATGTCCTTTGGGATTCCTTATTTTTATTTAATATCTTGAAACATATTCTTCTACACCATCTTTTTTGCCTAAGTTATAACCTTCTTTATACTATATTCATCTTTTGAAATTCTCTTTATCTTCCTACTATCCATCTCATTAATTAATGTCTTCCATCTCATTAAGTAATGTCTTCAATATATAATGTGTTGCCTCTCAAATTGTCTCCATAGTTTCCTACTTATCCATAAATTCAAAGGGCCTCACCCTTTTTCTACCTTCTCCTTTTGTTTATTTTCAAATATCTCAATGTTGGCTAGATATATCTTAACCTAACCGACCTTATATTATTGGATATCATCCTCCATCTCTCTCATACTACTTCCTATTCTATGGGCCCTTATGCTATGACCTTAATTTTTATTATAAAATCTTAGCAAATATTAACAAGAAATAGGCAAATGTATTAATTACCATATTATGTGATTAAATATGTTATATATTTAATTATTATTATTAATATATTATTAAAATTATATTTAATATATTTAGACTATTATTTAGTAATTTTTAAATAATTTTAATTAATAATTATAAAATAATATAATATTTATTACAATATTTAATGTGATCAAATTATTCAATATATTTAAATGCTATTTCAACTATTGATGGTGAATTATAATGACCATACTCGGCATCAATTATTGAGGAAAACAAATATTAGTTAGCAAAAGGAACAACTTAAGCAAGCCCCATGTATGCCACCTAAGTAGTCAATGCTTAACTTGTTCCTTTCATTAATTGATTTTCATTCTCCTAAACAATGATCATTGACCATCTTCATCAGCAATTTAGATAATATTTAATATTTTGATTATAGTAATTATTAAATAATAACTTATTATATTAAACATAATTTAAATAATATTTAATTATTTAACATGTAATATATTTATTAATAGTGACATGGTGTGATGGTTAAGTAGTTGTGATATTGTTCTTGCCATCAAAGTTGAAACCCTATTAGGATGTTATTTTCTCAATATTTAAATTGGGAATGAGGTCCCCCTTTTATAACCTCACCGATTCATAGCTCCATTTACCCCTTCTTAGAAAACAACATTTACTATATTTTAATATTCTATTAAAATGATAATTATTATATAAAAAAATAATATTATTATTTAAATTATAATTATTAAATATTAATGATATATTTAATTAAATAACATTAATTAATTATTAAATATATTATATAATACTAAATAATATTAATTATTAATCATAAATAATATATTATATACTATTAATAATATATTATTTATCATTAATAATTAATATTATTTAAATTATATTAATTTAATATTAACAAAAATATTATTAATTAAATAATATTAAATAATTATAAAATATATTATACAATATTCAATATACTTTAAATGTTATTTAGTAAAAGGAAGCAAGATAGTTTTATAAAACGAAATCTTCTCAAATATTTAATATATTTAAACTATTATTTAATAAATGCAAGCAAGATAGTGTTGCATTCAGTACTCAATGCGACGTGTTTTCCGATGATCTCAAATTCTTAAGGAATTCTGCCATATATAGAATAGAATATTACAGTTTTAAGACCAAAAGAAAGAATCTCTTGGAAGGAAAATTCGTCTAAGCCTGAGAGCTCTTGCGAACTTTGTTATTTGAAAACTCAGTAGCAATGGCGGCCAAGGTGGTGAATAGTATTCTACTCTTTCACTCGTTATTTTTTGGTTTCTTATACTGAAAGTAAACATTTTTGCAGATTGGGTTTATCTTCGCATTTACTCTCATTGCTTTGCTCGTGGATTCGTGCTGGGCTACCCAGAGTATTTCTGATAAAAGTCCAGCAAACAACACGAAGTTACTAGATGTCATGGCATATGGTGCAGTTGGTGATGGATCCAAAGATGATACCCCGGTAAATACTCATTATCAGTTGCTTTTGAGCTTGAATTGCATGTTCTGTCTGAAACAGCAGACAGTTCGTCAGTCAAATAATCAGAAACAAGTTTACAAGGCAATTTTAAAGTTAATGATGATTTGGAATTGATCTTTAGGCTTTCATGAAAGCTTGGGAGGCAGCATGCAAGTCGTCATCTAATGGGAAGATGGTGGTGCCAAGTGGAAAGAAATTCCTGGTCAATCCTACCATATTTTCTGGGCCTTGCAAGTCACCTGTTTCAGTCCATGTAAGAAGATGCAGCTTTTATTACTTGTTTAGTATCTCAGTTATTGGTTGTTTGTTGAGCTTTCTGTGGATCAGCTAGGATTCTGTGGATCAGTTAGGATTCTAATCTAGGACTTTCTATTTTGTTGCTGGAATGTTTTATCACTGAGCTACTCTCTTTTTAGGACCCATCCATCTTTGATTTGGGTGTGATTTATTTCCAACATAATTTATGTTGTGAGTGTATTTTGTTCTACAGATTCAAGGAGTAATAGTTGCTCCACAACAATCTGCATGGAATAAAGAAGATACAAGTATGTGGCTTGAGTTCTCAGGAATCTCTGGCCTCCTTATAGATGGCGGAGGTGTCATTGATGGGCAAGGTCATGCTTGGTGGGAAAAATCTTGCAAAGTTAACAAGAAAAATGTAAGTCACTTTTTCATGTTTTTTTGGGGATATAGAAAGGGTTTTCAAGCAAATGATATTTTAACTAATTTGTTGATAATAGTAGGTATGCGTTTTCTACACTAGATGAAATTAGTGTATAAAGTGTTTTTACATTTAATCATATGTATTTGACATTGACATTTCAAATGTATCGGATTGGATTTCTCACCTAAACAAAAAAAATATATATATATATATATATACACTATAATAGTGGCATTCAATCTAACACATTGTTTTATGATGTATGGATATGCAGCCTTGCAAGAAGGCACCCACGGTATGTTTCCTGAGCTGAAAACAATCACTCTTTGCTTAGTTGAAATCCAAAAGCACTGGTTTTTCGTGAGATTCTTTGTTAAGTTTTCACTGCTTTTTCATGAGATTCTTTGCTAAGTTTTCACTGCTTTGTTGTTCCTTTCAGGCAATGTATATTCATGATTGCAAGAATGTTGTGGTGACAAATCTGCAATTTGTGAATAGCCAACAGATGCACCTGGCCATATTATACTCCTCTGCAGTCCATCTGACTGCACTTACCATAAAAGCTCCAGAAGACAGCCCAAACACTGATGGAATTCATCTACAGGGGGTTTCCGATGCTAATATTTATAACTGTGACATTGCAACAGGCAATCCATCTCTCTCCTTCAATTTCTAAAAGCTCTGAAGATTTTTCTTTATCTTAAATTACAGATTTTTTAAAGCTTTTTTTGGGTTTATATTTGGGGAAAACAAAATCTTTTTAATATCTTTTAGTTTAGGAAAGTGAAGGTTTTTTTGGGTTTATATTTGGGGAAAAAAAATCTTTTTAGTATCTTTTAGTTTAGGAAAGTGAAGTGAAAAAGAAAATATTTAAAAGTTGATAAGAAAATAGGGATAGGTAGAGTTGGATGGGATAGTGATGGTTTGGTTCATTTTCATTTTTCTAGATGTAATTTAGCATTTTCCTTGTTCAATTAAAGATATTTGATTCTTACAATTCATAATATTTTTGAATTTTTTCACCTTAAATTTTTCATCAATATTTCAGATCATATTTCATATTCCCACATAAAATAAATAAATAACAAGAATTTTCCCTTCTAATCAAAATTTGCAATAAACACTTGTTTCCTTATAAATGGTCCATAAGAAAGTTGCTGCCTCTCTTATTTATATGTTAACTGCTACTGTACAGGGGACGATTGCATCTCCATTACGTCCGGGGAGACCAGGACATACAATGTTAATATTCAAACCATCAGATGTGGACCAGGACACGGCATCAGGTAAGTGTTAGCCATTTATTCTGCTTAAATTCACCATACTGATAACTAGGGATTGGTTCGATAATTTGTTCTGATTTTGCAGCATTGGAAGCCTAGGAAAGGAGGGGGAGGAAGCAAGCGTACAAAAAATCAATGTCAGAGATGTTGTGTTTGATGGATCGGACAATGGAGTCAGAATCAAGACTTGGCAGGTGGAATGATTCTTAATAATTCTCTTCTTAGATCTCATATGTTAGTTTTATTCATTGAATAGATCACTCTTCTTATGCTGATATCTTTTCGACTAAGAAGGGTATCTATTTCATTGAAGTCATTTGACGTACAATCTGGATCTCATTCATTATATCATACTTCCATCAAAGTCATCTGATATCGAATCCCTATCTCATTGGTCAGATCATATCTCAGATGATGCAATCAAAATATATACTATCAAATTCATCAATAGAATTACAACCCTTTAACAAGCTTTTAACTTGTACATACAGGGTGGTTCCGGATTTGCAAACCAAATCTTGTTTTCAAACATTACAGTTAATAAAGTTGGTAATCCGATCATTATAGATCAGAATTACTGCGACTCTTCTAAACCCTGCAAAGCTCAGGTAAAAGACACGACTCTCCTATTGTTGAAAAGCATTTGTGATCAGTTTATTTAGAGGTGTATTGTGATTTTATGTGCAGAAATCGGCAGTGCAAATTCAAAATGTTACGTACGAAAACATCAGAGGGACGTCGGCGAACGAACAAGCAGTGAAATTTGTATGCAGTGAGAGTGTGCCGTGCAAAGATATTGTTGTTAGAAATGTAGATATAAATTCAGTGGGATCATCCGCAACAGAATCTGTGTGCGTGAATTCTCATGGCTCAGCTTTTGGGCATGTCAACCCACTCAGCTGCCTTCAGAGATAGTGATTTTGTTTTTGCTGGCAGGCACTTAAAACAATTTGTATCAACTGATAATATCTCTAAAAAGTTTGAGATAAAGTAAACCATAGAGAGTTTCTTAGTATATAAACTTTTAGATAAAGTAGACCATAGAGAATTTTCTATATAGTGAGAGTTTTCTAAGAAATAACTGTTGGAATATACACTCCAGATGTGTCAATTGTATGACAGTTAGTGTTTAAGATATGTGTCAGTAATATGATGTCAAACTCTTTACCAGTTTAATAGGAAACTGTTGAGTTTACATCTATAAATTTGTAATAGTTGTTTATGAATGATATATCAGCATGGTTGTTCTGTGATCTGTTTTTAATAATATTGTATATACCCAAAATCACTATCATAATGATTTTAAAATGTAGCTAAACTTTGAAAATTATATATTGTGAGTTTGAATTAATTTTTTCATTACTTTTGTAATGAATTTCAGTTATTAGAGTAATATCTATTTTTAATGGTGAAATCTGTATATTCATGTTAATTTTTATTTATTTTTTAGTTTATTTTAAGAGAATGTCTCAATAAAATTAATATTACAAATGGTATGATCTTGTTTGAAGGGTTTATTTTTTAATTTTTCACCTATTTCAATTAATACACATTCTCACATATTTAATCCATATATTTGACATCTATTGTACCTCTGATGTCTTGATTTTACTACTCACTTTACTCACTTGTCCTGGATCAATCCTACATTCCCTAGACCTTAATTTTACTACTCACTTGTCCTCAACCAATCCTATATTTCCCACCTTAATTTCACAACTCACTTGTCATGGATTAATCCTACTAGTGTAGGAACAATCTTGCATATGTTCAACTAATCCTCCTAAATTTCAAAATCTCAAATTCAAATTTTAACTCTCACCCATTTCTTTCTACCATATTGATTGATACATGTTATAAGTAGCAGAATTAAAATAAAACAAAATTGCAGTAATTAAAAATGAACAATATTAACTAAGACTAATACTATTCTAATACCAAGAAAGTATTATTAGTAGAATTAGAATAAAACAAAATTGAAGTAATTAAAAATGAACAATATTAACTAAGATTAGTTATATTTTAATATCAAGAAAATATTAGATTAAGCATTAAAATGATTTGTTCAATAATGATGGAGTATGTGAATGGTCAAAGATAGTGTGATTCCTACAACATAAACTTGTAAAATTCTACATATGATGGATTAAGACAAGAGGTAGATTTATAGACTTTTGGATAAGAAGATAGATGATGGAGATTGAGTTGCATGATCTTTGATTTACATGACTTATTTGTTTTATTCCATTTAGGAATGTGTATGCATAAAATAAAATAATTTAGAATTTGTATGGATAGAAAAAATGACATTTAAGAATGGCATGTGAAAATTAATCAATTATTTTCATAATTAATTAATTAATTATGTTTGCATGAAATTTATTTTATCGAATGTATAAGAGGATAATTAATCAAGTATTTTCATAATTAATTAATAATATGTGCATAGGCTTAGAAACTGATTAATTAATAATATACATTATTACTTTATTTAGAAGACAATGTTAGAAGAAAAAAATAGGAATTCAAATTGATTACTTAATGATAAATATTAATTAATTGAGAGAATAATATTGGGAACTAATTGGTTAATAAATTAATTTTCCAATGGAATTTGATGACATATAAAATTAAATAATTAAATAAATCAATCAATCAAAGTGGTGATGTAGAGGTAATTGACTAGGATGAACTAATACATATAGAATTGTTAATAAAAAGTAGTGTAGTTTAGATGTTTACATTTTACCCTCTTTGAAAGGTTGTTGTGACTAGAAGTAGCAGCTTTTCAAAGAAAATAAAATAAGATAAAGAAGACAATAAATAGATGGACGAGAAATGATGCCCCAAGTGGCATGATGGTTAGAGAGATGCACCCTCAAGAGGACATGTGGGGATGAAATATATGGATGGACAATCAAAATAAAAATAAAAAATAGTGAAGAAGAAGATATGTGTGATGATGATTGCTATGATTCTGGCATGATTTTATAAATTTTTGAGCAACCTAATTTATTATAGTGTTTGACATTATACACCAAGGTATAAGGACTAGATTGGCAATGTGTTAAGTGTTTAAAGGATTGGCCCAACATAAAAGGTCTCAAGAAAAGATGTCATAAAACATCATGATATAGAAGACTATGATGCTATGATGTTATATTGCAAGGACTAATTTGACAAAATAAAATGACACAATAATAAAAGAAAGAAACATAAGAAACAAAAAATGCAAGTAAAATAAGATAAGAAAGAATATAAGAGAAATGATAATAATAGACATAAACTAAAAATAAAACAAAATAATAAAGTTAATTATTTGTCCATGATTAGGTGAAAATCCCAATATTTATTTGATTATGGTTGTGATGATGTAGCCCAAGAAAGGATGCATGCAACAATATAGGATTTCATAATATATCCCAAGAGGATTGTGTGGATGTGTTTATCATGATTAGGGATTTGAATAGAACCAAGGACAATGTTTGGCTATTTTATTGTTATGATTGTTGTTGATTTTTTTTCATATTCTTAATTATTTATATTTTGCTAGATTTTTTAAATGGTTTGGTTTTGGGATAGTTAAATATTTCTATATTTTTGGGTTTTCTAAATATTTTTAAAATTTTGGTTTTTCTAAATATTTTGAATTTTTTTGTAACATAATACAAAAAGAAATTCTAAATTTTTACCATACGAGTAAGTTAGGTAACAAGTCATTGCAATAAAAAATTTCTTTCTTTTATGGACAATATACGAACAAGATGTCATATCATATTACAAAAAAGATTCTATTTCATTACAATAACTTCACATGTTACAACAATATAAGAATATATACATTTACTTACATAGCTCCAATGACCTTTAGAAAAAGTAGTTGTAAGACGGTCCAGGATCCTAAGTCCTTTCAAATCTTGGTTCTTCTATCACTTGTTGTGGAGGAGAAGTATCACTTAGGCGCTTTTCCACCAACCACAAACTCATAATGTGGTCCCTTGCACATCTATCATTCGATAGATGGCCCTTCCCTTCGACAAAGAGATTGGTAGAGTAACTGATAACAACAACCAACTGATCATAGTGTTGTGTCCTACATAACTAGAACCTTGTAATTCCACAATCTAGAACTAGCATGTAATATTAGATCACGGTGAACTAATAATGGAGCCAAAGGTCATCACACTACTTTGGCCAAAGTGTTTCATTCAATATGTTCTATTGAGAGTCATTTATCACATACACCACTCAGGGTCGATTTGACTTAAGGCTATCTTAAGCTATGCATAGTTATTCCCTTCAATGGATAGTCCATCATCCAAAATAACATATCACCATAATATTCTACTTGGAATAAACCTACTTAACTAGTAAGTACAAAAGCTAGGTATATCCTTCAATGGATAGTCCATCATCCTAGAAATAACCTACATAATTGGATTAACCATACTTACACGTAAGTACTTAAACTCCCTCACATACTGGATTATCTATCCTAGGAGTAAACACAAGCTTTCCTAGTTAAATCAATAACTTAGCAAAATACACCATATGTGCTTTTCATGTTCAATCATACCTAGTATATTTAATACTTATGATAAACACCCATCTCCTACTATGGAGTACTTAAAAACACATTATGAAAACAACATAATAGCTTTAACTTCCTTTTCAAAATGATCTATTTTCTCTAATGCATTTATTGGGAAAGACATCTCAACCATGCATGCAAGACACATCATTCAAAGTAAAATAACAAAGAAGAAGAGATCTTCATGCCTATTATTGCTTATCCAAACTAAAGACAACAATGCATCCCTCTCCAACAGTAATTAGCTTGATAATCATCTTATCAATAAATTCACAAATAACTTTATCTCACTTTGTTGATAGCTTATCTTCTCTCATAACTATAGCCTTAACTTTATCTCACTCTGTTGATAGCTTACTTCTCTCAAACTATAGCCTTCTCTCAAAATATAACCTCCTCACAATCTATATGAACTTACTTCTTTTCTCTCTCTCAATGCAAAGCAAAGTATGGCTAGAAAAATAAAGAATTATGAATTGCAAAAGATGTATTATATTATGGAGGAATGTGTCCTTCCAAATGAAATGGTTTATCTATTTATAGATCAACCAAGCAACCTCAAAGCCTAAAGTTTAGGCATGCTAATGGAAAGTAAGCTCCATGCAAAGCAACACATGAAACTTATTAGAAAGGTGGTGATTTCTTAAGCTAATACTCAACATAATCACTTACCAAGTTGACTTGTTTTGTGACAACAATCTGATGAATTATTCAATCTGCATATACTCAATTCGAATTGTCATAATGAAAAGACATCTACAACAACTCAGATTCAAAGGTGGCACCATTTCCATTTCTATTTCCTTCATATTTGGCATGGTTAAACTACCAAAAGAATCAGTTGAAACTTCTATTTTATGACAGCAAGTTTCATCGATCCATTCGATGGATGAATTGACTTGAGCAGTTAAATATTTTAGAAAAATTCATGATTGGTCTCACTTATGGCATCGACCAAGTCAAGCATATCATTGACAGTATTACAAAGTTATAAATTGTGTTTCAAATAGTATGATAATCAGTTTACACATACAGTCATAAGCTATTAAATCAACTTCATTTGACATAGTCAATAATGACTATAATCGACCTCCATTTCATAGTTTCTATTGACTATAACAGCCTTTAATAAATCAACTTCACAAGATCTACTAGAGTAGGACACGTGTTGGAAATACCTATTATTTCAAAGGCTTCTATCAAAGTATGCATATGTTTATCGATCTACATATCATAAACTGATCTCATTTTTATGTGTTACTAGCAATTAGGCCGCGGCTTTATTCATCACTTGATATGACGCGTGGTATTTAATCCTTCCTTCATACCATTTGCTATTTTTTTTTCATACATCATGTGTTTGCAAGATTGTACTAAGGATGGGGTATGCACTTTCTACTTATGCACTTTTTACATCTATGAAACCATATATAATATCTCCACTATAATATACATACATATATATATATATATATATATATATATATATATATATATATATATATATTCTAATAGATATATATTTATATAACCATGAAACCATTCCCCATACTTTATAATATATAATCACTTCACAAATACATGTATATATGTAAATGTATAGGGTATATCATTCAGTTGATATACAAGAAAAGCATATATATTTGTTGACAAACAGATTCAAAGAATGTATCAATTGATATACGAATGTATGTATTCCCATTATCACTTTCATTCTAACACGTATGTATTTATACACTTCTTTAGTAAGCATTAACACTTATGTGTATACATGTATATGTCTATGCATATACACTCATTCACATATATAGGAATATATATTATATATATATATATATATATACTCAAGATAATATTACTATATATCACATCAACTATATGTATATATGTTCAATTGCACCATTAAGCACATGCATATGTATTCCTATCTATATACATATTTAATATGCTTGTAAGTATTTCTACTTACACATACATGCATATGATTATGCTCTCACATGGATCAATATATGTATATACTTCTATACATGCATACTTTTGATGTAAATATGTATCGACGAAAATCCCAAAGACACATAGCATCATAACAACATTTATATACATATATGCATATCTTATACATATGTCATCATACTCGTATGGAAATCCCATTATATCCATCATACGCATATGTTGACATATGCATATATATGCATATATGAATATATCCCAATACTCATTCACCCATACAATCAAGCACAGTAAAATAAGGAAGGTCTCAAAAGCTCAAACAAATAAACATTACCCAATAATGCACTCAGTAGTAAACAAGACCTTTACTAATGCAAATATTTCAACCTAGGGATGACTTACCAACTTCCCACTTCTATGCCTAGACTCAACCAAACAACTATGGTGTGTGTATGCTCAAATAGTTTACTTTTACCAATTACCCAACCAAGATCTTCTCCCGAGTGATACTTCCCCTTCGCCTGGAGGAATGAATATTCACCTACAACCACTAACACATGCACATGACATTCAATTTTTCACAACATTTGCAATATACATAAACATCTCCAAAGTTAGAATAATAATTCAATAACCATCTATTCACATATATGCAGTATTTCCCCATGAAATAACATCAATTCAGATAACATCAAATTAGATAACATTCACATTGATAACATGGTATGAGCATAATCTATTAATCTCTAAAATTCATATTACATTCACATTTTACCCTATGTAGTAATAGTAAATAGTAATTTTCACAATTTGGGTGTAAAATTTTGCAATAGTGCTTTCAAAGATGACTAGATACACTAAGATTTTTTTGAAACAAGCCTCAATATATTGTCCATGTTTTAATCAAGTTGAAAAGACTATGGTAAAGACATATAAGGATATTGAGGACTTGGATGGAGTATGGTATTTCCAAAGTATAAGCTACTTGTATCTATAATAGATTCATATGACACTAGAAACTACTTTTCATCATGGTACTTATCCATGGTGCCATAAGAATAGTTTTCACTTGTGAATGATTATTTTATTTTTACTATTTTATTTCATTTTTAACTTTCTTGTGACATAGAAAACTAATTAAACATATAAGTATTTGAGATGAATGGTATTCATAGGTTTGTTTATCTCTTTCCCATCTTGTGTGACCAACTAATATTCTCCTTATCAAATTTTACAATGATAATGTAAGGAACCAATCAATGGGAAAAGAAAGTGCAAACCTATGTGCTATAGATCAAAGATTTATAGATCTTGAATACCTCTTCTTTATCAAGGGCACCACTACCATTGACCCTTTAATTTAGCTCCAAATTTTATGACAAGTGCACATATATCTACTCCTCTTAGATCTTTTTTGTTTCATCAATTTTCAATTTTATCTATGTGAATAATTTGTGTTTTCAAATTTGGTATCATAGCTAATTGGGTCAAAAAATCGCATTAAATCCAATTGATTTTCAAAGAAACAAAAGAACAAAGTCCATGGAAGATTGACTCTCCTTCTAGGCTATTAGCCAATCTTGACACCCTTGTTGGCTTGGATTCTAATGTCGATGCAAAATAATATTGATTGAGGAAAATTTACTTTTTAGATCTAGGATACATTTTTCCGTATCACAATGCCAAGTCACCAAAATTAATCCATAAATCAAAATTTTCATATTGCATACAATGGGTTCCAGCCACCTTCACAACTATCCTGAAAAAATTCACTATCCAAAGATAATTTTGGTCCCAATACAAAGCCGAATCCTAAATCCAAATCCAATTTTACCACCCAATCCCACCATCCCTCATTCTAATAAAAACTTCAATCCCTAAACCCAAAATCCATCAATCCACATACCTAACTTCAAAATCTTACTTATCGAATCTGGAATTCAAATCCCACTCCTCACCTCCACCATCTAAATCCATCCCACTTCATGCTAAATCCAATTGTAAACCTAGAATTCATCATATCCTTGCAACAACACTTTAACAACACTTTACCTCAAGATTTATGTTAGCACTCTATCAAGATGTTTATATTTGGAAAAGGCCAACCCAACTATCAATGATCATCATCACGATTGTGCATTATATGCGAGTGCAAAAATATTATCGAAGCAACTCCATAAGGTAGGATATTATTGGCATGTCATGACCAAAGCATCCAAATCAATGTACATCAGATGTCCATGCACATGACACCTAAAATACAACATTCCAAAAAATAGAAAAAGGGAAAAAAGGAAAAATATATAAAATAAAAATAGTAAAGAAAAATAAATATTTCCAATGGTAAAAACCACTTCTTGTGGCACCTTGGACAAGTACCATGATAAAAACCCATTGACAGGAGTCATTTTTAAATCAACTAGCTATGTATACCTTAAAATTAGGGGCAATTCATCTTATCCATTCAACCAAACCTATCCATCTTATCATGTCATCCCATCATACCCATCCACCATGTCCATTTAGTCATACCTCATCCATATTTCCTACTCACCTTGGTCTTAACAATGATTGGAGGCACATGATGCATACTTTGGCCACACACCATCTACCATCACTTAATTTCCTACATAGTACTACCTAATCCCTATCTTGGATCAAGACATGTATCTTAGTGCTATGTGATGCAGTCCTTGAGCATCTCCCCTTAAGTCCAAGTCCATGATTCTATATCCTCTCCACTCCATCCATTTTGTCAAACATTCCATCTAAACCATATTTATCCTTTTCTCTAGGCTTCGATCATCCCTTTCCATTGGTTCTAAAAATCAAAATGACAAGTTCAAAATTGAACACTTACCCAAATATATTCCCAATTTATAAGCATGCTCCACAATACACTTTATCCATGTTGAAGCCCTTAAATCTAAGCATACCCCATCCAAAATCTTGCATCTATCCAAACACATCCATAAAATTTGTTCCTTATCTTGGTAAAATTTGTGTTTCATCTATAAAATCAATCTAATAAATCATCATCGAGATGTTTTCCCAATCCTTTCATTGTTTTCAAGATGTGTCCCTCCCACATCAACAATGCGCTATCATTATTAATCAATCAATCAATTAATCTATCATTTTTTTGCTAAATAGGGTAAAAATATATAATCCAATCCTCATCATTAATCCTTGGATCCAACAAATCCATCCATTCCTATATTTCCACACATCTTTGGCTCCAACCTGTCATTGGATATCATTTTTTGTATTTTGCATTTTTTTGATTGCATGATTTTATTGGTTTAATTTTTTTTTTTCCTATATTCTTAGTGATCCTTCCATCACATTTTCATGTTTGTGTTGATCCTTCATATGATGGAATTATAATGACAACATGTCTATTGAATCACTATTCTATTTACAACTTCTTTGTCTGTTTCTCATTCCATATGCACATGGCACCTCATCATCATGGTCTCTTATATCTTGGTGCATAATGCTAAGTGCTACAAAAAATAAAGGTTGCTCCTTGTACATGAAGTTATTATGGAAACATATTTGGCTTCAACATGTCATTGGATATCATTTTTTGTATTTTGCATTTTTTTGATTGCTTGCTTTTATTGGTTTAAATTTTTTTGTTTCTTATATTCTTAGTGATCCTTCCATCACATTGTCATGTTCGCGTTGATCCTTCATCTGATGGAATTATACTGAAAACATGTCTATTGAATCATTATTATATTTACAAATTCTTTGTTTGTTTCTCATTACATATGCACATGGTGGGTATGTGCAGGATCATCATGGAAAAAACAGGCCCTTAAGTGGCAAAAAAATCAGAAAAATCAGAGTTAGGCAACTTGATGTAAAAATTTGAATAAGTTATCTATATTATTTCAAAAATATATAAGAATAGAATATGTAGAAAATTGAATGTAGTTTCTAAACTACCAGGTTTGTTTAAAAAATATATATCTATTTGATGAAAATTTGAAATTTCAATGAAGTAGTACTTAAATTTCAGGGAAAAAATAAGACGTAGGTGTTTGTCTAACCACCCTAACCACAATAAAATGATAATATTTTTTTATAATATTTTAGATATAAGTAGAGGACTCATGTCCCGATGTGATGCATATTTTTTATAATTTTTTCCAAGTAAATAATTAATTATGAAATTTTTATTACAACTTTTGAAAAACATAAAAACTATGTCGACCACCTTAACTTGGTCAAAACTTCATGAAATTCAATTTTATTTTTTTAATCCTATATTATGCGAAGCATAGAATGTGATGCATGTTTTGGATTCAAAAATGTGATATCATTTGAAAGCTATAGATGTTTTTCAATCAGTCTATTAATCAGGACTTTAGTCATAATTTGAATAGAAAATGAATAATAATTACTTATTAAATTCAAAGTAAAGCATAATTTATATTGGTGGAAAGTTGAGAATCTCCTTTAAAACCCTTTTCATTTCATCAATTTTGGGTAAAAAGTCTTCAGCCACATACCCATCATATTGCCACTTTTTGGCCCATCATGATCCTACACATACCCTGGCATGCCATCATCATAGTCTCTTATATCTTGGTGCATAATGCTAAGTGCTACAAAAAATAAAGGTTTCTCCTTGTACATGAAGTTATTATGGAAACATTTATTCCTCATCCATTACATCATTTACCTTGGGTGATCCCACAGTACTGGTTTACAATTTTATTGAGGGAAAATTACAAAAACACTCCCACAAAGTTTTGTTTTGGTTTTTAGGGGTTTTCACAAACTGGGGTGTTTGTATGGACCCAAAAATAGTTTCACTCAAACCCCCCTTCAAGAGAACCCTCTTTAATGATGGGTCCCACCTTTTGGCAGATTTTTTAAAATGAAGACAAATGAAAATTAAAAACAAAGGGAGGTTCATATGGAACCCCTTTCGAGTGAACCCACCTTTGACTGAAAGGGTCAAGGGGGTTCGCTCAAAGGGGGGGTCCATACGAACCCCCCTTTTTCCCCCTTCTCCCCCTCTTCTACCAAATCTCTACAAAAAATTACCTTTCGAAGCTCGGGTTGAAGATAAAAATGGAGGAGACTTCACAGACCCAATTGGATGATGGTAGTCCTCGAAACGAGCTATCCATCAAATATAATTTTAATATATTTTTTTATTATGTATTTATTTTAGTTTGATTAAACATAGGTTTTTCACCGAAAATCAAGCTCTATGTTCTACACATGTGGAAAAATAGAAGATTATAAAAAAAAATTGTAAAATATAAGTGCACTAGATATTGATGTCCCTAATCCAACAAAAAAAAATTAAATTTCAATACATACAAAAAAAGTTATGTTTTAGCAAGTAAATCATGTCTAAATTGTAATTGGTTTGACTTTGAAACTTAATTAAGAAAAAAATAATCAACAAAATGTTGTGAAACCAATTCCATGCACTATATATCATAGTTATGTTCATCTAAATTCAAAAAAAAAAAGAATTAAATATCCTTCATAGAAAAAAATTTGCTAGTAATGTCACTCTTTAAAAATGGTGTTTAGTGTTAAAAACTAGTTTTTGAAGGAGATAGAAGAACAAGTCCAATATGATTCCAAAAAAAAAATGAAAAAAATAAATTTAGAATCTACAGAAAAAATGTCACAAATCACTAGTTTGCATCATCTTCAAATTCCTCACGTTTTAGGTGCTATAGGTGCCCAAAAGTGAAGATTTAGTTAAAAAAAATTCATTCAATGTCCAATTTGGCCAAAAATTATAAACCAGTATTGTGGGATCACCCTCTCATCATTTATCCATAAATCCCAATCATGTATCAGTTTTTTTCATTACATCCTTATGATATTTCATCATCCAACATGTACATCAATGTAATCCAATCCAATCATCGTAGCAACATTAATCCAAATTCCCAATCCTTTAATCAATTATTTAGTCCTATATTCATGGAACATACATCATCCCAAATGATCTCTCTCAAGTCACCTTTTATCCTTTATGGCACATCTTGTATTTTCAAGATACTAATTGGGTTCCATTTCACCCAATAGCTCTCTTAAGAGGGCTTCACTTTCATCATCATCCGTAAGTGATAGGGGCAACTTACCACTGGAGAATCATTATATCTCATCCTACTTTGTATTCTTATTTTACATAATTCCACTTAGTTTCATTGTATCAAAGAGGGATAAAATATAGACACCTAAAATATTCCCTAAGTCTATTTATCATCACCAAACCTATCACCTAATCCCTAATAGACTAAATTCATTACCAAATCCTACATTCCATCATGTAGTCCTAATTATCCTTATCCATATCCTCACAAATAAATAAATAAATACTTATTTCCACCTATTATCCACCTCGCACATGTGGCTACAATAGTTAAATAATATTATTTAATAAAGTCATTATTCTCTCAACACATTCCAATTAGAATATCAGGCACCTATGAACACTTGTACTTATGGTCTCCTTATTCTCTCCAAATCCAAAAGTTATAGCCTTATATGGTGCACATGTCTCTAATTTCCCTCATCCTCACAACTACTTACTAAATTTGGTAAGTTAATCCTAGCCTTTCACATTCTAACTACCTTCATCTCCACCCTCCATATTCTCTGAGATCCTACAAAATTCCTCTCAATCATTCTCCTCCCTTGGTATCACAATTGGATCTTGTCCATTCATTCCTCATTCCAAAAACCTATAAATTTAGTCGAATCCCTCATCAAAATCAATCAATTATCATTCATGTGTTAAGTATATGTTGTCAAAATTGGTATCATTCAAGTAAGGAGCATCCACATCCCAATCATTCAAGGAGAAAATGATTCAACAATGGAGGCTCTGGTAACATTTGAATTATTTTTTTATGTTATTATCTTGATTTTCTTTCATTTTTGAGCTCTATCTAGAGGTTTGTGATAGTTTATAATAAGAGTTTATTACATTGTATTTGTTTCTATTTAAATTTCTAAATTAGTACTTGCATAACAAACTAAATTCGGATGGAATGCTTCTTGTGATTTTGTTTCCACTCATATCCAACAATACCAAGTTGTTGTAGTCTCCAAGATCTTTGGGAAGTGTCTCATTGAGGTTGGATACAAATATTATAGGTGATTGAAGAGATTGAGGAGATTGAAGAGAATAAAATTGTGAGCGAACAACACCCAAAAGCTCTATAGAATGTAGATAAATATCACTAACCAAACCTTGTGAGGAGTAGGAGATACCAGCCCAATTGTAGGGATTTGGGTCTTGGGGATTCCATGTGTTGAGAAGTGGTGATCCTTTCCCAGCATTAAGAGTTTGCATCCATGATAAAATTTCATGACCTTCTATATATTCAAACCCTTTTCCCTTCATTGTGTGAGGAGCACAATCCAAGTTATTTCCCACACTATTACATACACTTTGTGATTTCCTTTTCAAGCACTATATTATACCTTGTACTGTGATAGTCCCTATTACTATCTTTTTGACTATCTAGAACTCCTTAATTTGCTATCAACTTAATTTATTTATTGTTGCTTCAAAATATCATCCTTCCTTGTGATTGCACAACATACTATTGTCACCCTTTCTTTCTCACTATCATCAATAGTTTTGACTAGGTTTTGAAATTGTCCTTTCATTCATTTCCATTCATTTTACACTATCACTTCCTCATGTATTTGTAGACTATTAATTTAAATTCCTTGCTTCTTATGTGCTACTATCAACTTGTCATTATATGCACTATCCACTGACAACTATAGCTCTTCATCTGCACATTGTTACTTTTAATTCTTTCAATGGCTCACTATGACTTCCTCGTGTCTTCTTTTGTACATTGTCAACTTTTCATGCTACCCATATATAAGAATTCCATCTTGTATTTACATCCTTATTATATTCCTCTTTATTTGTGAAGAAATCCATGAAGTTTGAAGACAAGTATGGAGATTCTAATGTCATAGGTTAAGGAGGAAGGGAGATTGCAAATGAGAAAACTAACCAACTTTTGGTTCTAAGAAATATCTTGGGAGTAAATTCAAGAAAATAATATTCTCTATTATGATACAAAGGGATCAATCTCTCACTATTAAATTTATTCGATCTCTTTCTTGTTGTGGGTCTCTAGAAAGAATGGATTCAATTGTATGTGTCATATCTAAGAAATATGTTGCTTTAAGGTCCAAATTAGATTTCAAGTTTTGATGGAAATAGTAGAGCCAACTAGTGAAAGTAAAGGGGATATACATAAAAGATTGATTATTCAAGTTCATTGACTTTGTAGGTAGAATGTTATTTTGATAAAAATATCAAAATTTCTATGAATGCAGACTCTAACTTGTTTACAAATGTGTAACAACCCTCCCAAATTTTTTCCATCTTCAAGATTTGATTTAATCATTTCTTTTTTAACCTTGGCTAATTCAATTTTTTCCTTGTTATACACTTCACCAACTCATCTTCACACCTACTACCCATTTTTATGAATGTCCCTCACTTATGTGTTTCAAAGTATTAGATTAACTATTATTTAAGAAATACTGAAGGGATACAATGCACATCCAAGTCATCCTCAAAGTTAAGACTTTGAAATATGTAACATAAACCCTATAATCCTTATTAAAACCTAAACGTGCTTTTGTTCTCATCAAAGTAAATGACCTAACTCAAAAAAATCTATAAAGATGTGGAGCTTTGATGAAATAACCATTTACTGAAAGCTTTAATCCATTTTTTTTATCTCAATGGAACTTGGGAGTTTGTGTATGAAGGGACAAGGTAAATAAAACTCTCCTTTGATTTAATGAGGTCTTTTAAGAACATATATTCACCATTTTTTTGGTAGTAAATGATAACCAAGAAGATAGTACACATACCATTTTTATTTTTCACAAAAAAAATCAAGGAGATTGCTCGTGCTTGACAACAACGACAAGTTCAACAATGTAGATGAGCCTTAGACTAACTCCTAGAAACTCTCCAACTCCAAGCAACGTGCCCAAAATATTTGGTTATTCCTTACAATATGCTCTTCAAACCTATATACTCTTTCAGCACAAGCCACCAAGTGTTGGTCTAACACTACTTTATAGAGGACTCCTTCAAATAGTAAACACTAAAAATCCTAAATTTTTCCATGCTACGTGGGTGGAGGGAAAACAAAACCTAAGCTCTTCTTTCCTTATGAGTGGCATGAAAAATATTGAAAACTCGTTTTCACTTTTTATTAACTCTATGATTCCTGAAACTCTTTAAAATTACCCCTTTTTTTACTAACTTAAGCTCCTAAGGCATTAAGATGAAAAAATAATATGAACATGTGCAAATATAATGAATATTGTGAATATCCTAAGGTTGAAGGATATTAGAACCTTGATTCTATGAAATTGAAAAATCTCATTCAATATTTTATTAATCAAGTTGACATCACCATTGAAGATCATCCTAACAATCCATCCAAAAATAATCACATCAACAATATCCATATCCCACATAATGATAAATTAGGTATTTATCAAGATACTTTTCCCAACCATGATCAAAATCATCCATCCATGTCTAGAAATGGTTCATCCTAAAGAAATCATATTAATAACATCCCCAACCATAACATATCCACCTCATTGGACTCCATAATAGGTCATATTGAAGAATATTTCCCAAAAGAAACTTCCATCTCTCCTTCCAATCCTTCATCCCTGAAACTTTGCAACATCAATCCATGCCATCCCCATCAAAAACTCATCTAATAATGACACATTTCAATATTTTCTCCAAGGGCTATCCACAATAGATAATCATGAACTCTGAGCTAATACAAAATTTGATACAATTCTAATCAATGATCAAGAAATCCTAGACTAAACACCATCATGCATCCCATCACCTATCATTCCCGCTCTAAAGAGTCCTAATCAAAATCCAATACTACCATGCCACCATATTGAGTCCATCCAAGAGTCCCTTATTCATACCCCATTATTAGAATGAGACATATGCCAAGAACACAATACAAAGAATAAATAAGCAATCCCATAAATAAATCAAGATCAAGTTACATAAATCCTCCATTCTCATCCTATCATTGATCGAGATCCCATCTCTCTATAATTTCATGATGATCCCACTGTCCCTTTCCATTCCATCCACAATCCCAAAACTAAAGTTTACACCATCCATATTATAATAACCTCCATTTTCATAGATGAGATACTTGCCTCCCCTAGACACATAGATGATATTTTCCTTGTTCATCTAGAATGAGTGTCTTTTTCTCTAGAAAATTTTCAACAAAAAATTTATTAACCAAAAATTCATATAGGCATACATTTATATGTTGATAAAATTATAACATATATACAAGAAGGCTATATAGTCTTACAACAAATCCATATGGGCATACAATGTCGCATATAGGTAATACAAAATACATGTTCAAAAATGTTATATAGGCATACAACAAAGGACCCTAAAATAGTCATTGCCCTCTAGGAGAACGAAAGAGATCGTGAGTTGTGTTTGAATTTCAGGAGGATGGAGATGCATAAGATGGTGGTCTCCTTCAAACTCATTCACTCAACCTCTTGTTTAAATTTTCCTAGACCTCCACCTAATATAATAAAAAAGTAAACATTAATAAATAGAAATTAAATTATAGAATGACATATAAGAAAATAATCACTATGTTCATCCATAACAAGGCCACACTCATGATCTAGAGTTCTAAAGCCCTGTGGAAACCATCCATATAGAAATTAAACTACAAATGAATATCATTTTATTTTTTATTAATAGATAGATAAAACAACAAATATAATGTGAAATTTACTAATCTACCTCATACCTATGTCAAAGGCATTGAACTTGTTACTACTATAGCAACACCATGATCCATTGTCATATGAATATCAAGAGGAGTATCCATTTGCATCATATGAAAATGAAACACCATTATTCAATTACCAAAACTACCTAACATTATTTTATAATTTTTTTAATTTTAAAATTAAAAAATATTTGTATTACTCAGATGAAAGTTCGATGAGCACCTTGATTGCTAGGTGTTGGCATTGAAGACCCAACATTAACCTATTCAACATCCAAACTGAGCTATAGTAATACCATTCGTATAATGTTCAATTATTCAGAGGTAATATTTATAATTCTTTACTAGTTACATACCTCTACACTCAACATCATCATTTAATAAGGAGCTAGAGAACCATTGGAAGTAGGGTGAATACTATGACCCTAAAATTTCATTATAATCATTCTACTAATTTAGTTAGTTTTAAAATTAAAAATATAATTTAATAAATTGAATTAAATGAACTTGTTGATATTTACCTAACTACCAAAGCCAAATGTATCACTCAATAGAGCTTGTCATGACCATTTGATTTGTTACAGATGTATTCTAGGCACATGCATCCTAATATTCTCAAGATCATAAACATAGAGTGACCCATAAGACTGACATAAATGAGGTGGAGTTGGTCACCTGGAAGACTTGCCTTCCCAACCTTGTACTAGAGGCCTAGATACTATATAAGGCTCTAAGTGAGTGATCTAATCAACTCTAAAGTCTCCACCTCAACACCCTCCTTCACAACGGACTTGGGATATTCACATGATCATAGTTTGGTCTCGTTGCCCGATGTGGGTCAATATGTTCCCCACTATGTCATGTGTGGAGCCCCCACCTCTACCCTGAAACTGTTGCATGTCAAATTAATAATTGGGGATATTCACATGATCATAGTTTGGTCTTGTTGCCTGATGTGGGTCAATATGTTCCCCACTATGTCATGTGTGGAGCCCCCACCTCCCCTGAAACTACTGCATGTCAAATTAATAATGTGTGGAGCCCCCACCTCTACCCTGAAACTGTTGCATGTCATGTGTGGGTATTTAATAATTTGGGATTTCATTGAGGGAAAACTCACAATAGAGTGTCCCCAAAAAGTATTGTGGTGTACCTCATTATTAAATTTCATGAAGGATGGTCAAAAACAATCCACCACCTATCCCAAAAATTGTTATTTATACCTTGGTGGTGGCACCAATGGATAGGAAACCTCTTCCACACACCATGTAAGGTTTGATTTGTTTGTGGGTCGGTGAAGAGTGCACACAAGTCAGATTTCAAAAAAAATCTTTAACCTGTTTATATGATAATTTGTTTGCATAAAATTATTTTTGTTCTTTCCTCTTGTCAGAGCAACTATTTATTTTCCCACTAACTAATTCTACATGGGACACTATGGATTGCAATGATTCAGCAAGGGTGGTCATATGGGAGTTTTTTCCTACAAGATCTTTCAACCTTACAATTAACTCCTCAAGTTCTTTTCTATTATTTTAAATTTTCCCAAATATATTTTGTTGTGTTCGTAGAGGATGATGAGGAATTGTAGGAGGTGTTTGTTTTGGTTGTTCTTAAGGAGGTATTTCATGATGAGGTGAATTAGGATTTGAAGATTTGGGGGAAAATTATCAACTCTTGAAAATTAAATAAATCTCAATTAAAAACTAATGCAATTTACCTATTTAATACAAATTTGACATTTAAAAAACTAAAAATACTTACTCCTTCAACCTCCTCAACATCTTGGTATTATTTTGACAAAGATTTGGAAAAAAATTTGGTGCAAAATCAACTCTACAAGAAGGTGAGAACTCTTGGGAGGATTTGCAAGCTGTGGGATAAATGAGATGCAAAAATGAATTATTTTTTTGCTTTTATTTCTTTAATGAGAAATAACTCAAGCACGTTATAGTGTGTTCACATTATAGCTTTGATGGACCCAAAAAGTGGGGTGGCCACTTTTTGGCCCCCCATATTTTTGCACACACCCATTTGTCCCCTTTATCATTTACACCAACTAACTAGATGACATTAGAATCAATGAGGTCTTGCACTTGTTGCTTAAGACACATACATCTTTTTGTATCATGTCTAGATGTACAATGATATTGATAAAAGTATTTTTCTTTAAAGTTGGGAGGTAATGGTTTGGTGGTATTAATATGATGAATGGGAGGAAGATGGATCATGCTCTTATTAAGCAATTGTAACATAATAGTATGGAGATAATATTTGGATAATTATTAAAATTGTCTATCTCTTGGCCTAAATTGATATGGTGTTCTAGATGTAGCAACAACTTGCATTTGAATGTTGTTGGAAGATTGAGGAGTATTTATTTTTATGAAGCTTTTATTTTCCTTTTTAAATGATTAATAGTTAGATTGAGGAACAGCTTTGAATTGACTATTAGGAGCCACTTAAGGTGTGCCTTCATATTGGCTAACTAAAATTTGGTAATCCCAAATAGTCATGCATAAATGTATGAATAATTTCATTAATTTAAGATCTTATCTTAAATGTTAGGTTACAAATTTCTAATTAAGACTATAATTTGTATATTGGTATATGGGAGAGACTATGATATTTGTGAATAAAGAGCTTGGTATCAACCTATAAAATTAGTCACTTTTTCCTTGGGTCCTTGTTTACAATGGACCAAATCTATTAGTTTAACTTGAGGTCCAATATTTTCTTGAAAACTTTGAATTCCAATTCATTAATAAGTTGTGTAAAGGAAGTAATTGAATTATTAGGAAATGAACAAAACCAATCCAATCCCATGTCTTTCAATGATTGAGGAAAAATTTTAGCTAGGAGAGCATCTTCAAGGAAGAAATCACCACATAGAGCAGTAAAATCTAATACGTGATTATTGGTATCTCCTTTACTAGTATACTTATCAAAGCAAGAAATCTAAATGTTTTGTAGAATAGGTCTTTTTAAGATAACGAATGATAACAGAATTTGTGTAAGATATGTTGGTGGATTAGCATTGGATTGAGTTTCGTTCATGTTTGAATTTTTTTGTTGTAAATATGACATGTTTTGTAACATTTTATTTAATACGAGATCATTCGGTGATATGTTTTGAGAATTTTTGGAGAGTGTAGGGCTATTGTTGATGATTGGAGGATTATTATTTGGAAATTTGATGAGAAGTGAAGTAAATGGAGGTGTGGTAGATGAAGGAACAAAACTTAAGGATCCCCACAAGAAATTCCTTAGAAACTAGAGTTAAGACCATTATTATATTATGTGGTGGATTCTATGATTGGAGGGGTGAAAGTAGGAATAGAAGGTATGATTGTTGGATGAGAGGAAACTTGTTTTTTCCATTTGATTGTGAGCATTTATAAGGTTTTGAATGCAACTAGCTATTGTAGGGATGTTTGAGTCCACTATGTGAGCTATGCTGCACAACACTTCTATCTCTTACAAATTGTTGATTAACTTCCTAAGGTTATCCACAAGGGGAATAGTTTCTCCAATCAAGGATTTGGTGCTTAAAAATAATTGAAAGATTTCTAGGTATTTGTCCAGTTGTTTAATTTTATCCTCAAGGACATGTGTAACAACTTCCAAGTCCACGTGAATGGTTGGTGATGAAGAAGACATAAGAAAAGTAGTAGGGAGAGAATCAAAGATAGATTATGTAGATGTGATTCCTTGACTGAAAGAATTATGAAACTCAAGCTCAACACCAGATGTAATTGTAGCATGGGAAGCCATGATTCTATACCTACATCTCACTCGATTATTTGATATGGGACACCATGTCGTGAATCTCATAAATTAATTACAATATTCAAGACACTTGAGTGTTCACATAATGAGAAGAAAAATGGATGATGATGACATAAAAAATAAAAAATTCTCAAAAAAAAATGTAGGTTTGTATAGAGGTTATAGAGATGAAACTATGAAATTTGGAGTTAAATTGGCAATACAAGGGTTAGGGCACCCTAGATCAAAGATGCAGATTTTTGAAAATGTAGCACAGTGTTTAAAGGTTTAATTTTGTATAGGTTTGGGTATGAAACTAGGCATAGTTTTGGAAATGTAAGAAAACCTAATTTGTTTATAAAGGTATATGTATGCATGAATTTTTATGTTTCAAAGCAATAAAATGAATGCAATGAGTTCCAATTATTTGATAAATGATAATTTTCATAATGAAATATGTTATAACTAAATGAATATTCCTTTAAAATACTAAAAATATAACACTTTTTATGATTATGAGATGAAAATGTTAAATTTTTCAATGTATAAGATGAAATGCACTTTGAATGATAACACTTTTCAAATAGCCTAAGATTTCACTCAGATTTTAGAACAATAGACATGTAAATCAGAATATTGCAATTGTAAGACATGTTAGGTTCACCAAAATATGATATAGGAAAAATGGGTCTAGGTTATAAATCACAACTTTAACCTACAACATTGGGGGGACACAAAAATGATCATAAAAGACCACTTGGCTACTATCCTCAAGGAATATTCTTAAAATAATTTAGGGTTTTTGGTCCCCTTTGGGTTGTTTTTTGTTGATTAGGAGTTAAATTAATTTGAATGGATGTGATGTGTGCAATTTTGTAAATGTAAAGTAGGTCAACTATGCAACTACAACAAACTAATGTAAATTTAGAATGACACAATTGTTTGAAAAAGACTAAAAAGAAAAAAGAAAAGGGTAGTCATAGAGGAACTTGGCATTCAAGTCTAGGCTCAAACTAACTGGTTAGGGGTGTAGGCACCCTAGACTAAGAATTAGGGGTTTTGGAATCTCTAAATAGGAATAGATGTGTTATAGTTTGTAGGTGCTTACCTTTCAGACTTAGCTACAAAACTTCATCTATGTATGAATAATTGATCTTTCCTTAATTTTTTGATGAATAGGCAGCTATCTATATTAGATTAAGATAAAGATACATATTCAAAAAAAAAGATGGGTTGTAAGAAGGAACACCCCAAGAGTCATATGGGCCCAGTGCCTAGAAAAACCAAAAGATCACATGGGTCAAGCCCAAAAGTCCAAGATTACAAAACATATAAAAAGAGGTCCATTAAGTGGCCAAAGTAGTGCCAACAAAGCCAGGAGGGTCTATGTCATCCATGTTCTTCCCCCATACCTCAATGGGGTCTAGAGTAACGTCGCGAGGAGGACCCCAACCCTCATCAACATCTTTTTCCTTCTCTTTATCTTTATCCTCATGTTGGGAAAAGATTGCAAGCCCCATACATGGAAAAATTTTACCAGTATCTAGCCAACTAAAGCCAGAAATAGGAGGGTCATCAGAGGGCCATCTGAAACTGCCACTGTTGCTCCCGAAAGCACCGCTAGAAGGCCACCCCTAGCTATCCTGTGATGAAGGAGAGTAGATTTGTCGAGGAGTGCGAGAATCCCATTGAAGTGGAGGTTGAGAGTGGGGAAACGTAGAACTACTCCATTGTTAGCCCTAAGAGGGAGACTAGCCACAAGAAGAGGTGGGAAAAGTGGGCATCTGAGCAACAGTACACAAGGAATTACCCTAATGATCTAGCACCACTTGCAAGTGAGCAACTTCAAGTGCAACATTATTAGCTTGCACCTAAATCTGTAAAAGCATGTTAGAAAAAATAATAGCTTTAGCATATAAAGATACATTAATATCCATTTGAGAATGAGAAAATATGCAAGCATTTTTTTCTTTCCAAATATTGAAAAGAATTTCCACCTTGAAAGTGTGCCAAAGTTGGTTGAAATTAGTAGGAATTCTGGGAGAATCTCCTAGCATAACCATATGCCAGGAGAAAGGCTCTAGCCTAAAGGGTCAAAAAAATTAATGAATCCAAGTCCAAAGTTGCTAACCTCTAGGAAAAAACCAGAAAACATGCTTAAAAGTCTCATCTTGCCCACAAAAAGGGAAACGAGGGTCCTTGACCCCCAAATGAGCAAGTCGAGAGCCCACAGGAAAGCCTTGGAAAAGAATACACCAAGAAAAGTGGGCAAGTTTTAGCTCAACACTTGTAGACCAAGTGGAAGCAAATATTTTACACTAGATATGAGCAGGAGATTGAAGAAGCCACCTCTAGTTCAAACTCTAAATCATAGGAAAGTGTGGTGAAAGCCACCTGTAACCAAGCCAAGGCTTGTAATTCCTAAAAGGGATGTTTGGATACCACTTCTAGTCTTTCCACTAGGGTTTGGTCTCATGAATTCCAACCTTATGAAGTATTTCTACAGGAATAGCATTCACCAGACCATCATAAGTAGCATGGTTCTAGTTATGAAGCCTATACAAGGCACAAAAATCTTCCCACGACATGATACGCATTGTGGGTCTATGAAATAACTATTACATGGTCTAGATTCCCTTATTATGGAATCTGAGTGCCTTAAGCCAAGGTGACTTAGCCAATGGCTGACCATTGCAAGTAAAAAGAGGCAACCACCAAATATTTTGTTGGTTGAGTGAAAGCCCATCACAAAAACCAGAGCTAGACCAACAGAGCCAGGGCATGACATCTTCCCAAGCACGCCAAATACTTTTGGCCACAAAATTCTCAACAATTTAGACCAATTCCTCCATGACCAGAAGGGTTTGAAAGCTAATCCCCTTCTAGGAGGATCTATGGATAGGAAAGCTAGATTGAATACAATGCCTAAGAAGAATTTTCTAGGCCTCGTCCCTAGTAAGGGCACAAATAATCCATTTAACACATAAATTGGTCCCTTGTCGTTGAGTGGAAAGCAACCCAAGTCCTCTAGAATCTCTGGGAAGGTAGTAGAATTCCCAAGCAACACGGTGAAACCCTCTATGGGATTTTGAGGAGGCCTAAAGAAAATCTCAGAGCAATTTTTCAAGCTTTCCATAGGAAGCTTTAGAAGGGGCCCAACAGGAAGAATAATAGACATGGGTAGCTACTAGAACTTTGGAGCATACCTAAAATTTCCCCACCAGAGAGAGGGACTTGGTAATCCAATAAGAAATCTTTTGCTTGACTCTAGAGAGAACAACTTGCCATAGCTCATCTGGGAATGCCCAAAAGCTAAAAAATCTCTCCTAGCCTGATCCACTTCCAACCATACTACTGCAACCAAGGAGGAAAAGGCAAGATAGACTATCTGTAGCACAAAGTTTTGTGCAATTGAATGGCAGAACTAGAAGCAAGACAAAATATGTTAAGATAATCCAAGGCCGTTTTAATAGTATCTTCTTCCTCCAAGAGAGTGAGGAAAGATTCATCAACAAATGGCCATTAACCAGCTGAGCCTGAGAGTTGGGCAAAGAGATTCCCTTGACATGCTATTGGGAAACTACATTGGCCAAAAGGTAGCCAAAACCCTTAGCAACAAGCACTAATAGAGAGGGGGCAAGTGGGCACCCTTGCCGAATGGAACGAAAGATTCCAAAGCCAGAGGATTGATGGCCATTAATGGTGATGCAAGCAGAGGAATCTGTAAAGAGCATTCAAACAATCTAAATGAAGTTAGGCCCAAAACCCAAAGCTTGTAGCATAGAAAGAATAAAAGGCCATTCAATACGGTCATAGGCCTTCGCAAATTCAATTTTGATAAACATGGCTTTCTAGTTTGAATGTGAAGCCCATTCCATGCCTTCCAAAACAACAATGATATTGTCTAGAATAAACCTAGATTTGATAAACCTAGTTTGCTTTAGGCACACAATTTGAGGTAAAAGATGGCAGATCTTTAGAGCCAAAGCCTTGGGAATGATCTTGTAGGAGACATTGAGAAGCATGATAGGTCTCCAATTGCAAATATCCTCTAGGTCACCAGACTTAGGTATGAATTTTATATTTCCTTTGTTTATTAAGTTACCTAGAGAATTAGCATGAAAATCATCTATGTAAACATGATGCAGATCTTATCCAACACATTCCCAAAGGGCCTTGTATAATTCACAAGGGAACCCATCAATCCTCAGGTCTTTATCATCATCCATGGAATGAACAACCTCTTTGAGATTATCAATTGTTAACAATTGATCACAAAAAAAATCATGGGTTGAGGAAAGCCTATTTGGCACAACAACAAGGAAATCCTAGAGGGTTTGTTGTTGCATAGGCGTGGGATCCTATGTAGTGAAAACCTACTCATAATGACACAAAAAATCTTGGAGAATTTCAAGAAGCTTAGAAAGCACTTGAATGCCATCTTTAATTTTTTTAATGCTCGGGGATGAGTGCCTAGCACACAAAGCCAAAAAAACTCTTTGGAGGCATGATGACCAATTTTTAACCAATCTAATCGGGATTTGATTTGCGTACCTCTGGTAGCATAATTGTCTACAACTTATTTTTTGTGCCTTAATTCCACCACCCTTACTTGCAATGATGGAGAAAAAGGGTTGGCTACCAAAGCTTCAGAAGTTGAGCGGAGGTCAGCGGTGGTAGCCTCATAAGACCACTGGAAAAAGATAGCTAGCTGGCACCCATAAATGCACAAAAATCTAGCCATGTGAGTAATAGCATCATTCCATCAAGTAATCCAACCTGTATGATGAGCTAGTCTGCACTCTAGATTCCAGACTATATGAATGTGGGCTAGTGTAGGCTTATGGCAGAGAAGAGACGTTTTTAGAAAAAAATGAGTTTTACATGTGTGAGGCTGTCGAGTCTCCCATTCAATGCGAAAAGAAATGGGGAAGTGGTTTGAAAAAGTCACATCCACTAATGGCTTAACTGGGAGAGAATATTTTTCAAAAGATAAAAAATATTGAGCTAATATCATGGCACAATCAAGGTGCTTAAATATTCTATTAGAACCGGCCTTGTAATTACACCAAGTGTGCCAAAGAGAATGAGAATGGTGGTGGCCAATGTTGGGATCAAAGAGCCCCAATTTATTGCGCATGTAAAACCATGCCTCCCTTTTTCCAACTATGCATCTAAATGGAAAGGTGTTATCTTTGTCATATGCCATCTCAACCATATTGAAATCGCCACACAATAACTAGGTAGCAACTAACAATGAATCAACAATCCAGCACCAAAGCAAAGAGCTTTCCACAGCATCATTAGAAGCATAGACATTAATAATACCAAATGAATGATTATCAATGTTGAGAAGAATCTAGATGAGCTGATAAGTGGGATCAGACCCATGGTTGACCACACAAGAGTGTCACTGTGGGAACAAAAGGGTGACATCTCTACCATGCCCAACATCATGAGAAGTACAAAACATTTTACTAGCTAGCCAAATAGAGCAACAAGCTAAAGCAAGCAAAAAACTAGAAATTTTAACTTCTTTGAGACAAAGAACTTCAATACCAGAATACTTTCTGGAGAGGTCTGTCAGAACTTTTACATTCCATGAGAGGAAATTCATGAATGAAACTCCTCCATATTATCGAAGTTTGGTTCCTCTTCATTTAGAGAAGAGAAACGATTTTGTAAAAAATCTGGTGGAATTGACCCAATCTAGATAGAAGGAGAGGAAAATATCAGCTTTTCTTGAACATATTCCCCTTCTTCCCTAGGTGGAGAAGGGCTGCGAGACCACCTTTGAGCTCTCAACATGGGAGGAGAAAAATTTGGTTGTGCTATCATGATAGTAGTATGTTGAGGTGTAGCCTTTGGCCTAGGCTACGACGGAACATAATCAGCCCCAACAAGAGCTTCCTTCCTCTTCACTGAAGGGTTTGAAATAGCTTTTCTTGGTTTGGAGGCCTTGGGGACCGACCCAAAACTAGTGGACTTATTCTTGCAGTTCATAACCGTAGTCCATTTCTTAGTAGAGGCATCCACCAGATGAGGCTTTTCAACATCTTGTGGTGGAAAAGGTGTATGAGGCACTGCCAAAGGGCAGTCCTTGATCTTGTGGTCTGCAAACTGACACCTATAACACATGTTGGGTAGATTAAAATAAGTAACCTTCTAGGTATGCCAGAGAGCTCCAATTTGGATATCAATGGAGTCTTTCAAATCTTTGGAAAGTTCCACTTCCACACAAAACCTTTTCTAGGGTCGGGCCTAAAAGAACCTATTTGGCTCAACGCAAATAACCCTCCCCAACGAGGATGCAATATGATTAAAAAAAGGAACACAAGGCAAGGGTAAACCAAGAAATTCAATCTAGAATGGGACCCGCAACTTGGTGTCATCCGAGACAACAAAGTCCTAGGTCCATGCCTGGAAAACTAACAAAGAAGACTAGACATACCAAAGACCATGGGCTAAGATAGCCTGGACATAATTGACCTCCACAAAGCAGAACAAAAAGAAACCCTTGGTTAAATTTTGGACCATGTCAAGGCAGACCCCGTGAGGGACCCAAGCCTTGCTAACCCACTCCTTAAGCACACTTTCAAGGGGAGTTCTCCCAACAAAATACCTGGAAATGGTATGTTGCACAAGCCATTGACACGCAAAATCAAAATTTGGTAAAGGAAAAACCACATTAGCTGGTGAGTTAGAACACTTACCTCATGAAGGACTTTCAAAACAAATTTCTAGGGTCATTTGTTTGAAGGAGGATCCATTGAGAAACGTCTATGAACTGCTAACACTAGCATGAACTGTTGAGTTAGAGTCGGTTGAAGGCATATTAAAACACAAAAATCACACTAAATGTGGTCATACACATAGGAAAAGAGGAGTTTCCTACACTAACAGCATAGTATGATGCAAGAGGGGCCAAGAATGACTGCAAACAACACAAAACCCTAGTAGAGCTCATACACCTCCACTCTTTTTCATTAATTTGATAAATGAATGTGTTTGAATTTTGGATCTTGATATTAGGTCTTCAATCTTCTCTAGGTCAAATTCAAATATGTCACCTAAAATAAATAGATGAGATGAAGGGTTGTGTCATATAGGGGCTTGCCTAATTCAAACCCCGCTTTGGTGTTTCCACCTCCATGATGGCTATAATGATGTTGTATAAAGAGTTCTTACTCTTGTTCAGATGGAGGAAAATGGATAAAAATAAATGATAAATCACAAGTGTTGTAACTTCCCACTTAAATCTGCTTTCCTTGATGGACTGGTCATGTCACACATCTCATGCAAGGAGAAGTTGATACTTGATAGAAGGTCTTGCAAGTGTTACTACTCACAAAATAATGAACAAAAAACATGAAACAATCTTACATGATACATTTCTAACATGAATCTTGACTGATAAATTTTTTGTAAAATAATGCTTATTATGCTCTTAACTACCTTTTAGGATGTTCCATTGATCAAATTTTCATTAGTTTTTTAAATAGTGAAAAACACTTATATTTATATGCATTTCTTCATTTCCTACCATAATTATTTTGAGAATGAACTTAAATTTGTAAACATATTAATTCCAACAATAAAATATTAAAAATTGGGTCAAAATAGGGTGGTCAAGGGCAAGAGTGCCCTAGACTAGACCTATGTTGGATTTTAATTTGTCATTAAATAAATAATTAAATTTAATTCCCAACTTTATCTTGATTTTCCCAAAACGATAATAAAATGGGAATATAATAAGCATAATTAGGTCCATGAATCTAAGGGGGAGCTAAACATAGTGTGAAATTGTTAGGGACGATAATTTATGATGCTACAAAAATAAATTAGGGACTAGATTATTTTGAAACTCATCATCACAATATCCAATAAAACAACTTAGTCCAGTGTCAAAATAGAAAATCTCATTCTTTGCTTAATCTAAATTTTCATGATGTGAAGAACCTTATTTTCTCTATATAGTTAGATCTCTTTCCCATGCAGAGGAATGGTAGCATAAGACAAATCCATTTAGATGCTACCACCATTTGAAGCTACCCTTTTCTTGGATAGTAGTATACTCCACTTAGCTAGGCAATCAATAATCATGAAGTCCATTGAAAAGTATTTCCTTGTATATGAAATAAACTATGTACTTATACATTATTTACTATTCTAATTATGTTCACTTCTTGAAAATATATGGAAAATAACTTTCCATGAGATTTTGAAACCTTTAAGCCCAACTAGTTCATGGTTTCTAGAGACATCACATTGTTGGATGCTCAATAATATAACATACAATTATGTACCAATCTACCTTCTATTAGAAAAATATGTATAGAATGGATCAATTACTTATTGATTACTAGTAGGCATAGTATCCAAGTAAATCTTAGGAGATCCTTGAAAATTAGTTTCATTTGTACTATTTTTTGGGATTTCCAAATATTGTGCCTATAGCACACACACCCCATTCAAACCAGGGACCCCCTCCTTTTATGTTTCCTACATTGGGTTGTCTTTGCTTTTGCCTCATTCTGTGTGCCCCTATTTTTTAGCCTAAGTTGTTCACATACCCTAAAAATCCCAAACCTCTCTTGACCATAGTCACCTATCCCAAATATACTAAGTCTCGAGCCCATGCAGAATTTGATGTGCAGGCTTTCATCCCTCATTTGTCACCACGCCCATCACTCCTGGCAGACCTGCAGCTATGGGTCTCGCTTAGCAGGTCATTGTCTTAAATTTTCCACTCCTTGCATCCTTCACATCGAGTTTTCCCACATGGCAAGTCTTGCACTCACCTTTGCTACCAAGATTTGTACCAAACGTCCATGCCAACATAGGTTTTTGCAGATCTACCAACCTTGACCCTATTGTACCTTCACTTAATGGGGGGAATTAATGGCGTCCTGTCTATAAATATCCCACTGACGAGCTGTCATTTTCATCCCAGAAATTAAAATTTTGAAGGCCATAGCTCCCCCTCCACATGCAAAAGAAATTTGAAGACTTCAGCAGCCATTGATCCATTTACACAGGAAAATAAAGTATGTATCTCAACTCCTAGCACTCATCATTTTTGATATTGTTGGAAATCTAAGGATTAGGGTTTGAAATGAATGGGAACTCACATGATTCAAATCTTAAATGAAGAAACCAACCCTTGTCCAATATCCTCTTCATAGGGCTTTCAGTTAGAAAACCCCTCCTCTGTAAATGCCATTCAAAACTAGCTTGAGTGACTAAAAAACGTGCCCCCTCTGATTTCATACTTGAAACATAACCAAATATTCATTGCAAACCATTCATGGGAATTCACCTCCCCATCACTACTAGATGATGGCCAACCTCACGCTACTTCCCTCTCTAAAGTTTCTTGTGGCATTGCTATCGCTAATTGATAAAGGTCAAGAGTTTCAAAACTAGTTTCCCCATGGGCCACCCCATGTAGAACACCACCTCACCACCATCATGGTTCAACTAGATAATTCTCAATGGCATCTTGTCATGTGATTCCCACCTCTACCATCATTGCTAAATTTCCCTGGCCTTCAATTGAAAATTGGTTAAGTGATGGTGTCCTTCAAACTTGGTGGATTCTGATGTGTGGATTGTTGCTCGTCCACCACTATTCCCAACAGTGAGGCCAACCTGAAACCTTGTTGCTCAAAACCCCATGTCACTCACTACTAAAATGATTAGAACTCAAACCCAAGTGATCAAGGTTGTTGAGGAGATACCTTGTTGTCATCCTGTGTGTGCAAAGGTGTTCCCCCACATAGCCATTCCACAAGCAGCCGAGCTACAACATCCTTCTGCTATGTGGGCTCCATCCTCATCGTCGTCACAAGTGAACTCTTAGACCCACTCATTGAGAAATTGATTAAGTCCTAGTTTCCCTATAGAATGCCTCATGCGGACCACTCCCACCCCATCACCATCTTGTAGCAGCGAGGCCTTGACATCTTTTTGTTGCATGGGTCCCATAGGAAATATTTTCTCAAAACAAAACCTTAAGACCGCTAGCATGAAAGACTCTAGGACGGGTGACCACTGTGGGTCCACCCTTGTGGATTTTGATCCACAGGAAGCCACCATTCTTTAGTCATTTCTCAGTGGTGAAACTTCATTGCTTCTCTACTACACAAACCCAAAGCCTACCAATGTTGTTAATACAAAAACACACAAATCACAAACTTTGAGATGGGTCATGGTAGCAAGTCCGCTTATGTGGGTCACCACTATTAGAATTTCATCCTCATAAAGACACTCCTTAGCAGTGAAACTCCAATAGCCCTCTGTTACACGTCTCTCACTAACCCACCCCTAAACCTTGCGAAATGATCAAATCTCTAGACCAAATCGACCAAAGGAAATCTCATACACATGCCAAAGATGTTCACAACAAAATTGACTAAGATAGAGTGTTTTGTAGGTTTTTTCATGCAGAACTTCGCATGTGGGAAGATGTTCACCTTTGTTCATTTTTTTAACTAAAATGACCCAATAGAAAGCCAACACGAAACTTTTGCACCACCCGACTCTGTGGTCCGCAAGTCACAACTTAAGAGAACTTAAACGAACTCAGCTAAGGAGAATGACCATTTGGGTTCTGTAATGCAAAACTTGACTTGTGGGATGTCGCTTGCCCAATGGCATTCTCCAATGGTGAAGCACTAATGGTAGTCTCATTGGATTCCTCCACATTCCTCACACCCATGAAGCATTAAGGGTTGATCTAATAACTTGAAGTGCCCCCATCGCCTAATTTCCACATATGCCTAAAATCCTTATGACAAATTCACTCAGCAATCATGTCATGCAGAAGTTTATCATTAGAATTCCGTTTGTAGGATTTCATGGCCCCAATGTTGTCCCATAGCAGCATTTAGTCCCACGGCTTCCATGGGGTGGACTTCTACACCCCCAAACTTGCATTTCAATAAATGGCCCAAATGAGCTTCGAATAGTAGATAGTGATGAATATTATAATCCTTTAAGAGTATATGGATGCTAAATAATGATGAATTTGCATGGTTTGACTAACATTTTTCCTCTTGATCTATAACCACACTTACTACACCCTTTGTGTGTAGGATTTATGGAACCTGTTGAGGGGCCATTAGAGAAGCCAATGGAGAAAGTTGATAAGGGAAAGAGATCAACAAGAACTCCTAGGGGAAAAGAAGAGAAATAAAAGATGAAGTATCAATTCCATGGGGTAGAGTGTACTTCTAAGATCACGTCCAACTGGGACACAATCTCTAACTCTAATTTAGGGCATGTTAACATAGATTAATTCAAATAAAGGGAAATGATTAAACCCACAACAGAGGAATCCTTAAGAATCAAAGAAAGTGGGCTGGCCAAGGAAACTGGCTTTCCTCTCACCCTCGTTGCTCCATAATTGGTAATGGCTTGTCAAAACTATTACTACCCATAGAATAGGAGAATAATCTCAGAGGATGGGAGGGTGTTGACAGACCTATCTACCCAATCTATTAGCAAGACATTTGGCATCTCATCCTTCGAAAAGATGGAGGAATTGGAAAAAGAGTTTTCTCTACAGGTATGGCAACTCAACCCCATTGGGTGCAAACGAACAATAAATAAAACATGGCTGAAGGATAAGAGGGGTGGTGCCAGTAAGGTACACCAAAAGTTGTACAAAAGTTATTTCATAGAGGAATCTAACGACTTGGTTACCCTCCTAAGTAAAGTGATGGTCCTTCCCATTGCCACACTCTTTGAAGAATGGGTGTTTTACTTCATGGAAGAAATCCTTCGAAGCACCGCTCAATTCCACTAAGAAAAGATTATAAGTAGCAATTTGCATGTTGAATTCATGGCAGTGAAGAAGACCTCTAAATTCTACATGACTTCATATTTGGTCTACCTCCCAGTAGCCAAGTTCTCATACAAAGGATTATTTTGTGTCAGAACACTGGGAACAACTAAGGGACAGCTCAAAGTATGCAACTGCTTACCCCCAATTATAGTACAATGATTTCAATGACTATAGAAGAGTTAATGATTCCTTCATTGGGAACATTATCAAAAACCTAGGGGATATTACCATAGAAGAGTGACAAACACCACCAAAGCAATCATAAAGGGCTTTGGATATTTGTTCATCCAATTCTCAAAATTTACGTACATCAAAGCAAAGGGATTCTCAAGAAGGCTCTATGGGCTACCCCGCTACCCAAATGACCAAATAATATTGTTAGAGTTTACTTGACAGCTACAAACTGCCCATACCCTATTGGGAAATAAGCATTGTGCTAGGGTACCATATACCCTCACCTTCAGATAGGGAATGTACTCTTGTCCTGCTACCCCATGTGTAGAGTACTCTGAGAAAGAGTTGGTGGAGTATAATCTTGAATTGCATATAGATAGGGGAGGTGTGGATCCCCACGGAAAACTGAAGAAGCAAGTTGGCAAACAATACACTCATTGACCTCACATTAAATACTCCTAGATAAATTTCAATGACAACAAAGAGGTTTGGAGGTATCACTACATGAGGATGACTAACCAATTTGTAAAATCTATTGGTTTTTCCCAGTGCCTGACCAAATTTTTGAGGACAAAAATATTTTACATGAAAGATACGATGCCTTGGCTAATGTTCCATTGCCAATAATTGATAGGGTTGAACAAGAGATCACTGACCTAGATACTATCACCCACCCCATTGAACAAAGGACCAAGCAATGGATCAATGGACAGATAACACAATTGCAAGAGCAGGGAATAGAATTAACACATGGAGAAATTGAGGACAAGTTTGAAAGTAAAACAAACATCAATGTCATTGTGGGTTCATCAGGTGAGGCACCCAAGTCACCACCCATAAAAATTTCCATAAAGAGGAAAGATGTATCTGAATGGAAGCCAAAAAATAAGGTGTACACTCTAAATTCAACAGAGGAGAAACCATCAAAGAAAGCAAAGAGAACGGGGACATTTGTTCTCGAGATTCCCACCATTCAAGAGGAAGGACCCCAACATGAAGAGGAAGAAGAGTATAATAACCTTGCTCTCCACCACCTACCACCTTCATTCTTCCATCTATTGCTACCATTGCACCATCTCCTTCCACTCCCCAACCATTGCTTGTCTCATCTCCACCTGCCATGGACATCTCTGTCCACCTCACCAACCGCTTCAGTGGTGGTGTTAGACTCTTCCACCACTTCCCCACTGTCATCCTCCTTGTTCCCACCTCCACTACTTACCCTTTCCACTTTGTCATCTTCCTTAGCAACCACTACTATGGCATTGATCACCTTTTCACATGCCTTTGTTTCCTATATACAAAATGTTCCATCTAAACTCTCTAGGGTTATCCTCAACCTTAAGGTCCAAGCTTTAATGGCCTAGCTTGTTGTCGCTTTTCCTCTCCCTCTACCACCTACTAAGCCACCAAATATGGAGGTGAATACTAATTTTTGAAGAGATGGAGAGGCTTAGTGTAGAGAAACCCAAGGAATCCACAAAAGAAATTGCTGAAGAGCCAAAAGATTCAAATAGGGATGACTACTTTGTGCATCACGAGGGTAGAATAAGTGTGAATATAGACAAGGTGGCTTCTGATGAAGATGGGCAACAAACATCTGAAGGGGAGGGTGTTGATAAACTTGATGATTATTATGAAGTTGAAACATCTGATCAAGAGCCGGATGAGGAGCATCCTCGAGAGCACAAAGATAAAGAGACAATCCTTGAGGAGCATCACTCTGACGAAGGGAAAATAGACATAGAATTTTATGTGGAAATAATCGATAAACCTCCACAAGATGGCCAAGATGAGGGCTTGGGACAAGAAACACCTTTGAAAGGAGAGTAGGAGAAGGATAAAGAAGAAGAAAAGATAGAAGAAAAAATTTCCAAGTCCCCAAAGAATGTTGAGGTTGAACTCAAAGTAACTAAAGGGACAACACCAAAGGAAGAAAATACTATTTAATAAAATGTGGTATCCACTGAGCTCGAAAAGGGGAGATTGTGATACGAGAAGAGGAACCAAATGGGTAAGGGAGAAATGATGAAGAGGCTTCTAGGAATGAGGAGGATGAGCCTCAGAAGGAACAAGAAGAAGAGGGTGATCATGAATCCCAAAAATAGAAAACAGAGGTCCCCGCATGGCAAGTGCAACAATTAAAGAAGAAGGCTCCAATAGTTGCTGACCACAAGGCTCAACTAGAAGTCATCCTAGCTAGGGCACAGGTAAAGACCCGCAAGGAAGAGAAGCCCAAAATTAGGTAACATATCACTACTAATGCTTCTGGGTCAAGGATTTTGCAAGTGGCTACTCTAGCTATGCATAAAGATGCAAGAACTATTCAAGGCTAGGACTACCAAATATCCACCATCAATTTGGACCCTGCATCTCGTGATCAAAAAATTGATGAATTCTAGGGGTTCGTTTCCACTATCTTACAACATATGAACAAGGATCAATCCACCAAGAAGGAATTGAAAACACAGCTAGCGGAGTTGACTGCCTTCGTATAGCAATGGACCTCAATGGGAGAAGAAGCTCCAACAAAATCGCCTACACCTACCATTCTCTCGAAGGATGAGGTAACTAAAATGGAAAGAATGAAGAACGGGACCAATTCCACCTCAGATTGGTTCAACAGGGTAATTTACAATGTTGACATGGGCATCCATCATGCAGCCAAAATACATATGAATTATGGGTGTTGCAAAAGGAGGTCGAGGAAGAAATAGATGTCTACAAAGAGTTCCCCGGACTCTACATGATAACATATTTGAAGCTAGAAAACATCCTTAAATTCACCTAAGATGTCTAGAAGGAGTTAGAGTTACCCAAAGAAGATTATTGGCTACCCAAGGCCTACCAACTAGGTTTTGAGTATAGGAAGGGAATTTTGGAAAGATCCTTGTAGGAGTTGGAAGCTCATCATGAATGGATTGTAGAACATTAGATTCACAGTGATAATTATTTGAAGATGATGATCAATTATGAGATTCTTGTTGGTATGTGGCAATTGATCATGTTATACTGTATATCCCATGGTATACTGTACACCCCGACATGTATCCTTACCGGGGTTTGAGGCTGGTTCAGGCCCCAGGCAAAGGTTTGGGGGTGATAGCCCCCAAAAAGCAAGGGTTTGGGGGTGGCAGCCCCTGAGAAAAAATTTCCTCCTACTTTTTTGCGTCATCACCGAAAAAGGAAAAAAAATCAATGAAAAAAGAAAAATCCGATTTTGTAGAACCCAAAATCTGGAAGCTTCTAAGCTTGATAAAAAGGGGTTCAGATGGGTGTTACAGTATGATGAAAAATGTGATTATTCGCAAGATTGTAATAAGTTTTGCACTGGATAATAAAAGTATTGGATGGTTGCGGTTTGGCGGATGTAGCCCAGATTGGGTGAACAACGTTAAATTCTCTATGTTATAATTTATTCTGTGTGCATTTTTAGTTTATCTGTTTATTAATTAAATCTGCATTTAATTGTTAGATATTTTCCATTTCTAACCTTAACAATTCCCACCTTGGAGTTAGATGCAGGGAAGATCAAACAGGAAATTCATAAGAAAATGGAGCAGGGGACCGACAATACTCTGTCAGTTGATTTTATGGATTTTGTTGCCAGAGCTTACACTGAGTCAGAGCAGGTACTTAGAGCTTTGCCAAAGTGCATCAATCACTAGGACCAAATAATGGAAGGGTTCAAAAGAATCACTTTCTATATCTACAAGTCTAAAATTTCTAAAGAAAAGGTTCTAGCAATGATTAGCAAGTTTGTGGAAAATTCAATGACACAAAAGGAGGTTGGAAAGCCTATTATTGATGATGAATATTCACTGAAATAACTAAAAGGCTAGAGGTCAACTAAAAGAAAAAATAGACTAGAAGATAGAATAGGGAAAAAGACAAATGGTCTATTTTTTTATATTATAATATATTGGGGGTAGGTGAAACCCTAAGCTAGAATAAATCTAAGCCATTCATTATAAATGAATCTTGTCCATTCATTATACTTTTTGAAAACTATAAATAGGGGCCGCACCCTCTCATTTTCAAGAGAGAGATGAGTTGTGTAAAGACATGCTACTACAAAATATATGACAAAAGCATTGATTTAATGGTTTCTTGTGTTGCTCTCCATGTGTGCATGATTCTATCTCCAAATAGTTAATTTCAGCTTTGTTGTTTCAAGTTTAATTTTCTTTTCAGTTAGTATTTCATGTTGTGCTTTAATGGTGGATATATGCTATGGTGTTTGATGCATTTCCAGCTCATACTTTTGGTTGTTTATTGATAAAAAATTGTTTTGTAAAGTTAGTTTGAGTTTATTTATTTTGTTACACCTAAGTTCAATTATTATTCATGCTTAGTAGGTGAATATACCATATGAAAATCTGCAAAGACCCCTTGAAGATTGCACTAGTTTTATGAGATTATGGGTTGTCCCTGGTTAAGTGAAACTTAGTTTTGGAAGTATGTCCACTATAGCATCATCCATTGTTACTATTCATCATAGTTGCAGATTTAGGAAAAATTCTAAGCCCTTTCCCTTTTGATATTTCTTTTAAATTGTAAAGTTAAAGAAAAGTTCCAACATCATTGTAAAGCCAAATCTGATGAACAAAAGGAGTTTAGTTTATTGTTTTGAACTTGTAACAATTGTTCATCATTTCTAGAATTTATGAAACTCTATTTGCAAACGCAAACTCCCGTGCTTAGTGAATCATACAAGCCCCTTGTGATTACCAACAAATCACATCAATCAACTGAGTTGTTTTTGCAAGTCATGACCTGACACCCGAGAGACCTTGGGGTGATTGTCTAAAACATAGTTACAAATTTTCACCTTTCAAGAGAGATACCATACTTTTGTGGTGTATATGTTGAGAAGTGAAAAAACACCCATGAACAAAATTGGTGCTAGAAGGAGGGCTAGACTAAGCTCGATCTATCTGGTTCATCTTCCTCCCAAAGATCTCATAGGATAACCAAGTCCACACCAAGCAAGGGAGGATTCCAAAAGTTACAACCCCCTATTAAGGCTAGGAGGGCCAAGAAAGGGGAAGCATCAGCTTCAGCCCCACCCACTCGACATCCATCCCCTCCCTCTCCTTCCATCCTTCCACCTCCATCCTCCCCTTCACTTCCCACATCCAAAGTGTTGTCCTAACCCCCACACTTCATTCACAAGGTGTTGTCCCAAAAGCTACCCCACCTCAACCACAAGTTGTTATAGCATAGCCATTACCACCCCCGCCTCCACCAATGGCTTGGTTGGGAAATAACCCATCACCATTGTCCTTTAATGACTACCATGATATACAGAAAAATTTGGAAGGCTTTTGCTCCAAGTTTCATCCAAAGGATCTGCATAGGATAGTAGAAGAACATATTAAGATCTTCCAAATAGCATTGAAAGATATACAAATTAAACATGAGGACATAGCCTGTGAACTCTTCCCTTACTCATTGGGGGATGAAGCTTTCTATTGGTATATCCATCTACCTATAAGATCCATCACTTCTTAGGACATTATGAAGAACACTTTCTTGTAGAAATTTAAGGTCCCAATCAGCTCCATAGATCTGTACAAAAAATTCATGCCAGTAAAGAGGGAAATCAATGAGCCAATCAACTTGTTCAATAACATATTTCACAGAGTTTACATAAAATTGTAGCATCCTCATGTAGTTGATGATGCTTTAGCCAGAATGGTATATTATGCAGCACTGGATAACCTCACATCTACCTTGATTAAAAGGATGTGTCAACCACTAGCAAGTCTTATAGAGGCTTATGCTGAAGTAGTAAAGGAAATAACTAACTTGGGACAACATGTTGTAGGTCCATTGCCTTCATTGGGAGTAACTGCCAACCCTAGAAAAATTCATGGAATTACCCACACCTTGGCTCATGAAACACCTATGTTGAACCAAGTTCCCCAATTTCCAATTATGCCACATCCAAGGCCGCCACTAAGCCAAGCTCCATCTATACCCAGCTAGTTGTAGGCTTTGAATCAGCAGGCTTATCCCCAACAATCCCAAATACCTTCATACCTACAAAAATTTGAAGCACCAACTACCCAACAAGGTTAGCTCATGACACCACCTTTTTTCCTTTAGAGTTTGATTACAACTCAGAATAGTGCAGACAAGGAATAGATCGATGAATTAGCCAAGTTAGTGAGGAAGTTTTCCACAGAGGTTACTCATTCAAGGAATCAAAATAATCAGTTGCAAGCATCTCAGAAGAGAATTCAAGCCAATTATCAAAGGGATCATCAAGATTTTGGACTGTCTTCAAACCAAAATTATGAACGAGGTCAGAACTCAAGGTAGAACTTTGAAAAAAGGTAGCCTCAAAGGCAAAACAGAACTTGGAATACTAGGCCCAATAATGGGGGTGTACCCACACCTCTTGACCCACCTAGTGGTACAAAAAAATCCACAAGTGGGGTTTACTTAGCTGAAGTTGTGGATGGTTTCACATTCATAAGACCAATATGCATTCTAAGCTTGATTGTTTGGAGTTCCAAACTACCATAGAAATCTTTCAAGTGGAAGTCCAAAATGTCGTTGATGGTTCAAGTTGCAAAGACATAGTCCCATCTGAGCCGTATGATTCCTCAATATTAGTGGTCAGCCAAGTGCCATTTCCTCAAAGTGATGTCAACTCACTTGAGAAGCAGGCTATATCCAAGGAAGGAGAAGTGAAATAGGTAATTAACGAGAGCTCTTTATCTCAACTCTTTGATTCAATAGATAATGGTCCCAAAGACAAGGAGGAGCAATGTGAGGATGAGGTTCATATGTTCCACCAACGAGCAACTCCTTACAACTTAAGAAATAGAAAATTTGGTGGTCCTTTCACAACCTCCACCCCACCCAAAAATTTCAATACCCCACCTAATCCTAATGCCAGCAATAATCTGACCTATACCAAAGTGCCTACCTAATATTTCAATAGGAATAGGCAGCCCAATCCAACCCAAAACCAACTCACCAATACTACAATGCACTTTCTCCAAGGTAGAAGTCAAGAAAATGGTGGAATATGTAGCAGAAGAAGTAAAGAAAGTCAAAGTGAGCCTATCATCTTTTGAACTATTAAGGGTATCAGCTATTAGAAATTCCCTTTCTTAGTCATTGAATGGAATCGCCCCATCAAAACCAACCCAAGAGGTGACAGCAAAGAGAGTCTCATTTTACACCACCAACAATGAACTCGTGATTAGGGAAATCATAGGAAAGAAACCTGATCAGCCATCCAATTAGCCACTTAGCAAAACTTAGCCAACAAATAAACCACCAACCAAGGAAAAAAATAAAGTGCAAGCAAAAGATAAAAGTAATGACAAAGACAAGTCTCAAGTGTCCCAAGATGATGTTTCTATTGGGTTGTTCTAAGGGAAGTTGATAACCCCTCCTTTCCTGTTAACCATTCAAATATTTGGCAAAAATTTACATAGCTATCTACTTGACTCTAGAGCCTCGGCCAATGTCATTCCATTCATAGTATGCCAAGCACTAGGAATAACTCTGAATCCATCCAAACGTAAGGTGACTCAGTTAGACAAGACCAAGGTGAACATTGTTGGGGAGATGAATAGGATCCCTATGTAGATCGTAGCAGACCCAAGGGTGTAGCAAAATATTGACATCCAAGTTGCTAACATCGCCAACACCTACAACATCATATTGGGAAGAGACTTCACCTGAGCTTTAAATGATTATGTTGCAACTGACTATTCGCATATGTTGCTGCCCTGGAAAGGGTTTCCTAATCAAATCCATATTGAATGGGAGCCTTGGATGAATTTTATGATCACTAAGTACAACAATACAAATGAAATGTTGTTTGTAGAGACAAAGCTAGGTAATTTTTTTCCCATCACTTACCAAGGTGAAGAAGAAGAAGGGGCAGAAGAAGTACTTGTGCTATGTAATTCCCCCACCATTTTGACTCCTATTCCCAATAGCACAGAATTTTTGGTTGATTCTGAGGATGAACAGTGCCAAGATAACAGCCACCTTGGATTGTTCGATGGCTTCAAAGAATTTATGCAGAAATGTGTGCAAGATCAGCTCAACTTAAGAGCTAGGATGAATTTCAAGGAGTTGTTGCTTCCAAGTTGGTGTCGAGTATATGATGTAGCTCATTCTAAATTTGAATGTTTCCTATGCCAAATAGTCGTAGATCATATCAAAATGAAAATCACTCCAAAAGTAGTTATGGGAGAGCAACAAGATCAAATCCAACCTAAGTACAATTAGCCACCTAAGGGTGCATAAATGGACAAACAACCAGAAAAGGAATTATGCTCAATCAACTCCAAAGGTAGAAGTCCCTCCAAGTTTTGGACGTTGCGCTTTGATGGATCCAAATCATGGAAAGGAGTGGGAGTTGGCTTTGAGCTAATCATCCCTATGGGTAAGATGTACTATGTTTCCCATAGGTTACAATTTTATTTTACCAATAAAGTAGCAGAATATAAAGTGCTAGTTCATGGGTTACTCTTAGCATTAAAGAAGAAGGTCAAAATGTTGCAAGTCTTTGGGGACTTTGAATTGGTAGTCAAACAAGTTAGGAAAATGTAGTTGTGCCATGATAGGAGATTAGCAAACTATAGGCATAGATTATGGGACCTCATAGAAGGACTAGATGCATTCAACATCCAACTCATTTCTCAGTGCAAGAATCAAATCAATGATGCCTTAGCTGAGGAAGCCAACACCCTCTAGCCCCTATCATTGACTAGACTAAATAAATTCATTGTATAGCTTACCTATACCTCGTCTATGCCAGATAATGTCACTAATTTCCAAGTGTTCGATGATGAAAAACATATGGTTGACTTCATCACTAGTTCTGATGTATTTGCTTCCCAAACCATAGATGAAGTAGAGCCAGAGTAAGTTGAGCTCCACATTGAAGGGGTAATCAATGTAAAGACCAACATGATACCTAGGGGTATGGTCCAGCTAAAAAGGGTATTTGATTCAGATCACATAAGATACCAAGATCAATAGACTAAGGAGTCTATAGATAATCAATGTGATTCTCACAACCTAGGTACTGTAGAAAATATGAAAAATGTTTTTATTGGAAAAGTGTAACAACCAAATCTAATAGCTTGAAAAATTCTACAATTTTTTTTTTTGTTGAAATATTTTTTTATATAAGAATCACCTTTCCAATATAAATACATAACACTTTTACTACAACCTCATTAAAAATGAATAACAACATCAAGGTCCAAATGTTTGTTATGATGTATACATCAAGTAAGGCTTGCTCACCACCCTACCATATTGGCATCATGAAGCCGCATGGACTCTAGCCAAACCCCCAAGTAAGAAATAGACTACAAATGGACTTAGTTAATTATAGATAGTCAGAAAGAAATATAAGTACTGTAATAGCAGGTATGCAACCCTTTCTAGGACTCAATCTTTCATAGATAGTACTTTGTCGATTTCCACCTACTTAGGTGAAACCAAAAGGGATTCCTTAGGCCATTTACTCCAACAATGTAATTAATCTATAATTTTATATTAACATCTAGTTCACTACTTAATCACATTAGATCGAAAGTCTAAATTAACCTCAAATGAGGAAAAATTCTAACAACCATAAGTAATTCCCAATCTATTCATTTGAATAGGTAATGTAAAAGTATAGGATTACCCTAAGGTTTCCAACCCCCTTTAAAGCTATTGATCATAACAATAGATAATGTGTGGTATTCAATATCCATGACTATACTTTACTAGTTGTACATGTTAATTTGATAGGCATAAAAATAATTGACAGTGAGAGGTTTACAACTGCAATATTAATTAATAAGATTTTATTTTCCTTCTCTAAAGATAATTGATTGACATAATATAATCTTAAATATTTACTTTCCTTCCAATATGTCCTAGTTGGATGTTTATTTTCTAGAAGATATTTCATGCCTTGTCACTTGAGTTCCTTGAAATTCCTCAACTCACCATTAATATTTCATGATTCTTAAGCAACTCAAGATTACTCACTATCTCGTTAAACAATTTCACTTGCTCTACTTGATACAAAGGCTTCATATAAGGATACAATTTTTTTCTACTAGGAATGTGATGATAAGAGCAACACATTGATTCTAAAAGGAATTTGAACTCTTCTAATGAATTTTTCTTCTAACAAAAATATTAGTTGCCTAAATTTTGACTATTGTTTACTTTTTAGCAATTTAATGGTAGATAGAAGCAACATGGTAAAATAACTACCTATCAAAATAATTATATTCCTTGCAAGGGTTATTTCTACTGTGACATGACGACTATATAATCAAGTCACCAAACTTACCATTGATTAATAATTTCAACAATATTTTAAGTTTTACAAATGATTATTAAGCCATATTAGGAATCCAAAATCTAAAGGTTCATATGTAATGATTATAGAATGAAATATTCATTACCAGGAAGAATTTAAATATAACTCATACCTCTTTCAATCCTGCATGCAATGGCTATTGGGTATCACTGGTATTGACTAATGAAGGTTAATGGTATGTTACTATCATCCCCTTCTGCATCTAGACCAAGTCACCGTTAGTTCAAGTTTTCAAAAAGAAAAATTACAATTTTAGTATTACTAAATATAATTCTTGATCGTCATGTGAACTAAACAATGAATCTTTAATTACCATTTTTGCAAGTTAATTGAACCATAATGACTTCTCTATCGAATTACCATGACATAAATTTTATAGAAAATTATAGTCATAATGTATGTAGAACATAACTATAGATGATGGAATACAACACATTGTGGAATTTAAAGCATTTATTATCTTGTTCAATCTTTAATACCTAATTTGCAAATAATATATAATAACGATCATATAATACTTTTTTGAATTGATTTATCTCAATTCCTATCTAAGATAATTAGGCTATAAGATTGTTAATATGCATCATGATTTCTTCAAAAGTAACCATATAATATAAATCTAATCTATTTTTTATATAATCATGAATTAATGGGATTTCACTTTACTTGCTTACTTCTTAGTCTCTTGTAAAATTTATTAAATACAAATAGAAGATGATCCAATTCTACTAAATACTAATTGATATATGTACCCAAGGTAAAACTTCTAAACTAAGCAACCTTCTTATGATAACGAGGTTTTAATGCTTTAATCATAACATTTTAAGGTTTAACTCAATGTGAATCTCCTTATTATTGTCCTTTTGAAATACTATATAATATTAAAATCATCTATATTTAAAGATATTATTATCAATTGATAATGTTAGTAATAACGTTAATATGATCCTCTACATGTCATAATTTCTTTTATGTGTTACCAATCACTTGAAAAATACAATCAATATCACTTGAAAATTATATCTTCCTTGATAATTCTCACTAAAATCTTTATTATTATATTAGACAAATTAAATTATGTTCCTACTCACAATTAAACTTGATGAATGCAAATATTAAAAATTTAATTTAACATTTAATATTTTACTAGTATAAGAATTGACCCAAATATCCTAACCTTCACTTTTATTTATTTATATAATTTTCTTTAGTTTTGAACTACTTTGAGAACTATTTTATTTATTTTTCAATACTTTCTATCTATTTAAAATAAAATAACTAAAACTAATTGTATGTAATTTATAAATCAACTAGATTTTATCTCTTTCTAAATATTTAACATACTTAAAATATTCTTGAAAAATATCAACTAAATTTTTATTTCTTTCTAAATGTAAAATATTCTAGAAAGCTAAGAAATCTTTAGAAAAACATTAAGCATCCTTTTACTCGTCTATCTTTCTATCTTTCTTAAAAAAAAATAGACTAAAGATTTTAACTTATCTACTTTCTATCCTAAAGAAGAGAACTTTAAATGCATGTTTTTTCCTCTTGAAGTATAGGTTAAAACTTGCATGAAAGTGAATAAGTCTAACTAAAATGATTTAATTTTATAACAACAGTGCATAAGCAAGCTTTTACTCTGGATTCTGAAAATGATTATATTTCAATTTTGATTATGAATTTTGTGCTATTTAATTAAAATATTCAAGCAACTACAAGCTAAAGATTCCACTTACTCTAGTGTATGAAATGCCCAAAAATTACACTTAAGGCAAAATCAAAACTAACAAAATTTGTTTTTTACAACAATACTATATAAACACTACTATTGCTCAACTCACTATTGTTTGCAAAACTTTTTACTACCACCATAACATCATTAATAGATCTAATAACACAATAATAAAAATAAAATTCTCAAATTTATTTATTATTTTCCATATATATAATGTTACATATACATATTTATTTATGTTTAACTATTATTTAATTAATTGATTTTTCCATTTTTTTCCACTAAATAATAATAAATATTATATATATATTTAAATAATCCATTTACTTTTAAGAGGAAATTAAAAGAATTACAAGAATATCACGTACAATTAAATATATTATATAAATAAATGATCTTCATTAAAGACAAAAAAAAATAAAAAAAAATTCACTAACACCTATTTTAATCTTTGATGATATTCTCATTTTAAATTAATTTAAACCCCTTCAAAAAGGAAAGTATCTCCTTCCTTCATTAGATAGAGATGTTTTGTATACCTCCCTTCCTCTACTTTTTCTTGTTTCTCTTCCCCTCTTTAAATTCGCCTGCCTTCCTAAAAAAAAATGGCTTTAGAATTTTTTTTTTTAACTTCTCTAGTCTCTTTTCTTCTTGTAAAATTTCTTTAAATTATTTTTTGTTATAAAGAATTTTAATAACTTCCTTTAAAATTTCTTAAAATTATTCTTTGTTATAAATAATTTCAATGTTTGTCATGTATTTATATTTCAATTGAAGTATTCTAAATAACCACTTGATAGTTAGGCATTCCCTTCTTTTTTCCATTCCACATTTTTATAATGATTGCAAGAAAGCAAATAATATTTACTTATTTTATTTACAATTTTTTTTCATATAATTATTTTTGTTAAAATAATTTGATAATTAATTATTATCAATGAAATACCAAAATGAATATTAATAAGTTTGAATTAATTTGGTATAAAGGGACGGTTGCGACCAAAAGTGTGCACCCCAAAAGAAAGGAAAGGAATTGTTGACACCCTATGCACTTATCATGATGTGATAGCCTAGGGGTATGAAGACCTCAAAACGTATTACATGTCAATCATCACTCATACCATTCCCCTCAAGCCAGAAGTGAGACCTTTTAGGTAGCATTAGCATCTAATCAATGCATTGCTAGAACCCATTATCTTCAAGGAAGTACATAAACTATTGTCTACTCGCATTATTTTCTATGTCAGACATTCCACATGGGTGGAAAATTTGGTTCAAGTTAGAAAGAAAAATGGAGAAATTAGATTATACATGGGTTTTAGGAATCTGAATAGAGCTTCTGAAAAGGATAACTATCTAGTTCCCTCATTGGATGAAGTGCTACAAATAGTCAATGGCTCTCAAATGATGTCATTTCTTGATGGCTACTTCGTATATAACCAGGTAATGACCTATAATATGAAGATGGGCACAATACAACATTCACCACAAAATGGGGAATGTTTGCATACAAAAGGATGTCATTTGGTTTGATCAACACAGATGCAACCTTTCAATGCACCATGGGTATAGCTTTCAAGGATCTCATTAGAAAATGCATCACCATATACATGGATGACCTTACTGTATTTTCAAAGAAAAGAGGGGATCACATCTTTGACTTACGCAAAGTGTTCCAAAAATGTAGAGAATTTGGTATTTCATTGAACCCAAAGAAGTGCATCTTTGGGGTAATAGAAGGAAAACTACTGGGACACATGATTTTGGAAAAGGGTATATCCATATATCCAGAGTGTATATAGGTCATTTTGAAGATCCAACCTTTGGGCAGCAAAAAGGAAATGAATTCCTTTTTTAGAAAGATCAACTTTGTCAAAAAGATCATTATAGGATTCGCAGAAATAGTGGTTGTAGAACACTATGCTCAAGCAGGATGCTAAAGTAGAATGGATGCCAAAAGCCAAATAGGATTTTTCCTGAAATTAAGAGGGCTATTGCAGATACTCCCATGTTGGTCAGCCCATATTATTTAAAGCATTTCTATATCTACTCTTTTGCTTCAAATCACTCATGCACCAACATGTTAACGCAAAAAAATGATGAAGGGAATGAGCACCCTATTGCCTTCATGAGTTCTCCATTGAAGGATGTTGAATTGTGTTATCATAATATTGAGAAGCAAGCATATGCCTTGGCACATGGAGTCCAAAAATTCAGGCATTACATCTTGAGGAACAAAGTGTTTGTCATTGTTCTAGACCTAGTTGTTAAAACCTTACTGATGCAAAATGAACTAGACAAAAGAACAGAAAAGTGGGTTACGCTATTATAGGAGTATGACATGGAGATTCAGCCAATAAAGCTGGTCTGAGGACAATCTCTCACACGTACAATGGTAGAAATGGAACTAGAGCTCACAGTTCAACAATACCATTTGGAGGACGTTTCCCCGGATGAATGGTACAATGATGTAGTGTATTACTTGCAAAACAATAAATGACCATCATGGCTACAAGAAGTACAAAAATGTGCTTTAAGATTGAAAAGTAACAACTATATGTTACAAGGAGCTATGTTGTATAAGAAGAATCATGAGGGAATTTATCTCAAGTGTCTAGGAAAAGAAAAAGTAGCCGAAGTGCTAAAACAATTTCATAGGTTTGGGATAGGACATGGATCCATCCCTTCAACAACCCATCAGATCCTATAGGTTGGGTATTATTGGGTGACCATCTTCAAGGATGCCCACAACCATGTCAAGTCCTGCCACGTCTGTCAAACTGCTCCCACCAGGGAAAGGTACATCATTGTTCCACTACAGTCAGTTGTTGAGGTAAGGTCTTTTGCTCAGTGGGAACTCAACTTCATTGGCTTGGTAAACCCACCATCCTCTACAAGCCACAGGTACATTCTTACCACTATTGATTATTGTACTAGATGGATCGAAGCAATTGCTTTTAGACAATGCATGATTGAGGTGGTCACTAATTTTAGACATTTTTATTATGGGTGAACCCACAAAAGTGGTTTATAATTCTAGTGAGGAAGGAAAAGTTGCAAAAAATGACCCCATGCAAAAAATTTGGTTTTTGGGGGTTCAAATGAACCCAAAGGGGGTTCGATACAAACCCCCTTCGAGCAAACCCATTTAATGATGGGGCCCACCATTCCTAGCAAAAAGCCAAAAGAAAAGGCTTATGGAAAGGGGATTTGAGAAAACCCTCTTGGTTCCGCTCGAACCCCCCTTTTCCCCCCTTCTCCCCTTCAAGCACCAAAAAAGTCCAAATTTTTGTTCTTCAAAGCTCGGGTTGATGATGAAAATGGAGGAGAATTCACAGACCCAACTGGATGATGGTATTCCTCAAAACAAGTTATCCAATGAATATAATTTTAATATGTTTTGGTTTAATTAAGTATTTGTTTTATAGTTTTATTAAACATAGGTTTTTCACCAAAAATCAAGTTATCTATTTTTCACATGTGGAAAAATAGCAGATTATCAAAAAAAAATTCAAAAATATGAGTGCATTAGATATTGAAGTCCTTGATCCAACAAAAAAATAAAAATTGAATTTTGATATATACAAAAGAAGTTACATGTTATACGGTCTATCTATGTCTGAATCATAATTGGTTTGACTTTGAAACTTGATTAAGGAAAAAATATTCAATAGAACACTACGAAACCAATTGGAAGCACTAGATATCGTAGTTAAAAATCTAAATTAAAAAAAAAAATAGAATTTTATCCTTCATAGAAAAAATGTTATGCGTTATACGGTGAGCATCACTCCTTAAAAATGTTGTTTACTAAAAAAACTAGTTTTCAAAGGAGATGGAAAAAGAAGTGTAATCTAATTCCAAAAATTTTAAAAATATATATATTTAGAATCTACATATAAAATGTCACAAATCACTAGTTTGCATCATCTTCAAATTTCTCATGGTTTAACTGCTATAGGTGCCCAAAAGTGAAGATTTAGTTAGAAATAATTATTTCAGTGTCCAATTTGGCAAAAAATTGTAAACCAATATTGTGGGATCACTCTTATAAATCATTTTGGTTGTCCATTTTCCTTAGTTTGCGATAATGGTCCTATTGGATGTTGTGGTTTTGTTGTTGATATGTGGTTGTCATTGATTTCAACACTATTAGCATAAATGTATTTGAAGTTGTATATGTCGAGGATATTGAGAAAATTGTCATAAATGAGTTGCAGGTTGTCAGAGGTGAAGTGAAGTTCAATATGTCGGTTATTTTTGTACATTGTTGATCAGAGGTTATGGAATAAAGGGTTTTTTTCTAAGTGTATCTAGTTTATCCACCTTGAGTTCCAAAGACCTACATGAAGATTTGATCAAGTTATGAAGATTTTCATTTTAAAAGTTTTTTTGTTTCTTTAGTTGGTGTTCCTAATTGAAGATGGTGCTATTTTAGTTAGTTCAGTTGTTGTGGATGTTTCTCTTGTGATTTGTGATGCTTTTTTATTTTTCTAGATCATTCTCTATCTTTGTTACATGTCCACATTGATCGGTGTGCTCGTGGTTGGCAATTTTCTTTTGTGTGTTCATGTTTTTCTTATTCCTAGCTGACATAGTGTTTGTAGTATGTTGTGGATCTTCGAGAAGAAATTAATTGAAGTTTTTTCGTGTTGAAGATGTTGATTTAGGTCCTCACTAAGTTGTGTCCAACCTTGGTTGATTTTCATTGATAATCTTTAATGTTTTGGTAAAACAATTTATATTCATTTTTATTATTTCTTTGTGGCTGACATGAAGGGATAAAATTTCATGTTGCGGGTATATATAAGTAATTGTTCATTTCATTTGGGGGATGTCAAATGTGTGTGTGTGTGTGAATAATGTTCTAAATCATTTGAAGGTAGAGCAGAGTGTGAAGAAGAGTGAAGAAGAGTGGAGAAGTGTTCATGTGCTTAATTGGAACTATAATCAAGCATTTGCAGATGTTATTTTCTCAATTCAAAATCCCGATGGTTGTAATCTAAATCTCTTTGTAAGACAATGTGTCTTCCTTTGTAATTGAGAAGTGAGCTCTAGGCAGTGTGCCTGAATGCATGTGTATTCTCCATATTTCATTTTCATTATACTTTTAATAGGGTATAATCTTGTGGACTAACCTCCAATGTGGTTTTTCCCCTAACAAGGTTTCCACATAAAAAAAATCTTGGTGCTATATGTGTTTTTGATGTGATGATGATTTATTTTTTTATGGTTAATAATGAGATCTAAGAATAAGGTTAATAATTTGAATAAGTTTTGAATTTTTGTGACAATTGATTCACCCCCCTTCTCAGTTGTCTACCCTTGTATTGCCAACAATTAGTATCAAAGCAGGTTCCTTGGAAGAAGTTTAATAGCTTAAGGTGATCTGGGATGGCAAGTTACAAGAAGGATAGTTTGAGATTTGATGGAACAAATTATTCTTTTTGGAAGACTCGAATGGAGTTCCATCTGAGATGCATTGGTGAACCCTACTAGAGCATTACAAGTAATATGTATATTATTCCACATAATGGTCCTACTACTTCTATTGAGATCAGAGATACTGAGTATAATATCTGAGCTAAGGAATCTTTGTTGAGTGCTTTGATTGATTGTGAGATGACAAATGTTATGGATCTGAAGACTACTCATGAGATTTGAAAAAGTTGGAAACCTTGTATGAAGGTGATGCTAATGTGAAGATTGCTAAGTTGCAGGGTTTGAAAGGGAAATATGAAAGGTTGAGAATGGGTGATGATGAGAACATTAATACTTTCATGCAAAGAGTGAATGAGCTTGTGTGTGGTATTAGATGTGTTGGTGGAAAGATACATGAATCTAAGATTTTTTCTAAAGTGCTTAGTTCCCTACCTGATTCTTACAAAGTCAAAGCTAGTGCTATTGAAGAGCTCTAGACTGTAACAAACATAACCAAAGATACGTTGGTTGGTAAGCTGATTGCTTTTGAGTTGAGTGAATTTGGTGATGCCCTTCCTAAGGTTGAATATGCATTTAAGGCTACTACTTCTGAAAGAGATAGATAGAGATATGATCCAAGTGAGAGTTCATCTAGGAAGACATTCAAGTATGAGGATGAAATCAGACAGATTGAAGAAGAAGAAGAAAGAGAGCTAGAAGAGTTGGAACCACTTATTGTCAAAAGAGTATTGAGAGGAAAAGGTAAGTATGAAGGGAAATTTCCTCTTAAATGTTTTTCTTGCAATAAGATAGGTCATTTTGTATCAAGGTGTCTAGAAAGAGCTACTAAACCAAGACATAACAAGCCTAGATTTCAGAAGAAGTGTTAATATTTTGTTGATGAAGGTGTGACAAATGATGAATCTGATAAAGGAAATAGAAATGATGATGAATGGGAATTTATTGCTATCAAGGAAAATAATCTTGTATCTACTAAATCTATTGGTTGTACAAATGTGGAGAAATCCCTAGTTGCTCAAGTTGAAGAGAAAGATGAATGGGTTATTAACAGTGGATGTTCACATCATATGACAAGAGACAAAAGTAAGTTTGTGAGCTTGGAAAAGTATGATGGTGGTGTTGTGAGATTTGGTGATAATACAGCTAGTGTGATCCATGGAAGAGGTTGCATTTCTCTTGATGGTAAGCATAGTACTGATGATGTTCTATATGTGGAAGGCTTGAAGCATAATCTTTTGAGTGTTGGTCAAATTGTTGATAAGGGATACAATCTTTAGTTCAAGGATGGAAAGTGCAGAATGTTGAGTTTTGAAAATGAAATTGCATCAGGTACAGAAACAAAAGGTAATATCTCACTTGAGTGCTACTAAAGTTGTTTGATTTCCCAAGTTGATGAAAGTTGATTATGGCATAGGAGGTTGTGTCATTTTAACTTTGATAATATTGTCAAGATAAGTTCCACTAAGGTTGTGAGAGATCTACCTAAGTTGGTGAAACCTACCAATACAATATGAAAGGAATGTCAATTGGGAAAGCAAACTACGATTTAATTTCAGAGTAAAAAGAATTGTTCAAATGAATTGTTATAGCTTGTGCATACTGATCTATGTGTTCCCTCTAAGGTCAAAAGTTTACAAGGTTACAGGTATTTCATGTACTCATTATTGATTATTCTAGAATGGTATGGGTTACTTTCTTAAGGGAGAAATCTGAAGCATTGGAAATATTCAAGATCGTTAAAGCTATGGTTGAGACAGAGATAGGTTTGAAGGTTAAATGTCTGAAATCAAATAGAGGTGGTGAATTTAATTCTTTTTGTGAAGAACATGGAATAAAGAGACAATTGTCTGCACTATGGACCCCTCAACAAAATGGAGTTGTGGAAAGGAAGAACATAACAATTGAAAATGTTGTTGAAACTATGATGTTGGAAGGAAATGTTCCTCATATCTATTGGAGAGAAGCTATGAGTGTTGAACTATGTACACACTCAACTAGGTACAAATCAAAGGTGATACTAGTAAGACCCCTTTTGAGCTATGGGTTGTTCAAAAGCCTACTGTTACATACTTCAAGATATTTGGAAGCAAATGTTATATTAAGAGAGATGAAGACATAGGAAATTTTGATGATAGGAGTGATGAAGGTATCTTTTTGGGTTATTCTACTAAAAGTAAGGCCTACCGGTGTTACAATAAAATATTGAAGAAAATGGTTGAAAGTGAAAATGTTAAGGTTGACGAAGACTTAGGTACACTATCTAGAACCTGTGAATATGACTCTGATGATTAGAATGATAGTACAAACAAAGGAAAGAAATCTTAGACTACAAATCAAGTGCAAATCAATCCAATAAATCAAGAAAATGAAGAAGAAGGATAAACTAGTGAAAGAGTAGAAGAGAGATCAAAAGAACCTAAAGTTGAAGAACATCCTAAAAAGACTCCCAGGTATGTAAGATTGAATCATTCAAAAGATCAAATTATAGGTGATAAGAACAAAGGTGTATAGACTAGGAGAAATATTACAGAAGAGTATTTTTTGATATCAAAGACTGAGCCTAATAATGTGAATGAAGAATGTAAAGATGAGCATTGGGTTGAAGCAATGAAAGAAGAGTTAAAATAGATAAAGAAAAATGATACATGGATTCTTGTTCCCAGACCTAAGGACAAGGATGTAATTGGAACCAAATGGGTCTTTAGAAACAAACTGAGTGAGCAAGGTGAAGTGGTTAGAAATAAAGCAAGACTGGTATGTAAAAGACATTCGCATAGGGAAGGAATTGATTTTGAAGAGACTTTTTCCCCTGTTGCTAGAATTGAAGTTGTAAGATTATTTCTTTCCTATGTTGCTCACAAGAACTACAAAGTCTATTAGATGGATGTAAAATCAGATTTTATAAATGGTGAATTGGAAGAAGAAGTGTATGTTGAGCAACCTGATGGATTCACGTTGACTGATAAAGAAGATATGGTGTGTCAGTTGAAGAAAGCATTGTATGGACTTAAGCAAGCCCCTAGAGCATGGTATGCAAGATTGGACAAGTATTTGCTGAAGCTTGGATTTAAAAAAGGTGTTGCTGATAGTAATCTGTATTTTGAGATTGATCATAATAAAGATTTGATTGTTGAAATCTTTGTTAACAATATCATTTTTGGAGAAGATGATGGTTTGTGCATGAAGTTTTCTAATCAGATGGAGAATGAATTTGAGATGTCTATGATTGGTGAGATGAAATTATTTTTTGGATTGCAAATTACTTAGTTAGATAAAGTGATTTTTATATCTCAATCCAATTATATGAAGGAATTGCTGAAGAATTTTGGTATGGAAGATTCAAAACTAGTTGGTACACCTATGGTGACTAGATGCAAGTTGACAATAGAAGATTCTCTGAAAGAAAATCAAACAATATATAGATCAATGATTGGTGGATTATTGTATTTAACTCAAACTATGCCTGATATCATGAATGTTGTATGTGTTGTTGCAAGATTTCAAGCTAATCCGAAGGAATCTCATGTGACTGTTGTGAAGAGAATTTTTAGATACTTGAAGGGAACTATTGATCTTGTCCTATGGTATCCTAAAGATGATGATATTACTTTGAGTGCCTTTACTGATGTTGATTGGGTAGGAGATGTGAATGACAAAAAAAGTACTAGTGGTGAAGCATTTTTCTTGGGTAAGAAGCTAATTTCATGGTGAAGCAAGAAGCAAAATGCAATTTCCTTGTCTACTGCAAAGGTTGAATACATTGTTGCTACTAATAATTGTACTCAAGTATTGTGGATGAAACAGATTTTGAAGGATATCAAAGTTATATATGATGAACCTATTGCTATATTCTGTGATAACTCAAGTGATATAAACATTTCCAAGAATCTGGTGTTGCATTCAAAAACAAAGCATATATCTATCAAGTTTCACTTTTTGAGGGAGAAGGTAAGTGAAAAGGAAGTTAGATTGGAGTATGTGCCTACTAAGGAGTAGATTGCAGACATCTTTACTAGGTCATTGCCTAAGGATACTTTTGAGTATCTCAAAGGGAAGTTAGGGGTGATTACCCCTCCTAATTAGAACTAAGATGCAAAGCAATGCATTGCATTAGTCTGTGCATTTCATAATGATATATTTTTTTGGATTGATGTTGTGGTGGCTACTACTCAGGAGGAGTAGTCAGATGGTTCAGAGCTTATATATCTTTTTCATTGATGTCAAATGGGGAGAAGATTCATGTGAAAAACTTGTTATTATCTGGTGAGAAGAGCCTTATGGGGAGAAATATTATGTGAAAGTGTTGAGGAGAAAATAAGTCAAAACCTAAGTAGGAGTTAGTTGTGTTGATGGTGTTTTTCACATCATGTGTTGCCATCAATGCCAAAGGGGGATATTGTTGGATGTTGTGGTTGTGTTATTGATATATGGCTTTCATTGATTTCAACACTATTAGCATAAATTTATTTGAAGTTGTATATGTCGAGGATATTGAGAAAATTGTAATAAATGAGTTGCAGGTTGTCAGTGGTGAAGTGAAGTTCAGTATGTCAATTATTTCTATACATTGTTGATCAGAGGTTGTGGACTAAGGGGTTTGTTGCTGAGTGTATCTAGTTTATCCACGTCAAGTTTTAGAGATCTACATGAAGATTTGATTGAGTTATGAAGATTTTCATTCTAATAGTTTTTTTGTTTCTTTAGTTGGTGTTCCTGATTGAAGATGATGCTATTTCAGTTAGTTCAATTGTTTTGGATGCTTCTCTTGTGATTTGTGATGCTTTTTTATGTTTCTAGATCATGCTCTATCTTTGTTGCACGTCTTCATTGATCGTTGTGCTCGTGGTTGGCAATTTTCTCTTGCGTGTTCATGTTTTTCTTGTTCCTAGCTGACATAGTGTTTGTAGCATGTTGTGGATCTTCAAGGAGAAATTAATTAAAGTGTTTTCATGTTGAAGATGTTGATTTGGGTCCTCACTAAGTTATGGCTGACCTTGGTTGATTCACATTGATAATATTTAATGTTTTGAGCCAACAACTTATATTCATTTTTATTATTTCTTTGTGGCAAACATGAAGGGATGAAATTTCATGTTGCGGGTATATATAAGAAATTGTTCATTTCATTTTCCAAATGTGTGTTTGTGTGAATAATGTTCTCAATCATTTGAAGGAAAAGTAGAGTGTGAAGAAGAGTGAAGAAGAGTGGAGAAGTGTTCATGTGCTTAACTAGAATTATAATCAGGCATTTGCAGATGTTATTTTCTCAGTTTAAAATCTGGATGGTTGTAATATGAATCTATTTGTAAGATAGTGTGTCTTCCTTTTTAATTGAGCAGTGAGCTCTAGGCAGTGTGCCTGAATGCATGTGCATTCTCCATATTTCATTTTCATTATACTTTTAATAGGGTATAATCTTCTGGATTGACCTCCACTGTGGTTTTTCCCCTAACAAGGTTTCCACATAAAAAATATTGGAGTTATGTGTGTTTTTGATGTGTTGATGATTTATGTTTTCATGGTTAATAATCAGATCTGAGAATAGGATTAATAATTTTAATAAGTTTTGAATTTTTGTGATAACTGATTCACCCCCTCCCTTTCAGTTGTATACCCGTGTATTTCCAATAGGTCCTACATTTGCTTCCCTCAAGTTTTCTAGTTGGGCATTTGATTATAGAATTGTACTTAAATTTTCATCAAATTATTATCCCCAAGGGAATAGATTAGTTGAATCCATAAACAAGAATTTATTGACCATCATACATAAGTTGCTCGATAAGAACCCAAAGGACTGGCATACCCAATTGTGTTTTTCTCTATGGGCAGATTCCACCCAACATAAAGCAACTCTAGGAAATTCCTCATTTTTCCTTGTTTATGGCCTAGATCATGTCTTCCCAATTCACCTTAAGATCTATATGCTACAATTCATTAACACCTATTATTAGGAGGAATAACATCTTGAGGGTTTTTTAGTTGAGCCACTCCATTTGGAGGAAGTTCGTAACGAAGCAATAGAAAATTTTTTCCAAACATCGGGGCATAATTAAGAGATGGTTTGACCATAGAGCCAAAGTTAAGGCCTTAAGGATTGTTGATTTGGTCCTATGATGGGACAAGGCCCATGAGAAGAAAGGGGACATGACAAATTTGACAAGCTCTAGCTTGGCTCCTTTCAAATTTCAAAAATTTAGGAGCTAATGCCTTTCACCTAAAAATGCTTACTAGGGAGGATGTCCCATTTCCTGTTAACAGGAAGTACCTCAAGCATTATTTCCTTTCCTAAGTTGTTTAAGCTCACCCTTTGTATATAGTTAGAGTAGGTCCTTTTCTTTCTACTTTTCTCTTGATTTTCCTTCGCTTGTTTTCCCAACCTTTGTTTTTGTTAAGGGTGTTGTCTGATCCTGATGTGGTGGCAATGTTTGGCCTGTTTCAAAGGACTTTGGTCTACTACGCATTCCCTTATGTTTCATGGATAATTCTTCATGAGTTACCAAGAGTCTCTTTTCACTTCTATAAATTAGGTTTCCCCACTTGAACTTTGGGTTGACCTAAGATGGAACTCTTGATTGAATCCTTTCACATCTATCTCAGATCACACATGATACACACTTTAAATACTCTTGATGAGCTATATGATAGTCATCATGAAACCTTAGCAAGTGAAAAATCTTAAGTCTGCTCCAATGACCACTGTGATATCCAAACCCACTATAAGCTTCATTACTTATATAGTTGACCAAAAAAGCATCAAAGGAAAATAACAAAAAGAAAAGAAAAGGAAAGAAAAATTGAAAAAAAAGGAAACGGTGTGGGTATGCAAGCAACTCTATCAAGGTTATGGATGTCCGACTAGTAATAGAGTAATGTTCATGGAGATTGCAATGACAACTCTATTGGGGCTATGGACACCTGACTAGAAACGAAGCAATTTCCAAGTTACTTTTGGGGTTAGATTACCTATGTAACTTTACTTGGTTGATTGGTCATTTTCCTCTATGGTTTCTGAAGGAGAGGAATGAACTCACTGCACACACTCCTAAGATACTTTGTGATCTCATTTAGCTAAGAATTTTTTTCTCCTTTGAGCCTTTAGTTCATTTGGGGATACTTTTTTCTAGTTTACAAAACCAAAGATTCTAGGTTTCAATGTAATCCTTACCCTTAGAACCCTCGAGAGCGTTCTCCCAATAAGTTGCCATTTGTTGTGCCTATAACACACACACCCCATTCAAACTAGGGACCCCCTCTTTTTGTTTCACCTTCAGTGGTTCGTCTTCACTTTTTCCTCATTTTGCATGCCCCTATTTTTGAGCCTAAGTTGGACACATACCCTCAAAATCCCAAACTTCTCTTCACCAAAGTCACCTATCCCAAATTTATTGTCTCAGGCCCATGCAAAATTTGATGTGTGGGCTTTTGTCCCTTGTTTTTCATCTCACCCATCACCCCTCGTGGAACCATACCTATAGGTATCCCTTAGCGGGTTGTTTTCTAGACTTAGCCTCTCCTTGCATCCTTCATATCGAGTATGCCCGCACAGTGGGTCCCGCACTCACCTTTGCCGCCTAGGTTTGTATCAAACATCCACACCAGCGTAGGCTTCTGTAGATCTACCAACCTTGACCCTCTTGTACTTGCACTTAATAAGGGGCATTAATGGAAGCTCATCTATAAATAGCCCACTCATGGGCTATCATTTTTATCCCATAAATTCAAATTTTTAAGGCTAGATCTCCCCTTTCATACGCAAAGGAAATTTGAGGACTTCAACAACAGTTGATTCATTTATGTGGGCAGATAAGGTATGCATCTTAGCTCCCAGCACCCATCATTTTTTATATTGTTGGAAATCTAATAGTTGGGATTTGAAATGAATGGGAACTCACATGATTCAAAGCTTAAATGAAGAAACCAACCCTCATCCAATATCCTCTTCACAGGGCTTTTAGTGAGAAAACCCATCCTCTATAAATGCCACTTAGAATTGGCTTGAGTGACTGAAAAATGCATGCCCTCCAATTTCATACTTGAAATGTAATCAAATATTCATTGCAAACCATTTGCAAGAATTCACCTCCCTGTCACCACTAGATAGTGGCCAACCTCACACTACTTCCTTCTCTGAAGTTTCCTGTGGCATTGCCACTACCAACTATTAAAGGTCAAGAGTTCCAAAACTTGTTTCCCCGCAGGCCACCCCTCACCACGACCTTGGTTCAAACAGCTAACTCTCGATGACATCCCTCCATGTGATCCCCACCTCTACCATTGTCATTTAACTACCCTGGGCTTTGATTGTGTTGGAACTGTAAAATTCTAAATAATTTCACAAGTTTTCATACCCCTGAGTTTCCATATGAGTCCTCATCATAAGCACAATGGTTTGTCTTCATAGCATTTTGCTCTCATTTTTCCTATATTTGTCCCATTAAATCCATGAAGTCTGCATTTTTCACATTTTAGTTCCTATCGACATGAGTTTATCACTGTCTTCCCGACCCATAATGCATTTTTTCTCATATACATATGTTGCAAGTCTGTCGGCGAGACTCCTTCGATGTCACAGCGATCAAAAGTCATGTGCATTCACCATTTGGCAAGAAATTCACATTGTTTTGGTGATAGAGGAAAATCATATCGGTGAGAATGTTACCTTCAGAGTGAGGTCTTGGCGAAATATTTTTGTCTCACTGACCAATGCACCGAAAGACTTATCAGCAAGAGTTATAGCATCGATGTATTGTCACGGCGAGCTCAATGTGTCTTACTAATTAGCTCATGTGGACTTACTTCGGCCAGACTAGGGGGTCTCGATGTAATTTCATAGCGATTTCATTGTGTCTTGTCGACCGCCAATAAAGAAATACATCTCGATAAGACTCATGAGCTCCAGACTAGGGTCTTGGCGAACACGTCCAGTCTTGCCGACAAAGGTGGATTCTATCAAGGGTTTTCGGTGTGCAGTCCAGTGGTTTTCTTACATGCCTATCACACCGATATGTTTTCTCATCGGTGAGACAACCCTTATGTCTCAGCGAAATGAATGTGTCTTGGGGTGTTTCGGTAAGACAAAGGTATAACCTATATGACATCTCCCTGACTATGAATTGTCTCAGTGACACACATGATGGATGGAAAACTTTCGGTGGGACATAATATGATCTACGAGAGGTCTCCCCGACAGTAGAAAGTTACAATGACACACAAGAGATGAATGGATTTTGTCAATGTGAGGATGGTATTGTCACGGAAACAAGAATGTATCATGAGGGCTTTCGGTAAAACAAAGGGTGTTCTATGAGATGTCTCCCCAATTTTGATAAATCATAGTGACCCACATGAGACTCAAGTTGTATCTCGGTGAAACATGAAGTGATCTATATAGCATCTCCCCGATATCATAGGGTCATGGTGAAAGCGAGGAAGATAAAAAGGCGCATCTCAGTGAGAAAGGGTTAGTGTCTCAATGACTGGAAAATATATTAAGAAAATACATATCAGTAACACATTTTGTAATCTATGAGATATCTCCTCGACAACAAAGGGTCACAGCGAAACACAAAGAACAAAGGGATGACTATCGATATGACTTGAGACTTTGATAGGACTGCAGGGATGTCTTGGAAAATTTCTGGAAAGTATTAATTAAAATTCAAATACTGTTGGCCAACATGAGATTTGGCTGACATTGGAGTGTTTGAATACAGCAGTTGGCCGACATGGGATCTTGTGGCGATGTGTTTTTCTAATGCTAGTGTATAAATATCCACTTTCGATTGTAAATGAGAGGAGAATCAGCTATTAGATATTCGATATACAGTAGGAAAATTAGAGATGGATATAGTAGAATAGAATTCTCATATCAGAGACTATGATTGCATGATTTCAAAATGGAAGTATTTATGAAAATCAGTTGATGTTGCTGCATATTTCTGGTGTCAATTGTCTGTTGAATTTATTGAAAGTATTGCTAAGTTGTCTCCAAGATTGATGCTTTTTGGTTGTTTAAATTGATATAACAAGTTTATAATCAGTTTATTAGTGCACATTTTATGTATCTGTGTGGTTGATTGATTGGTTCTTTCAAGAAAAGATTAAATCCTTTTGGTTGATCACAGTAATCAGAAAAATTCATCTCGATCATTAAGAAGAGCTTAGTAGTCATAGTCTTGCATGTTTATACAAGTTGTAAACAAAATATATGCCAAACAATTTGAGTTTCTGCCAGGAAATGTTGCTCATCTTGATTTCATTTGACTCCGCATACCCAATAAGGCACTAGTCTCTGCATTTCACCACTTGGATTCATTCATTTTCTTTACATCTATTAACTAAACATATTAGGATTTAGCTTTAAGTATTGCTATACATTTTGTACCAAGCTTGATTTCATTTGTTCACTTCCATCTGCCATTGTGGAAAAATCACTGCAAGAAAGATAATCATAAGTCAAGTCTGCTTCATTTAGATAGGTACACCCACCTAGGTTTAGCAGCACCTGAAGAGTAGAAGGTTTAATTCATTTGACCTTGTCTATTACCCTAAAGCACACCAAGAGATTGGTAGCCTCTTGAGGCATTCCGCCTATTTTTTTGAGAGCTAACAAATTGGCGACTCCGCTAGGGACAAATCAATTCAAAATCAAGGCCTTAATCATAGAGTTAGAAACCTTGTACAGACTCCGCTAGGAATAAGAAATATCAAATACTTTCTCACTTTTGAAAAAAGTGAGTGGTGACTCTGACAGAAACATTGCATCTATTCAAACATGAATCGAAGATCTCAATACAGGGGAGGTGATACTGGAGCTCCTGATGACAGTAGTAAGTGGACACACAAATATGACAAGGTTGATAAGGGAAAAAGGATAAGTGAGGACATGTTCCTAACAGATAAAGACAAAGCATCAAGAGGACATTGTGAAACATATGATCGCTATGATACATGGAGAAACAATTCAAGCGCAGAGCCTTGTACCCCAGAAGATCAAAGAAATCCTTTCCCTTTTCTCAATCCTCAGAAACAGGCTGAGTTTAGAGCTAGACTCGAGGCTAAACGAATTAGAAATCAGCATGAATATGATTTGAAGATGGAGGGTAACCAAAATGATTTTATTGATCATGAAGGTCCTAAAGGAAACTATGAGCTTTTAATTCCTGAGGAAGTAAAAGCACAGTTTGAATTACAGAGGAAGGAGATAGAGGAACTAAAATTTGAATTGTTGAAAGCCCAAATTACTGCTCAGACAGCCGATTTCCCCCCAAAGTATGTGCCACCTCATAAACAGGGTAATCATAGTGTAGGGCCTTCTGATCCACTAGTATTTCCTCACCATCAGATAGGGAATCACTATAGACAACCAAATCATCCACCTCATATTCCCTCACAGCATACAAATGTGTAGCCACCTCATGGTCACCATTATGTCCCATAACATAATGCACAATATAATAACCGTATGTACCAATATTAGTATCCACCTAACCCTCCCCCTCATCAGCATACAACAATGATCAAACAGTTTGATTTGATAAGGTTTCATTTATACCCTTACCCTATGGATGGCAGTTGGAGAGGTCTTGTGCCCAAGTTTACAGGGAGTAGTGCAATTTCTGCTAAAGACCACTTAAGGAGTTTCAATGCATTCATTCAAGATTTGGATGTGCCTTATGAAGATTTACATATGAGGTTATTCATGATGTCACTTACTAAAGAAGCCATAGATTAGTTCAATAGCCTAGCAACAGCCTCTATTGATTCTCTCCAAATATTTCAGGACCCATTCTTAGAGCAATATGGGAATCAAAGTGCACTTGATGCTACTCTTCATGAATTGATGTGAATTCAAAAAAACCAAAATGACTCAATTTATCATTTCAATCGAAGATTCAACAAATTACAGACTAAAATACCTCATGGATCAAGGTTGCCAAATTTTGTAGCATTAAGTGTTTATTTGAATGCATTTGATCCTAAAAAAGGGTATGAACTGAGAAATAGGTTCCCAAGAGATTTGGCTGAAGCACAGAAGATAGCACTAACAATTGAAAACAACAGGAAGGTTGTTGGTATAATCAGTAAAAGAGACAACCCTAGGGCTCCTCAACAAACCAAAAATTATCAATATAAGCAAGAAAAAACATATATGAATGAAAGGCCGAGGTTGCATGACATGCCTTATAATACAGACTGGAAGGATGGAAAACCTATAACAGCTAGGCCTAGAAACAAAGAAACTTCTGATCCACTGAGGCAGAAGGGAACCTATATGGTGAATAACAATTATTTCTGTGAAGCTTGTGATAAGCCACATTCCCCATATTATTGTGTTGTAGCCCAAAGAATGCAAGAAGAGGGAATATTGATGGGAAACAGTAGAGAAGATCACACAATGTATTTGACTTCAAATACTTTTCACCATGTTGAGGAGAGGTACTCATCTTCAGATGATGAAGGTTATGAGTATGATGTTTCAAATCAGAAATACAATGTCCATATGGCTGAACAGCAGGTCCTTTCTGACTCTGAAGAAGATTATACAAAACCACATTCTATTGAAATGCCTACTCATTATAGTATAAGGAGACTCACCGAAGAGGAGATAGAGAGACTAATTGTTGCTGCAGTTGAAGAAGCAAAGAGTAAGTACTGGTTGAGAAATAGGATAGTAAATGAGAAGGAAGGTGTCCCTAGGGGAATCTTCATGAAGGATCAGAAGGTGGCACAAGGAGCTGTGAAGAAGCCAGAAAATAGACACCATGATAAAAGTGAACAGAAGCCTGTCCAAAAGGAGGAAGTTAAGGAATTACACAAAGAGATGCAAAAGCCTGACTAGCCTAGTAAAAGAGAGAAGGAAGAAAACAAAGGAGAAATGTCAGAACAGAAGAAAATTGTTAAGGTGGAGGGCTCTTCTTTTGACTTCACTCAGGCGTTATCTCGGGTAAAAATGTATGTTCCACTACGTGAGATGATGAAAATTAAGGAATACAGATATAGTGTTGTTCAATTGATAACAAATGGAAATGAAAAACATATGAATTATGAAAATAAAGTAGCTATTAAAGTAGTCAATAGGTAGGAGAAAGTAAATATCCCACAAGTCTGCTTGAGTGATATATTAACAACTCCCCCTCAAGTTGATCCTTTTTTCACTACATTACTCATAAATAACAAATTGTTGAGGAATTGCATGATAGACTCTGGCGCTGCCATAAATATTATGCCAGTAGGAGTTATGAAGCAGCTTGGCATGTGGGTTGATACTAATGGGGGAAAGTGCTACACAATGGATAACCAACATGTTCCTGTGGTAGGTATTATGAGAGATGTTGAAGTAAAACTCGCTACTTATCCACAGGTGGCTTATAATATAGATATAATAGTAATTGATACCCCTCCTCATTTTGGGATGCTTCTATCAAGACAGTGGACAACAGCAGTCAGGGGAAATGTCCAATTTGATTTGTCTTATGCAACTATTCCAGTGAATGGTCAAGAAGTCAAGCTGTATAGGGAGCCAAGAATGAACCAGCTTGTTGACTATGTATCACAAGATCAGATCAATTTTTTTTGTGATATCGATCTTGGAAGTTTTAAGATAGAGTCGGCCCATCCAGAATTAACCAATAGTGATCCAATTGAAAAGCATGTGGCACAAAACTACAATGAAATGTGGAAAATGTATTTTTATGGAGCATGCAATCAAGAAGGTAATGGAGCTGGGATAGTATTTGTTTCACCTGAGGGTGTTACTTTTAAGTATTCATTTCTCTTAACATTTGAATGTACAAACAATGTGGCATAGTATGAAGCCTTATTGACAGGTCTGAATATAGTTGTGAAACACAAAATCGGGTTGCTGGTTGTTTTAGGAGATTCTGAGTTGATTGTTTCACAAATCAAGTCAAAGTATGCAACAAAGCACAAAAGACTGAAACAATATAGGAATGTTGTATGGGACACAATTCAGTTGTTTGATGCCTTCTCAATTGAATTCATTGATAGATCAAAGAACATAATGGCTAATTTTTTAGCAAATGTGGCACTAAAAAGAGATGATATTACATTAGTTGGGGTATCAGAAATTAAGGTCAAGACAAGGCCTGCTATTCGTGATAACATTTATAGTTGGCAGGTTTTCAATGATGATACTGACCTTTTGAAATTCCTCCATTGTATAGATCAATATGAAGCCCAAGAAATTGACTTCAATGCTTTTATTGAAGAAGTGGATGGGAAGCAAACAGTGTTTGGAAAGGAGATCTTACAACTCAAAACAAATAAGCTTCCTAAGGGCTTAGTGGCATTGGAGAGGTTGTATGATGGAAATGATTGGTCCCTCATGAGGCAAACACCAATCAAAAGGGAAGATATTGAAGAGATTAACTTGGGGACTAAGATGGCACCAAGAAAGGTGTACATAGGAAAGAAGATAAGCCCGACAATTAGAAGAATGTTGAAAGAGTTTTTGAGAAAATATAAACATGTGTTTGCTTGGTCTTATGAAGATCTAAAAGCATACAAGGAAGATTTGTTTCAGCATGAAATACCATTGAAGCTAGATGCTAAGCCATTCAGACAAAAAAAAAGACCCATAAATCCAAAACTAGAGCCTAAAATAAAAGAAGAATTAGCAAAGCTCAGAGATGAGGGAATCATCAAACCAATCAGGCACTCAACATGGGTCTCAAACTTGGTCCCTGTAAGGAAGAAAAATAGAGATATCAGACTATGTGTGGACTTCAAGAATTTGAATATGGCATCTCTCAAGGACAATTATCCTCTACCCAATATGGAGGCTATATTGCATAAGGTAACAGGGTGTGAACTGTTGTCTATGATGGATGGGTTTTCAGGGTATAACCAAGTTAAGGTCAAAGAATTTGAGCAATATAAGACAACATTTACAACTCCTTGGGGAACGCATGTATACATAAGAATGCCATTTGGTTCACTAATGTAGGAGTGACCTTCCAAAGAGCTATGGACGTGGCATTTGCATATTTGATCAATGCTATCATGGTGGTGTACCAGGATGACCTAACTGCTTATTTGAAGAAGGCTGAAGATCATGTACAACATCTGGAGAAGGTATTTATTAAAGCCCTAGAATATGGTATCAGCTTAACCCTAAGAAGTGTCATTTTGCAGTCACAGAAGGTAAGCTCTTAGGACATATTGTTTCAAAAGAGGGGATTAGGATAGATCCTGAGAGGGTTGAAGCTATTGACAAAATTCTTGTTCCCAAAACTCTTAAGGCTATAAAATCATTCTTTGGATAGATTAATTTTGTTAGGAGATTTGTTTCTAACTTTGCTGAGATCATTAAACCCATATCAAAAATGTTGAAGAAAGGACAGAAAATGGAATGGATTGTAGAAGCCCTGGAAGCTTTTATATCCATCAAAAGGGCCATCAAGGAAGCTCCTATCCTTAAATCTCCAGATTTTGCAAAGCTTTTTCAGATATTTTCATTTGATTCAATGCACACTATTGTTGTTGTTATGTTACAAAAGAATGAGGATGGTCATGAATAGCCTGTGTCTTTCTTCAGTAAGTCATTACAAGGGTCAGAACTAAAGTATGATATAATGGAAAAATAGGTATTTGCATTAGTGAAAGCTACAAAAGCTTTCAAGCCATATCTTGTTGGAGCAAAGGTGATTTCTTATGTCCCTCATGTAGCTGTCAAGGATATTCTGACATAGTCTGAAGTAACAGGAAAAAGATGCAGATGGATTAACAAAATCCAAGAGTTTGACATGGAGATACAGATTACTAAATTAGTGAGAGGTCAAGGCTTGGCTAGGTTAATGGCATAATCGAATATTGAAGCAAATCAAGTTTGTAATGTAGAAGAAGGGACTGCAATTGCGAGCATTGAGCATACTCCTTGGTATACATATATCATGTATTACCTTAAATACATGAAGTGTCCAGAGGGATTCAGTGACAGCCAAAAGAGAACTTTGAAGTTGAAAGCATCTAAATATGTTTTCATGGATGGAGATCTATTTTGGAAGAACATGGATGGAATATTGTTGTTATGTCTGGATGAGTCTCGGGCTAGGCATGTCTTAAGTGAAATGCATGAAGGAGTTTGTGGAGGACATTATTCAGCAAAAACAACTGCACATAAAATTCTCAGGGCAGGTTACTACTGGCCTAGGGTTTTTAATGATTATTTTACACATGTAAAAAAATATGAAGCCTGCCAGAAGTTCTCTAAAAAATTGAATTATCAGGGAGCTTTGCCACTTCGACCCTTGCAAACCAATGCCCCTTTTCATCAATGGGAAATTGATTTCATTGGAGAGATACAAGAAAAATCAAGTGGAGGACACAAGTGGATACTGGTGGCCACTGATTATTTTAACAAATGGGTAGAAGCAATCCCAACTAAACAAGCTACAAGTAGAGTGGTGACAAACTTCCTTATGGACAACATTATCACCAAATTTGGTACACCACTGAGTTTAATCATAGACAATGGGATGTGTTTTAGATCAAATGAATTCAGAAAATTTTGTAGCACATATGGCATTACCATTTCTTATGCAGCCCCTTACCATCCACAAGCTAATGGCCAAGCAGAGTCTAGCAATAAGAGTCTTTTGAAGATTATAAGGAGGATGTTAGGTCAGAACAAAAAAGCTTGGGATTCAAAATTAAGACTGGATGTGTGGGCTGATAGGATTATTGTGAAGAAGGCAATTGGAAAATCCCCATTTGAATTGGTGTATGGAGCACAAGCCAAGATGCCTTTGCAGAATTTGTTACCAGTCTACAAGTTTGTCCTTTAGGAAGATTTGGATATTCCTGAACCTATGGAGGAAAGAATGGAGCAACTAGCTAAACTTGATGAAATAAGGAGAGTTTCCCAAAACCAAAACATGAAGTTACAGACACAGATGAAGTATCTATTTGATAAAAAGGAAAAGGATAAAAAAATTGGGGAAAGTGACTTGGTGTTGATGTGGAACGCAAGGTGTCAGGAGAAGGGCAAGCATGGAAAGTTTGAAGCTTTGTGGTTGGGACCTTTTGTCATTGTTGGAAAGAAAGGTGAAGATTCATATTATCTACAAAATATGGCTGGTGAAGATAAGGAATTGAATGTTCATGGGAAATTCTTGAAGCATTTTTTCTCTTGAGCAACACAGAGGATTAAGGGTTGTCAGTGCATGGACAATCCTTGATAATCCTCTTTAAAATTATTTTCCATCCACAGTAGTTTAGGGTTTTGTTCATCTCCATTTTGCATTCATTTCCATTGCCATTCATTCCATGTTTTCTCACTGTTCATCATTTTGTGTCTGGTCTGCTCAACCAAAGATCTAGATCCTTGCAATGATCTCACAATCATTCATCCCCAGATAGAGCCACTGTTGGAATTGTAAAATTTTGAATAATTTCACAAGTTTTCATACCCCTGAGTTTCCATATGATTCCTCATCATAAGCACAAGGGTTTGTCTTCATATCATTCTGCTCTCATTTTGCCTATATTTGTCCCATGAAATCAATGAAGCTTGCATTTTTCACATTTTAGTTCCTATCGGCATGAGTTTATCACTATCTTCCCGACCCATAGTGCATTTTTGCTAATATACATCTGTTGTAGGTCTGTCGGTGAGACTCCCTTGATGTCACAGCGATCAGAAGTCATGTGCATTCACCATTCGGCAAGAAATTCACATTGTTTCGGCGACAGAGGAAAATCATATCGGTGAGAATGTTACCTTTGGAGTGAGGTCCTGGAAAAATCTTTTTGTCTCACCGACCAATGCACCGAAAGACTTATCAACAAGAGTTATAGCATCGATGTATTGTCACAGCGAACTCAATGTGTCTTACTAATTAGCTCATGTGGACTTACTTCGGCTAGACTAGGGGGTCTCGATGTAATTTCATAGTGATTTCATTGTGTCTTGCCAACTGCCGATAAAGAAATACATCTCGGTAAGACTCAAGAGCTTCGGACTAGGGTCTTCGTGAACACATCTAGTCTTGCCGACAAAGGTTGATTCTATCAAGGGTTTTCGGTGTGTATTCCAGCAATTTTTTGACATGCCTGTCACGCTGATATGTTGTCTCATTGGCGAGACAACCCTTATGTCTCAGTGAAATGAATGTGTCTTGGGGTGTTTCGGTAAGACAAAGGTATAACCTATATGACATCTCCCCGACTATGAATTGTCTCGGTGACACACATGATGGATGGAAAACTTTCGGTGGGACATAATATGATCTACGAGAGGTCTCCCCGATAGTAGAAAGTTACAATGACACACAAGAGATGAATGTATTTTGTCAGTGTGAGGATGGTATTGTCACGGCGACAAGAATGTATCATGAGGGATTTTGGTAAAACAAAGGGTGTTCTATGAGATGTCTCCCCGATTCTGATAAGTCACAGCAACCCACATGAGACTCAAGTTGTATCTCGATGAAACATGAAGTGATCTATATAGCGTCTCCCTGATATCATAGGGTCATGGTGAAAGCGAGGAAGATAAAAGGGCGCATCTTGGTGAGAAAGGGTTAGTGTCTTAGCGATTAGAAAATACATTAAGAAAATACATATCGGTAACACATTTTGTAATCTGTGAGATATCTCCTCGACAACAAAGGGTCACAGCGAAACACAAAGAACTAAGGGACGATTGTCGATATGACTTGGGACTTCGATAGGACTACAAGGATGTCTTGGTGAATTGCTGGCAAGTATTAATTAAAATTCAAATACTGTTGGCCGACATGTGAGTTTCTGAATATAGTGGTTGGCCGACATGGGATCTTGTGGCAATGTGTTTTTCTAATGCTTATGTATAAATATCCACTTCCGATTGTAAATGAGAGGAGAATCAGCTATTATATATTTGATATATAGTAGAAAAATTAGAGATGGATATAATAGAATAGAATTCTCAGAGCAGAGACTATGATTGCATGATTTCAAAATAGAGGTATTTATGAAAATCAGTTGATGTTGCTCCATATTTTTGGTGTCAATTGTCTGTTGAATTTATTGAAAGTATTGCTAAGCTATCTCCAATATTGATGCTTTCTAGTTGTTTAAATTGATATAACAAGTTTATATTTAGTTTATCAGTGCACATTTTTTGTATCTGTGTGGTTGATTGATTGGTTCTTTCAAGAAAAGATTAAATCATTTTGGTTGATCACAGTAATCAGAAAAATTCATCTGGATCATTAATAAGAGCTTAGTAGTCACAGTCTTGCATGTTTATACAAGTTGTAAACAAAATATATGCCAAACAATTTGAGTTTCTGCCAGGAAATGTTTCTCATCTTGATTTCATTTGACTCTGCATACCCAATAAGGTACTAGTCTCTATATTTCACCACTTGGATTCATTCATTTTCTTTACATCTGTTAACTGAACATATTAGGATTTAGCTTTAAGTATTGCTATACATTTTGTACCAAGCTTGATTTCATTTGTTCACTTTCATTTGCCATTGTGGACAAATCACTGCAAGAAAGATAATCATAAGTCAAGTTTGCTTCATTCAAATAGGTACACCTACCTAGGTTTAGCAACACCTGAAGAGTAGAAGGTTTAATTCATTTGACCTTGTCTATTACCCTAAAGCGCACCAAGAGATTGGTAGCCTCTTGAGGCATTACGCCTACGTTTTTGAGAGCTAACAGATTGAAAATTGGTTAAGTGAAAGTTTCCTTCAAACTTGGTAGATTCCAATATGCAGACTATCACTTGTCCACTGTCATTCCCAATGGTGAGGCCAAGCTAGTACCTCATTACTCAAAACCCCACATCACTCACTACTAAAAGGATTGGAACTCAAACCCAAGTGATCAAGGTTGTTGAGGAGAGACCCTATTGTATGCCCATGTGTGTGGAGGTTCACCCCCACATAGCCATTCCATAGGCAACCGAGCTACATCTTTCTGTTGTTTGGGTTCCGCCCTCGTCGTTACTGCAAGTGAACTCCTAGAGCATGTGCTGAGAAATTTATTAATTCCTAGCTTCCTATGGAATGCCTCATGTGGACTGCTCCCACCCCATCGTTGAAACCTTAAGACTGCTAACATGAAAAACTTTGGGACAAGTTACCCCTACAGGTTTGTCCTTATGGATGTTCGTACATGGGAAGCCATTATTCTTCAATCATTTTTTGATGGAAAAACTTCACCACTTCTCTGCTATGCGAACCTGGAGCCTCCCGATGTCATCAATATGAAAACACACAAATCACAAAATTTGAGACGAGTCATGGCGGTCAGTTTGATTATGTGGATCACCACAGTCAGAATGTCATTCGCATAAAGACACTCCTTAGTGGTAAAAATCCAATGGCCCTTCACTACCCATCTCCCACATGCCCACCCCTGTACCTCATGAAATGATCAAATCTCTAGACCAAATCAACCAAGGGAAATCTCATACACACGCTAAAGAAGTTCGCAACAAAATTGACTAAAATAGAGTTTTTTGTGGGTTCCATTGTGTGAAACTCCACATGTGGGAAGACATTCAAATTTTGTCATTTTTTTAACTACGATGACCCAACGACAACCCAATGCACAACTTCCACACTACCCAACTCCATGGTCTGCAAGTTACAACTTAAGAGAACTTAAATGAACTCGGCTAAGGAGAATGACCATGCAGTTTCTACAATGTGGAATTCCGCTTGTGAGATGCCACTCACCCAATCACATTCTCCAATGGTGAAGCAATAATGGTAGTCCCACTGGATTCCTCCACATTTCTCACAATTGTGAAGGATTAAGGGTTGATCTAATAATTTGAAGTGCCCCTATTGCCTAATTCTCACACATGCGTAAAAACCTTATGACAAATTCACTCAACAATCAAGTCATGCATAATTTTATCATCAAAATTCCATTTACAAGATTCCACAACCTTAGTGTCATCCCATAATAGCATTTAGTCCCATGGCTTCCATAGGGTAGACTTCCGCACCTCTAGACTTGCATTTTAGTAAATGGCGCAAACAAGCTTTGAATGGTAGACAGTGATGAATGTGTATAAGAATAAAATTGTAACCTTGCAATTTCACCTACATTCTTGCTTTTTCTTTAGTATCCACTCCCTTAGCATCTTGAGTTGGCTCATTTTGGCCCTTGCATCAGCCCTTTCCCTCTCAAGATGCTCTAGTACCCCTTTTCAGCAGCTACCCTTGTGTATAAGCTTTCCATCAAACTTGGTGTTTTTCCCATTTCTATCTTTTTGTAGCATGGCGTGTCTGAACACTAGCACGTCACGTGAACATTTGCACGCCGTGCTAGTGTCTTGCGACATTTCAAAGCTCAAATGACCATTTATGTGCATTTTTTCCACTTGTCAGCGAGTTTTGTCGGTAGTAATAGCTAGGAATGCCCGAAAACAACTAAAGAATTTTCTTTTCTCTTTTTTTAAGTCATCCCTTCAACTCATTTTCACTCTCTAAGAACTTCTTCCATAGCTAGCCCCATTCTGCCAAATTCTAGCTTCACTCCAACTTTGATTTTAGCCTTCCACACTTCAACTTTTGCTTGTATAGCTTCATAATAGCTTGTTGTAGAAGCTCCAAGCTCTCTCAAGCTTCCATTACAATACTCTTTATAGTTTTATTTCCCTTTTCTTATGCTTGTGAGAATCTTTGGATTTCATATCCCCTACTATTTTCATACTTTCCTGGTGATACGGGTTCTCCTCCTCAAGCGGGGTTTGCCTTTATCACCTCTTTTGTGATACTAGTTCTCCTGCTTGAGTAGGGTTTTCTTTTATCACATGCTTATTTGTGGTGCGGGTTCTACTCCTAAGTGGGTCTTGCTCTCACCACACGCCTTGTTCATCGCACTCTTTCTCTCTATCTTCTTGGCTTCCCATGGAGCTGGGAACACCAAAATGGGGGTTTGACTGAGGCAAACCCCTATACAGCCCCAACACTTTCTCTAGATATCACACTCATGGGTTTTGAAGACATTCATTTGGTGAGGTTTCATCACTTATGTGGTTGTAAGTATTTCTTTCCTTTCTTCTCCTTATCTTTATTAGCTTTATTTCACTCTATTTCAGTTAAGTCACATTCTTGCATTTCTTAGCAATTTGAGTAGAAGTAGCCACTTAAGCATTTTTTGAGATAAACTCACTTTTTGGTTCATACAAGACACTAGCGCGCCACACTATCGTCTATTTTCTACACTGATGTCCTTTGGTCGAGAGCTTCTCAATTTTTCTAGAAAATCTTTGTGACCTGCTCTATCGGATTCTAAAACTTCCATGTTGTTCCATTGAGGTAGTATAGGGAAATTCACCCGATGAGGCTCTCTAAATGAAGAGAACTCATGAGTAGTGAATCCTCCTATATTACAAAATGTTATAATCCTTTAAGAGTATATGGATGCTAAATAATGATGAATTTGCATGGTTCGACTAACATTTTTCCTCTTGATCTGTCAACACACTTACTACACCCTTTATGTACAAGATTTATGGAACCTTCTAAGGGGCCATCGAAGAAGCTAGTGGAGAAAATTGATAAGGGAAAGAGACCAGCAAGAACTCCTAGGGGAAAAGAAGAGAAAGAACAAATGAAGTATTAGTTCCATGGGTTAGAGTGTTCTTCTAAGATCATGTCCAACTGGCACACAACCTCTGACACTAATCTAGGGCACATTAGCATTGATGAACTCAAATAGAGGGTGATGATTAAACCCACAATAGAGGAAGCCTTAAGAATCCAACAAAGTGGTATTTCCAAGGTAATTGGATTTCCTCCCACCCTCGTTGCTACAAAACTGGTAATGGCTTGTTGGGAATGCTACCACCCACAGAATAGGAGAATAATCTCAGAGGATGGGAGGGTGGTGGCAAACCTATCTACCCAATCTATCGGTAGGACATTTGACATCCCATCCTTTGAAAAGATGAAGGAAGTGGAAAATTAGTTTTTTGTACAAGTATGGAAACTTGACTCCATTGGGTTCAAATGAATAATAAATCAAGCATGGTTGAAGGATAAGTGGGGCAATGCTAGTAAGGTACCCCAAAAGTTTTATAGAATTACTTCATAGAGGAATCTAATGACTTGGTGACCCTCTTGAACAGAGTGATGGGCCTTCCCATTGCCACACTCTTTGAAGAATGGATTTTTTACTTCATGGAAGAAATCCTCTAGGGAACTGCTCAATTCCACTAGGTGAAGATGATAAGCAACAATTTGCATGATCAATTCATAGCGGTGAAGAAGATCTCCAAATTCTACATAACTTCACATTTGGTCTACCTCCTAGTATTCAAGTTCCCATACAAAGGATTATTTTGTGTTGGAACTCTAGGAACAAAGAAGGGATTACTCAAAGTATACGACTACTACCCCCAATTATAGTATAGGAATTTCAAGGACTATAGTAGAGTCAATGATGTCTTAATTGGGAAAATTATCAGAAACCCGGGGGGAGATTACCACAAAAGAGTGACACATAATGCCAAAGCAGTCATAAAGGGCTTTCAATATTTGTTCATCCAATTCTCAAAATTCATGTACATCAAAGTAGAGGATTCTCAAGAAGGCCCTATCAATTTCCCCACTACCCAAATAACTGAATAATATTGTTAGAGCTTACTTGACAGTTGTTGATAGCCCATACCCTATTGAGCAATAAGCATCATGTTGGGGTCCCATATCCTCTCACCTTTGGATAGGGAATGTACTCTTGCCCTGTTGTTACATGTGCAAAGTACTCAAAGAAAGTGTTGGTAGAGTATAATATTGAATTGCATACATATAGGGAGGTGTGGATCCCCATGAAAAATTGAAGTGGGTTGGTGAACAATATGCTCACTGACCTCACATTAAAGAATTCTAGGAAAATTGTGATGACGACAAAGAGGTTCGGGGATGTCACTACATGAGGATGACTAGCTAGTTTGTAAAATATATTGATTTATTCCCAGTGCCTGACCAAATTGTCGAGGATGACAATATTTTAGATGAAAGATGTGATGCCTTGGCTAATGTTCCATTGCCAATAATTGATTGGGTTGAACAAGAGGTCATTGACTTAGATACTATCACCCATACCATTGAACAAAAGACCAAACAATGGATTAATGGATAGATAACTTAGTTACAAGAGTAGAGTGTAGAATTAACATATATAGAAATCATGGACGAGTTTAAAAGAAAAATAGACAATGGCACCGCTACAGGTTCATTAAGTGAGGAACCCAAGTCACCACCCGTCACAAGGTCCAAAAAGAGGAAAGACATATCTAAATGGAATCCCAAACATAAGGTGTACACTTGAAATTCAACGGATGGGAAACCATCAAAGAAAGCAAAGAGAATAGGGACATTTGTCCTTGAGATGCCCACCATTCATGAGGAAGGACCCTGACAAGAGGAAGAAGATTTTGAACAACCTTGCTCACCACCACCTACCACCTCCACTCTTTCATCTGCTATTGCCATTGCACCATCTCCTTCCACTCCCCAACCTTTTCCCATCTCATCTTCACCTACCATGGACATCTTTTTCCATCTCACCTCTGCTTCACTAACCACTTTAGTGTTTGTGTTAGACTCTTCCTCTTCCACCACTTCCCCACTATCATCCTCCTCACTCCCACCTCGACTACCTACCCTTTCCACTCATCCCCCTTCCCTTCCAACCACTACTATGGTACCCATCACCTTTATGCATGTCTTTTCTACCTATATACAAGATATTCCATCTAAAATCTCTAGGGTTATTCTCGACCATAAGGTCCAAGCTTTAATGGCATAGCTTGCTACCACTTTTCCTCTCCCTCCACCACCTACTAAGCCACCAAATATGGGGGCAATGATGCTAATTTTTGAAGAGATGCAGAGGCTTAGTTTAGAGAAACCTAGGGAAGCTACAAAAGATATTGTTGAAGAGAGAAAATATTCAGATAGGGATGACTACTTTGAGCATCCCAAGGGTGGACTAAGTGTGAATATAGAATAGTTGGCTTTTGATGAAGAGGGGCAGCAAATGTCTGAAGGGGAGGGTGTTGATAAAATTGATGAGTATTATGAAGTTGAAACATCTGATCAAGATCCAAATGAGAAGCGGCCCTGAGAGCACAAAGATAAAGAGGCAAGCCCTGAGGAGCATCACTCTGAGGAAGGGAAAAAAGACACAAATGTTGATGTGGAAATAATCGTTGAATCTCCACAAGCTAGCCAAGATGAGAGCCTAGGACAAGAAACTCCTTCGGATGGAGAGCAAGAGAAGGATAAAGAAGAAGAAAAAATAGAAGAGAAAAGTGCCCAGTCCCTGAAGAATGTTGATGTTGAACCTGAAGTAACTAAAGGGACAACACCAGAGGAAGAAAATACTATTGAAGAAAACATGGTATCCACCGAGCCCGAAAAAGGGGAGACTGTGATACAAGAAGAGGAATCAAGTGAGGAAGGGAGAAATGATGAAGATGCTCCTAGGAATGAGGAGGATGAACCTCAAAAGAAACAAGAAGAGGGTGATCATGAATCCCAAAAATAGAAAATAGAGGTCGCTGCATGGTTGGAGCAACAATTGAAGAAGAAGGTTGCAATAGTTGTTGACCCTAGGGCTCAACTAGAAGCCATCCTAGCTAGGGCACAGGTAAAGAACCGCAAGGAGAAGAAGCCAAAAATCAAGTCCCATATCACTACTAATGCTTCTATGTCAAGTATTTTTCAAGTGGCTACTCCCACTATGGATAAAGATGCAAGAACTATTTGAGGCCAAGACTACCAACTATCCACCATCAATTTGGGCCCTACATCTCATGATAAAAAAATTGATGAATTCTAGGGGTCTGTTTTCACTATCTTACAGTAGATGAAAAAGGAATAGTCCACCAAGGAGGAATTAAAAATGCAAGTGGAGGAGTTGGTTGCCTTCATACAACAATGGACCTCAATGGGAGAAGAAGCTTAAATAGAATCTCCTGCACCTACATTTCTCTCAAAGGAAGAGGTAATTAAAATGGAAAGAATGAAGAACTAGACCAAGTCCACCTCATATTGGTTCAACAAGGTAATTTACAATGGTGACATTAGCATTCGTCATGCAACCAAAATGCACAATGAATTTCAGGTGTTGCAAAAGGAGGTTGAGGAAGAAATAGATGTTTGCAAAGAGTTCCTTGAACTCTACAGGATAATATATCGGAAGTTGGAAAGCATCCTTAAGCTCACCCGAGATGTCTAGGAGAAGGAGTTAGAGTTGCCCAAAGAAGATCATTGGCTACCCGAGGCCTGGAAACTAGGTTTTAAGTGCAAGAAGGGAATTTTGGAAAGAGTCTTACAGGAGTTGGAAGCTCATCATGAATGGATTATATAACACTGGACTGATAGTGATGATTATTTGAAGATGATGATCTATTATGAGATGCTTACCCTAGAGTTAGATCTAGAGAAGATCAAGGAGGAATTTCATAAGAAAATGGGGTAGGGTATCAACAATACTCTGTCAGCCAATTTTATGGATTTTTTACATTGATTCAGAGCAGGTACGTAGAGCTTCACCAAAGTGCATCAATCACTGAGACCAAATAATGGAAGGTTTCAAAAGAATCACTTTCTAGATCTCCAAGTTTGAACTTTCTGAAGAAAATAAGTTGCTAGTTGTGATTGGAAAGTTTGTGGAAAATGCAATAGCACAAAAGGAAGTTAGCAAGCCTATTATTGATGATGAATATTTGTTGAAATAGCTAAAAGGCTAGAGGTCAACTAAAAGAAAAAATAGAATAGAAGACAAAATAGGGGAAAAGACAAAAGGTCTATTTTTTATATTGTAATATATTGAGAGGTAGGTGAAACCCTAAATTAGAATGAATCTGAGTCACTCATTGTAAATGAGTCTTTTCCATTCATTCTACTTTTTGAAAACTATAAATAGGGGCATCCTCTCATTTTCAAGAGAGAGAAGAGTTTTTGTGTAAAGACATGTTGCTGCAAAATATATGAGAAAATAATTGATTTAATGGTTTCTTGTGTGTTTCTCTCCATGTGTGCATGATTCTATCTCCAAATAGTTAATTTCAGCTTGTTTCAAGTTTAAGTTTCTTTTTAGTTAGTAGTTCATGTTGTGATTTAATGGTGGATGTATTCTATGGTGTTTGATCCATTTCCAACTCATACTTTTGGTTGTTTGTTGATGATAAATTGTTGTGTAAAGTTAGTTTGAGCTTATTTATTTTGCTGCACCTAAGTTCAATTATTATTCATGCTTAGTAGGTGAATATATAGTCTGAAAAATCTGAAAATACCCCTTGAAGATTGCACTAGTTTTATGAGACTATGGGTTGTCCCTAGTTAAGTGAAACTCGGTTTTGGAAGTCTTTCCACTATAGGATCCTTCATTATTATTGTTCATCATAGTTGTAGATTTAGGAAAACTTCCAAACCCTTTCCCTTTTGATAGTTCTTTTAAAATATGAAGTTAAAGACAAGTTCCAACATCATTGTAAAGCCAAATATGATGAACAAAAGGAGTTTTAGTTTTTTTTTCTGAACTTGCGGCAATTGTTCATCATTTCCAGAATTTATGAAACTCTATTTACAGACCCAAACTCCCATGCTTATCAAATCATAAAGGCCCCTTGTGATTTCCAACAAATCACATCAATCAATTGAGTTTTTTTTGCAAGTCATGACATGTTCACCTTTCAAGAGAGATAGCATACTTGTATGATGTCTATGTTGGGAAATGCAAAAACACCTATCAACACCAACAACTACAATAGACTGATAAAAAATAGTTGGAGAGTTAATATAAAGTAGATTCCTATCTTTGTGTTCAAGGATTCTTATTAATTTCTCGACTACCACTTGAACCTTCAATTGACTCAATGCTTGATCCATAATAATTGGTAAATATGCTTGATCCAAAATAATAAACTCTAAGTTTTTTAATTAAATCAATGTGTTCATCTATCTCCCTTTTTTATGTTTTGTATCTAATTGAATTTTATCATCTACATCAAGGAATAGGGATTCTTCTTTCTTATTCTTGGAAGAGGTAGCAAGAGGGGAAAGATGAGAGGTGTTCCTTGGGATTCTTACATGTGGAAATGAGATAAAATTTGTGCACATTCTCAATATATAATTTATGAGATATTTTTGTTTCTCACCCCCATATTTTGTTGATTTTTAGGCATAACATAATTATATCTAAATGTTCTCCTACCTTTTGTAACCATGCTATTAGTCAAATTAGCTAAGGTATATATGTACTAATCTCTCAAATAAATAAAAGCATTACCTCTACCAAATGTGCTAAAACATTCAGTATCATAGATGGGTAGATGATTTACCTAGATTTTAAGCTTTCCACCTTGCTTGTTTTCTTTAACTAGTCTCCTTAAGTTATATTTTATCTTTGTATTATTATCATCTCTCCATTCCTAACTTCTTAATTTATATGCTCATTCTAGGTCAAATGTTGAGAATTTTCACCACTCTCCAAACTAGGAGAGATAATTTATTTATAAAAAACTATCTTTAAAAAATCACTCAAGGAAAACTCTCTTCTTGGTTGCACTAGGTTTTGATTAACTAGTGTCTTCAAAATGATCTTCAAGTTCTCATTCATCCCTAGAAACAACACCAATTTTTGGTGATCTGATTTCTAACCCCCAAATACCTAGAGTTGGATCTTCTTCCAAATTTCAAAGGTTTCAAATTTGGAAAGCAGATCAAACACTCATGATCAAGTTTGAGAAACTAAGGACCAAATTTTGAGGTAAGTAATAGATACTACACTTCTAATTTTAATAGGCCAAGGGGGGCTTCCCTAAGATAAAAAAAAATTGAATAAATCTACATAATATAAAAAATTTCCCTACCACAAAGTGTAACAACCCGACTAGATTTAATTCATATGAATAAATATTGGCATCATGAATATCAATTTAATGACACAAATTCCATAGCTAATTCCATTTAGCAAATTTTATGTCATAAATCATAATAAATCAAAATAAATAATTATATTCACCTCTATATATCAATAGTTACATACATGTTTGACTAGGCATTTGACGCCTCCAAGTCAATTCAAAATTACATAGTTTTCATATAAATACATCATTTGTTTCTTTTACATCAAAGATACAATACAATAATAGAATTATGTTATGATTCCTTCATCACAAATTTCCTCCACTGGTGGACAAGAACGTGATTGAGGTGCTTTTCCACCCAACCATGAAGCAATGCTTCCCTGGATTCTTTAGTTAGTCAAAGAAAACTCGACCCTGCACAAAAAACTTAGCAAGAGATATAGTTTGCAAGGTTGACATGCCTAAATACATGAATTTCTATCTATTTTGTTAGAATATGAAAGTTCCATGTTATGTAAATTCAATACAATAGAGAGAGGGTAAATAACACAGTCTGTTTCATTTACAAATATATAAAAAATGACTACAAATCTTGGCCAAGCTTTTGACGTATGAAATAGAGCTCTGGTTAGATTTGGAAAAGAAAATATACTCTCTCTGGCACCCATTCCCAAAAATAAAGCTTATCATATCAAGGGGTATCCCTCCCTTTAGACCATTCATTAGAAACATTCTATTGTTCTACAGTCTACCAATAATTCTTGTATCATTCCATTCAACAATATTCAACAATATTCAATCACACATGGTATATCTGTTCATCTAATATCATATGTATTTGCAACTCAATATTGTTCCAAAACAACAGTTTGATTCATTTGCATAACATTCATAGCTTTCTCAATAAGTAAAGTAAATCAAGATGAATCAAAAGATATACCACATGTATGTGAGCATGTATGAAGGAATCCTTATGCATGATCACATATATTCCTAGAAATAAATATTTTAATATGTGTATACATTTTGAAGTTATAAACCATTTTCCTTATTACATGTATACAAATTCATAACCAGAAAAAAAAAAGAGAAATAGCATTAGTTCAAATTAGATGTACTATTAAACCAATTTATCATCCATTCTTCAGTTTAGATTCTAAATGATAAAAGGAAACATCTACTTTATGTTGGTATACAGCAACTGATCATGCTATACTATACACTCTTCATGTATCCTCATTGAGGTGCAAGGTCGGGTCAAGCCTCGAGTGGGGGTTCGGGGGCGGCAACCCCAAGAAAAAAATTAATTAGTTTTTTCGCTTCGTCACCAAAAAAAAAAAATTGACTTTGTAGAACCCTAATTCTGGAAGCTTCTAAAAAGCTTGTTATAAGTATTTTGGATGGGGGTTGCAATAGGTAATTATTAGCAAGATTGTAATATGTTTTATATTCAATAATAAAATCATTAGATGGATGTGGTTTTGTGGATATAGCCCGAATTGGGTGAACCATGTTAAATTCTCTATGTTGTCTTCTTTCTGCTATAATTTTCTATGTTTTTTATTTCTTTGTTTTGTTTATCAAATTTTCATTTATTTTTATATATCTACCTTTTAACCCTAACAAGTGGTATCAAAGTGGGTTGTGTTTGATTATTTTCTGTAGGAAAGTCTCACAATTGAGTGGGAGTCTCACAGTTAAGTGGGAGTAATGGCAAATGAGGGTAAATTGAAGGTAGATAAATTCAATGGGAAGAACTATCAGTTATGGAAGATGTAGATGGAGGATTCTCTATTAGAAGGATTTATTGAGGCCGTTGGAAGGAATAGCCAAGAAACTGGCAACAATGAGTGATGAGGATTGGAATCTTCTAGATAGAAAGACACTAGGAGCCATTCGTTTATGCTTGGCACAATCGGTGGAATTCAATATTACAATAGAAAATACAACTCAAGAGTTGATGGAAACCCTAGAAAATTTATATGAAAATCCTTTCACTTTGAATAAGGTATTTCTTATGAAGTGTTTATTTAATATGAAAATGGTAGAAGGTGGGTCAGTTGTTGATTGTTTAAATAAGTTTAATACAATTACTAGTCAATTAACTTTTGTAAATCTAAACTTTGATGAAGTTAGGGCTCTTTTGATTTTGTGTTCTTTGTCTAAAAGCTAGAATAGTTTGGTAATGGTTGTTAGAAATTTTGTTTTTGGTTTGAATACATTGAAATTTTATGATGTTGTTGGTGTTATTTTGAGTGAGGAAATTCGTAGGAAAAGCTCAGGTGGAACATCCACATCAAGAAGTGTTTTGATTGTAGAAAGTAGGGGTAGAAGAAGGGAGAGAGGAAACAATTTTGAAAGTTGTGGGAAGTCATGAGGAAAATCAAAGGACAAAAGGTCCCAATCCAAAGACAAGAGGGATTGTTGGTACTGTGGTAAGCCGAGCCATTTAAAGAAAGATTGTTGGTCTTGGAAAAATAAAGGAGACAAAAAGGAAGGTAATAAAGAGGAAAATGTGGTAAGTAATAAATATGATTAGGATGATTTGATTCTTTCCCTTAATAATGTTGATGATTCTTGGGTGTTAGATTCAGGGGCTTCATTTCATGTTACACCCCATAGAAATTATTTTCTTGATTATGTCCAAGGGGATTTTGGGTTGGTTTATTTGGGAGATAACGAATCATGTTAGATTTTTGGAAAGGGAAGAATCAAGATTAAGTTGTAGAATGGGCATCATTGGATACTACATGAGGTAAGCCACATTCCAAAATTAAAAAAATAATAATAATTTCGGCAGGGCAACTGGATGATGAAGGTTGTGTTGTTACATTTAGTGGTAAAAATTGGAAGGTTACAAAAGGTGCCTTAGTGGTAGAAAAAGGTGTGAAAGTAGGCACCTTATATCTTTGTACAGGTCATACCATTCCTTCTACTTTAGCTATTGCAGATAAAAATCAATGTTCAGGAACAGTTGTTGCAGTTCAACAAGTAAAAAATCATACAATGGCTATGGATTTTGAATTAGCACTATTCCATAATAGACTTGGGCATATGAGTGCAAAAGGTATGAAATTTCTTCATTCAAATAATGTTTTACCAACTCTGAAATGTGTTAATATGGATTTCTATGAAAGTTGTGTGTGTCGAAAACAAAACAAAGTTAGTTTTCTCAAGGATGGGAAGCAAAAGAAAGATGAGAAATTGGAGCTTGTGCATACGGATGTATGGGGACCAGCTCAAGTATCTTCTCTCAATGGCTCTCAATATTATGTCACTTTTATTGATGATGCAACAAGGAAGGTATGAATTTATTTCCTTAGGAAAAAATCTCATGTATTTGAAACTTTTAAGAAATGGAGAAGCTTGGTTGAGAATTAGACAAGTAAAAAGTTAAAATGTCTTGGATCTAATAATGGTGGTGAGTATTGTAGCAAATATTTTGAAGGTTATTGTTCCTCTAATGGTATTCATAGGTAGAAAATGGTTCCAAGGACTCCATAGGAAAATGGAGTGGTTGAGCGCATGAATAGAACAATAATGGAGTGTGCATGGACTATGAGATTGCATGTTGGGTTTCCTTTAAACATATGGGTAGAGGTTGTAAACACTATTGTTTATTTAATCAATAGATGTCCCTCTAATCCTTTGGGTTCTGGTATTCTAGAGGAAGCATGGACAGGTAAGAAGGTGAGTTATTCATTTCTTAATACCTTTGGTTGTGAAATATTTACACATGTAGATTTTGAAAATAGAACCAAGCTTGATGAAAAATCAAATAAATGTATATTTGTTAGATATGGCATTGATGAATTTGGTTATAGGCTTTGGCATTTTGAAAATCAAAAAATTGTAAGAAGTAGGGATGTCATATTCAATGAGAAAGTGTTGTACAAAAATCAGTTGCAGCAACATAAGAAGAAAAAAAATGATTATGTAGTGTTGGGTGATACACCAAACAATTATGTTCCAATGGCTCCTCATGCTCTGCAACAACAGCAACAACAAATACCACAAACTCCAATGAATGTTAGATGATCTTCAAGGATAAGTAGACCTCTAGAAATATTTTCTCCCTCTTTGTATTCTATTTTATTAATTGATGTTGGTGAACCAGAATGTTATGATGAAGCTATGTAGGTGGATACCAAGATTCAGTGGGAGCATGGAATGGAAGAATAAATGGACTCCTTGCTGAAAAATTAGACTTTGGAATTATGCAAGTTGTCTGCGGGTAAAAAGGCTTTACCAAACAAATGGGTTTATAGGCTAAAAGAGGATGGAGATAAGAAAATATTTAAACCCAGATTAGTTGTAAGGGATTTTCATAGAGAAAGGGTATTGATTTTGATGAAATATTTTCTCCAATTGTTAAAATGACTTCTATTTGTATTATTTTAAGTATTGTGGTTGTTGAATATTTTCATTTAGAATAGCTTGATGATACAACAACCTTTCTCCATGGTGATTTGGAAGATGAAATATACATGGTATAGCCACAAGGATTTGAGTTCACAGGTTAGGAGAAATTGGTTTGTAGATTGAAGAAAAGTTCATATGGCTTGAAGCAAGCACCTTGGCAATGGTATATTAAATTTGATAGCTTTATGATTGAGCATGGCTACAGTTGATGCAATTTAGACCATTGTGTTTATTTTAAGAGGTTGGATGATGATATCTACATTATTTTATGTTTCTATGTAGATGATATGCTTGTAGTGGGGTCTAACATGGATCACATAAAGGAGTTAAAATAGCAATTATTAAATTCATTTGCTATGAAGGATTTGGGGGAAACAAAGAAAATCCTTAGTGTGAAGATTACACGAGATAGGAAAAATAGAAAACAAAAATTATCTCAGGTTGATTATGTTGAAAAGGTGTTGCAAATATTTCATATGGAGAATGCAAAAGTTGTCAGTACACCTTTGCCCAGTCATGTTAAATTGACTAAGGATATGTGCCCAAAAACATAAGAGGGGGAAGAAAAAATGTCCAAGGTACCAAATGCTTCAGTTGTAGGTAGTTTAATGTATGCCATGGTATGCACAAGACCGGATATTTTATATGTTGTAGGAGTTGTTATCAGGTATATGAGCCATCCTAGAGTTGAGAATTGGAATGCAATAAAATGGATTCTCATGTATTTGAGAGGCACATCCAATAATTTTTTATGTTTTGGGGGCTCTAATACTGATTTAAAAGGCTACATTGACTCAAATTTGGCAAGGGATGTAGATACCAAGTGAAATACCACAAGTTATGTATTCACAATTGGTGGGACAGCAATGAGTTGGATTTCTCGATTGCAAAAGGTGGTTGCTTTATCCACCACAGAGGAGAGTATGTTGCTGCAACAGAGGCAACAAAGGAGATGATATGGCTACAACTTTTCATGGAAGAGTTGGGAAAACAACAGGTTGGCAATCACTTGTTTACAGACAGCCAAAGTGTTAAACTGTTAAATAGGTGCAGGACAACTGAGAGGGGGGTGAATCAGTTGTCACTCAAATTCAAACTTAAAACTTTATCACTTATCAAATCTTCAACAACACTATTTTGTTATTAAATATGAGCATGAAACATAAATAACAGAAAGTAAATCAACACAATGAACACCATGTTTTTACGTGGAACACCCAATAAGGGAAAAACTGCAGTGAGGGTTAACTCACAATATAAAGATTATAAACTGAATACAAAGGCTCACTGCCCAAAAGAGGACTCACTGTCCAAATATAAAAACTCACTACCTACAAAGGACTGATTGTCCAATAAAGAGGATCATTTCCTATAGATACAAAATATAATAAAAGATCCACCACTGCAATTAAATCACATTCAATAGGATTATAGAAACCTTTAGTTCACTACCTTCAGCACATTGAAAAACTACTATCACAACTCACTCACACACACTTCTACTCTTATGATTTGTGGCACACTTTCATCAATTTGCATCATCCTCTTATCCAACTCTTCACAATTCAACTTTCTTTTATACTATTCTCAACCTTAGAGACATTTACCAAGGTCAGCCACAAAACATCATTTCATAAATTCAAATTAGGTTGGCAACTCAAAATTCCTATAGTGGAAAGGAATAAGAGTGGACCAATAAAATTATTTTCTTGAATCTTCTACACTCTTCCTCAATTAAATTTTATTCTTCAAATGAAGTGTAAACACCAAGTCATCCAAACCTAATGAAAATACAATTGAAAAATGATGCACACACTTCCAAAGAAGATGACATGTGAACACCATAACACACTTCCCAATGCATGAGAATGAGAATACATCTCAGAACCTTCTAGATATATCTGCAGCAAAAAACAACAAGCTTTAATCACTGAATTTCTTTCACCAGACTATCCAGACTATGCAAATACACACAAAATACTGAAACATTATTTCCAGATCTCCAGACATCAAACCTCTTCTCTTGAGCATAGAAAAGATCTTCACAAAGCATATCCTAGATCCTCAAGATCTAAAAAAAAATAGTGGAGAACTGCAAAGAAAACATATTTCTCCTAGTCCATAGAATATTGACTTGGCTAGTAGAACACACATGCCAATGGACACAACTTTCACGTACCATCTCACCAAAAGCTGAAACTTAGCATATATCACCATCAAATCATCGTAATTAAAACTTCACAACCACACGGGCATAGCATCAACATAGGAGAAATGTGGAGCACATACTAGAGCACATTCTAAATACTTCTATTATTTTGCTTTCACCTCTTTATTAATTTTCTCAAAAGCACTTGGAAACTCATCAACACAATTCATATGAAACACCATAAAGATAGCTTTGCATCCTCACAACATCTCAAAAGTGTCTCAACCATACATGTACAATCTACAACATACTAAACTATGTTGACATCAATGAAAACACCACCAAACTAGCTCATACTTGCAAGAATCTCCCCCTTTTTCATTGATGACAATACATAATATTTTATCCCCCTTTGAAATCAATGGAAAAGAACAACTCTAATTACTCACCCTTAGGAGTACACTCACACTACAATAATGAAAACCTTTTCTACTCCCCCTACGGAGTAGACCCAACAATCAATCCAGATAAATGAAGAATCTATGAATTCACTGGACTGGTTTACCTTCATGTGCACTTATTTCAGAGGTCCAATGACCCCCAACCTCTCCCTAAGATTCTCAAAAGTATCCTTCGGAAGATCCTTAGCAAAGATTTCTGCAATTTTTTCCTTTGTAGTCACATACTCCAATCTGACTTCATTCTCCAACACTTTTTCTCTCAAGAAATGATACTTGATAGATATGTGCTTCATTCTTGAATGCATAACCAGGTTATTTGAAATGTTTATTGCACTTATATTGTCACAAAAAATAGGAATGGGCTCATCACATGTCACACCAATGTCTTTCAGGGTTTTCTTCATCCACAAAACTTGTGTGCAATAGGATGTTGCAACAATTATTTTGCCTCTATAGTGGATAAAGAAACCGAATATTTCTTTTTACTTAGCCATGAAACTTTTCTTCTACCAAGAAAGAAAGCACCACCACCGGTATTCTTCTGGTCATCTACACATCCATCCCAATCAACATATGCACAAGAACTCATGGTGAAATCATTAGTCTTAGGGTACCATAGTCCATAATTTGGTGTGCCTTTAAGATATCTAAATATCCTTTTTACAACCATAAGATGTGTTTCTCTAGGATCATCTTGAAATCTAGCAACTAAACAAATTGCAAGCATAATATCTGGTCTGGTAGCAATGAGATACAACAATCCACCAATCATGGATCTATATTTTCTCTAATCAGTCTTAGCAGATTCATCATCCTTGCTCAGCTTACATCCAGTTACTATAGGAGTGCAAACCAATTTAGAAACCTCCATTCCAAAAAATTTCAACAACTCTTTTACATACTTAGATTGTGAAATGAATATCCCTTTATCAGTTTGATTCACTTGTAGGCCAAGGAAGAAATTCAATTCACCAATCATAGACATCTCAAATTCTTTTTGCATTTCTTCAGCAAACTTTTTACACATGCCATCATTTCCACCAAAAATTATATCAACATAAACAAATACAATCAACATCTTATTACCTTGCATTTTGAAGTAGAGGTTGTTGTCAGCGGAACCTTTGTTGAATCCTTGCTTTTCAAATATTTGTCTAGTCTTGCATACCAAGCTCTAGGATCTTGCTTCAATTCATACAATGCTTTCTTCAATTTACAAACCATATCCAATTTGTTAGACAACTAAAACCCTTCAGGTTGCTCCATGTACACTTCTTCCTCCAACTCTCCATTCAAAAAAGTTGAATTAGCATCTATCTGATATACCTTGAAGTTCTTGTGGGTAGAGAATTCCAAAAACATTCTGATAGCTTCCATTCTAGCCATAGGGACAAATGTTTCTTCAAAATCTATACCTTCAACTTGTGAATATCCTTTGCATACCAGTCTTACCTTATTCCTTACTTCTCCATTTTTATTTAGTTTATTCTGGAACACCTATTTTGAGCCAATCACATTTTTTTCTCATGGGTCTAGGGACTATTTACCATGTCTGATTCTTTTTTATCTACTACAGTTCCTCTTTTGTAGCTCTCATCCAAATTTCATCTTCACATGCTTCTTTTACAAATTTAGGTTCTATTTTAGAGAGTAAACACAAATTTACCTTAGTTGCAACTCTACTTCTTATCTTCACACCTTCACTCTTGTCTCCAACTATCTGCTCTTCCAAATGATTCTTTTGTACATATTTAGGAGTCCTAGTAGCCAGTTTCGGTTCATTCTCTTCTTCTTCTTCTTCTACTTCTTCTTTGTCCTTCTCTTCTTATTTTTCCTTCTTATTTTCTTTAGGTATATGTCCACAAATAGGATCATCAAGTTCAACTTCGCTTACCTCAATAGGTTTGTGTATGTCCTCATCAACTTTCATATTATCACTTTCAATGATTTTTCTCAATATTTTGTTAAAGCATCTGTATGCCTTGCTAGTAGTAGAATACCCAAGAAATATTCCTTCATCATATCTAGCATCAAACTTTCCATTATTTTCATCATCCCTTTTAATATAGAATCTACTTCCAAATACCTTAAAATATTTCACAATAGGAATCTTACCTGTCCATAACTCAAAAGGTGTCTTTGTGTTGTTGTGCCTGATTTGAACTCTATTAAGAACATAAACAGTATCACTTCTCTCTAGTATAAATCTGGTACATTGGACTCTTTCTTCATAGTTGTAGTAGCTTCTTGTACTGCTTGTTTTTCCTTTCAACTACTCCATTTTGTTGTGGGGTTCTCAAAGTAGAAAACTATCTTTTTATGCCATGCTTCTCACAAAATGCATTAAATTCACCATAAGTGAATTCACCACCTCTATCAGATCTTAAACATTTTATTTTCAAATTTACTTCATTCTCCACTCTTGCTTTGAATACCTTAAACCTATCTAGGGCCTGATTCTTTTCTCTGAGAAAAGCAACCCATGTCATTTGAGTGTAATCATTAATAAGCAACATGAAATATCTATCACCATTCAGGCTTCTAGTCTTAGTTGGACCATAGTGATCAATATGTACTAACTCCAACATTTTGGTAGTAGAATATTCTTTTCCCTTAAAGCTACATCTTTTTTATTTTCCTAGTTGACAACTTTTGCAGATAGCATTAGCAGGTCTTGTGATTCTAGGAAATCCTCGAACAATCTCCTTAGAACTGATCTTGACCAGGTTATAAAAGTTCACATGTCCCACTCTCCAATGCCATAGCCAACTTTCACTGATCTAAGATACAAGGAAATTTCCATCAACTCCCTTCAGCTGATAGATGTTTCCATGAGTTCTCCTTCCAGTAGCAACCACATCTCCATTTCTAGATCCTTTCCTAATTTCACAAGTATTTTTCTGAAACAAAAGTTTAAAGCCATTGTTGCACATTTGACCAACACTCAAAACATTATGTCTCAAACCCTTCACATAATATACATCATCATTATTATGCACTCCATCAAAACTGATTGAACCTTTACCATAGATCTTAGCTCCTAAATCATCGTCAAACATGACTAAACCACCATCATATTTTTCAAGTTTAGTGAACTTACTCTTATCTCTAGTCATGTGATTAGAACATCCACTACCAATTACCCAGTAGTCTTCATCCTATCTTGCATGAAAAGTGGTAACCAAGGTACCTTCCCTCATATTCTTCTTAACCTCTAGAGCTTTATTACTTACACATTTTCTATAATTAGTGGATATAGATTTATTTTCCAAAGCTAAGAATAAGCATTCACTATCATCAACCTCATTTTCAGATTCGTCATAAAAAATACTTGCATGTTCCTTAACATAGTACAACTTCTTATACTTCTTATCTTTCTTATACTTATCCTTATAATCCTTGTTCTTTTATGTGTAGCCCTATTCGGGCATCTCAAAGCATAATGACCAATGTTACCACAACTAAAGCATTTAAAGGGTAACATACATTTATACTTTCTAGTTCCTTTCTTCAATTTCTTAGTGAAGTTTGCTTCCAACTCTTAATCATTGCTATCTAGTTCTTCAATCTTCAAGGACTTAAATGTCATTTCTATATTCTCTTCTATCTTTTCGTCTTTATGTAACTTTCTTATCTCAAATGCTTCCAAGGTGTCAAAAAACTCTTCTAGAGTGTACTTCTTAGGATCATACATTTCTTCAATAAAAAAGATCTTGTCGTTGTAACAATCTAATAAAGTGATCAGGATCTTCTCGACTATATCTTCATCTGCTATTTTTCCTCCTTGATTCTAACTTCATTTGCTGCCAGTTCAACTCTCTAAAAAAAACTTGTAAATTCTTCACCATCTTCACTCTTCAAGTTCACAAATCTATGCTTTGCCACCTGCCTCTTTGTCAATTTCACCTTTTCATTTCCTTCATACATGTCTTTCAACTTCTTCTAGACTTCATATGTAGTATCCAGAGAATTAACCTTGACTCACTCATTTTTGGATAAATCACTGCAAATCGCATACTTCCCCTTCTCATTTTCTTCATAAGCAGAGATCTCATCTACAAAATTAACACCACTGGACAGAAGTGTATACTTATTCTCAACAACCTTCTAGGTCTTGAAACCAAGAGACATAATGTATCATCTAATCTGTCCCTTCCAGCCATTATAGTCAGTTCCATCAAACATAGGGATCACCAATTTGTGTGCCATCAGATCTTCCTTAAGTGGTTAAGCTCCACACAAGGAACCACAAGCTCTGATTCCAATTGTTAAACAGGCATAGGACAATTAAGAGGGGGGTGAATCATTTGTCACTCAAATTCAAACTTAAAACTTATCAAATCTTCAACCACACTATTTTGTTATTAAATATGAGCATGAAACATAAATAACAAAAAGTAAATCAACACAATGAACATATTTTTACATTGAAAACCCAATAAGGGAAAATTCACAGTGAGGGTTAACTCACAATATAAAGATTATAAACTAAATACAAAAGCTCACTGCCCAAAAGAGGACTCACTGTCCAAATACAAAGGCTCACTTCCTACAAAGGACTCCCTATCCAATAGAGAGGCTCACTACCTATAGATATAAAAGAGAAAAAAAGATCCACCACTGTAATTAAAGCACATTCACAGAATTATAGAAACCTTCAGCACACTAAAAAACTGCTATCACAACTCACTCACACACACTTCTGCTCTTATGATTTGTGGCACACTTTTGTCACTTTGCATCATCCTCTTATCCAACTCTTCACAATTCAACTTGATTTTATACTATTCTCATCCTTACGGACATTTACCAAGGTCAACCACAAAACATCGTTTCATAAATTCAAATTAGGTCAACAACTCAAAATTCTCGCAATGGAAAGGAATAAGAGTGGACCAATAAAATTATTTTCTTGAATCTTCTACACACTTCCTCAATTAAATTTTATTCTTCAAATGAAGTGTAAACACCAGGTTGGCCAAACCTAATGAAAACACAATTGAACAATGATGCACACACTTCCCAAGAAGATGGTATGTGGACTCCATAACACACTTCCCAATGCACGAGAATACATCTCAAAACCTTCTAGATACATCTGCAGCAAAAACAACAAGCTTTAATCACTGAATTTCTTTCACCAAACTATCTGGACTATGCAGACACACACAAAAATACTAAAACATGATTTCCAAATCTCTAGACTTCAAACCTCTTCACTTGAGCATAGAAAATATCTTCACAAATCATATCCCAGATTTGCAAGATCTGAAATGAAATAGTAGAGAACTGCAAAGCAAACATATTTCTCCCAGTCCATAGAATACTGACTCTATTGGTAGAACACACATACCGGTGGACACAAATTTTATGTACCATCTCACCAGATGCTGAAACTCAACATATATCACCATCAAATCATTGTAATTAAAACTTCACAACCACATGGGCATAGGATCAACACAGGAGAAATGTGGAGCACATACCAGAGCACATTTTGAATACTTCTATTATTCTTCTTTCACCTCTTTACTAATTTTCTCAAAAGCACTTGGAAACTCATCAACATAACTCATCTGAAACACCATAAAGATAGCTCCATGTACTCACAACATCTCAATAGTGTCTCAACCATACATGTGCAATCTGCAACATATTGAATTGTGTTGACATCAATGAAAACAACACCAAACTAGCTCATACCTGCAACATATACATCTTGCAAAGAATTTTTCCTTGCACTCTAAAACCAAACACATATAGTTGAGATATCATTTCATTCGGTCAATGTTGGAGGATGGATAGGTAAAGCTAGAAAATATACATACAAATGACAATCTAGTGGGTATGTTTACAAAGGCAGTGACAAGGGAGAAGTTGAGCTCCTCTTCAGCTTCAGTTGGCCTTCAAGGTTGAATTCAAGTATAAAAGAGCAGTAGGGTCAGGGATGCTTATTTCCAACGAGAGTTGTAAGTGCAGAGGTGTCATCCAAGATCAATCTCCAAGTGGGAGATTGTTTGGTGTGGAGCCTAATCAGTCTCCAAGTGGGAGATTGTTGGTATGTGGAAACTGATCATGTTATACTATACACTCTTCATGTATCCTCGCCAAGTTCAAGGGCTAGGTTGGGCCTCAAGTGGGGGTTCGGGGGTGGCAACCCCTGAGAAAAAAGTTTTTCCCATTTTTTCACTTCATCACCAACAAAAGAAAAACCAACTTTGTAGAACTCTAATTCTGGAAGCTTCTAAAAAGCTTGTTATAAGTGGTTTGGATGGGGATTGCAATAGGGAATTATTAGCGAGATTGTAATATGTTTTACACTAGATAATTAAATCATTGGATGGCTGTGGTTTTGTGGATGTAGCCCGAATTGGGTGAACCACGTTAAATTCTTTGTGTTGTCTTGTTTCTGCTATAATTTTCTATGTGTTTTATTTCTCTGTTTTATTCATCAAATATGCATTTAACTATTAGATATCTTCCTTCTAACCCTAACACTTCACAGTCACTAGTTTCTTTATATGAACTTAAAAAAAAACATATCATTGATAGAATAGAAATGCTATTCATTCATTATATTTTCAACTAAATCATACTTGTTCCTTATCGATCATAATTTACATTTTTTTAGTGAACAATATAAATGAGTTCATACTTTCCAAATAATCGTCCCTAAAGAGGGATTGATACACATATTTTTCACCAATTATAACATGATATCGACAACCCTTTGGGGTTTACCATCAATGGCTAATGTCTATCAAACCACAAGTTCTATATCCATACAAATTTATACCAATCAATAAACATATGAATGCTTTGTGTAGAGTCAATACTCGACTCAAATAAAAGTACAAGAAAATACAATGGTGTTCTCACATTTAAATATATCAACTTTCAATGACTGTATATATATGTATATATATACCTTCATATTTATATATATACACATATATGTCCATTTAACACCACAAAGTTTTCATTACTCGTGGCCATGAAAGAAATGCTTGTGAATGGCACAATAAATGTTACACATCGAACAATATACATTTAGATTCGTCATAGGCATTAATAGTGGTTGGCGAGCAATACAAACATAAGATCATGGATAACACCACTCGACCATACCATGCAGAGGGTATCGCCACCCCTGTACCACAAAGGGTAAGATTTTATGTAGTAATAAGGCACACCCAAATAAATACAACTGTGAGAATCAAATGATTCATCACCTATAGGGCACATAATTCAAGCATGCCAATAACATAAGGAAAAACACAAACTTAGCTTCGATTGGCCAAATGGCCACAACCGTGAAGGAAAAACATAATGGGCATTGAAATCCCACAACAAGTATGTTACCTAAACCTTAATATGAAATCAACATTGCAAGAAAAATAAAAGCATACAGCCTTCAAAGGCTTGGCCCACATGGGCAATATAGTGATCAACATAGTTGATTGACTGGGTATCATTTACCCCAAATATGTAACATGCATGAAAGGCACAAAGAAATTCCATAATAGATTAATCGATTATTCCAATAGAAACTAAATAGAATGAGAGATGTGTATGAATCAATGAAATACCTCCAAAGGCAATGCCTTGAATGATTTCCTCTCTGGAAAAGCTTCTTTTTCCACCTACTAGTCGATATTCTCCTCCTTTCTCCACCTCTTCCCCTAGCTTTTTCCTTGATTTTTACTCCATTCTCTTTTTTTTCTTGACCCCCATCGATCCTTGCTATCTTTGGAAGATATGGGTCTTAATTCTAGCAACTCCATTATGTTGTTTCAACCACCCACTCTTTCATTCTCTTTGCATTAACTATGGCTTTTTTTGGCCATAAAGGGAATCGACCTCTCCCATTTAGTGGGAGTTACAATATTTGAATTCCCCATAATTATTATTTTCTTTTAAAATTTGAATTTGAAGAAATTCATTCACACAAAAAGTGTGTATTTTTATATATGTATATATATATATATATATATATTTACATACACATATTTTTCCTATCATTACATACATACATACGAGATCACTTCGACATTCATTTATTTGAATCACTTTTCAAATTAATCCAAAAAGAGTATACAAATGGAACCACTTCTTCATACGAATTAAATTGATTTTTTTTTCTCATTTAATTTCATTGAATATATATGGATTTTGACCAACAATTGAAAGAAGAATGCATAATTTTTCTCTTTCCTCTAGCTATGCTTTTCATACCAAGTTTTGAATGCAATTTTTCAATTTTTCAAACATGTGCATATGTCATATTCTATCGTTGTGTGTGATATTCCAAATTCCATTCTTGCTTATCATGGTCATCTAGCTAAGCATTCCTACCTCAATCAAGTTCTCATCCTTCAACCTGTTTCCTGCATATACATTCTTACACTTGTCCACTTATCAGTAACCTTCAACTAATAATCACATAAAAAATAATAATTTCTTAAATCAGGAAATTACATAATATTCATTTTCATTTGCATTCTCACATTCTTTTCATTTCATAAATAAAATGCTAAATTCTATTTCCAATTATTTCAATTTCCCCAATTTTTTTAAAATGCCAAAATGAAATTAAGATATGACATCTTTCCCTACTTAAAAGAGACATCATCCCCAATGTTTGATCAAACAAAATTGGTTTTACATATGTTTTTCAATTCACATTGTTTCCAAACCAAACATCATGGCATACCAATCCAAAATATGAGGCATCAATATATAGATAATCATAATTCATATTGTTTCAAGCCAAAATGTCATAGCTATCAATCCAAAATTTAGGCAACAATATAAAAATTATCATCAATAGTGTTTCTAGGAAATAAAATGAGGGAAGGGGTGTTCTATTTCCTCTGCATCCTCCCATGTAGCATTGTCCTCATGATATCGGTCCCATTGGACCTTATACTGAACAATGTCCCTATTTCTCAACTTGATGTTATGTCTATCCAAAATTCTATTGGGCTCCACTAGCACCACACCTAGATCCTCCAACTACAAATAATTCTAATCAATTATATGAGACACATCTAGGTGGTATGGTTTTAATAAATGTGTAACACATTATGAATTCGAACTAGAGTAGGGGGTAGAGAAAGTTTGTAAGCAACTGGGTTGATTACTTCCAGCACATCAAATGGGCCCACATATTTTGAAGCTAGCTTGGATGACTTCCTAAAGGAAATAGAGCTCTTATGTGGGTTGATCTCAAAAATACCTTATCTCTGAATGTAAAGTGTCTAAAGGTTCTATTTCTGTTGGCATAGCTCTTTTTCCTATTTGTTGCTTTCTTCAGTCTTTTATTGATAAGCCTCATCTACTTTTCCATTTCTTTTAACATCTCAAGATCCACTATGATCCTATCTTCCAATCTATCCCAACTGATGGGAGTGTGACACTTCCACCCATATATAGCCTTAAAAGGTTCTATACCTAAGGATGCATGATAGGATTTTTTATAAGAAAAATCTATCAATGGTAGGTACTCTTCCCATTTATACAGTTGATCCATACAATACATTCAAAGGAGGTTTTCTACAACCTGATTTACTCTCTCAGTTTGACCATCGATCTAAGGATCATAGGCTAAACTAAATTTTAACTTAGTCCCCAATGTGGCATTCAAGGTGGTCCAAAACTTGGATTTCATTCATGTATCCCAGTCAAATATAATGGTCTTTGGCACTCCATGCAAACAAAAGATCACCTAGACAAATTTCTTGGCCAAGGTCAATGATCCATTTGTAAGGTTCGTGGGAATAAAATGTGCCACCTTTGTTAACTTATCAACTACTACCAAAATTATATCATGCATGTTCTTTCTTAGAGGTAACCCCTATATAAAATCCATATTGAACACTTGCCATTTATACTCAAGTATAAGGAGCCCTATTGGATGCAAGTGCTCATCCTTGACTCACTAACACTCCAAGCATCTGGCTATGTATTCTGCTATGTCCTTCCTGAGTCTCAGTAAAAAGTACAAGACTTTCAATTTTATGATCACCTTTGTAACTCTGGGGTGCCCCGAGTATGGTGCATTGTGGACCTCATCTAGGACCAACTTCCTAAGTTCTCTAGAGTCTAGGATATACATTTTCCTTTGGTATCATAAGATACCACTTGGTTCAAGCTCGTACCCATCAAATCAATGGTCTATTAGATTCTCTTCTAAAGCCTTTTTCATCCTCTCATAATTTCTCATAGCCTTGCAAGTGTTGCATCACCTACTATTTTAGATTGAATCTAATAGAGGTCATAGTCGCCAAATGCCTTCATCTACTAAGAGCATCTACCACTTGATTTTATTTTCCTTTTATGTACTTTATTCCAAAGGCATTCTCACCAAGGAATTCTATCCATCTCCTTTGTCATTCATTGAGGTTAGGTTAAGTGAAAATATATCTCAATCCTAGGTGATCCATTTTGAGCTCAAATGGCTTTCCCAAAATAATGTCTCCAAATTTGTAGGGCATTCACTATGGCCACTAATTCCAAGTCATGGGGCACATAGTTGACTTCATATTGTCTCAGCTTCCTAGACTCATATGCCACCACTTTCCCTTCTTGCATTAACACTACTCCTACTATGTCTCTTAAATCATCCAAAAACTAACCATTAGGATCTAGAATAATTAACACCGAAGCTGTAGTGATCTTTTCTTTATGAAGCTGGAAATATTGATTACATTTCTTGGTCCACTAGAACCTCTTTCCTTTCTTCTAAAGAGATGTTATTGGGGATGCTATTTTAGAGAACCCTTGAAAAAAAATTCTATAATATCCTGCAAGGCCCATAAAACTTTGCACTTTTTGACACATTTTGAGGTTCTAGCCACTCCACTAGCTCTTTTATCTTCTCAAGGTCCACAAATACTCCTTCTACTAAGATGATGTGGCCTAGGTAATGCACCCTATCCTAGTAGAATGAGCACTGGGATAACTTTCCAAAAATCTTATTTTCCCTTAGTAGCAGTAAGACTATTCTCAAGTGTCAATCGTGCTCCTCAATGGTGTTGGAATAAACCAAAATGTCACCAATGAAAATTAGGAAAAAATCATCCAAACAATCTCATAACACACTATTCATAAGGTTCATGAAATTTGTAGGTACATTGGTCAAGCCAAAGGGTACCATGATGAACTCATAATTCACATATCGAGTTCAAAAAGTTGTTTTTGAAATATATCCTCCTCCTTTATTCTCAACTGATGGTATCCAAACCTGAGATCTATTTTTGAGAATACTATTGATCCCTTCATCAAATTTTTTGAACCTCAGAAGAGGGTAGTGATTCTTGATGGTCGCCTTGTTCAACATCCAATAATCTATACACATACTCAAGGTCCCATCCTTATTTTTTACAAAGATAATTAGTGCTCCCCAAGGTGACACACTAGGTCTAATAAGACCTTTACAAAAAAACTCATGTAGTTGGGCTTACAACTCATAGAGCTCTATGGTGGTCATCATGTATGAGGCCTTATATGCAGCTCAACTCCTAGAACTAAGTCAATAAAGAAATCAAATTCTCGCTTCAGACACATCTCAGTGAGATCTTTAGGAAACACATCACAAAATTCCCTAAGGATTGGGTAATCATCATGGTATGGTTTCTCATTGTCAGGTTCACTAACATGCACAACATATATAACATAACACTTCCATTGTGCTATCTTAAGATACATAGTTGAGATCTATCTAAGCTCCAAGAGTTGTTGTACCCCATATACCTCAACTAGGTTCCCATAGTCATCTATACATCTCACCATCTTATCCTCACAATTTACAATAGCCTTATGCTCAATCAACAAATTGATTCCTAAGATTACATCATAGGATCCTAATGGTGCATGCAACATAAAGGTTAACTTGGGTCATGAAGGTGGGAAGTTCCAACTCACTACAAAAGAGACAAGAATCTACTACCTACTTTGCTCAATTTCCATACTAGACACACCAAGAATTCTTCATATAACCAAGTCAAATAGGTAGCTTTGAAATCATTTTAGGGTCTATGAAACATTTAGTAGCTCCAATATCTATCAAAATGGAAACGGTTCAGCCATAGAGCTTACCTATCAATTATATTGGAGAAGACTGGTATTCTGCTTGCTTGTTGTCTACTAATGCATGGATCTTGTGTTGCGGAGTTTGTTGTTGGTTTCCTTCCTTTTGTGACCTCAGCTTCTGAGGAAAATTAGAGGCATAATGATCTCCCCCACAAGTGTAACATTTTTCATGCGGTCCTCTTTGAGTTCCAGACTTGTCTTCTTTTAAGTGACCCTAGGTGTTGTTGTAGGCATCATTTCCCTTGTTATCCCTTTTATTCCTTTTGCCTTGGTTTCCTTCTTCCTTTTTTGGAGGTTCACCTTCTATTTTTAGACTTCTAATCTGATGGGACTTGCTTCCTTTGTATTTTTCACCCTTGTGAAATATTTTTTTCTAAACTGGGGCTTAGAGTTTGCTCCTTTATGAAGATTAGACAACTATTGCAACTTCTTTTGCTTTATAGCCTTTTCAAAAGCTTCTGCCATAGTAGGAGGATTGTGGAGATCCACTTTAGTTCCAATGTGGGGTCTCAATCCCAGTATAAACTTTTGGATCCAAAAACACTCATTGTCTTGATACCAAGGCACATAATCAAATTGGTAAACTTCTCCCAGTACTACACTACTTCAGGCCACCCTAGGTCAAATTTTGAAATTCAGTCATTTTCTTGTCAAAGAAAATTTGTGAGCCACTTCTTTCTAAAAGATTCGAGGAAAATTTCCCAAGTAATCCCTTCTGGAGGAATTCTTCCTTCAGCCTTCTCATTATCCCACCAAGTAGCTACCTCTCCAAACAATCGGTATGCATCCTAGGAAGCCAAGTGGTCTGATCTGACATGACACAAAGACCAAAGTATTTTTCCATCTCTATGATCTAGGCCTCACCCCCATCTCTAATAGCCTTGCCATTGAACTTCAGAGGTGCTACCTTCATAAGATCATTTCCCAATTCTTCCTCAATCTGACCTTGATTATGATCCCCTTCTCCTTGGTTAGGTGCCTCATTCTTGAGATTTTGATCTTCTTGCACTCCTCGGACCTCTTATTCCAAATGGTCCATTTGGATTTCTTACCGATTTAGGAGTTCCAAATTTTAGTCTAGCCTCTTTCTTGGCCCATTGTTTTGTCTGTTCCCACCCACATCTTGTCTGGTGGTCACTATAGTGCCTCAAACTCAACCTACATCATAGTCATGATTGTGTTCAATAATAAGGTTTTATACTTTAGCTATTGCATACAATGCACATAACAAGCAAGCTAACAAGAAAAGGAAAAGAAAAGATACATGTTATCACTCAAGACAAACTTCCAAGCTTCATGCCTTTGCTCAACAAAAATTTTATTTTATTTATATTAAGTTGGATTTACATTGATCCTTATTTACAAAAAAAATTATACTCTAAACAATTCCCTCATTATCGGATAGAGGACATTCCTTAGGATCCTCATCTAAGTCTACATCTTCCCTCTTGGGTGAGGCAAGACATGCATGTAGGAATTCCTTCTCCTCCTTGGTCATCAGTGGCATGTTAGGTCCACATCCTATTGGAAAATCTCTAAAAGTGGAGGATTTCTTGATCTAGGAGTTCACTTGGCCTCCTCTACCTTTTCGCCTCTCTCTAGCTTAATATGTGTGAGGTGTGTACTAGAGTTTCTTCATCGGGAATCTCGAGTTGGTCTTCAGGTTTGGGACTCTCATTAACAATTTTCTTTTTCATAGCCCTATTGGTTTTCCCTTTCTTTCTTCTCAACTTGGACCTTCCTATTTCCCTACAACAAATTCAATTTGGTCATTTTCTCAATAACTTAAATCTAGTTATAGGTCCATTATTCCCTAGTTCAACCTTCATGGACTCATATGCCTAGATTTGAAACTTGATCTCTAATACTAAATGTAACAAGCCAACTAGATTTAATTCAAATAAATAAATATACATCATGAATATCAATTTAACGACACAAATTCCATAGCTAATTCCATTTAGCAAATTTTATGTCATAAATCACAATAAATCAAAATAAATAATTATATTCACTTCTATATGTCAATAATTACATATATGTTTGACTAGGCATTCAACACCTCCAAGTCAATTCAAAATTACATAGTTTTCATATAAATACATCATTTGTTCCTTAATGATACAATACAATAATAGAATTCTGATATGATTCCTTCATGGCAGCTTGTCTCCACTAGTGGACGAGAACATGATTGAGGTGCTTTTCCACCCAACCATGAAGCAATGCTTCCCCAGATTCTTCAGTCAGTCGAAGAAAACCTAACCCTATATGGAACACTTAGCAAGTGATACAATTTTCAAGGTGGAATCTATCCATTCCTAACTACATGCATTTATATCTATTTTGTTAGAATATGCAAGTTCCATGTTAGGTAAATTCAATTCAACAAAGAGAGGGTAAATAACACAGTATGTTCCATTTAAAAATATATAACAAATGACTGCAAAGCTTGGCCAAGCTCGTGTCATATGAAATACAGCTTTAGTTAGATTTAGAAAAGAAAATCTAGTCTCTTTGGCACCCATTCTCGAAAATAAATCTTCTCATATCAAGGGGTATCCCTCCCTTTAGACCATCCATTAGAAACATTTTATCGTTCTACAATATACCAAGAATTCTTGTATCATTCCATTCAACAAAAGTTAACAATATTCAATCACACATGGTATATATGTTCATCTAAATCATATGTATTTGCAACTCAATATTATTCTAGAACCACAGTTTGATTCCATTTGCATAATATTCATAGCTTGCTCAATAAGTAAAGTAAATCAAGATGAATCAGAAGGTATACTGCATGTATGTGAGCATGCATAAAGGAATCATTATGCATGATCACATATATGCCTAGAACTAAATATTTTAATATACGTATACATTCTAAAGATATAAACCATTTTCCTTCTTACATGAATACAAATTCATAACTAGAGAAAAAGAGAAATAGCATCAGTTCAAATCAAATGTATTAGTAAACCAATTTATCATCCATTCTTTAGTTTAGATTCTAAATGATAAAAAGAAACATCTACTTCATAGTCACTGGTTTCTTTATAAGAACTTTAAAAAAACTAGATCATTGCAAGAATAGAAATGCTATTCATTCATTCTATTTTCAACTAAATCATACTTGTTCCTTATCTATTAGAATTTCCATTGTTTTAGAGAACACTGTAAATGAGTTCATACTTGCCAAACAACTGTCCCTAAAGAGGGATAGATACATATATTATCCACCATTGATAACATGATATTGACACCCCTTTGGGGTTTACCATCAATGGATGATGTTTATCGAACGACAAATTCTATACCCATAAAAATTTATACCCATCAATAAACATATGCATGCTCTATGCAGAGTCAATACTCAACTCAAATAAAAGAATAGGAAAATACATTGGTGTTCTCACATTTAAATATCAACTTTTGGTTACTATGTATATATGTATATATACACATATATATGTCCATTTAATACCATAGAGTTTTCATTACTCACGACCATGAAATAAATTCCTACAGATGAAACAATAAATGTTACACATCGAACGATATATGTTCAGCTCTGTCATATCCATTAACAGTGGTTGGCAAGAAATAAAAACATAAGATCGCAGATAACACTGCTCGACCATACCATGCAAAGGGTGTCGCCACCCTTGTACCACAAAGGGTAAGATTTTATGTAGTAACAAGGCACACCCAAATGAATACAACCATGAGAATCAAATGATTCATCGCCTACAAGGCATAGAATTCAAGCATGTCAATAACATTAGGAAAAACAAAAACTTAGCTTCAATTGGCCAAATGGCCACAACTGTGAAGGAAAAACATAACATCTGCATTGAAATCCCGTGGTGGGCATGTTACCTAACCCTTAATATGCTAGGAAAATAAAAAAATAGAGCCTTCAAAGGCTCGGCCCACATGGGAAAAACAACGATCAACATAGTCGATCCTCTGGGTATCATTTACCCAAAATATGCAACATGCATGAAAGGCACAAAGAAATTTCATAATAGATTAATTGATTATTCAGATAGATACTAAATTGAATGAGAGATGTGTATGAATCAATGAAATACCTCCAAAGGCGATACTTTGAATGATTTCCTCTTTGGAAAAGCTTCTTTTTCCACCTACTAGTAAATATTCTCCTCCTTTCTCCACCTCTTCCCCTGGCTTTTTCCCTTCTTTTTACTCCATTCTCTTTGTTTTCTTAACCCTCATTGATCCTTGCTATCTTTGGAAGATATGGGTCTTAATTCTTCCACCTCCATTATGTTGCTTTGGCCGCCCACTCCTTCATTCTCTCTGCATTGACTATGGATTTTTTTGGCCATAAAGGGAATCAGCCTCTCCCATTTTAGTGGGAGTTACAATATTTGAATTCCCCATAATTATTATTTTCTTTTAAAATTTGACTTCAAAGAAATTAATTCACACAAAAAGTGTGTATTTGTGTGTGTGCGTATATATACATATATTTACATACACATATTTTTCCTATGATTACATACATACATACGAGATCACTTCCACATTCATTTATTCGAATCATTTTTCAAATTAATCCAAAAAGATTATAGAAATAGAATCACTTCTTCAAACAAAGTAAATTGATTTTTTTCTCATTTAATTCCATTGAATATATAGATTTTAACCAACAATTGAAACAAGAATGCACAATCTTGCTCTTTCCTCTAGCTATGGTTCTCATACCAAGTTTTGAATGCAACTTATCAAATTTTCAAACATATGCATATGTCATATTCTATTGTGGTGTGTGATATTCCATATTCTAGTTTTGCTTATCTTGGTCATTAGGCTAACCATGCTTACCTCAGTCAAGTTCTCGTCCTTCAACCAATTTCTTGCATATGCATTCTTACACTTGTCCACTTATTAGTAACCTTCAACCAATAATCACGTAAAAAAAAATATTGAATCAAGAAATACATAATATTCATTTTCATTTGCATCATCGCTTTCTTTTCATTTCATAAATAAAATGCTAAATTCTATTTCCAATTATTTCAATTTCCCCATTTTTTTTTAAATTCAAAAATGAAATTGAGATATGACACAAACCATACCCATTGTGCAATGTACCCCTATCTAGGTTGTTATGGTGTATCTATATTGTTTTGATGATGCAAGTTCATGCACCTTTGTTTGAATAAACAAAAGAAAACCCACAAGATTTCTTAGGATATAGATGAAACAATTCCTATTGTTGTCATGCACTCAAACACTTGGAAGTTGCAAATTAAAATTTTGTTTGTTTTAATGTGTTGAGGATGATGGAATATGAAGCAAACAATAGAATTGTGCCTATATCTAGTTGGACATTAAATTATTGAATTTACTTAAATGATGTAACCATGGAAACCAATGGTGAGAACTTTATTAAGGCCCCACAAAAGAATATATCTATCAAAATATTCAAACAATAATCTAGATTTTCCAACTACTAGATCAGTAAAACATAGTTATTCTTGAATAACATTGATCATTTGCTCTATCATTATGAAAGATACTTCACAAAAGAATTATGAATATTTTACAATCTTCTAGGTGATCAACTAGTCATAAATACATCTAAAAATGAACACACTACACCTAGAGACATTCAAACAATGTTGAATTCACACTTTATACTCATTCTAGACAAAAGTTGCAAGAGATTTACCACAAAATTCAAATAAGCCCACATCAATACATTATCAAATTTAATACCCAAAATTACCAGAACTTAAAACCCTAAGACTCCTTACAAAAAATTTCTCTTCTACTAGTTATATCACTACTTTATCTCTACTTTTCCATATTTTCTATCTTTAAAATTGATAAATTTTTGGTCTTTAATAACCTTCGAGAAAGAAGCCAAATCTATAATAAATGTAAAGGCACACAATTTATGCATTGCAAAGAATTTTCATGCCTCTTGAGCATTTTCTTTTATAAATCATGCCTCTAATCATGCTACAAACATGCCTAGATGTACTACTAAGATGTGAGGTAAATTTTCCTTTCATATTTACATTGTTTGCATTTATGGAAAATTGGATTTGATATGTAGGCCAAGAGGGCCCATGAAGTATGTTGGAATAGTGGATAAACTTCAGCCACTTCATTAATTACATCATGGGTGCCTTTCTTTTTCCATTGTTGGAAGTGCATGAGAATCCACACCCCTTTTAGTAAACTATTGCTTTCAAGTAGGAAAATCTAATTAGATAGTTGTAAGGTCTTATCAAATCATTAGTGGCATCTTAGGATGAGTTGGGAGGTAGGTGAGTTTGAATAGTGAAAGGCATGAGAGGTTTTCAACTTCAAAGGTCATGGATACCTCATGATTCATATTGTTGTTGGGATGTCAAAGGTCAAGGTTCAAGGGTGACAAGGAGATCATACCATTAAGGTAAATAGGGGGGAAATCTAAACAAGAAATCTTGATGATTTGAAATAGTGGGAAGTATTATGGATCAAGATTCAAATATGCTCAAGAGGAATTACTTGGGTAAAGGGATGAACAAAAATTTGACTCTCAAAAGATGTATAGAAGGATTCGATGAAGCTTGGAGCTCTAGGATGACAAGAACACTTGTACCCAATAAAGGTAAGGGAGAAAGTTCAACTTTGATAGGAGGACTTCATGTAAATGATCATGGAGTCAAGGGGTATGGTAAATTGAAGACGTCATGAAAAGGGTACTTAGGTAGGGAAAGTCTCAACATGTTGACAAGGATAAGTAAAATGAGAAAGGAATGAATGAATGGGATGTTAGGAAGAGGAAGAGCAAGGGCCAATGGAAAAGATAGATCAAGAAGAACATGAAAGCAGTACCCAAGGAAGGTGAACTCTGAAACTTGAACAAAAGGGAGAACACAAGGAAAACTATCAAGGTTTTTGGGATTGAGAGAAAGATATAAAAAATATGTTGAGATAGTGAAGGCCAAAACTTTGACATCAAAATAAAACTTAAAGCAAGCATGGGGAAGTTAGAGATTAAGGGTTGGGGGTGAAAAAGAAATGGTACCTATGAAAGAAAAGGCTCAATAGCCCAAAGCAAAAAGGGCTTAAAAACAAAAGATCAAGGTTTCAAAGACTAGGGAATAGGAAAATGGTACTTAAGTAAGGGAAACCCCAAAAGTATGAAAACCCAACAAAGTAAAATGACCCAAAAACATCCCACCATTAGAATTTTCTAAGGACTTTTTCAATTAATAACATATTGATGAGTAGAAGGAGGATGAAGGGAACAACTCCCTTATACAATTTGACCTAGGGAGACCCATAGGAAACATCTCAATCAGCTATCTGATGACTATAATAGGGCCAAAAGTGCACAAAGGGACAAGGACCCATCCACAACTACAAAATTGAGACCTATAAATTTGAGCGCCAACATATGGAATATGCAATACTTGTTAGAATTGTACTCTTGATATCTTTGATAGGGGTTGTACCAATTGTTCTTGTATCTTTTTTCATCTATCTTACATCTTTGTTCATAGTTATTTCACAAGAGATAATCAACATTAACATTTTTTTTCTTGAGTTTGCGTAGTTATTACCACCACCATAATTGTTGCAATTGTAGTTGTTGTTCATGGGTTTTGGGATGTTTATGACTATTAATGATTGCATCTTTATTTCACCTTTAATTCCTAGTTGTCATGGGTTATGTGATTATTGAGAAGGGGTGGCATCATTTGATTTTGGCTTCTTGGAGCTCTTACTTATAGGTGTGCTATAAAAGGATCTTAGTATACCTTTTGGTTTGAGTTTTTAGGGGAAACAAGCCCTTGATGATTGTGGCTCGAGTTTTATGGTGGGAGAATGAATACATTCATGAACAAACAACTATGGCATTCTAGGAGATATGTGATGAGTCATTGGTATTCTCTACATTATTCAATGTTGTGCCCCTTATATAAAATATGCAATACTTGTTGGAATTATACTCTTTAATTCTTTGATAGGGAACATACTATTTTTTTGTATGGTTTATTGCACATTTTGTCTCTTTGTTCATAGTTATTTTGCAAGGGATAATCAAAAGCTTTACATTTTGGTTTCTCGAGCTTATGTAGTTATTACAACCACTATAATTGTTGTAGTTGTGGTTGTTATTGTTCTTGGTTGGTGAGATGTTTGTGACTCTATTAGTGGTTGCATTGCAATTGGTATTATTTAGGATTTTAGGCAATGGGAGGGTTATTTTCATTGATATCTTGCATCAACAACCTTATTTTGGCACCATATTCTTTCTTCCACTATTAATGGCAGCTTGGCCTATCCTTAGAATGCTTTCAAGAGCCTCTTTGCGAGATTAAGAAAAAACATTTTGGATCTCTTCTCGTGTATCTCTATTAAGGGAATGTAAGAAGAGATCACATAGATCCCTATGGTCCATGTTCAATGCACTAGTCGAGGAGTAGAGGACTTGTCTTCATCATGTAATGAAGTGAGTGATTGACTCATTTTCCTCTTGTTTTTCATTTAGGAAATTTCAAATTTTTAGTTTAATCAATTATTTTCATGTCATGGGCAGAAACAAAAATGATTTGTTTAAAGGAGTGAATTGATGCCTCTAAAAGGAATACTACCAATCTACAACAATTCCTTATAGGGTTTTCAAGAAAATTCTTGCCACAACCCCATCCCAAGAAGGAGATTAAAAAGTATTGTGTAATATTTGATATGTGAATTGGTATCTCCTACACTCTTAAATTTTCAAAGTTAGGGAGGGGATGTGGCAACCTGACATTAGAAAAGTTGAGATCTAGATGCTTCTTGAGATGATAAAGGTATGTCCCTAAAAGGAGTTATGTGTACAAGGGTTTGTTCCTTTAAATATTAGCCCTATAGATGAAGCTTCTTGTATTTGTTGCATTTTGACAAGTACATTGGATTGTTGATTTCCTAAGAAACTTGGGTAGTTAAGCATTATTGTGTTTATATTTTAAAATTTGGTCAAGATAATTTGGTTTTGATGACAAGCAGGCCACATATCATTTTAAAAGATGGAAGCACAAAATCCTCACTACTTCTGTTGCAAGCATAAAAGCTAACATAGGGAGGTAATTGGGTTCCCCTTTCATCTTGTTCCATAGTTCCCATTATGAAAGGGTTGGTGTGAAATTGACACCTTAGTAACCTTGGTCTGTTGTTTTCTTGAATAGTGTTGTGTGTTGGTTGCTTAGTACTCCTAGCTTCAAGCATCTTGATCTATTGGATTAAGGTGGCTATCAATGCTTTAGGAGTAGCTTCTCCTATGTTTTGAGGTTTTCTATTGAGAAATAGGTCTTTCTCAATGTGAAAGGTTTGAGTTGTCCCATTAGTTCTTTCTTCTAAGAAAATTTCAGGAACTTCTTGTTATGTTAAATTTTGTTAATCTTGAAATGCCACATAAAGGGCTTCTCAAGTTTCATGAGCCTCTTTCAAGTATTTTTCCAAGTGGCTTTCCCTATTCTTGAATAGGGTGGTCATGTCTATATTTTTTATGAGATGACCTTGTCAATGAATTTCCAACTACACAAGGTCTCTTCATATTATTTTTCAATTTAGGTCTAGTTGAAGTACAAAATATTGGTTCCAAATTAGATTGTTGGAAGTGGTATAGTTGTGTAATTCCTATCATCCTCCATCTAAATCAATGTCTTCATAATCATCCCTATTTAAAATAGGTTCCAAGGCATCTGTGGGGATGTATTGACTAAAAGATGGAGGGTTGGTTCAACAAGGGGACCTTATCCTTATTGCATTGTTGGTCTCAACATATTTAGGGGTACCATAGGTATTATAGAATACATGGGATGGAAAAAGAGGAAGGTAGAAAATATGGATGGAAGAAAGATGGAAATGAGAAAAGGTAGTCGAAAAGGATTCTCTTTCCACATTGAGTTAACCAATATATATGTGATATTTAAAATATACCTCACCCTAAAAGTGATGACATGGGCTTAGATCATCTCATCTTACTACATCATTTATTAATGACCTAAGCCTAATCTACTACTTCTCTCATGGAAAAAGGAAACCAAATGACAAAAAATTGAATGGATTGCCCTCTTAATGTGCTTGAGAAGTCTAATAAGTAATACTTTTATCATTGATATGATTCACACCACTGGGCTTGTTTACTTCATGAAGAAGGTAAAATGGTAGATTTTTGTGTTGTTTTTCATGGTTGGATGTTGAAATGTTAGTGTATTTGCACATTATCTTATGAATTTGATTTAGGGGCAACCAGAGTGACTTGCAATCCTATGTCAACAAAAAGGTTGAATTTTTGAATTGTGTAATTTTGGATTTTTGAAGTGGATTAATTTTGTCTTAGATTACATGTTGAGGATGGCTAAATATTTATCTTCAAATATTTAAAATTTTCAATTAACTTCCTTTGCAACTTTAACAAGTTGCCTAGGGTGAAAAAGCAGAAAAAACAATTTTAAAAATATTTGAGAGAAAATATCACACATTGGGATTTGATTTATGGAGCTTTAAAACACTCAATATGATTCCTAAATAATAGGGACTGTGAAAGTGGGCACCCAAACCTGCTTTTTTATTTTTTCTTTCTCAAGAGTCAAAAGGAGAAAAAAAAATTGAAAAAGAATCCTATCTTTGGTGGGATACTGGAAATGGGTTTTATTTGTTTTTTGAGGATTTTGATGTGCAGCAATTGCAAGTTTTGTGCCACATTGAAGAGGCACAAATAAAGTATGAGAAATTAATTTCATGAAAGGGTGTGAGGAGAATTTGGAAGGCAGAGAAAGGGGAGGGTGATATTCCCTGAGAGAGTTATCTTGGGTGTTGGTTGTAGGTTTGGACTAATTTACAACAGTCTACGAAGGTTTCAAAATAATAGATTGAAGCTATAGAAGCTAGAAGTGGAATTTAGGTGTTGGAAGATAATTTTGTTTGTAGGAGCTCACATAGTTGATCATAGTTTTTCTTTGAATGTATTTAATTTGCATATAAAATGTTTGCAAGAATCTTATTTGGTGTATATTAGTCCATTCATGATTTAAACTCATGTATAATCAGATTTCTTGAACTAATCATATTATTGGTTTCATGTGCAAATAAATTGTTGAGTTTCATTTGCAATTTCTTTGTTTTGTTTAAGATAGTGTTGTGAGGATTTTAGAGAGGGATTTGAGAGAAGAAAATCCATCTCTACATTAGTGGTATCAGAGCCAGAAGATCTTGAGTGTGTGAATAGACCAGCGAAGAGAGACAATTTACACCAAGATTGAGCCTGTGGGTATTGGAGAAAACGAATGGGAGAGGAGCCCATCGTGGTAGAGGTAGAGGAAGAGGAAGAGTGGACAATTTTGTCCATGATAATGATTTTAGAGCTCTGAGAAGACAAGTAGAGGAACTTCAAAAAGAGATAAGAAGAGGGTTTCCACAAAGAAGGGAACCTAATAGTGATGACGAAGAAGCTTCAAAGAATGCTAGCCTAAATACTGAGGAAAGAGAGGAAATTGTAGTTGCAAATGACCCATTGTTGAAAGCTTTGAAAAACATGGGAAATAGACCAAAAATTGATGTTCCTACCTTCATTGAAATCTTGAATCCAGAAGAACTCATCAACTGGATAAATGATATGGAAGAGTATTTTGAGTTTGAAGAAATTGAAGACTTGGATAGAGTCAGATTTTCCAAGACAAGATTAAAGGATCATGCTTCAATTTGGTAGAGAGAAATTCAGTTGGAAAGAGGAAGAAGAGGAAAAGAGAAAATTACAAGATAAGATAAAATGGTAGAGAAAATGAAAAGGCAATTCATTCCAGTAGACTATGCTAGTGTAGGTTTTCTAATATTATTTTTCGTACACATTATTAAGCATACCTTAGGTTATAGGAGATGCAATTCATATGAGGACACATGGTGTAATCCATCGATTACATGCGTCGCTCTCACCCACACTTGGGTGGTTGAGTTTCACACCCTCTTTTGGCCTTGTATGCCACCTCACAAAACCACTCATATGTCTCTTTCTGAGTAGGTTATGCCACCTATTTGGAATTTTCCAAGTAGGCATAACTCCCACCTAATTTGGTTATTTGGAAATTATTTCCCCTCTTGGAATTATATGTCCACATTATGCCTATATAATCAGCACTCACCTCTCCCTCCTATCTAGTTCAGATGAGTTGATATCAACTCAGTCAACTCAAGGGAGAGTTGAGGCATATTGTATCATTTAGTGTGTGATAATAACATCATTTTGTTATTGCACTATATTCCAGCATTTTATCTCTTGTTGCTTTTGTGTGGAAGGCTTATCTTGGATTTATAGGTGATCTTGGGTGCTCGATTTCATCAGCAATTCTTACATGGTATCAAAGCATTTAGATCTGCAAACCCCTTCTCAATTTGGGAGAAATTTAGCATTGAGTATTTGCTAGGAGCATTTTGAGTTGAAACAAACTACGCCATCAAGTTTAGAAGGTTTAAAATCCCCCATTTTCATATATAATTTGTCCAATTTGGACAAAGTTGAATTTGGGGCAAAAAAAAATTTCCCAAGCACCTTGTACGTATATCGAAGTGAAATTATTTTTATAAAAAAATTAGTTTTTTATAATTATGCATCATGGAAACAATCAGTATGGAATTATCTAATTGGAAAAGGTTGCACAGGCTATGTAAAAGAATCTATTCATCAACCTACTGATGCTAGTGCAAAAGATTTGTGGGAGATCAATCGTGAGAAAACTCTTAGTTACATTTGTTCACTAGTCTCTTTTGATTTACAATTTCATCTTGAATCATGCAAGACACCTAAGGAGGCTTGGGAGACTCTTGAAAAATTGTATGGTAAAACTAATAAGATTAGGAGTTATCAGATTGATAATGATTTGATGAATCTTGATCCAAAAAATTTTGACCACATCCAAGACTATATCTCCAAGATTAAGCAACTAAGATCACAGCTAAAGGATTGCAAGATTACTAAGGAGGATTTACAGTTGATTCGAAATGTGTTATCCAATCTTGGTCATGAGTATTTTGTGTTTGTTTCTAGCTTTCACAGCAATAGGATTTCTATGGGAACTACATATGTTGTGCCTACATTTGATGCATTTTTAGATCTTCAAATCCAAGATAAAGCGAAGCTGATTCGAATGGGTCTCATCAAGGTTTCCAATTCACAAGTTTTGATGGCTAGTGATCCTAAGGTATAGAAAGAATCAGGGGATCCTGATCAAAAACAAAAGAAGAAAAAGAACAAGCCACTGAAACAATTTGAATCCTCTTCCTCAAAAGGGGAATCATCTAAGAGGGAGAAGCCCACATGTGCATATTGCAAGAAATCTAGGCATGATGAACATTAATGTTATTTAAAATAAATTGATGAGTTGAAGAATATTTTAGCAAAGAATAAAATCAATTTTCCTTCAACTATGTCAAAGGATTCATCATCTTCTTCTAAACCAAAGTCGGAGAAACAAAAGGGGAAAGCACTTGTTATAGTTGTAGATTCTGAGTCAGGGAGATGGATCCTTGATTCTGGAGCTTCACATCACATGGCTTCATCACAGAGTATGTTCTCTTCATTCAAAACTTGTTCATCACCAAACATCCTGATGGATAACAATGCACATGTGAGTGTTTGTGGGAAAGGATCTATTGATATAGATGAAGGATCATTCAACGATATTCTTTGTGTTCCTTCATTGTCAACAAACATCCTTTCTATCTATCAGATCACACATGGTGGGGAAGGAAATAGTGTTGAGTTCACACTAGATGTTGTGATTATTCAGCATTTGCATAGCAGAGATATTGTTGCAGTTTGGGAGGTAGATCATCAATCTCGAGTATACACCTCACATTTTTCCTCTAATGTTCCTTTGACTGGTGTACACACTCGGGCATCTAGTGTGGACATTATTGAGGAGATTGAATATGGTCAAGTGAATCTTGGTATCATTTCAACTGAGGTTCAAGGGGCATGTGTCGAGACTTCATCTCCTATATCACCTGTTGTTCTTAATGATACCAGTATTGCTACATCCATGGCTTCTATTGATTTAGTACAATAGGACATTCATTGTCTTCTAGACACAGCTACTTGGGATGAATACTTGATAGACATTGCAAGTTTGTTTTGTGAGCCCTATCTTGTAGACTTGGAGGATTGAGTCCATACATCTTCTCTCTAATGAAGTTACTTCGCCTTCTTTAGATGTTGAGGGGGAACCTTTTGACCCTCTTGTTCTTTACCCACAAGATCATTCTTCACAGTTTGACATGAATATGGCCACTACTGAGTAGCATTTGGAGAAGACACCTTTGTCTTTAGAGGAGATATCTTTGTCTTTGAAGGAGATATCTTTGTCTTCGGATTTTGTTCTACATCTATCTCCACTAGGTCTTGGATTGTCATCTTCTACAATGTGGCCTAGAACACCTGATTTGACAGTGACAACTTTCAGCATCGACATGGGGATGCCTGAGCAGAGTTTAAAGACATCATACACTTTCATCATTCTTCCTCCATATTCCTCTCAAGAATGGGAAGATATCTTGCATACATCCTTGGTTTTTTTTCTTCCTAAGGGGAGGAATATTGTTCGGTGATCCTAGATCATCTTCAGCTTCTTGTGTCAAGCATTCACCAACAATCCAGGAGATTCTATATTTGGGGACTATATGGTCTCTCTTCTTCTCTCTTGGGGGAGAGTTTTGTCCTACGGGTTTTCTCTTTCTCATATTTTGAGATATTTCATCATTGTACATGGGTACCTTATATGGCCTTGTATTTGGGACCATCTTTGCATTGTTTCATCTTTTCACCCACCTAAGCTATGCTTAAGGGGGGGTGTTAGTGTAGGTTTTTAATATTATTTTTCCTACACATTATTAAGTATACCTTAGGTTATAGGAGATGTGGTTCATGTGAGGACACGTGGCGTAATCCATTGATTGCATGTGTCGCTCTCACCCACACTTGGGTGGTTGAGTTTCACACCCTCTTTTAGCCTTTTCTACCACCTCACAAAACCACTCATATGTCTCTTTCTGAGTAGGTTATGCCACCTATTTGGAATTTTCCAAGTAGGCATAACTCCCACCTAATTTGATTATTTGGGAGTTATTGCCCCTCTTAGAATTATATGCCCGCATTATGCCTATATAATCAGCATTCACCTCTCCCTCCTATCTAGTTCAGATGAGTTCATATCAACTCAGTCAACTCAAGGGAGAGTTGAGGCATATTGTATCATTTAGTGTGTGATAATAACATCATTTTGTTATTGCACTATATTCCAACATTTTATCTCTTGTTGCTTTCATGTGGAAGGCTTATCTCGGATTTACAAGTGATCATGGGTGGTGCAGGAGCACCTACTTGAATACAAGTATAATTTTAATGTTTTGCTCTTAATATTTTTGTTTTGTTTGTAATGGTCTCATAAACCATTGATAAGGTGTAAGGGGACCTCTTTGAAGCTTAGGTTTAATTTTGAATAAATTAGGAATCAGTTTGTAGGCATTTCCTGAAGTTTTGGCTGAAATTCGAAAACACAGTGTGTTTTCAAACGCGTGATTTTTCTCCACTTTTGATCTCGACTTTTTAACCTAACTGATTTTTTTCGGTTTGGGAGGAAGGAGCCCGACATTTTGAGCAGATGAGTTGTCTTTTGGTGATGGCAGTTGTGGAAAAAATAAAGAAGAACCTGTGATTTTGTGTGGAAAAAGCTATTTTCTGTGTTTTTTGCGTAACAACAACCTAAAGAATGGATTAAATATTCTTTTATTGGCCTTAGAGCATGTAAAGAAACATTTTTCTGTTCTGTTTTGTTATTTTTAAATAGTTCTCTCATCATTTTTTTTATTCTTGTATAAAGTGTGTCTTTCTTAACTCTGTTTTGGACTGATAAAAGAAATCAGAAACATGGAGTTTTAGGTTGTTCCTGATCGTGCCAGGCAGTATGGACGCAGAGGAGACAATCCTAAACTCCAAATATGTATATAGTGTACATATGGTAGATATTAGAGGTTTTTCCTGCAAGTTGGTGGACTGTTTCTAGGCGAGTTTGGAAACCCGGCTAGAAATACAGTCAAGAGAGCAAAATCCCAACGTGGCAGGGGTGATATCTTTAAAATCTAATTTGTATTGTGGTTGCTAACAGTGCTAAGGAGGTGTAGAACCATAAACCAAAGGTTCTTTGATGTTTTGGTGGTCAATAAAGGCAGAACAAACCAAGAAAAAGCCTTGAGAAACCCTAGTTTCCACCAAGGTTGAGTTGTAACCTTGCCCAAGAACCAAGAACTCTATTTTTTTGAAAACGATGGAAAAAGGGAAGCTTAGAGTTGCTGAAGCACTGGAAAAGATGACTTTGGAGGCCTTGGAAAGTGCCACACACCCCTGCAACAACGTTGGGCAGAATGGAAGGGTGACTAGTCTTTAAAGGAATAAGGGCTGGTTTGTGCACGTGAAGGAGTACCAAATAGCACTTGGGAGCAGCAAAGTTGCAATGATAGTAGGGTTGATAAAGTGAACCAGGGGTGCCTCAAAGGTAAGAGGACCTATAGGTTGTAGGTGGAAGAAATAACACCTTAGGAGTTCTAAGATAAAGGACTCAAAGCAGTGAGATAATATTTTCTCAATCAACCCTTGTTCTATCAAATTGGTATCAGAGCCAGCTAAAGATTTGGGAAAGGAATCTTGCATGTCAGACATAGAATCAAGTGATACTTCCACCATGGTGACCAATGCAGAACTGGCAAAGATGGTAGAAGAGCAGGAAGAAGACAATAAGCAGTTGAGGGAAAGAATAGCTCAGCTTGAGGCAGCAGTGAGGAGTGCACAGTTTGAAGGAAGAATTCCAAAAGAAGAAGAGGTTGCAGAGGAAGATAAGACCCCTGAACCTGACCCCGTCTTGAAGGAGGAGCCTTTCTTGAAGGCATTAAAAGCTTTGAGTGGAAAATCACTTGAAGGAGTGCCACTATTTAGTGGAAAGATGGAACCTGACTTAGTCATGGACTGGATAGAAGGAATGGAGAACCACTTCGAATGTGATGGAGTTACAGAAGCACAGAAGGTGAAGGTTGCAAAGTCAAGGTTGAGAGGATCAGCGTTAACTTGGTGGAAGTTTGTCCAGACTGAAAGGGAGAAACAAGGTAAGCAGCCCATATCAACCTGGAAAGGAATGGTTGCTAAAGTGAAAGAAGCTTATATGCCAGATGATTATGAAATTCAGCTCCACAAGAAGAGGCAGAGTTTAAGACAAAAAGACCAAGATGTAAACACCTACATGGAAGAGTTCCAGAAACTTTGTTTGAGATCAAATGTGGCAAAAGATGAGAGCCTGAAAGTGGCTAGATACCTCAATGGATTGAAGTGGAATATACAGGAAGAGATGGCTTTGCTCAGCCCCAAGACAGTCCACCAATGCTATCAGCTAGCTATCAAGATTGAAGAGAGGAATAAAAGGAAGCATGATCAATCCTCAAAGGGCAGAGGAAGAGGCAGAGATCAAAGAGGACAGCGTGGAGGTTACCAAGGAAGAGGTGGTGACCAAAGGAACCAAGGTGAATCAAAGCTTACTGAGCATGGAGGTGAAACCTCATCAAGAGGAGGATTTAATAGAGGAAGAGGACCTCAAGGGGGTTCAAATAGAGGAAGAGGAGCAGGCAGAAGTAACTCCTACTTTTCCACCATGAAGTGTTACAACTGCAATCAGCTAGGCCATCCAGCTTATAGATGCCCGGAGAAAGCTTCATCTAGCAACGAGAAAAGAGTAGCTTATGCACAAGAAGACACCGTGAGTGTAAAGACACCTGAGATCAGTCATATAGAATCAGAAGTAGGTGAAAATCTGATGTTCAACAGGGTTTTGATCAGGCAACCAGTCAAGGAAGAACCCAAGCAAAGGAGAGCTTTGTTTAGAGCAAGGTGCAAGATATTGGGAAAGGTATGCAAGGTTATAGTAGATTCTGGTTCTACAGACAATATCATCTCTGAGGAGGCAGTAAATAAGTTAAAATTGCATAAAGTACCTCATGCCAATCCCTACAAAGTCACATGGCTGAATAAAGGGCAGAGTGTCTTAGTGAATGAGCAGGTTACAGTGGAATTTTCAATAGGAGGCTACAAAGACAAGCTGATTTGTGATGTGCTACCCATGGATGCATGCCATCTTCTTCTTGGTAGGCCGTGGCAATATGATAGAGGTGTTGTATATCATGGAAAGGAGAACACCATTGAGTTCACGAAAGATGGAAAAACATTCAAGCTGCAATCATTGGTTGAGGAAGATGAGGGGCAGTCCAAGGTTCCAAACATTATGTTGAGCAGTGGTAAAGAATTCATCAAGGATCTACACCAAGGGAATGAAGGTTATGTGGTCCTAATGCAGTCCAAAGAGGAAGAAAAGGCTGAGAAGACAGTCATACCTAAAACAGTTCAAAGGCTGCTAGAAAAATATAAGAGCATTGTGAGTGATGGAACACCATCCACTCTACCACCCAAGAGAGCAATAAGTCATCAAATTGACTTCATACCTGGAGCCTCATTGCCTAACAAAGCAGCATACAAACTGACCCCTGAGCAGAACAAAGAGGTGGCAAGACAAGTGGAAGAGTTGCTGAATCAAGGTCTGATTCAAAAGAGTATTAGTCCATGTGCAGTCCCAGTTGTTTTGGCAACAAAAAAAGGAGGTAAATGGAGACTTTGTACTGATTCTAGAGCAATAAATAGAATCACAATTAGGTACAGATTTCCAATACCTAGGATTGAAGATTTATTGGATTGCCTTGGAGGTGCAAAATTTTACACTAAGCTAGATCTTAAGAGCGGGTATCACCAAATCAGAATTAAGGAAGGTGATGAATGGAAGACAGCTTTTAAGACAAATGATGGTTTATATGAGTGGAAAGTGATGCCATTTGGCCTCTCGAATGCCCCTAGCACGTTCATGAGACTAATGAATGAGGTGCTTAAAGATTTCACAGGGATTTTTGTGGTAGTCTACTTGGATGACATACTGATTTTCAGTAAGACAGCAGAAGAACATTTGAAGCATGTAGAGATGGTACTCAAAAGGTTGCAAGAAGAACAGTTGGCAATCAACCTTGAGAAGTGTGAGTTCTTCAAACAAGAGCTTGTGTATCTAGGCTTTGTGGTATCTCAAGGAACGCTGAAGATGGATCCAAGTAAGGTAGAATCTATCCTAAACTGGCCTACACCAACCACAGCAACTGAGGTAAGGAGTTTTCATGGTTTGGCTCAATTTTATAGGAAGTTTATAAGAAATTTTAGTGGTATATGTGCACCAGTGTTAGATACAATCAAGGTGGTCAGAAAACAAAGTTTAAGTGGACACTAGAGGCTGATAAAGGGTTTGAAAAGTTGAAAAAAGAAGTGGCAACACAACCTATCTTGTTATTGCCTAGTTTTGATAAATTGTTTACAGTTGAGTGTGATGCAAGTGGAGTAGCAGTAGGAGGAGTCCTTAGTCAAGAAGGTAGACCTGTAGCCTTCTTTAGTGAGAAACTTAATGAAGCTAAGAAAAAATACTCCACCTATGATCTGGAACTCTATGCTTTAGTGCAGTCCCTTAGGAAATGGAGGCATTACTTACTACCCAAAGAGTTTGTGGTCTTCACGGATAACCAGGCACTCAGTTATATTAATACCCAGGAGAAGTTAAGCAATAGGCACTTGAAATGGATGGAGTACATTCAAGCTTTCACATTTACCATTAAGCATAAGAAGGGACAGCAAAACAAAGTGGCAGATGCATTAAGCAGGAGGATGTTGACAGTCCAAGAGATACAGCTGAAAAGCATAGGATTGGAAAGTTTTAAGGATCTCTATGGTGATGACGAAGACTTTTCCGAAGCCTACAAGGTATGTTCAGACTTTGCAAATAATTTTCACAGTCAATATGCTGAGTATACATTGCAAAATGGGTTGTTATTCAAGGGCAATCTGTTATGTGTCCCAAGAGGATCAATGAGAGAAAATCTGATCCAAGAGAAACACAATGGCAGTCTTAGTGGGCATTTTGGTATTAACAAAACTTTGGAGCTGGTACAAAGGTTTTACTATTGGCCTAAGTTAGCACGAGATGTCAGAAAGTATGTTGAACAATGTGTTGTTTGCATGAAAGCAAAAGGGGGAGCTAGCAATGCTGGGTTATATCAGCCTTTGCCTATTCCGAACAGACCATGGGAGTGTGTGAGTATGGATTTTGTGGTGGGTCTTCCCAAGACTAAATCTGGTTTTGATAGTGTTTTTGTAGTTGTGGACAGATTTAGCAAGATGAGTCACTTTATTCCTTGCAAGACCACACATGATGCAAGCTATATTGCCCATCTATTTTTTAGGGAAGTTGTGAGAATCCATGGATTGCCATTGAGCATTGTCTCAGATAGGGATGTAAAATTCATGAGTCATTTCTGGAAAACACTATGGAGCAGATTGGGAACTAATTTATCATTTGGATCAGCTTACCATCCTCAGACCGATGGTCAAACCGAGGTGGTTAACAGAGTGTTAGGTAACCTATTGAGGTGCTTGACAAAGGAATATGGACAGACCTGGGATATGGTGATTTCCCAAGCGGAATATGCATATAATGACAGTGTGAACAGAACTACAGGAAAAAGCTCATTTGAAGTTGTGTATGGAATGCATCCACGAGGAGTTTTTGAGCTCAGAGACCTTGGAACAATGGAGAATAGGAGTGGACATGCAGAAGACTTCACTCAAACCATGAAGGAGATTCATGAGCAGGTTAAGAGGACAATCACAGCAGCAACACAAAAGTTGAAGAACAAAGTTGATGAGACAAGAAGAGATGTGCAGTTCCAGGTGGGTGATTATGTGATGGTTCATCTCAACAAATCCAGATTGCAGAAGGGGATGTCCACCAAATTGCAAATGAAACGGGTAGGACCATGCAAGGTGATAGCCAAGTATGGCAAGAACGCTTACAAGGTGGAGTTACCATCCGATTTGGGCATATCTTCGGTGTTCAACATTGCTGATTTGATTAGATATAAAGGTACAGTCAATGATGAAGTTCAGAATAGTCAAGAAATATTTCAGGATATCAGTAATATACCCCTTCCAAGTCAAGAGAAAGCTCAGGCAGAGAAGGTCTTGGAGTCCAGGGTGAAGAAAGCAACAAGGAATAAGGTATACATGGAGCACCTTATCAAGTGGAAGAGCAAACCTGACTCAGAGGCTACATGGGTACAAGAGGATCAATTCAAGAAGCTTGGCATTGACCTGAAACTGATACCACCTTCCAGTCCTTGATCTTCGTGCTGAGAGGGGGAGAATGGTGCAGGAGCACCTACTTGAATACAAGTATAATTTTAATGTTTTGCTCTTAATCTTTTTGTTTTGTTTGTAATGGTCTCATAAACCATTGATAAGGTGTAAGGGGACCTCTTTGAAGCTTAGGTTTAATTTTGAATAAATTAGGAATCAGTTTGTAGGCATTTCCTGAAGTTTTGGCTGAAATTCGAAAACACAGTGTGTTTTCAAACGCGTGATTTTTGGCCACTTTTGAGCTCGACTTTTTAACCTAACTGATTTTTTTCGGTTTGGGAGGAAGGAGCCCGACATTTTGAGCAGATGAGTTGTCTTTTGGTGATGGCAGTTGTGGAAAAAATAAAGAAGAACCTGTGATTTTGTGTGGAAAAAGCTATTTTCTGTGTTTTTTGCGTAACAGCAAACTAAAGAATGGATTAAATATTCTTTTATTGGCCTTAGAGCATGTAAAGAAACGTTTTTCTGTTCTGTTTTGTTATTTTTAAATAGTTCTCTCATCGTTTTTTTTATTCTTGTATAAAGTGTGTCTTTCTTAACTCTGTTTTGGACTGATAAAAGAAATCAGAAACATGGAGTTTTAGGTTGTTCCTGATCGTGCCAGGCAGTATGGACGTAGAGGAGACAATCCTAAACTCCAAATATGTATATAGTGTACATATGGTAGATATTAGAGGTTTTTCCTGCAAGTTGGTGGACTGTTTCTAGGCGAGTTTGGAAACCCGGCTAGAAATACAGTCAAGAGAGCAAAATCCCAACGTGGCAGGGGTGATATCTTTAAAATCTAATTTGTATTGTGGTTGCTAACAGTGCTAAGGAGGTGTAGAACCATAAACCAAAGGTTCTTTGATGTTTTGGTGGTCAATAAAGGCAGAACAAACCAAGAAAAAGCCTTGAGAAACCCTAGTTTCCACCAAGGTTGAGTTGTAACCTTGCCCAAGAACCAAGAACTCTATTTTTTTGAAAACGATGGAAAAAGGGAAGCTTAGAGTTGCTGAAGCACTGGAAAAGATGACTTTGGAGGCCTTGGAAAGTGCCACACACCCCTGCAACAACGTTGGGCAGAATGGAAGGGTGACTAGTCTTTAAAGGAATAAGGGCTGGTTTGTGCACGTGAAGAAGGAGTACCAAATAGCACTTGGGAGCAGCAAAGTTGCAATGATAGCAGGGTTGATAAAGTGAACCAGGGGTGCCTCAAAGGTAAGAGGACCTATAGGTTGTAGGTGGAAGAAATAACACCTTAGGAGTTCTAAGATAAAGGACTCAAAGCAGTGAGATAATATTTTCTCAATCAACCCTTGTTCTATCACTGGGTGCTCGAGTTCATAAGCAACTCTTACAAACTATGAACACAAAAGATGCAAAGCTTGAAGAAAGGAAGCAAGACAATAAAGAAGTACACAGAAGAGTTTCACAAAATAATCATTAGAACTAGACATTATAAGAAAACCAAGGAGAAGGTTGCAAGATACCTTAATAGTTTGAGGTCAAGTACATACAAGAGGAGATGCCACTTGTCAGAGTTGAGACAATGGAAGATGTTTATCAAATAGCATTGAAGATAGAAGAAAGGATGAACAAGAGGTTTGAGAATAAACAAAAGGGAAAGGATAGAGCTTATGTGCAACAAAAAGAGGATGAACAATAGATTAAATACATTAAGGACATCAAGGATAAAAGATGTGAAAGCTCAAGCAAGTCCCGTGATCAAAAATTTAGAGGAAGGGGAAGATCGGGTAGAGGATTTGAAAGAGGAAATTACAAAATAACTTGTTTTAGATGTGGGGAAGAGGGTCACAAAGCATATGACTATCCTCATGAAAAGGAAAGACTAAGAAGAAGAACTGAAAATCAGAATAGAGCAACAAACATAAATGGAGAAGATGCACACTCAGCACATTTTGAAGAAGCGAAAGATGGTGAAACTTTTATTGTGAGGAGAACCCTCTTGAATGAAGAAGAAAAATCAATTCAAAGGAGATGTTTGTTTAGGAAAAGATACAAGTTTGAAGGAAAGGAATGTAATGTCATTATTGATAGTGGAAGCACAAACAATCTTGTGTCTAATGAAATGGTAAGAAAATTGCAACCAAAAAGGAAGAAGCACACAAATCCATATTGGCTAATATGGGTACAAGATGACAAGAAGTTTTTTTTTATCAGCAAACAATGTGAGGTAAAATTTAAGATAGGAGGCTATTATGATGAATTTTTATGTGATATTCTCCCAATGGATGCTTGTCATAGTCTTCTAGGAAGACCTTGGAAATTTGACAGGAAGGCGATGCACGATGGTTATAACAACATGTCCACATTGACAAAGGATGGAGTGAAACACAAATTGAAGCCATTGAAAGAAGAAATGGGTTAGGTTTGGCGCAATGCAAGATATTTTTTGGTTGATGAAATCAGACTTTTAGATGATATGAAGCTTGATTATGTTGGCTTTAACACGAACCGTGATGAAGATGAGAAAGATAATTTGCTAATGCGATTGGGAGAAATGGAAAGAGTGGAATGAGAAAATTTTAGCTAGTGAAAAGGTTGCAGCCAAAGGTAAAGAGGTAATTTCATATTTTAATACATGTTGTGATGATATTGAGAATGTAAAATTAGATTCAAAGATTGTAGCAATAAATCCTTTGGAAGTAAATGGGAGTGGTGAATAGACTAAGGTGAAAATGAAGTTTTCTTATAATTGTTTGATTGGAAGTATTGAAGATGAAGATTCTTTTATAACAGAGCTTGAATATTTGTTACAAAATGTGGAGAATAAATATATGTATTGTGGTACTGACACTGAATTGAGTGTTGAAGATCAAATTGCAGCAACAGTATGTCTTTCTAAAGGCATAATAGGAGTGACAAACAACATTGCAAACAAGCAAAGGAGGAGAAAAAAGGTATAGCGGCAAGAGAGATAATACATGATTTGTGTTTTACTAAAGAGGGAGATATAATTACATTTGATTATTCTAATTTTGATAAAGCACATTGGTGGGAAATTAATTTTCATAATACAAGTTTCGTGAGGAGCATAAAAAAAAAAAAGTTGAGAGTGACTACTAATGTGAAGTTGCAAAATCAGTTGAGCAAAACATTTTTGTTGAGAAAAGAGGAGAAATGGATCCAAGAAAATATAGAATTCACAAATGTTTATGAGTCACACTCATGAAACATTTATTTTCTATCATGGGTGTCTGATGCAGGAGCATCTATGGTGACTTGCAATCCTATGTCAACAAAAAGGTTGAAATTTTGAATTGTGTAATTTTGAATTTTTGAAGTGGATTAATTTTTGGCTAGGATTACATGTTGAGGATGGTTAAATATTTATCTTCAAATCTTTAAAATTATCAATTAAATTCCCTTGCAAATTTGACAAGTCGACTAAGGTGAAAAAGCAAAAAAAATAGTTTTAAAAATATTTAATTGTAAAGTATTTGAAAGATAATATGAGGCATTGGGATTTGATTTATAGAGCTTTAAAACACTCAATAATGATTCCTAAATAATAGGGGCTTTGAAAGTGGGCACCCTAGCCTACTTTTTTTTTTTTTCTTTCTCAGTAGTCAAAGGGAGAAAAAAAAAGTTGAAAAGGACTCTTATCTTTAGTGGGCTGCTAGAAATGGATTTTAATTGTTTTTAATTGGTTTTTTTGAGGATTTTGATGTGCATAAATAGAAAGGTTCATTCCATATTGAAGAGGCACAAATAAATTATGAGAAATTAATTTCATGACAGGGTGTGAGAAGAATCTAGAAAGCCACTTTTCATGGAAGAATTTTTGAAGAAGAATTTGGAAGGTAGAGAAAGGGGAGGGTGGTATTCTCTGAGAGAGTTCTCTTGGGTGCTAGTTGCAGGTTTGGAAAGATTTACAACAGTCCATGAAGGTTTCAAAACAATAGAATTGAAGCTACATAAGCTGGAGGTGGAATTTAGGTGTTGGAAGATAATTTTGTTTGTAGGAGCTCACATAGTTAAACATAGTTTGTCTTTGTATGTATTTAATATGCATATAAGATGTTTGCAAGAAGATTATTTGATGTATATTATTTTATTGATGATTGAAACTCATGTGTAATCAGATTTGTTGAACTAGCATTTTATTGGTTTCATGTACAAATAAATTGTTGAGTTTAATTTGTGATTTTTTTATTCTGTTTAAGCTAGCATTGTGAGGATTTTAGAGAGGGATTTGAGAGCAGAAAATCCCTCTCTACATTAGACTTGTAACATGACCATTGTTCTACCTAGTAAAATCTACTAAGTTTTACCCACATGTAATTATCTATGCATCTAACGTAGAGCAATAAAAAAAAAATCTATTCAATAATAAATGCAACATTTTAAATATAACTTTATCCAAAATTTTCCATTGTACAATCAAAGAATTTTCCAATAATATAAGTATGATTTAATTTTACATAAATATATTCAAGAATGTTTCACATTATAATTTCCATAAAGATGGATATATGATACATACATAGCTTTAACAAGCTCACATGAACAAGAAATACAAATGGTCCAGAATGTCCTCCCAAATCTTGGGCACCAACTGCATGAGGAGAAGCATCACTCAAGCACTTTTCTACCAACCATGAACTAGTTGTGATCCCCCCCAACATCTACCAAAGTGGTAGGTGGCCCTACCCTTTGACGAAGAAATTGGTTTGGTAACCTCATCCTTCAAATAGCTTTTTTCTAAGCATAGTGATGTGTCCTACATGTCTAGAGCTTACCATAAAGTCAACTTCTAATTCTATGATGTTCTCAGCCTAGTATGCATTTGGATCACAATCAATTGACAGTGTAGACAGTGTCTACCTACACTACTTTGGCCAAGATTCAACGCCCATTACTTCGAGTGAGGGTCATCTATATTCACCACTACAATTGCTTGATTTATATTTTGACCATTAGTATTCTATTGTATTCTATTCTAGGTTATTCCCTTTCACATGGATTATCCTAATCCTATGAATAACCTTCCCTTTGTCTCACATTATCTAACATGGAAATCAAGTATTTTAAAGAAACTATATCTTATGCTACACACCTAGAATATCACTATACTTCGTAAAGTATTAACAATCTACATATAGTACAAATAATATTTATATTCATATAATAATATAATCATTGTATACATATCTATATGAGTAAATATCAAAAATAAGGTTTCACAAAACAAGAAACAACCAAGTGATATGCAAGCATATTCAAACATTTCACACAAGTAAAACACAATCTTTCAACACAACAATATAATAAACAATCTTTCTAACATAATAATAAAGAGGTAGAAATCAGCATGCCTGTTTAAAAGCTTCCAACTAAATAATCGTCTCCTCAAGTTCACTTGCAATGTCCACTACGAACTACTCAAACACCTCTACTAGCTTCACTCTAAATCTCTCAACAAATCAAATATAAAGCAACAATACAACTCTCAATCTCACAAACTCTTAACTCACTTTGCACTAAATTTGCAGTAGAATAACTCTTAAGAAATTAGATTGAATGAGCACCTCTATTTATACTAATTTGTGAGCAACCTAAGGCTACAAACAAGTAAGTATTTATGCCACCTTTCATCCTCATGCAATGACTCACTCATAGGTTTGCAAAACATCAAAGTCCTCACCATTTAAATGGTTGATTCGACTTGATAAATGGGATAGCAAGCTTAAAACAAGTTTCCTAATTCAAATTCCTTTACAAAATGTTGTCAATTTTGCACTTGACTAAGTATTAATAATATTTGTAGGTTAAAACACATTTTAAAGATTCATTTTGTATTCCAAGTACTAACAAATGTGGCACCACCACTTAATGTTCAGCACCACCTTCCTAGAACGAGCTTAGAGTATTTCCAAAGGCATTTAAAACAGTTCAAACTTCCTTTCAAAAGCATATACAACAACATATTATTCATGCATGCTTCCTTTGTTTGGTTTGACTTAGACTTCATATTTTATGCACTGGTGGTATTCCACCAAAATCTGTGCTATATGCTTTGTGTGCCACATGCTATAATATGTGCTTTGCCTCACCATATTAATAATGATACTCAGTGCTCTATTATGCACTTAGGGAGATTATCATAATATATATATATATATATATATATGTATATATATGTTATTTTCTTAAAGTTTATCAAATACATTTAATCAATAAACAAGTATATATATAATATATATAAATATAAAGAATAATTCTATGTATATGTATATATATATATACATTTATATACAAATATACAAATTAATATATATGTTACTATATTAATTCACACACACACACACACACACACACACATTAACACATATAGTAATATATATATATTACTATATGTGTTAATATGTGTGTGTGTGTGTGTTAATATATATATCAACATAGTCCAATTGGTATTCCCATGCATATGGGCAATCCATCTATGAGCATGTGTAGGTATGTCTACCTACGTATACTCATGTATGCATTCACTCATATGTATGAGTTTACAATAGACACATACATATATACATACATATACATTTTATGCATATAGCTCATTGACATAACAATAAATATGTAAGGAAGGATTCCTCTTATCATCAAGACTCATCACATACTTAATTGCAAACATTCATAGACAAGATCACAAATCAATATAAACACACACAAGGGTGAACCCACAAAAGTGGTTACAATTCCAGTGAGGCAAGAAAAGTTGCAAAAAATGACCCCATGCAAAAAAAATTGGTTTTTGGGGGTCCGAACAAACTTTTGGTTTGAATGTCAAACCCCCCTTTGAGTGAACCCATTTAATGATGGGGCCCACCATTCCTGGCAAAAAGCCAAAAGTAAAGGCTTGTGGGAAGGGGGTTCGAGTGAACCCTGGTTCAAGCAAACCCTAATTCAAGCAAACCCCCTTGGTTTGCTTGAACCCCCCCTTTCCCCCTTCTCCCCTTCAAGCACCAAAAAGTCCAAAATTTTGCTCTTTAAGTTCGGGTTGAGGATGAAAATTGAGGAGACTTCACAAACCCAACTGGATGATGGTAGTCCTCGAAATGAATATAATTTTAATATGTTTTGGTTTTATTATGTATTTATTTTTCTAGTTTTATTAAACATAAGTTTTTCACCGAAAATCAAGCTTTCTATTTTGCACATGTGGAAAAATAATAGATTATCAAAAAAAATTGAAAAATAGGAATGCACCAAATATTGAAGTCCTTGATCCAACCAAAAACAAAAAAAAATTGATACATACAAAAAAAGTTACACATTATACGGTTCGCCTATGTCTAAATTGTAATTGGTTTGACTTTGAAACTTGATTAAGGAAAAAATAGACAATAAAACACTATGAAACCAATTGGAAGCACTAGATATCGTAATTATAAATCTAAATTAAAAAAAAATAGAATTTTATCCTTCATGGAAAAAAAGTTGTGTTGTACAGTGAGCGTCACTCCTTAAAAATGTTGTTTACTTAAAAAAACTAGTTTTCGAAGAAGATGGAAAAAGAAGTGCAATCTGATTCCAAAAATTTTGAAAAAAATATTTTTAAAATCTATAGACAAAATGTCACAAATCACTAGTTTGCATCATCTTCAAATTTCTCACAGTTTAGCCACTATAGGTGCCCAAAAGTGAAGATTTAGTTAGAAAAAATTATTTTAGTGTCCACTTTGGCCAAAAATTGTAAACCAGTATTGTGGGATCACCCATAACTAGACTAAAGATCACTTACTATCTACCTAACTAGCTTGACTCAACTAAGATCAACTAAGCCCTGAGTGTGTGAATACTCAATAAGACTAAATTAGAGGTTACCAAACCAAGTTCTTCTCCTGAGTGATACTTCCCCTTTCTTACAAAGGTTTGAACCTGTTTTTGCATTTCAACTTAGTTCACCATAGTAATAGTTAGTCGAATCAATGCATTTATATACCTGTCATACATGTCATATTCGCATTATGTATTTCATATACTGAATCATAAAACACTCATTCAACATATTTCCATTAGAATTCATAAATACATATTCACATTTATTGAAGCAATTCACCAAACAAGGTAATAGTAAATAGGTAATAACACATGGGGTGTAACATGACTCATTGGAGTGCTAATGTTACAATTATTGTGTCAAATGAATTCAATGCATCATGCTAATAGAAAGTATTATATTGTACAATTTTATCTTAATCATCTTTATTCATTGTTTTCTCAAATAACCTAGATGATGGGTTGATTCTCTTGGAGTTCATCCAGGATTGTCTCTATCTAGTCCTCCTTAATCCCAAGACACAAGGCCTGAAAACCCCAATGAGAGATAAGAATATTGAACAAGAGTGATTTTGAGTTTATTTTTCCTATTGATTTGTTGAAGTTACTTTGTTTAACACTTTGTTGATGTTTGTTGGATGCCTCATAATGGAATCAAGGGATTTCTTTCTCTTTTTGTTTTACTTTTCTAGACGTTTTGAAAGATTCTAACCTAATGTGCTAATCTAAAATGCATGTAAAAGAATTCCTAAGTACTCCTTTTTCAAAAAAAATCCAATTTGAAGTGGGAGTTGATTAATTGTACGCAAATAACTTCTATATGGCTTTCCAAATGCAATATACTAAGTTTTCTTGTGTACTTTCAATAAAGCTTCAAATGAATTTAATCTATGTGCAAGGAAAGTATAGAAAGTAATATAGATGTAATCCACCTAAGAAAGCGACAATGACTCCATGCTAAATTAAGAAGCAATAATAAAGTGTTACAATTCTTAGGAAAGAGTATGTGATCTAATTACTCACGAATGAAAATTTTACAAAAAAGAATTGCCTTTCTAAAATAAATGAACCTCAAAGAAAAGAACTTGTTGTGAGTGTGTTTGTGCTTAGATTTTATCGAAGGTATCTTCTCTTCTTCCAACCTTGGGGCACTCTACTTGATGAAAAGGGAAGATCCTAAGTGGAATTGGTGAGGAAGATGGCATTAGCTTCCTACGATATGCAAGTGTGGAAGATAGCATTAGCTTTCAAGTTTGACTAAACAAAAGGATTTGGGATTGAGGCAATATAGAGGCATACAACCTTATAAAGGTGATCATGTTTTGACATGCAGGGATGCAAAGCTTATTGCAAAGAGTTGCAAATGCAACCTAATCTTTCTATCCTATTGGGGAGAAAACTTTCTTTGAATTTTGCTCAAAGCAAATGAGAATTTTCCCAAAAGGGACAACTTTCTCATGAGAAAAACACAAGGTCGCTCATGTCAAGGTATATGGGTCACCCCTCTTACTAGTGTAGGTCACTTGTACAACCCTACAACGTAACATGGGTTGTCTAAGCAATTGTAAGGTCTCTTCTATAATCTTGTAGCTCAAGGCAAGTGTTAGTGTTTTTGGAGTGCTAGAAGGTTAGACAAGCTAGGAAAAAGGAAAGCAAGAGGAAGGAACATCTAAGTCATGATGCTCAAATGTTAGGAGATCTTTCATAAAGGCAATAAAGGCAAAAAAAAAATAAAAAATAAAAAATTAAGGAGAAATGGCATGGGTCATGCACTAGACCACTAAATCATCATTTGACATTTTCATTGACCCATGCCAATGTCCGTCTTAAGGCCAAAAGTATATACACAAACATTATGTTTTAAACATTCGCAGCATTGAGGATAAAGTTGCCTTTGCCATAAATAGTCAAGGCTTTGATGTTGTGTAAAGGGCAAAGAGGAAGATAGTGACTAAGAGGCTACAACTCTTGAGTTTCTATGTTCAATTTATATCAAAGGTGAAGCTCAAATTAAAACGCGAGGCCTTGAATTAAATATTTTGGCCTTGCCGTTCAATAAAACAAAGGGTTTGCCCAATTAAAAGAAAAGCATGCGGAAATACAAGGAAAGTGAGCTCCCCAAGAGAAACACATTAGGGTTTTGTGGTTAAAGACAAAGGGAGGTCTTACAAAAAAACAAGAGAAAACTAGAGGTTGTTGCACTAAACTAATCACTCCACTTTAGGCTACTTGTGGCATGCATGCGATTAGGAGGCAAACATTTTCAGATGTTATTTTGTTTGGTTCTATTTTGCAAGCAAGAATGTAATCATCGTTATGTAGCAAAATATATTTTTCTCCCTTTTTTTCCTCCCATTCAAGCTGAGAAAGGAATTTTGGCATAGTTGTGCTCAATTTTATTTTCTACTTTTCATTTGTAAACTACATTGTAGGCTTAGTTTGTGTCTAGAATTCTTTCAATGTTTTATAGCATATAGTTGTACAAATAATTCATGTTTTCAATACAAAATTTGTGATTTGTATCTATCCTTCATTTGTGTTTGCTTACAAATTGTCTTTGGCAGTATTATGATTGCGCTTACTTTGACTTGGTTGACTATTAAATTATGCATCAAATGAAGAGATCTCTATCATGGTGCATCACCATTTTAGATGTCCTGTATTAGAGTTTTTGACCCTTTTCGCCCTAGACCAAAGTAAGGGCTAACTAGCCTTTCAATCATGGAGGTTGTCATGTATTTTGGATTCCCCTTCTGCAAAACTTCTCATTATCGAAATCTCCACATTGCATAGGTATTGTGCACATTTGGTACATCAACAAATGCGATTATGATATCTAAGTATTAACATTTCCGCTTAAGCATGATCATAGAATCCAACCCATGTTTTTCGATGAGAATGGAGAGATAATAAAGGTTTTATGATCACTTTGCAGCCAAATACATCAATGCAAAAGCCTAGAATTAATGTAGTTGACTCCACCAACGCAATTGTATTGATTTTGGAAGGGAACTTTAGAAGTGCCAACTACAAATGTAAGAGAGGAGAAATCTAACCTAGATCGAAATTGGGATGTCTAGTGAGGATAAGTAGATGAGAAAGAAACTATTTGAAAAGGAAGAGAGCACAAAAGGGCTTCTGGAGAAATGTACAATACAATTAGAGGACTTGAAGAAGTGAATGATCATGAAAGATCGTTTTCGTGAAGGTGGTTTCAACTCCCAATCATCCACTGCCTTCTCTAGTTTTCATGTACATTATAAGTACTCCGCATTAACAAGACTGCTTAAGGCCCTCCACAATATAACGTGGACCGTGAAGTTCTTGCATGCCAAACATGCTCAAATTTTGACAGTTCTGTGGTACTATGTGGAGATGAGGATCTCTCTGGCAGATTCAAGGAGGTTGACAACCTCAAAGAGAGGCCATCTTATCTTGGTAAATCCATTAAAATCCTGAAAGATTAGTGGACTGGCTTGCCACTTTGATGTAAAACAATTAATGGAGACTAGGCAGTGCACAAGTGGTGAAAACTGAAAACAACAAAAGAAACCATTTGTGGTTATGTGAAAAGAAATCCTAACTAATACATAAGACAAGAAGTCTTGCAATTCGTGGCAGATTTTGTGTCCAAATGGATTTTTGGCTTCATACTGTAATATATAAATCTTAGTCCATGAAAGTTGTTGTGGATAATATTTCAATGTTTTGTAATATACACATTAGAAATTATTTTCCAACGTTTAACAAAACGTAATAATAGAACATATGTTTTTGGATTAAACTGTGTATGCTCTTTTGAATCAACATTTCGAATCACACTCAGTGATCCATCATCAGTGATGGATCACTGAGTGTGATTCGAAATATCAATTCAAAAAAGCATACACAGTTTAATTAATCCAGAAACATACATTCTATTCTTCATAGACTGGAAAAATTATTCCTAAAATGTAATAGGTTTGAACACTAAAGGTACAAGTTAGAAAATTAAGTGAAATGATAAAGTTGGAATATGAATTTTTTTTTGTGTGATGACAAAGAAGAGAAAGTAAAAGGATGTTTGATCTTACAGGAATTATGTACCAAACCAGAATCTTTTGAAACTTTAACATTGTTAGTTACCAGTCTAAGCAAGGAATGTTTCTCTAATATCGTGTCTCATACTTTCAATGGTTAAAACTTAAAACATTGCTTGTCTCCAATGTTACCTTTCCTTCAATTTGGATTTATATTACTAGTAATACTACTTTTATTTAGTAGATGATTGTGAAGAAAGATCTCTATGACTGTTCACTATTCCATGCAAATAAGCAGTAGAACTGACGCACTAAAATCTTTCTTTGCGTTTTTTAAGCTCTGCCAACGAATAACTGACAAAAATATACAACATTTTGACCTTTCACTTTGTGGTAACAGGCGAAAAAAAATGAATACATTTAATCATATGAGGAAGTAACACAACATAGATGGAATCATGTCCAAGTTCCCTGCCAATGTTGTATGGGCCAGTAAGACAACTTCATCTAAAACAGTTGAAAATCTCAGAATCTACATACTGCTTACATGTCCCTAGAAAATGCAGCTTACTTTTCAAAGTCAAACACATTACATCTTCATAGAAAGTGGAACATTGCTTTATCCCGGGTAAGAGAAGCAAAAGGTATGCATCTACTGGGTCAGAAAGGATGCTAAACCCGATCTAATTTCTTCTTTTGCCAGCTTGTCAAGTGGATCTTCTCCAATATAGAGGTCAAACAAAGACTGACATAACAGCTTGCTCTGAATGCTGCCAATCTCTTTATCATCAACTATAAGGGAGAAATCAAAACAAATTAGATTCTGTTATTCCAACTATTGTCGACAGTATATGCAAAAAATATATGAAAAAAATTTCATATAAAAATTGAAGAAATCAAAGATTCAAATGCAATCCATCCAGAATTGATATGTCCAGTCATATTCCAAGTAGTGCTTTTCTTCCAAAATGTCACGATTACAATCATAAACTTATATTCATAATTTACTAAGATCAAACATTTTCTTTCTAAGAAGATATAGAGGAAAAGGCTAATTCAGAATTCTCTTAACGCAAATGCAAAACATCATGCGCAGTTTGGAATCCACAAAAAAAAACATACGTGCCATGAATTTTGCTTGGATAAATTCAGAATCTTAACGAACTGAGAACTAAATTCCATTCAACGACTCATAAAAATCATAATTAGAAAAGAAGGCTAGAAGCCATGCTTCTTTTAACTACAGAACTTTCCCGCAGTTTTTAAGACAACCTTGTAGATACAAAGCTTAATTGTAAAATGAGTGCATAAAAACATGAAAGACAATTTTATTTTCATTTCCTACCAAAGTCAATTCCTCAGCTTCCACCATTATGTTCTCATCTCCATATTAATCTTCTGGCTGAGAAAGAAAAAAGATAACTAAAATAATGCATGAAAGGAGTATATATATCACTTACTCTTTGTCTGTAGGATATGACCAGGGAGCCTAGAGATATCTATTTTTGTGCCACGTGGTAGCTTGTAATCATCTTTAAATTGAGAAGTGAATCTGCACACAAATTATGTGTTTGTATTAGGATGTAAAGAGACAATGGCATCTGCAACACAGGAAAATGAGTCATAATAGATCAAAGAAGGTAAATTCTAAAAGCTGGTAGACTGAGCTCAAACATCAAACAGAGGTTAAGAAAGGTCATATGCTCTTTGACATTTCTCGTAAGAATTATCTACAATTCTTATGAAACAAGACATTAAATGAGATATATCTGGAGCAGATGCTTCATTCAGATTAGACTAGCAACGAATGTGTGAATCTTCGGAGAGAACATATTAGGATCTTTACATGTCAAAAAGCTGCTCTTGTTTTTGGACCCATCATCTGCACCCTCAAATCAACACTATAGACTTTAATCAGCAGAAAAAGATTGATACATTGCCCTTTTGGTATGGACCATATATCTGTAAGCTAAGAAAGTTAATTTTTCCCCGTATCCTCTCTCCTGTATGAATAATCTAGATACTGGACTATTTACCTCCGTTCTAGCATGATTTGTTCATTATTTATTTCAGCAAAGAAGCATTTATTGGAATCATTAGAATAAAGGAAATAACCTCTGCAGCAATTCCTTATTCTGGGTTCCACTGAATTTCTGCAGCCGACTCCCAATTGAATCTTCAAAGGCACTACGCACTGAACCAATACTTAATTTACCATAGACAATCTCCAGCCTCACCATCAAGCCCAGATCATCTCCAATAACATCTTCATAAAATTCTTTATTTTTTTTCAATTCTGTTGCCGATTGTTTTCCATACTTGTCAACTAACTTTTCCTTCAGACTCTGCTCATCTGCGTACAATCCTGCATATTAAATGGTGCAGCTTGCATTAGTTCCAACGAAGAGTTGATCTGAAGATTGTCTCTGCATGCAATAAGATCAGCCTAATCTGACAGTAACTTGGACATCCAATTATCTGGCTTAAGTGCCAAACTGAGAATACAGATATGCAATAACACTAATTCAAGCAGTGTTTATCTAATACTCAAGTAATGTCAATTAACTAATCACACATTTCAAATGCACAGAACACTCGATGTTTTCAAAGAAACAGAGTTATGTAAAAAATATTGCCGCAATCCTGTCTTTTAACTAAAAGAGAATTAATAATATTCTGTTTCCACAGTCCATAATGATATTATTGTAAGATTTCCGGATCAACTGTGTGTAGTTTTTCATCATCAACGTTTCGGATCATACTCCATGATCCATCATCAGTGTTACACCCCATTTCATAGCTACTAAGTTACTGTTACTTTCATGAATAAATATGAGGATAAATGCAAATGATGACTTTAATATGTTACTAAGTGAATAAAATATGTGAATATGCATTAATATGTTATTGATTGAATATGTTTATATTGATGAAATGCAATGAAAGAATACATAATGCAATGTGGATATTCTAATTCTTTGTCAATGCATATGTTTTATAATGCAATGGATTTAATGTGAACGGCTAACTACTGTTGCAATGTGTTAAGTTGAGTACAAGAACAGGTTTGAAAATCCAAAAGAGAGGGGAAGTATCACTCAAGAGAGGGGCTTGGTCTGGTAACCCTTAATGAACCTAACTGAGCTTTCACACACTCACTTCTAATTTGGTCGAGTCGAGTCAAATTAGATTGGGAATCGGGTAAGTAGTCCTTGGTCATAGTTTGCGGATAAATTGAGTGACTTTGGTTTTTATTCTCTAGTTCTTTGATTGTTCTTAATTTGGGTTATAGGATTGAGTTTCTTTGATATGTGTGAAGTTCTTCCTTATGTGGCTATATTTAATCAACGATATATATATATATAGTGATAAACTCATACACATGAGTATACGTAGGTAGACATACCTACGCATGCTCATGGATGGATTACTCATATGCATGGGGATATCGAGTGGATAAAATGACATATATATATACCCCATGTATATATGTCAATCGATAAGCTTGCTAATATATATGATTGAATTATGGAAGCAATGGTATATATATATATGTATATATATATATATAGCGATAAACTCATACACATGAGTATACGTAGGTAGACATACCTACGCATGCTCATGGATGGATTACTCATATGCATGGGGATATCGAGTGGATAAAATGACATATATATATATATATACCTCATGTATATATGTCAATCAATAAGCTTGCTAATATATATGATTGAATTATGGAAGCAATGGTATATATATAAATGTATGCATATATATATATATATATATATATATATGCATATATATGCATATATATATATATGTATATATATATATATACACATAAGTGTCGACATGATGGAAACGTCCATATAGGTACATTAATATATGTATATATATACATGTGTAAATGTATATATATATATATGAAATTGTTTTACAGTAAGTAATAATATGTGTATATACATTCGAATATCGAATGATGCGATTAATGAATTTAGAAGTTGATGAGATTACACACACACACATATATAAAATATAATAACAAGTATTGATAGTGATGATTATTATCAAAGCGCATAGTGTTCATATTGTATTGAACACATTAAAATGATAAAGTGCATGGTATATGTATATTACATATAGTGCAGGATTTAATAAGAACGTGCATAAGATAAATACAATGATATAATAAAAGAAGCGTGCTGGGTATACATGAGCAGCGCATGGAAATGCACGTGGCAATAACCGAAGTGAATATGCATTGACCAAGTCAAATATATGTAAAACATTCATAATCTACAATGATTCAAACGGTACATTGACTAAGTCTGCAACAAAATAGCAAACCAATAGGAAGTGTGCAAATTGGTGGCGCCATTCTAAGAGAAGCTCACGCCAAATAGAAGTCTTTCCTGTATCATCAAACCCAGCATTAGAAGCAAAAGCAAAATGAGAGAAATAGTCAAGGATAAGCTGTTGTATCAAGTCAACCTGTGTAGATTATAACCTTACTTATCTGAATATGATTCTTGCTGTCCTTCTTAATGAAACCTGGCTGAGTATGTGTTACCTGTGCAGCAATTTTAGCTGCCACCTTCTTGTGTTACTTGCTGAGTCAAGCTTTTGGGCTGAGAGATGTCATTTTGAATAGCTTGTTTATAGGCAGCAAAGGCTCATAATTTTGTATAAATAGAGGTGAGAACTACCTCATTGGGAGATGCATCCTATCTCTGCATTCTTGCTGTGATTTTCTGAGTTATAGTATTCTGAATTCTTGAGTTGTGAGAGAGAGAGTCTTTGAGAGAATTAAGAGAGGATTTTGAGAGGGAGTCTTTGGCTAAGTGGTAGAGAGTTTATTGGGAGTTGATTACTGATTTGGGAAGGCTGTGATCATTCAATTGGAGCATTCAGGCATGCTGTCTCCTACTTTTTATATTCTTTGTTTTATGTTTATGAGAAGATTGTTTGTTTTGTTTGAGAAGTTAGTTCTATTGTTTAGTAGGAAAACATTATTCTATTCTTTTGTGAGGGAGAAAAGAAGCTTGTTGTTCTTAGTGTAACTACCTCTATTGCTTAAACTGTCTGTACATGTTCCATATTAAGGAATGGGTGGATTTAGTGGGGATAAATACTTTATTAGGGATATAGTTTACATGGTTAATGTTTAAACAAGTTGAGTCATAGAAATACTTAGTGAAAATATCATCTTTATGAAGTGGTGCAAACCATGATTGATAATCTTACTTGGTAAATTACTCATATCTCCTTGAGATAGGAAGAGAGTCTTAACCCTAGAGTTAGGGTATAAACTTAGAGGTTATATCAATTTTCAATGATAGGGATGAGAAATGTATTATACGGATATGTTATTATCTTATTTTGAATTAAAGTCTAGTCACGGAATTCTAGAAGGGGACTCCCATATCGGCAACCCAAAGCCATGATGAGTAGAGAACTTGTAGGTGCAAGAGCACAAACCCTTCTCAGGCTAATGTCCTCCACATTTTATGCAAATGTAGTAAACATGAGAATATTTGTGATATATTGAAAGAGAGGCTTTTATGATGGTCACTTGATCATTTCACTACCTTTTGTTGGAAACCCCAGGTTAGGAATAACCTATTTTGTAGGGTTGTCTATGTGATTATTGATTGAAGCAAATAAGTCGAGATTAACCTATATGATCTAATTGATCATTTAATTGTTGATTATATTTTCAATTGGAGTCGATTTATTGTTGAGACCATACTTTTGAGTGAGTCCTTTATTGATATGATTATTCTTTTGATTGAGGTCATTTATTGATGAGATTATACTTTGAGTGAAGTCATTTCTTGTTGAAGGTTATACTTTTGGTTTGAGGTTATTTATAGGTACTTTTAAAGGGAGTTATTTAATGTTGAGATAAACCATTGATTGGGGACTTTTATAGTTGGGATTGTACCTTTGGTACTAGAAGTCATTTAATGATGTGATGTTATGTTATTCTGTTTGGTTAATTGATAAGCAAGAGTTACTTAAATTATTTAAGTAGAAATGTTATAGTAAACATAAGAGGGAAATAGGTTGTTCCTGGGGTTAAAGATTACCCAATGGAGGGAATTGCCTATGCATAGTATGTGACTGGTCAAAATCCAAATTGAACTAAGGGTAGTGCATGTGAAATAGATGACTCTCTTATAATGAAACTTTGGCCAAAGTAGTGTAAGTTGCCACTATTTACACTATCAATTCAATGTGATCCAGTTAACATACTAGGCCTAGGAATTGTCATACAATTAGGTTGTAGCCACTACATTGAAGTCTAAGTATGTAGGACACAACACTAAGCTCAGGAAGGCTAATGTTATGAGGTTACCATACCAATCTCCTCATTGAAGGGAAGGGCCATCTTACCATATGTGGTAGATGTGTGAGGGACCGCATTAAGTTTGAGGTTGGCGGAAAAGTGTTTTAGTGATGCTTCTCCTCATTAGTTGGCAGCCGAGATTTGAGGATGTATACACCAATATTGGGGACAACTAGAATGTATGCACAAAGAAATGGGGACATCTAGAATGTATGCACCAATGCAGGGACATCAGGACCAATTCGTATATATTTTTCCAAGTAAGCTCATGGAAGCTAGGTATGTATTCATGTATCCATTTCTATGGAAAGTTGTAAAAGTAAAACGTTTCATGAGAACAAGTTATCTAAAATCAATACATTGGAAAGTTGTAATACTTTGTTGTGGTGCAATGGGAAAGTTTGGAACGATGTTGTTTCAATGTGCATCTTATTCTTGTTTTTGAAAAGAAAAATTTTATTGCTAAGTGTTGGCATCATAGTTCATTTACTTGAGGTTAAAAACGTAGTGAAATTTTTCAGGTAGAACAATGGGCATATTACAATCAGGATGAAAAGCAAAAGAGAAAAGTATGAACAAAGAGTTAGCAAAATAGGATATAAAGAGGAAAGGAGGGTGGAAAGGAAAGAAGACACAAGTCCCAAAAATAAATAAATAATGGGGGTAAGAGATTGCAAGGAGGAGAAGGGAGTGAGGAAAAACCTCAAACAAATTAAATGCTAAGCTAAAAACCCAAATAAAATAGAAGACAAGGCTAAATAATTGAAATAAAGGCTCAAGGAAAGGGTGAAGGATAAAAAATAAAAAGATATTATGTTAATAAAGCACAAGAATGAAAATAAAGGGAAAATTATAAAGGGGGCACCAACAAAGCAAAGGCAAATGAATCAAGAGAAAAGATAAAAGGTAAATAAAAGACCTAACAAAAATTGTAAACACTAAGAAAAAACCAAAACTCAAAAAATTAAAGATAAAAGGGTTAAAAATTAAATTATTATAGTCTATTATATGAAGCTCAAATGAGGAAGAACAAAAAACAAATAAAAGGACTAACACAAAAGGAGGAAAAGATCAAATTAAGAAGGAAAGAAAAAGAGGAAGGAAGAGCAAAAAGGAGAGATTAACAAAGGAAAATAAAAGAAAAAGAATCATCTAAACCCAAAAAGGAAGCGACAATGTAAAGACAAGGAAAGAAAAACTAAGAAATACAAGACTCAAATAAATAAAGATAAAAAGGTTAAAATAAAAACGATATATTAGACTATAAAATATTATGGTCTATTATATGAAGCAAGAAAATGAAGGAAAAAACCTAAAATTAAGACTCTAAAAGAAAGCAATAAAGTTCAAAAATTAAGGACTAAGAAGGACTAAATAAGGGAGAAAAAATTAAATTAACAACTACCAATGAATAAAAAATAAGTATAACAGAGAAAAGAAAAAACCTAAGAAAGAAGGAACTTGAGAACACAAAGAACAAGGCAAGAAATTAAAGAGGAATAATGCAAAAAGAAAAAGATGGCTTAAAGAAATGAAAAGCAAAGAAAGAAGGGTAAAGAAAAAGAAGCTTAAAAAACTATAAAGCAACAAAAATTTAAGGGAATAATAAATAAAAATAAATAAATAAATAAAAGCACACAGATAAAACTCGAGAACACAAAGAAATAGAAGTTCAGACTGGACAATTAGGACCAAACAAATAGGTTACTTGATGGATTCCAAAACCCCATAGCAGTGCACCAATAGCAGAAATCTTGACCTGGGGGCAGTGGAAAAGACAGGCAGCAAGCTGGACAGACATTCTCATAATATTTCTGCAATGTCATATTCATAACAATGTTGTGATGGAGCACCATGGACATATGATAGTGCTGATGTAGTAACCACAGGCCAAGATTCATCAGAAATCAGCACATCAGTCAGCATTGAGGATGACAGCATGAGAGATGTGTTCTTGGTAGGGCTAGTGTCACAACATGGTACACATGTCCCTTACATGCTTGTTTCCCTTTCCAATCTTTTTGCACCAGCAGACCTTATATCAATCGGAAGTGGAACATTAAAGATCACACAGATGCTAGTATGGTCAACACCAATATTAATTCCACCCATGAGATTAGCAATGTTTCCAACCTTAATATGGTAGATACTAAGGTAAATTCAGAGTCCAATACTATTAATACTAGTATTAATAATATCATTAATGTGGATGTAAAAAGTGTTAGTTTTATGATCAGATTTAATGCACAGAAAATTAATTTAAAATCAGACCAAATAACACAGCAGATACCCTGGGAAAACCCTCCTCTTGAGGGAGAAAAACCCAGCAACAAATATATCTCTTATATATATGAGCAATGGCAACAAGTCTCTTTACAATGAGGCCACACACAAGGCCAATAATCAGCACCAACAATGATGTAACACAAACTAATAGTCTGCCCTTCAATCTGCACTTGAATAGACTCACAATCTGCCTTAGAATAATTCGCACTTGAGAAGGAGATTGAACTTGCTTGATACACAAATGAGAGAAAGTGACTTTCTATATGTACATGTTGCTTAGAGGGGTTGCACCTTTTCAAGGACAAGGTCGGCCACCATAAAAATAATTACAAATAATAAATAATAATTACAAAGGAGGTCGGCCATCTTAGAGATATGTTGCCATTAAATAATCACAAATAATTAAGGAAGTATGAAGCCCGAAGCTGCAATAACATCAACAAAAAGGAATATGTATAGAAATAGCATAGAATACACCCAAGATATGATAAACGTAGAAAGGGCTGACATGGTTAATTGCAATAGCTTTGTGGTGCATGCAACCTAGGCCTTCATGGTGCAAAGGAAGTCTAATGTTGATGTTTTTGTGTTTAAGTCATGTTCTTGTTTGTAATAACGTCTTTAAGACCATTTCTTATGTTTGTAGTCATTTTGGAGTCAATTTGGTAAAATTTGTAAAAGTTGCAAAAAGTTGCAAAAGTTGTCAAAGCAACTTTGCATTTTTGCGTTTTTGGGAAGTTGAACGGTTGGGGAGTTGAAAGACAATTAGGATCGGTTGGTTTTAGTTTGGAAATGCTTAAATAAGCCTTGTGAAGGCCAAGACAAGTTTGGGGTGTGAAGTTTTGTGTTAAGCAATAAGAAAACTCTATTTTTCTGCATTTTAAAGCTTAAATTTGCTGCTCCACAGACTTGTACAATTATGTACGGCCTGTAAATGTTCTAACTTGAATTGGGATTGATGAAGCATTGAATCCTCTGTCATTTGCAATTGGTCTCATCGTTTTTCATCAGGTTTGAAGCATGTTAGAGTAGTTTTTCTGAAAGTTGCTTGAAACCCTCATTTAGGGTGTGTTTTGACAGCAAATTATGAAGTTCTACCCATTCCACTGATGAACCAGCCTTAAACTCGGTGGAATGGGTGTAGAATGTAGATATGTTAGGTTTTTGTGTTCTTGATGTTTGCAAGAGCAGGAGAGGAAGATTGAAGCAAATTTGTTGATGCCCTAATCAGAAAACCTCATGTTTTGGGCATAGAAGTTGCATAAGAGTTAGGGTTTGTAGAAGAGCTCTTGGGAAATGGTTTGAAGGGGTTGGAATTGTTGAGGCAGGCTATTTGTGACATGTCTGAGCTATTGGAATGAAGGTTTCTGGTTTGGGTTTTGAAAACCTTGTTGTTGCTCATTCAAACAAGCCTAATTAGGCCTAGTTTAAAGCATAGCAGTCAAAATTAGCCCTTGGTGTTTCAAAACAACCTCACCTACAAATTTGGTATGTTGTCAAATGCCATAAAGGGTACTCAAAACTGTGTTCATATTCTAGGTATGAAGTATGGTTAGGAAATTGTGTTGAGAAAACCACTTTTGAAGTACTACTAGAGGATTGAGGGTTAGTGAGCAAAAACCCATCATTTGATGATTTGAACCTTGAAAGTTTGCTTCATTGAAACATTTGCAAGATTGTCCACCCTGCTCTACATCACTTTGGTTAGCATGGTGCAGAGTCCAGACAATGTAGTCAGCCTCTCCTCCATGGAAGTCAAGGCATTCTCCCTTAGTTAACTTCACAGAGACCTTAGCTTTGCCATCACCCTGCAAAGTTTTACTTGAGAAACTAACAAATGGCATATAAAGTGCAATAGACGACTCACCTGACCACTTATCTGAAGCGCTTAGTTGTTTCATAATACCAAGAAAGACCAAAGTACCAAGTAGAAATATCACCAAGGAAAAAACCAAGCATTTAAGAAACTTATGATAACAAGGACCCAATTGTACTTAAAGAAGACAAGGGCAATTAAACAATAATACTTAACACAGTGGAATGCATTGAAAAGATGAGGGACCATCTGAATAATAGCGGTAGCTACAAACAAGTACAAAAAGATCCATTAAAGAAGGTCATAAGGAAGGTGACAGAATTGATCAATAAAAAAAGGTGACCAAGTTGATTTTCTCATTGACCAATGAGATTAAATCTGCACTGATTCTGAAGGACCTTATCATGCCGAAGACTTGTGGGCAACTTAGTTAACTTCACAAAGGCCTTAGCTTTGCCATCACAATGCATAGCATTTCACTTGAGAAACTAATGAATGGCATATAAAGTGCAATAGAGTGCTCACCTTGCCACTTATCTGAAGAAATTAGTTGTCCAGTGATACTGAGAAAGACCAAACTACCAAGAAGCAACATCACCAAGGAAAAATACCGAGCATTTAAGAAACTTATAATAACATGGACCCAATTGTGCTTAAAGAAGATTTGTGGGCAGCTGAGATACACGAGCCCAGGATCCCCCTCATTTCGATTGTGTGTAGTACAAACTCACCTAACTAGCTAGCTACTAGCTAAGGAGCTGGATCCTTTTGTAGGTAACACTTCTTCCTTCATCAAGAATTTTGTCCTTATGTACTGTACATGTGAAGAAACAAACTTATGGGTCTGCTTTGATGTGGCCTTTCTCTTCAATGAAACCCTGTTGAACAAAAGCACTTGAAGCTTTTAGGGAGATTGATGAGGAGGCGACTATGAGATTAGTGATTTTTTGCTTAAGATCAACATATTTTAGCTTCTTCAGAGATATTTATGTACAAGCAATAGGTGTAGTCATGGGCTCACCTCCCTCAACTGGCAAACTTATTTATGGAAAAAAATGAATGGGCTGCATTAGAATCCTCTCACTCGAAACCTAAGCCATGGTCTAATAATGTGAATGAAATAAATGTAAACTGGCCGTATGGTAAAGAGTTGCTTGAAAATTTCTTGATGCACTTGAATGCTCAGTCCAAGCACATTCAATTCCTGATGAAAGTTAAAGAAAACCATTGTCAACCCGTCCTAGATGTCTTAATCACCAAAAAAAAACTAATGGATCTCTCTCCCAAAAGGTCTACAAGAAAAAGGCATACAAATGTCAAATTAGAGTAGATTCCCACCAACCTATATCACAAAACGCCAAAGTGATGAACACCCTATTTACTAGAGTTCTCAAAATTGCTGACTCAGAACACTTACAGAATGACAATAAATATCTTAAAACATCTCTAAAGAAGAATGATTTAAAAACTGGCAAATCAAAATAGCCCCCACACGAGCAAAAAGAGATAGGACTCCCAGGAATGACGAGGAAAATGTGGAGAAGAAAGCTTTCTTACCTCATATTCAAGATACTACAGGAAAACTTGCTACGATTTTTAAGAAAACAAGCACAATACTGTAATTCAAACCTTTCAAGACCTTACAAACAGCCTTAGAAGTGTCAGACTCAGAGACAATTGGAAGCAATAATTAGAGAAGGTGTTAATGAGATTCCTTGCAGGTGGTATTCCATGTATTGGTGAGGTAGATCTTATCTTTCCAGACAAGAATCAAACGGCCTGCTTCAGACATTTTATGTAGGGTCAAACAATATATGCTAACTGAACATGAGAGGAGCACCAATCACCCCATCAATATCAGGGATGCAAAAATTCTATATTTATAGTGTTACAAGAAAACTAGAGAAATAAGGCAAGCCATAGAAATAAAGGACCAGCAAATATTCTTAACAAAGATTGTGAATGGAAGCTCAGTCATTATTGCTGACCTTCAAAAATGTAAGCTAAGCCATAATCTAAACATAGAGGGCTAATTTATACATTTATAAGTAAAAAATTGGACTTTGTAAGCTAGCTATATAATTTCTTAATTAGTTGATCTAATTAATCAATTAATTTAGAAGTTAACCTAGTGTCCAAGGGATCGAGCTTAATTTGTTAAAGTGTTGGGTTCTCATTGTAGAGACCCAAGTTCAAATCCCCATAGGGACATTTAATGTGGAACTCTAAGTTGTGACTTTGGTCTCCCATAGTTGGCTTCTAATATGGATGTGCTTTGTAAATAAGTAGATTTCTAGGTAATGGCACTCGGTCTTCCATTGGTGATTTCTAGTGTGTTTGCTTACAAGTAACTTGTATTAGTCTCTAGTAAGTGCTTACACGGGCTTGTATTGGTCTCATATTGATGCCCATATGAGCAGAATATTTGTAAAAAATCTGCAATATTAAAGAAAAAAATTAACCCAGTCATCAACAGCACCCATCCCCACAGCCTCCTCTTAACTTTTTTCTCCATCCTCCATCTTATTTCTAACCTTACCTTTAATCTGGATGACCTACTACCTCCCTTCTTTTAAAACAATACTTATACAAATCAATATTCTTTTCTTTTGCTCGAGCATTGGCTTCAAATTTATCACTAATGATCTTGTACAGAAACCCAAAACATCAGGCAATACAAAAGTTACACAGTTGATTACACAAGATCCTCACGCAGTTAGACTGTGAGCAATCACTCAAAAACAAAAGATTAATAATATTACAAAGAGATCTGAGTCAAGGTACTCACATATCTGGTATTAATCCACCTTGAGTGACTAAATCATACTCATATCAGTTATCTGCATCGAGCATGCCATCCCCTGAATGGTAGACTGTTAAATGTTAATTGCTTGGCAGATTACCGACTTGGATGGGCCTTAAAAGTTCTCTATATCTTCAAAACTAATCACCACTGGTTATCATTAGATTTGAATAGAAAAATTTCGCGTCTCCACCAAATACATTGGCCATTATAGAATTCAAAATCAGTTCTAAGCAATCAGGGGAAATCACAGAAGAACAGTGTTCATTTAGGATCGTAGAACTTATGGTGCAGTGTTGCTTTTAGAATCAGAGATGGCACTTAAAACCCGGGAAGCAGAGGTATATGGAAATAAAGGCATAAGGAAAAAGGAACGGTAGAGTCAGGAATTGACAGAAAATTGGGCACATTTTGATAGGGTACTAGGAGGAAGCAGTAAAAACTTGGGGAAACTTCTATAGGAAAGGGCAAGGAAATGTGTGAAAGATAGAAAGCGGAAAGAAATGAAATTGAAATTTTTAGCAAAAGATTTTAAAATCAAAATATCAGAGTTTTAATCACCAAAACCCAACTCTATTGCGATATTAAAGTTTAAGCCTCGCCAACAACCATACTTAATGGAAAGTGTAAAGAATGCAACAAAAATCGACTTCAACACTAGAATAAATGAAACAGTCCCTAAAGCTACAAAGTTCCCACACATTACAATCATGTCTAAACTGGGTTTGCTTTAATGGGCATGTGGAGCAATACCACGATGTTTTCCAGCAGTGAATCCTAGCGTTCTCTTCTTTAGATTGTTTATCTTGTACACAATGTAGGCTTAGAAGCAAATGTAGAACACTTGCCAACATGGATCAAAGAGAGATCTAACTACAGCAATTCATTACCAACAAGAAACCGAAATAAATGTTCAATCCTGCAGCCACATTACGATCGATAACCAAGCACAAGTTGCCAAAACACAATTGTGGCTCTTCAGATTTGATCAATTATGCTTTAGTTATATTTCTTTACAAGGACCCACATTCAGAAAACAGATTTGGTACACATAGAATTTCAAGGAGAACGAAATTGAGATGTAATTGCAATCTTACCAAAGGCATATACATTGATGTTCTTAAGGCCAAATATACTCTTCCTCCTTACTCCAACTCCAGCCAACTGCTTGGTCTCATCCAAGGAAGATGGAAAAGAAACTCCTGTATTGGGTTCCACCCTCGCGCTGTCACTGTGGGCAACCTCAGCTGTCAAGGACATGCATGCCAGGGACCCCCAAAGATAACCAGAGCTGCTTCTCCTTGTTTTATCCTCAGTGTAAGCCTCCCAAAGATTCTTTACCAGCCACCTCCTTTGCTTGGCAAGCTGGGGAGCCACAGCCAGACCCACTCCAATTCCCACACTTAAAGTCACTGCTAACTGCCTCTTAAAATTATGATTAGAAATGGGTTTTGAAGGTAGTGTTGGAAGTAGAGGAAATTTTAACGAGGCCATTGTTTATGAATTGGATGCAGAGCAAAGTGGGTTTGTGTTGTTAGTTTTATAAAGATGATGACCAGGTTAGAGATCGGTGAAAACGAGGCCCCATCTTGTGTGGACAAGAAGATTTTACAGCTTGTGTAGACGGTGCTACTTCATTCCGTGCAGCTTGGCACGAATCTACACCGTCCCTACCCCAGTCGTTTCAGCCAATGAAGTGGGCTGTATTGTCGGTTTTGCTATGTTATAACGTTAATTTGGGCCGGCAACTGTGCCACTAGACAAAGAACATTGAATTTACATGATTGTAGATACTGTCTTACACCAACCTATGACAATTTTTCTCACATTTTTTTCAAGAACGTGCAATAACTCTTCTAGCTACCTCCACCTACGAGATTGTCTACCTCCAAATTGTATTTTAGGGAAAGGGACTAATACCTACTAGCAATTGCACCCGGGTGTGCAATGGGTACGCCGAAGAGGTGTGGAAGGTCAATTAGGGAAAATTTTGGTATATTTGTTTGCATATATTTTGTAGTACATGAGGTCAGTTGGTAGATCATTTAGAAATTGATGTTGTTTGTGCAAGAAAGGTTTCAATGGAGAAGTGATAGTTACAAATTAACTATGCATCCTCTTAAATTGATCCAAACATGACTAAAACAAAACCTCTAAATAGGAAGATACTCAATCTCCATTACCAACATGCTCATGTATTGTTTGCAATAGAGAGAAAGAGGGGGAAATAGAGGGGGGGAGAGGGATATAAATATGGACATATAGAGGGGGAAAGAGTGAGAGAGAGAGGGGTAAGGAGATAGAGATAGAGAGGAAGATAGATATGGATATGGAGATGGAGATGGAGATGGAGATGCATATGGAAAGAGGGATATTAAGAGAGGGGGAGGAAGAGATAAAGAGAGATAGAGATGGAACAAACAACTATATAGAGAGGGAGAGAGGGATAGATATATGTGTAGAGAGAGATGGAGAGGTAAATATATATAGATATGGAGGTCTAGGAAGAGGGAGAGGAAGAGAGAGATGAATGGATAGAGAGAGGGAGACATGTCTAGAGATAAGAGGGGGAGAGAGGAAGATAGAGGTAGAGATGTATATAGAGGGAGAGAGGAAGAGGGGGAGAAATAGATAGAGAGATAGAGAGGTAGAGAGAGATAAATATATAGAGATAAGGAGATAGAGAAGAAGAATTAGAGAGGAAGAATAGAGAGATATAGATGAAGAGATAGAGATATAAGGAGATATAGAGAGAGGGGGAGAGGGAGAGACAAAGAAAAATAAATAGAAGTAAATAAAGAAAAATAGAAATAGAGAGAGGCAGAGAGAAATGGGGGAGAGAGAGAGAGAGAGAGAGAGGGAGAGACAAAGATATATGTGAATAAAAAGAGAGATAGAGATATATGGGAAGAGAAAGGGAGAGGTGCAGGTAGAGAGATAGACAAGGGATAGGTAGGGAGTGAGGGAGGGAGAGATGAGGGGAGATAAAGAGAGGGATAGATAGAGAGAGTGAGGGGGAGATATATGTAGAGGAGGGAGAGAGAGAAGAGGGGGAGACATGGAGAGAGATGGGTATAGAGGGAGAGATAACTCAGTATAAAGAGAGGGAGAGGTATGGATAATGAGATATAGATAAAGAGAGAGAAAGAGAGAGATATGTAGAGGAGGGAGAGAGAGAAGAGGGGGAGGCATGGAGAGAGATGGGTATAGAGGGAGAGATAACTCAGTATAAAGAGAGGGAGAGGTAGAGATAATGGGATATAGATAAAGAGGGGGAGGGAAAGATGAGGAGATAAAGATAAAGGGGGCAAGGGTGATAGATAAGGTGATAGAGATAAGAGATAGAGAGAGGTATAGAGAGAGAGGGAGAGAGATGAAGAGGGGGATGATAGAGAGATAGATATAGATATAGGGTGGGAGAAATAGGGAGTGTGTATATGAGTGAGAGAGAGATATGGAGAGAGATGGAGATGGAGATAGACATCTAAATAGATAGAGAGGGAGGGAGAGGAGGGAAAGGAAGGGAGAGAAATAGAGAAAGGAGAGAGGATAAGTAGAGACATATAAAGAGTGATTTATAGGGAGAGGGAGAGAAAGGGAGAGATAAAGATAGAAAGAGGGAGAGATAGAGAGATAAAAATCACACGTTGGCATACAATGAGTATTTCAAAGATGTGTGGTAGGTCAATTGGAATTTTTTCTCCATTACCAATAGTATTGAATGTTATATTTGCAATAAGGAGAGATAAAGGAGGGGAAGAGCGAGAGAGAGAGGGGGGGTAAGGAGATAGAGATAGAGTTGAAGATAATAATAAGATTGAGATAGGAAGTGATATATAGAGAGATATGTGGAGAGAGGGAGAGATATAGGGGTAGAGGGATGGAGAGATAATGAGATAGAGATAGAGGAACAAATGGAAGAAGAAATATGGAGATAGAGATAGAGAGACATATTTATTTATATTATTTACAAAACTGCTACATGCAAAGAGGTGAAATACATTGACTACGACTTTATGACTACTTGCCTGATTTGTAAGTTTTATTACAAATTAACTCATATCTAGTAATTAAAATATTACATGTAATTGTTAATTTGACAGACAAATAAAATCAGTACACTTTATCTTTCAATGTTCACCTCTCTCACATGATAGATAGACTATCTAAGAATAGCTCCAACTCCAAACTATAAATAAATGATGCTAAGATTAGTTAAAAAATAATAATAACAAACTCATAATATCTTCTAATCTTTGAAATCCATAATGAACTATTTTTAATGAAGGGTAAAAATAGTTTTTTTCTAAAGTTACAATTCTAGATGATTCTAATGGAATTTTCATGTAAATTTTTTATTCTAATAAAATTTAGCAAACCTCTTGAGACTCCAAAACTTTAACAATTTGATATTTTTTATCTTTTGAATCTAACAACTCCTCAATATTGCTATAAACTAATAGACTTGTCCCCTTTCATTTTCTTTATATTCCAATTACTGAACATACTTCTTTATACACTTACATTGAATATATATATGCCCTATGCAATGTGTGACTCTTAAAGTCTTGAATTAGAATTAGACTTAGAACACACTTTTAGCGAGGATTGTTGATTTTAATAAGTAGCAGTCTATCTGATAAAGGGGCACCAAACTTTCAAATGTCTGCTCAAATCTAATTTGGATTCCGACACGGCCTCCTCATTCTCATTAACATACTAAAATTCAAAAACATAGTAATTAATTAAACACAATTTTCCCAAAAACTTTCCACCTATTAAAAATTTTGTACTTCCCACTAAAAAGTTTGGTTTGTTTTTCCATCAATAAAAACATAAATTTTCAAAAAAAATTCAATACAATTCTGATGATTTTTGTTGTCATCCTTATTCACTCTGGCGCTATTCACTTATGATTGCTAGATCGTCGTTTTGTCCCGAGCTGACTTCCACATTTTCTTTGCTGACTGGGCAATGACCTTTTCTGAGCTGGTTTTCATAGTTTACTACCTATCCAATTTTTCTAATGGTGGAATTTCCTTGACTTCCCCATAGCTTTTAAATGAGCAAGGGAAAATTTTGTTTCTTTTTTTTATATTTGAATCTTCTAATGGGCTGGGAGGGTGTGTGGTTGGTAGGTGGCATTCTGCAAAGCAATTCACGTGTTGCGTCTCTGCCACCACATTTTGCATGCATGTAGGGAGCTCAATAATCTAGTAGCTCTAAAACACCGATATTTTTAGATCTACTTTTCGTTTATTGTGAATAGATTGAAGCAGCAGCTGTGGTGAGATTGTCCTGCAATCTCTGCCCATTTTTACTTATCAGCATTGTCCACTACATAAGACCATTTGTGCAAAATCTTGAGGTAAGTCACTTGCCATGGTTTGAGCGAGTTTTTTGGTGTGAATCTGCACACATCTAAATCATTTCTAGTTGTTTTTTATTTCATTCTAAAACAATTATGTTGTTATCATCTAAATGAAGATGGTCTGATAGCTCTGGAAACGATTGCTTTTACAGCATCAGCAGTAACATTCAATGCCGGTGGGTTCTATGTTACCATCCTAATCCATTACAATCTTAACCTAATGAAAATTTCTGTGGGTTTTGCTTCATATTAGACTTCATGTTGTTGATTGATTTTAATGTTATCAACATCTTCAAGCACTTTTTGGATTCATGTGGCAACGATCTTGCTGCTGCAATCAAAAGTTTGAATGAATTACAGTTAGCATCGAATGAGAGAGATTCCTCTTTTGGAATAACCTCTTCTGGCGTTTTATGATTTTTCGCTACCGCCTCATATAAACAAAGGCATGGATACTGCTTTTTTAGTGCCTTATTTTTGGCTGTTTTTGGCCATTTTTTATTGCTTTTCCCAGTGCTATTGGTTTTCGCTCCTCCAAACTCTTCCTGGCTGGTATTGACCTTTCACTTCTTGAATTTGGCGAGCTGTAGCCTGAAAATAAGTTTCTTCTCCAATTTGGCGAGCCGCAGCCTGAAAATAAGGTTTACACGAGGGTTTTCGAGTATTTGCTCTGCAGACTTCTGCAGCTTTGAACTCTACAACACAGAACCCACCTGTATTTATGTAATGGATCAGGATGGTAACATAGAACCCACCGGTATTGAATGGATACCAGCTACTGCTGATGTTGTATTTCTTAGGTGGAGCTGTTAATGTCTTAGAGGAGTAAAAGCTCGGCTATTGTAGTGCAGGCTGGGAAAATAGCGGAGGTGATATCTCTGCCAGAAAAATGTTAACAGTCAAGGAAATTTAACCGGCAAAGCAAAAAAGTAACCATCAAAGTCATCATCGGGATTTTCACCGGCACTGTAAAAATGAACGGTCAAATTCAATTTAATCGTCTCCGGACGTGACAGAGCCGTTGATCAAGCAAATTAGCTTGGTCTACTTCAACAAATAGGTAACGCCTTCGGCGTAACCAGTAAAGTAGGCCCCACTCCTACTAAGAAAAGCTGGCCCTCACTCCTCATACGTTCAAAGATAAGTAAAGGATAAACACGAATACGTGTGCGTAAGCAGGACACCTTGGAACTACGTGTGGAGGAATTTACGGCGGGAATCAAATGGAAAGTCTTTTATTCTTTTTTTCACCGTAGAAGTTGATCGACGGCTATGGGCAATTCAACCGTAATGCATCCCTTCTCGAGCAGCGTCCACCGTGGATGGACAAAGTCAGTGGCTATTTTCAAATAGGAGACACCTTCGGCGTAATAAGGGCAAAGAGAGAATAAATAAATATCATAAGCAGTTGAAATTTATTCTAGATTAAGTTTATTTATTTATTTTTAATAGAGAAGAATGAGAGTTTAGTCTAATAATTTGGAGCTTAGTTTTTAATAGGGTGAACCCCTCATAACCTCTCAAGCGATGTGTAATAGATCCTCATCCACATCACGAATAATCAAGAGTTGAACTTGCGACTTGGGCTACCTAAAGCAACAACAAAGACTAAGTGAGCTAACTATGGGAGTTGATTAAGTGTTAAGTTGAGATAAATATATTGAATTAAATGTTTTGAAAAATAACAATGATATTTAGTTGGAAATTTAATATAAATATATTGTGATAGATGCTTGTGGATGATTTGTTAAGATGAGTGAAATTTAGTGATTGATATATAAATGTTTTGGAACCTATAAAGTCATTGTGTGTCTTTCAAATCACTATTGCAATTATAGGATCAATCATGCACCTATGAATCTAACCTACACAAATGTGTATCTGATCTATGTACATAAATTTTATTTTTATAAATCCCTAAATGTTCACTCTTAATTTGTTATAAATTTATATTTTTTTTTTCCATAAAAATTGCATTGTATGTGTGGAGCTTTTATTCGCTCCAAACATTTTTATATGTTATATCTAATCTTTTCGGCCTTGCAAGTTTCTTGTTGTTACTGTTTTTGGTCTTTGTTGTCGGCCTGACCACGTGTCACGTTGGTGCACTTTTGTAAGGGTTGCAAGGTTCTTTTTGCTAAAAGGCGCACAATTGTGCCACATAGTGGTTGCATGATTTTTTGATATTGCATCACTATCATACATGGAATGAGACATGTGGATGCTCTGTGGGGTTTTTCACCAAGCAGCTCAAAGGAGTTTTGAGAAATGCCCACCATTGCACCACGTGGCCCGAATTTTGTCAAACAAAGTTCTACAGTGTCGGGAATGGCATATATAAAGAGCATTGTCAGGTGTTGATGTTTTTTGCCTTCTCCAAGCGATCCCAGGTTTTGGTATCCACTTGATGATGCCATTGCTACTCGTAGACAATTAGATCATATTTTTTCCAGTCAAAGTTTTCACAATGCCACAATTTTTCTTTAATACAAAAGATTTTTAGCTGCTCCTAGATTTCCAAATCAACAAGTTGTTACACAAATCATTAGATGAAGCAGCTCAAATTTTATTGCCCATATTTTTATAATCCAATCTGATCTTTTCAAGGTTTTGGGGCAACATTTTATCGCCACCTGTAAGGGCTTTTTGTTAAGGTGGTGAAGAGTTTTTTTTGCTTGTTTGCTTCCCTTATCTTATAAAAGGGAATTTCTAAGCCTCACAAGATATAGAACAAATAGGAGGTAGAAGATTTCAAGTACAAGATTTGTGTTTCCTTGTATCAATTTTGTAATTAATTATCAAGATAGTTATTCGAATCAGTTATCTAACCTTAGCATCTTTTGTATTGTTTTCCAAATCAAGTAATAGGAGGAGATGTATTAAACTGTGCCTATATGGCCTTTATCTTACATTTTATTCTATGTTCGCACAAATTCATGCTTTGTGTCATTTTTATATTTTGGATTAGTCTTGATAATTAATTCTTAGTTCTAGTTTTTATGTTTTCTAACTTAGATCTATAGTGAATTAGATCATGTTTTGATACTCTTTTGTTACCTATTAAAATTGTGTTAGATCTCATACTATGTTATTTGGGAAAAATAAATATGTAAGGGTTTGAAGCATCATATTTGTTTTCACATGGTTATGTTGAACCTTAGTGGGTGCTTCCCACGAAAGGATCTAAATGACTTCTTTGTGCTCATATAGGTCTTATTTGTTTGTTCTCCTTTCAAAAATGAAGGTTCTATGGCATTATGTGTTCATTTAATCAGAATTAAGAACTTGTTGGGACTTTTGAAATGTTGTAAAACTTTTTTGGCACATCACCCTAGTTAAGTTTTATGTTTTGCATTTCCTTCTCCCTTTTCCCGGATAGAAAAGAAGAGTCAACTTCTTTAAAAATCTCAAAGGTCATTCAATAGAGTGCAATTGGTCCCCCATCTACTGAATTTCCCATAAGGTTGTTCAGAGAGGCACGAGATTTTGCGATCAACAGTTATTTTTATGGCACATCTAGTGGGACCCAAAGATCTTTCACAACATCTGATACCCAGCCTTGAAGAGGCACTCAAATCGGATCAATAAAGGAGGTTACAAATAGAGTCAGTGGACTCTTGCCCAGAATCCAAACAAGGACATAATCTTCTAAAGGTAACTTCCAATACTCTCAATTATCATCTTTTTCTCCTCCGAGGAGACATGTTACAAGTTTTGTATCGCCTATTATAAATAGAGTCAGAAGTACAAGCCCCCAATCTAGAGGTCTATCTACTTTGTCGGTTGATAGATCTTTTCAAATTAGAACACTTGTTTTCTGCATTCATAGAGGTCTATTCTCCATGACTCTCCAACCCCCAAGAAATTTTGTGACATGGGACAGTGCTAGTCCACTCACTCCTCCTACCTCTCTAGATGTAGGGACTATTATCCCTGCTAATGCTCTAAAAGTAGTTCCAAATTTTACTGGAGAAGACTTCTAAACTCCTTCAAAACATCTCCAAGATGTAGCGAGCATTTGTACCATCCATAACATTACAGAGCATAATGTAGCTCTTAGAATTTTGGTTGCATCCTTTAAAGGAAAAGCTCAAGATTGGTATAGGTCTTTTCCTTCCAACACCATCCATACTTGGGATGAGCTGGGAAATAAATTATTTGAGCTCTTTGTGAAAAAAGACCGCTCATCTCTATTACAACGGTTAGTAACAATCAAGAGAGTGCCTCAAGAGGCCATGATGGACTTCAACACCGGGTTCCACAAAAATTGGAAAAGGATTCCTACAATGACCAAACCTTCGCCAACTATAGCATTCATGTTTTACTTAAAATCCTTTAATTCTAATATCGTAGTCATGGTATATTCACTCGAAGGCGACATCCTACTTAATGCATATGATCTAGCCATCAAAGTAGAAAATACTTTGATAAATGTTGGGAAACTCCCACCACAACTACCAATGTCGATGTTCACGAAAATATCTAGCAAAACATGAGAGGAAATAGCCCCTAGTACGTCTGCTACACCTCTACCATCAATGTATGTGTACCCTAGTGCACAAGCAAGCACATCAAGATCTTCTCTAGCCGTGGAGATTAACAACATCAAAAATCTACTAAGGATTGTTTCTAATGAGCTAATTAGCATAAAGCACCAACAAGTGGCACCCCTGAAGCCTCCCCCTCAAAATTACCAAGGGGGAAGATCACCCTTCTAGCATAATTCATATCAAGGATCTCTAAGAGGGAACAACCAGACATAGTCATTAGGCCAGATAGTCCCAATAACCACTCCACTCTAGACCATTAAGTCTAGCACAAGCAAGGACTTAGTCCTGAACTTGCAAAAGACATAAATGCTTGGTGATTTCCATGTAATGATACCCACACGCCTTGAAACCATCCAAGAGGAAATCTCCAACAAAGGGTGGTGCAACAAAGGAGCCAAGGTATCCCTCTAAATGTGGGAAGTTATCAGTCCCTTGGGATATAAAATGCCAAACTCGGTGCTTAGATGCAAGGTATGTCTTTGGAACAAGAGACAGATATCTCCCCCGACCAAGCGCTTTTCTCTTGGATGGAGGGAGAATAATCAATGTTTGCAAATGAAGTTCTAACAACAAGAGCCCTGTGAGTTTAGTCGGATTACAACACCCATTCAAAAACAAGACTCACTAGAGAGTATGTACCACAGTCACAACCTCAAGTTCAACAGTCACAACCGCAACAAAAAGGTCACAAACAAAGAGGTTAGTCTACCTATGATGAATCAATCCATTTTGAAACCAAGGGAGGTACCTCCATAGCCAAAGATACCCCCCATCGGATCACTCAATGTGGTAAAACAACTAAAGAAAGCTCCATCCAACATATCCTTATGGGACATTTTGGCTATCCCGAAGCAAAAGACCTTATTACATGATGCTTTAAGGAAAGAGGAGCAACTCTCACAACCAGTTTCGGTCCTAGTGTGCAACCAAGAGAGGTACAAATTACCCAATCAAGAGCCTTGGTCTTCAAAGGCAGCAACATACATGAATACTAGGGAGAAAGTGGATGGAAAAGAGGTATGTAAACTGAAACCCACCCCCTTTTTCTTAACTCTCATTATGGGGGATAAATTATTTCATAACAACAAGATAGATTCAGGCGCTAGTACCACAGTAATGCCTAAATTGGTGGTCAACACCCTAAATTTGAAATATGAGCCCCTCGAAAAGGGAATTATGTAATTAGATGGGAAAAGGTTTCATTTGTAGGCCAAATTAAAAGCCTCCCCTTAACCGTGTATTCCTTCCCAAGTCAAGCAGCCACCCAAGAGGTAGTCATAATTGACATTCCTCCCATTTTTTAGATGTGCATGTTAAGAGATTTCATAAGCAAGATTGGAGGATACCTAACTCTCGACTGGTACCACCTAATATTGAGAACCAAGCATGGCACAAAGATGAAAATATTATCCAAACCGCTACATTCTGAGCATATTGCAAAAGATGTGGTAATGAGCTTTGAAGCCACACACACATCTATTTCTAAGAAAGATATGTACTGCACCAAAATGCTAGAAGATGAGAAGGCCACAGGTGATCAGACCCCAGAGGAAGAAGTCTTGTTGAACCAATTTATAGATTTTGACCCTTTTGGAAACTTTCATGCCATTAGTCTAGTTATATATGCGATTTTTTATGAAGACAAAGTCATTCCAAAGCTGATCAAGGAACAAAAGAATTCAAGTGACCACACAAAAGATGAACACGGGTTGTAGACTTTGCACTTTGATGGTGCTAGATGTAAGATTAGCTCATGAGCAAGGATCTTCCTTATATACTCTTAAAGCTTTTTGGTTCCAATTTTCATGCACAAACAACGATGCAAAGTATGAAGGATTGGTTCATGGTCTAAAACTAGTAGAACAAATGGGCACTAAAATAATATAGGTGTTTGGATATTGTGAGCTAGTGGTAAAACAGTTCAAAGAGCAAGTGGTCACAAAAAATATTAGGATGCAATCATACCAACAAAGAGCATGGGACTTGATAGAAGGGTTCAAAGACTTCAATATCCATGTAGTCTTGAGATCACAAAATACCACCATAGATAGAATGGCCTCAATCAGCTCACAAATTGAGCCAACCTCTGATCTAACAGTGAACTGGCATTTGATGCGGGTTATATTCTGACCATCTATTCCCAACAATGATCAAAACTGGTAGGTATTTTAGGACGATGCCCAAATCACCATGTTCATCGAACAATCAGGTGAATTTGTTGAGCAATTATAGCTAAAAAATGAAGTGGCATACAAAGAACAAATAATCCAATTGAGAAGAAACAAGCTCCCAAAAGGTTTAATTACCCTCGAAAACCTTTTCAATTATGATAATGCTAGAAATAATAAGCGAAGATTTTCTACCAACAATGAATATTATGTAGACCTCGACGTCGTGAATGACCAAGAGCTCAAGGTTAGAAAGAATGTTCTATGGGTAGATAAGGAGAAGTTGAGGTCTCTATGCACCAAATATGACAAATTCATAGCTTGGACCTATGACGATCTAAAGGGTTATGACCCTAACATAATCCAACACACCATCAACTTGATTGAAGGGTCCAAACCAATCTAGAAGAAGAAACGGTTGATTAATCCGAAGGTGGAGGCTTTGATGGCTCAAGAGTTGAAGAGGTTAATCAAGTCCAGAATCATATACCCAAACAAACATTATACTTGGGTATTGAATTCAGTCTCGATTCAAAAAAGAATGGTGATATCCGACTTTGTGTAGATTTCAAGGATCTAAACTAGGCCTCTCTGAAGGATCATTATCCTCTACCTTCAATGGATAAAATCTTGTAGACTGTGGCGAGGTCACAAACGTTTTCTCCACTCGATGGATTTTCTGGTTATAACCAAGTTAATATGAAGAATGAGGACCAACATAAGACAACATTCACCACTAAATGGGGAACATTTGCATACACGAAGATGCCTTTCAACTTGACAAATGCAGGGGCAACCTTCCAACGCGCAATAGATGTCATGTTTAATGATTTGATAAACAAAATCATCCTTGTTTATCTGGACAACTTGACTGTATTTTCAAAATTTAAGGGTGATCATTTTGATCACCTAGAGAAGGTCTTCCAAAGATGCTAATAGTTCAGGGTTTCTCTAAGTCCCAATAAATGTGTTTTCAAGGTTTCGCAAGGGAAGCTACTCGACTATGTGGTCTCCAAAGAAGGAATAGCTATCGATCCCGAAAAGGTGAAGGCTATAAAAGAATTATCACAACTGGTCAACCTGAAGGGAATCCAATCTTTCCTAGGAAAGATTAATTTTGTTAGCAAGTTTATTTTGGATTTTGCAAGAATCGCAAGACCTATTACATTAATGTTGAAAAAGGGCCTGGCTTTTTAATGAACTCCAGAAGGAAAAAATGCTTTCAAAAAAGATAAAGGAATCTATTTCTACTACTCTGGTGTTAGTAAACCTAGATTTTTCAAAAGATTTTATTTAATATGTTTATAGCGGCAAGCATAGTATTTTTGTCATCCCTATGTAGAAGGATAATGAAGGAAGAAAAGAACACCCCATTGCCTTCCATTCAAGGACTCTAAAGGGATATGGGACTAGATATAATTTTTTGGAGAAACAACTCTTTGTTGTGAAGATTTTGAAAACATTTAGACACCTGGTTTCAACAAGCAAGATCATAGTCCTTGTTTCCCATGCTAGTGTGAGGGAATACATCATGGAAGGGGAAATCACTAAGAAAAGAGCCAATTGGGTCACCAAGATCCTAGAATATGACATCGAGGTCCAATGCATGAAGCTAGTCAAGGGCAGAGACCTATGTGAGTATCTCACCAAAGAACTTAGTTCGCAAACAGAAACAAAAGAAACGAATTAGTTCTTTGCAAACCAATTCGAGCCAGATGAGTCTTGGATGACCAATAGAATAAGGTTCATGCAAACCAGTAGGTACTCGACCAACATTCCTACACACAAAAGGAGATATTACAAGATACAAGGCATTGATTATTTACTAATTGTTAGATTCCTTTTTAAAAGGAATTCCAATGGTGTTCTCCTCCACTACATAGATAGAGTGCAAGCTGAAAGAGTTTTGGGTGAATTTTATAGTAGCTTAGAAGGTGAACATTTCTTCCCAAACAACTATTTCTTTGAAGATCATGCAGAAAAGTTACTATTGGCCCACCTTATTTTTAGAATGTCATGACCTAGTAAGAAAATGTCTACAATGTCAATTCTTCATCGATAAGCGAAAGAATTTTGCTATGCCATTGTGCTTGATCGCGGTAGAAGAACCTTTCACATAGTGGGGCTTAGACTTCATTGGGATGATCAATCCCATTTCCATCTCAAGACACAAGTGGATCTTAACAACATATTACTTCTCAAGATGGACGAAGATGATCCCTCTAAAGAATTCTACCAAGACTGAAATCATCAATTTTCTCAACGAACTAATAGTCTGGTTCAACTCTCCCAAAACCCTAATATTTGACAATACACGAGCCTTTATGAGAATTAGGATATCAAAGTTCACCCTTAATTATAAAGACTACCATAATACTTTGTCAAATTATTACCCGTAGGGAAATGGACTTGCAAAGTCTACAAATAAAAAATTGAACTAAATGATAAAGTGGATTGATTTGGAACATCAAAGAGATTGGCACAAACACCTACAAGTAGCCTTATGGGAAGGCCACATTACCCCAAATAAAATTCTAAAGGATTCCCATTATGAATTAGTGTATGGAAAAGAGGTAGTTCTACCTATCTCTATGGAAATTTTGACATTACAACTATTAAAGTCTTTAGAGGTCGAAGAAAACAGTGACATGGAAGTAAGGCTAGTTGAGCTGCTAAGCCTCCAAGAAGTAAGGGAAAAGGCATTTGATGCCATGGTCAACCAACAATAGGTGGTCAAGAGATGGTTTGATAAGAAGACTTCAAACCCCAATTTTAAAGAAGAAAGCCTAGTCCTAAAATATGACGAACGTGCAACCAAACCAGGGCAACACGCTAAATTTGACTCTCTATGGAAGGGGTCATTTCGCATTTCTAAATGTAAGGAAAGTAATGCTTCTGAACTAGAAGACCTTAATGGAAACACCATGGGATACCAGTGAATGGTATTCATTTAAATCTATTTAATTAGAAATTTTTTCATGGTTTGTTTTCCTTGTAAATTTTATACTTTATGTACCATATGTATAAAATTTACAAAGTACACCATTTTTGTGAGACACAAATATGTAGAAAAGAGAAAAAGAAACTATATTATATTCATATGATATCATTTACATATAGTTTTCAGGCGCCTAGGCCTATTTTTTGAGACATAAAAGAGCTTGGAGAAGCTTTGTGCAACAAAATTTACAAAGATTGATATTCTTTTTCCCAATGGCCAAAAAGTGTTAAAAATGTCAGCGTAGACGATGCAAAGCTTCAACACAGTGACCATGGCTAGCACAAAACATGACATATTTTTCTAAGGACGGTGGTAGAAACTCCAACTAAAAAGAAAGCAATTCTAAAAAAAATTGACACAAAGTCAGTCTTCAATTTGCACCACCGCTCCTCTCAGTTGGTATACTAGGTCATGAAATTCAATGTACCACTTCACACCATAGACTGGCTCAACATTGTTCTCATGAAGAAGGAAGGAGCTAGCAGGCCTCGCCTATTGGCGATGTTGCTCCAATGTCATGGTTTGAAAACTAGAGAGCAGAGGTAGCCACGACACCATTTTGACATTGTCGACATGACATTGGAGGTCCATGGATGAAGGGATGTGGAGGCCCAGAACAACCACATCAATAATCTCTTCCAAACCCACCAGATAGTCTTTTGAGAACATGGTCTTTGATAGCTCCAACACATAGGGCTTGCGGATGTTCAGATCCAGCAGTGATGCCACGAACCACGAGATAATGTCTATGTTTGCACGATAGTGGTTCGCATCAGAGATAAAATTTGCATCTAGCACCCACTTAAAGGTAGTGACGATTAAGCAGTTCTTAGTTTTCAAGAGCTGCTTAATCCTCTTATTTGTAATCTCTCCTATAAAGGCCACTTGATTCTTCCTACCCAAAAGCCTAATTGGAGTACCCATACCTTTCAGATGTAGAAAGAAAGCTTGTAAATTGAGAAGTGATTTTCATTATGGGATAGGAGGCACTTTATAGAGAAAAAAAATCAAAAAATTCTCAAATGAAAATATTTTCTCTGTCAAAAGGACAACAAGAAATGCAACTTGGTGATCTGTTGTAAAAGGTAATTGTACAAAGGAGGATTCATAAAATCTCTTAATGATCAATACAAGCATTGGCATTAATGCCAGTCATGATGCCTTTCTCCATGTGTCATGTTGCCTTCTTGCTTGTTAACTAGCATTACCATGTGAAAAGATCGATATTAATGCCACCTCCTGCCTATTTAATGCAAATGTCTTCTTAGATTACACCTCCCATTTTTCAATGTTGTCCTTCTTTAAAAAATGATATATGGAAAGTACCTAAATTCCCTTCCTAAAGTGGAGTTTACATTTCCCAAAAACAAGCATTTAATGTGCACATATCACCCCATTGGTAGCACTCCAAAGGTTAATCATGTCGGCCATGCATTTATTCCCAGTATAGTTTTAGGTGGTGAATATTAAAAGAGAATTAGCTAGTGAAAAGTATTCTAAGTATCAAGCTCTCAAAGCAAGGGTGAAAATTCTCTGGTGAAAAAGTAGTGTTCTAGCAAGGTTTGCTGAAATTCATGAAAAATGGCAGCTGAAGCGTCAACTTTTGGAAAAAATATTGAAATTTATTCAACTATTGCCCATTATGTTGATGTCTATGGGGACATTTCTTTTGCTAACACACAAATTCTTGAGCCGTGAAGATTTTTCCACACCAAATTCATAAAACATGGTGATCCCATCAAGTCAGGGCTAATTAAAGATTTTGCAAACAATATCTTTGACCCAAAGCTACATACAAACCCTAAGAGTCTGCAAGAGGGAGCCCTCCAAAGAAGGGTTGCTAGGTTGAAAGTAGGAAATATAGAGTCTCTTAGAGTTCGACTCTGGAACTATGGTTAGCCACAATATATGTTGCCTAGGACGCACATCTTCCCTGAGCTGGTGGACATCTACGAAACAAAACTTGACAAGAATACTGGGATCATTAGTGGTGAAAATTTAAAAAATCACCATTATTGTAGGGGCTATCAGGGATATTTTGTGTATTCCCTTTGACTGAGAGGCAAAGGAATTCTAAAGGAGAGATCCGAAGCACTTTTGGGTTGAAAGAAGAGACAAATTGACATTTTTCAACTTTGAGACTCACTGCAAGGGGACCAATGTGATGCACAGTTTCCCTTTGGAGTATAGTCAGTTCAATGATGATTTGCAAGATGTATTCACAATGCTAGCTTTTCTTTATGGCTTGGATTGTGATGATGAGGTGGAACTATATCAAATGGGTTTGGCCATCAAGCTTAAGAGGTAGAAGGGGTTTATTTGGTATGATTTCACCAAGGTAATTACCAAGAGAATACTCAAGTAGCTATGAGAATATAGCCATTCCTTCAAATTCAAGTATTCCTCTTTTCTTGTACATTTGATTTTACATCAAAACCCTAAGTTTTTTGGGAAGTACATGGCCCTAGATATTAGGGATACAACAGGGTTAGTTAAACTAGTGTCAATATGGACTCATGCTTTCAAGAACACAAGACTAGTATTCCTTCGCCAATTATTTCCTAAACCTTGCTCTCCAAGATTTGTCCCGAAATCCTCTCCTCGTCATATTTTCTTGTGAGTATTTGGCCTGGATGAGTGAACATAGGCCTCAATTTGATTATTTCTATGGGCCAAATTTTAATTTCATTAGACTACATGGATTTGTAGGAGAGCCTTATAGGTTACCTAGGTGTGTAATGGATAGAACACTTGCCCTAGAAATGTATCAGTAATTCTCAATTGTAGATGAGGCCTATGGCATTGGGAAAAAGAATTCAAAGCTTCATGTGACCCCTCTCACCTTTGGTAAATGCAAAGTGGTGCTCTCAAAGAGAGATGTAGGGAAGGAATTGATCGAAAAGTTGGTCTATCTTGGCCTTGGTCTCATCTATGATACATGGAAGTATAATCTAGATGGGTACCTACCCATGAAGCATGAGTCACAACCATACTAGGAGGTAGAGAAAAATCCAGAGAGGGATGCAGAAGACATGCATGTTGACTTAGCCCTCTTGTCATATGTGTGCCCTTTGTGGCTCTCTTTTTATCAAATATTGCAGGAATTTAAGCCAAACATCCCAATGGAAAAATCCATAAGGCAATAGTTGAAGAAAAAGGAATGGCCCAAAAGGAAAACAACTAATTTTGGAAAATATTGGCAAGAATCAAGCAGATAAGCACCCTACACAAACAAATCCCCATCAATGAAAATATTGAGGAAATTTATGATGCATAGGTTTGTTGATGGGTGTTTTTGCACTTTCTCAACATAAATAGCACACAAGTATGCTATCTCTCTTGAAAGGTGAAAATATTCAACCAAGTTTCAAAAAATCACCCCAAGGTCTCGCAGGTGTCAGGTCATGACAGTGCAAGAATAACTCAGTTGATTTTTGTGATTTGCTAGTAATCATAAGGGGTATTTATGGTTTACTAAGAATGGGGAATTTGGGTTTGCAAATGGAGTTTCATAAAGTTTGGAAATGATGGGTAGTTGTTGTAAGTTCAAAACAACAAGCTAAAACTCCTCATGTTCATCATATTTGGCTTTACAATGATGTTGGAACTTGCCTTTAACTTTGGATTTTAAAGAAATGTCAAAAGGGAAAAAGGGTTAGAAGTTTCCTAAATCTGTAACTATGATGAACAATAATAATGGAGGATGTTATAGTGGATAGATTTCCCAAACTGAATCCTACTTAACCAAGGATGACCTACAATCTCATAGAATTAGTGCAATCTTCCAGGGGTCTTTGTAGATTTTCAAATTGTATATTCACCTTTTAAATCAGAACAACAATTGAACTTAAGTGCAACAATATAAATGAGCTTAGACTAACTCTACACAACCATTTATCATCAACAAACAACCAAAATTATGAGCTAGAAATGCATCAAACACAATAACATGCATCCACAATTAAAGTACAACATGAACTACTAACTAACATGAGCTTAAACTTGAAATAACAAGGTTGAAATTAACTATTGGAGATAGAATTATGCACACATGGAGAGTAATACACAAGAAACCATCAAAACAATGCTTTTCTCATATATTTTGTAGCAGCATGTCTTTACACAATAACTCATCTCTCTCTTGAAAATGAGAGGATGGCCTATTTATAGTTTTCAAAAAGTAGAATGAATGGACAAGATACATTTGCAATGAGTGGCTTAGATTCATTCTAACTTAGGGTTTCACCTACCCCTAATATATTACAATATAAAAATAAACTTTTGTCTTTTTCCCTATTTTGTCTTCTAGTCTATTTTGTCCTATAGTTTCTTCCATCATTTTCAGCAATTTCATCAAGTATTCATCATCAATGATAGGCTTCCCTGCTTCCTTTTGCGTTGTGGCATATTCCACAAACTTGTCGATCATGGCTAGAAACTCCTTTTCTTTCGTGTGATCGCTCTTGAAGATTTGGAAGGTAACTCTTTTGAGTCCTTCCCTCATCTGATCCTGGTGTTCGATGCACTTTGAATTTTCCTTGATCATTTGTTTAGACTCTGTGAAGGCTCTTGCAGCAAAATCCATAAAATCAATTCTTGGTCTGCAACTATTCATTTTACTCCTTATGCTCTATCATATCCTAATGATGGATCACAAAGTGTGATCTAAAACATTGATGCAAAAAACACAAACACGATCTAATCCAAAAACACTTTCAATAGTGTATCACCAGCATCTTGTTCTATGCACTTGTGGAATTCAGGCTTGATCTTTTCTAGATCTAGCTCTAGGGCGAGCATTTCACAACCTATCATCAACTTTAATTAATCATCACACTCAACCTGACGTGCTATGATCCATTCATAATTATCTTCCAATTCCCGTAGGGATTTCTCCAAAATCTCCTTATAATCAAAATTTATTAGCCACATCTCAAGTATCCAATGATCCTCCTTGAACAACTCCAAATCCTTTTCCCAAGTTTCCCGAGAGTGTTTGAGTATGCTCTCCAGCTTCAGATATGTTATCATGTATAGCTCAAGGAACTTTTTGTAGGTATTTATCATTTCCTTGACATCCTTTTGTAGGACTCAATATTCATTGTGCATTTTGGCTGCACAACGAATGCCCATGTCACCATTGTAGATCACCCTATTGAACCAATCTAAGGTAGACTTTGTCCAGTTCTTCATTTGTTCCATTTTATTTATCTCTTACTTGGACAAGAGAGCAGGTGCAGACAATTTCGTTGGGGTCTCTTCTTCTATTAAAGTCCACTGTTGAATGTAAGTAATGAGTTATGCTACTTGTTCCTTCAACTCTTCTTTTGTGGACTGATGTTTGTTCATTTTATGGAAAATGGAGGAGAAATACTCCTAAAATTCATCAATCTTCTATTCATGAGTCATTGGGCCTAGATTGATGGTAGATATATGATAGTCTTGCCCTTGGATAATGTCTACATCTTTTTCTGTTGTTGGAGTGGCTCCCTGCAATATTCTAGACCTGGAAGCATCAACCATGATGTGGGACCTGATTTTAGGTTTCTTTTCCTTACATTTCCTCACATGTGTCCTAGCCAAGATGGCTTCTAATCAAGCCTTGGGGTCAGTGACTATTAGAGCCTTCTTCCTCAGTTGCTACTCCAGCCATGTGGTGACCTCTATTTGTTGCTTTGGTGATTCACGATCACCTTCCTCTTCTTGTTCCTTCTAAGGATCATCTTCCTCATGACTAGGAGCCTCTTCATCATTTCTTTCTCCTCCATCTAGCCCTTCTTCTTGCATAGTCCTCTCTTTATCAGGCTCAGTGATTTCTACATCTTTTTGAGTTTTATCTTCTCCTGATGTTGTCCCTTTATCTTCTTCACACTCAACCTCAATCTTCTTTGAGGACTCAAAACTTTTCTCCTCTGTGATCTCTTCCTCTTCATTCTTTTCTTTCTCTCCTTCCCTTTCCGGAGGCATTTCTTCCTATCTCAGACCCTCATCTTGGCCAGTTTTGGGAGGCTCATCAATTATCTCTACATCAATCTCTGTGTCCATTTTCTTTTCCCTAGAGCGATGCTCCTAAGGGTCCACTTCTTCACCTTTGTTCTCTTGGGGCAACTCTTCATCTGGCTCCTAATAAAACATTTCAACTTCACAATACTCCTCAAGATTTTCAACATCTTCCCCCTTAGGAGTTTTTTGTGCTTCTTTGTCAAAAACCACCTTGTCTATATTTACACTTAATACTCCCTCGAGATGCTCAAATTAGTCATCCCTATTTGAGTCTTCTGGCTCTTCAGCAGTGTCCTTTACAACTTCCTTGGGTTACTTTGCAATGAGCCTCTCCATTTCTTTAAAAATCAACTTTGTCACTTCTATTTTTGGTGGCTCGGTCAATGGTGGAGGGAGAGGCAAAGCAGTAGCAAGTTGGGCCATTAGTACCTAGAGCTTGGGTTCAAGGATTACCTGAGAGAGCTCAATTATCACATGTTGTAAATAAGCTATGAAGGCATGGGTTAGGGTGAGAGGTTCCATAGTCATTGTTGGCAAGGAAGGCAACAGATAGAAAGGGTACATAGTGGAGGCGGGAGCAAGGAGGACGATAGTGGGGAAGTGGTGGAAGAGAGAGTCTAATACCACCATTGGAGTAGTTGGCGAGGTGGAGGTGAGGTGGGCAGTGATGAGACGGGTAAGGACATAGGAGTGGAAGGTGATGGAGTGGCGGCGGCAGCAGCAGTAGATGTAGGAACGAAAGTGGTGGGAGGTGGCGAGCGAGGTCATTCAGACTCCTCTTCCTCTTCATGTTGAGGTTCCTCCTCCCAAATGGTTGGAATTTCTAGAACAAATGTCCTTGTCCTTCTCACCTTCTTTGACGGTTTCCCCTTTATTGCTTTTCATGTGTACACTTTTTTCTTGGGCTTACGCTTAGGCACATCTTTCCTCTTCTTAGATCTAGTGATAGGCGGGGACTTGGGAGCTTCACTTGATGAGCCTGTAGCAACACTGTTGTCTATTTCACTTTCAATCTCATCCTCGAGCTCCCCATAGGTCAACTCTACACCCTACTCTTGTAATTGAGCTATTTTCCCATTAATCCACTACTTGGTTCTTTGTTCAATGGGACGGGTGATAGTGTCCAGGTCAGTGATCTCCTATTTAACCCAGTCAATGATTGGCAATGGAACATTAGTCAGGGCATTGTATCTTTCATCCACAATATTGTCATCTTCTACAATCTAATCTGGCATGGGAAACAAATCAATGGACTTCACAAACTAGGTGGTCATCCTCATATAATGTCGCATCTGAACCTCCTTGTCATTGTCAAAGTTTTCCTAGAAGTCTGTAATGTGAAGTCAGTGGCCATATGGATTTCCAACATGCTTTTTCAATTTTCCATGGGGATCCACATTTCCCCTATCTATATGAAATTCCAAGTTGTATTCCACCAACTCCTCAGAATTGTTGGCACATGTAGCAATAGGGCAAGAGTACATTCCCTTTTCGAAGGTGATGGGGTATGGGACCCCAGTATGATGCTTATTTCTCAATAGGGCATGGGCAATATGTAGTTTTCGAGTAAGCTCTAACAAAATGATTTTGTCATTAGGGTAGCATGGTAGCTGGTAGGGTCTTCCCGAGAACCCCTCTACTCTGATATAGGTAAATTTTGAGAATTGGATGAACAGATATCCAAACCCCTTTACGAGTGCCTTGGTGTTGTGCGACACCCTTCTTTTGTAGTCTCCTCCCAAGGTTTTGATAATATGCCCAATGAAGGCATCATTCACCCTTTTGTAGTCCCTTTTGAAATTTGTGTATTGTAACTGGGGGTAACAGTCGTATACCTTTAGTTATCCCTCTTGGTTCCCAGTGTTCTAGCATAGATTAACCCTTTGTATGGGAATTTTACTGCTAGGAGGTAGACCAAATATGAGGTCATGTAGAATTTAGAGGTCTTCTTCACTACCATGAATTGATCATGCAAGTTGTTACTTATCATATTTTCCCAATGAAAGTTGGCGATGCCTCAAAGGATCTCTTCCATGAAATAGAACATTCATTCTTCGAAGAAGGTGGTAGTAGGCAGGCCCATTACTCTACTCGGGAGCATGATCAGATCATGACATTCTTCCAAGAAATTTCTCCTAAACAATCTCTGAGGCGCCTTATTGGTGTTGCCCCTCTTATCCTTTAGCCATGATTGGTTTATTGTTCTCTTGCATCCAAGAGGATCCTGCTGCTAGATCATTAAGGAAAATTCCTTTTCTATTTCCTCCATTTCATCAAAAATTGAGATACTAAATGTCCTATCGATAGATTAGATAGATAAGTCTACCAATACCCTTCCATCTTTGGCAATTATCTTTTTGCTATGAGAGTGATAAAACTCTCGACATGTCATTACCAACTCTAGAGCAATGAGAGCGGGAGGAAAGCCAACTAACTTTACAAGGCCACTTTATTTTATTCTTAAGGCCTCCTCTATAGTGGGATTGACCATTACTCTCTCCTTGAATTTGTTTATGTTTACATGCTCGGGGTCAATGTTGAAGATTGTATCCTAGTTGGACAAGATCTTAGAAGTGCATTCTACTCTATGGAATTGGTACTTGATTTTCTCTTTCTCTTCTTTCCCCTATGAGTTTTGGCAGGTTTCTTTCCTTTGTCAACTTTCTTCACGGGCTTCTCCAATGGCCCCTTAGTAGGTTCCATAAATCATGCACCCAGAAGATACAGTAAGTGTATTGGTAGATTAATAGGATAAATGTTGATTAAATGTTGCAAACTCATTGTTAGATGCATTTATATACCATTGAAAAATAATGACATTCATCATCGTTCACCTTTTGAAGCTTGTTTGGGCGATTTACCAAAATGTGTGTCTGGGGATGTGGGTTTCCCCTCTATGGAAGCTGCTATGATGAAAGTTGTTAAGGAATAGTACTAGAGCCATGAAATCTCATAGACCGCATTCTGATAGAGAATTCCCGCAATGCTCAATTGTAAGATCAATCTAAGGCAAATTCATTTGACACATGTGAAATCTTGGATGGAAGCACCTTCAGCTATTTTCCTTTATCAAATTGATATTTTTGGCTCATGTGGGTGTGAGGAATGTGGGCATAGCTAGTGGGAAAGATGTTAGTATTTCACTGTAAAAGAGTGGCTAAAGGCAGGTGACATTCCATATGCGGAGTTCCGCATTGCAGAACTCTCATGGCCATTTCACTAGCTGGATTCATTTAAGTTCTCAAGTTATGATTTGGGGAATGTGGAAGACAAGGATGCGGAATTTGCGTGGCGGGTTGCTACTAGGTTTTTAGTACTAAGGAGTGGCTAAAGGTGAGGACATAGTTTCGATTGCGGCGGCCTACGCAATAGGACCTGTTGAGAACCTTAGCTTAGAGTTTTGTCCCTTTGTCCATATTTAATATCGACAGTAGTGGTGAATTCAAAATCCAAATGATAGAAAGATGTGTTGACTTCACCATTAAGGAACAACTAGGAGGTGACATCTTCCCGTGGATGGACATCCGCAAAGGGTGTCTGACTCGTAACTTTGTTGGAAAACTTGAAGTTTTGGCATCAAGGAAATGTAGCTGGTGGAACCTGCATAGCAGTATGGTGTAAGTTTTTTTCTGTTGAAAAAGAAGCCAAGGGGTAACAACCTGTTGCAAATGGCAGTTTGCAGGGGTGGACCCACAAGAGTCACCCATCCTAAAGTTTTGCATTGGTGATTTTAAGGTTTCGGTTTAATGAAGCATAGCGCACGAGGCCCACAAGGCAAAGAGGCATGAGTGCTTTTCCACTAATAGAGGCAACAAGATGACTGCCTCATGCAGATGGAAATTCATAGACATAGGCCCGCTAAGAGGTTCTGACTTAAAAGTTGATGGTGCATCCAAATTTTTTGTTTAAGTAACCATGACTGCGGTACCTGCCTGATGGAACAACACTAATCCTTTTCTATTACAGGATGATAGTGAAATAGGAGCATCCTACAGGTGGAGTCCCACATTGGGACCTCTATGCAACATCATGAACTTAGCCAATTTTACTCCAATGTTTAATGGGCGATAGCAAGGGTGAAGCCTACAAGGTTAGCAAGGAAAACTACACCAGTGCTTCTACCATTAATAAATGACCATGACGGGATGGATTCCTATATGGGAACTTGCGAGGGTTTTGTTTTGTGATGAGCTCTATTATTTATTTTATCAATTTTTAAACATGGGGCAAAGGTGCCAAATAGTGCTAATCAGAAGAATCCAAGGGGGGGCATCCTAAGGTTTGAAAACTTACTATTTTACATGCATCATTTAAATCTAGTTCGCATACCCTTGATAACTCAAAAACCTACCTAATGAATTCAGTAATGCAAAAGCACAAAGTGTCATGCATTGAACTACATACCTCAAGCACACATGAGAAGGAAAAATGATTCGCCTCAATGCTCAAATTCTTTCGCTTGTGTGACAACTCCTCCTTCTCCTTCGCCTTCAAATCTAGTGGGGTAAAAATGACAGGAAAGATGAGGGGGTTTTATAGACCAAACCACATTAATGGTAACATTAACTCTTAGGTACAATGGTAGCTGGGTAGGTGAGGGTTGCACAAACCTGCACCAGTGTGGTTGTTTGGTGAAAGTTTGGGCGGCGAAATCTAGTTTGCAACCTACTGTGTGGATGGACGTGGCCCGAAGGACATGAGGGATGATGAAGATGAGGTTAGAACCCACCCTATGGGTGGACATGAGGGTTCAACTGCAAGGAGTGGTGAAACAAGAGTGACATTTCACTTAAGGAGACCCGCAAGTACGAGTCCACTAAGTTGAATAGATGCAGTAGCAAATGGAAGATGAAAGCCCACATACTAAATTCTACAGAGGCCAAGAACTTAGTAAAACCTAAATAGGTGAATTTGTCCAAAATGTGTTTGATGATTTTCAGGTATGTGACCATTTTAAGCTTAGAAATAGGGCACACAAAATGAGGCAAAAGCAAAAATGACCTAACGAAGGAAAAACAACAAGGGGTCCCCAGTCTGAATGGGGTGTGTGTGTTGTAGGCACAACAAGGTTGGGTCTGGTTTTGACATACATTCTAATTCACCACCACTATGAGTCGAAGCAGAAAGGAAAAAAGAAAAAAAGTACCAAGGCTCAGGAGTAGTGACTATCCTCATCCACTAGCATATTAACAAGAGTGACATGCACCCATTAGTCTACAAGGAAGGCTTTGATAGTTCGTGGGGCTCAAGGTTCGCCAAACTCAATGATCAAAGGATATATTACAAAAAACTAGCCTCCTTCAAAGAGGAGAAAACCCAAGAGTCAAGCAAGTAGGGACCTCCAAAGAAGGATGTCAATGAGGAGGCAACTTATGTCTCACAGGCACCCATGACTCCCATAGCATGGGTAAGTTTTTCACCCATCATCCTTTCTTCTTCTACCTCTTTGGTTTCTCTAGCCTTTCCATCTTGAACCCCTATATTTTTCATGCCTCCCACCATAATTAATATTGAATCTCCTTTGGAAGTCCCACATGCAAAAGGTGCATCATAAATTGCATTCGTGGTTGAAATTTTAATCTCCATGTCAGAAGCCCAGGTTTCAGCACCAAAGCAACCCATGTTGCAAGTTTCATCGCCTTTTCGTACTTTTGGACATATGCCCCTTTTCTTAACTACTGCCCCCACTTTGATGACCACTCCACACACCTCACATTATTGGCATGGTATTTTTCCTTTTTTGCTAATACCTTTAAGCTTCCCAAAAAATTCCCCCCAAGGTTAGCCATCTAAGAATACCCCTCGCTCTATTCATTATCACCTCCTTGCTAGTGTCCCTATTGTTGCACAAAGTATCGAGTCCCCTCAAGATCTCCAGACTCAAATGGATTTATGCAAATTGGCTCTTAAAAAAAGGAAGCAAAAGTAGTTAGCAAAAGCTGCAAAAACTCCAGTCACCCTAAAGTTAGAGGCATGTTTTGATGAAGAACAAAAGTCTTTGATGATTTTGTCCATGAAGCCTCTGACCTCCAAACCGGAAGAGGAAATGCAATATGAGGATTATGAGATTCAAAATGTAGGCTTAAATCTAAGTGAAGCACTCCCTAGCGACAAGATAGACCTCATGAAGGCCACATAGAAGGTAGTATCCACCGACTACCTAAGATTGAAGAGAAATTTGAAAAAATGAGAAGAGGACTTAGTAAATGTGAAGGCCACAATTGAGTGTCACCAGGTGGAGATCAAAGAAAAAGACTCATAGGTCACTCATTTGAAGCAGGCACAAGAACAACAAAAGGAAACAACTACGTTGCTTTAGACAGTACAAACAAATAAAGATTGTCTTCTAGATGAAATGAAAAATATGTCACTTGAGATCCAGACTGAGCACACGGAGGGAGAGAGTTTGAAAGCCAAACTACAAGAAGCAATAGAGGAGTTGAAATGAAGAAAAAAGGAACTCTTTGACATCTTAGATCAATGGGATTGTGAGTGTGAAGATCTACAAAAGAAGTTGCAAGAAATGCAAGGCAAGTGGTCTGAAGCTTAAGACCATGTGAAGAAGTGTGAGTGTTTTGAGAAAGAGAAGAATGAGATACAAAAAGAGTTTACCAATTCTCAACGCCAAGTAGTAGATGAAAATAATGCTAGAGAATCGATAGAGAAACAACTTGAAGAAAAGATGGAAGAGTTGCAAAAGGTGCATCAAGAGTTATCTATTTTTCAATTCTTCAAGAGTAAGGCTAGCAGGATCTTCAACATCAATAAATTCAATTCCAAGAAGAAAATTAGAAATCCTAGATGACAATTGATATAGAGAAATGAGAGAATTTTTTTTTTGAATCTAGTCTGCAAACCAATAATGAAGAACTACAACGACTATGCCTTAAACTTTCAGGTGCTTTGGAAAAAATTAATTAGTTGTGGGAGAATATAGAGGCAAAGGAGTCCTAGGCTCAACAAGAGCAGGCTATGGCACAAAGGGCCAAATTTCTTGCTATGTTACAAAATTTATATTTCTTTTATTGGGAAAAGATCAAGGCCACAACGACATCTCTAAGACCTTCTTTAAGGTTCATGGTAGATGTGCAGGAACTCAATACAAAGGTTGGTCTATTAGTTAACCAAATCTTAAATTCAATTTCTCCCTAGTCTACAGAATTAGAGAGCTTGATTATTAAGCACTATAAAGCTGCCAAATAAACTGGCGAGCATTGGGATACAAGACAAAAGAGCAGCTGCCAAGAAAGAAAATGAACTCATATTTTGTAGCTAGACTAGGCAAAGGGGTAGAAACTACCAAATGGAATTGACAGACAAGGTCAACAAAATGCGAGAGGATTTCAAAAGATTGATTTAGATTGGACTACATTCTCCTTTCTTACCCAATGGAATAATGTTAACTAAAGAACATATCAACAAGGCATTAGAAGGCGAGCAACATGATTAGTCAACCTTCCAAGCGCTAGGCCCACCACCAAGTGTAGAATAAATTGAAGAAATAATCCTTTCACTGGCTAGACTTTACTTTCACATTAGAGCTACACAAACAATATTGGGTAAGGTCTATTGCAAAGAGATACTCAATTTGGACCAAGCTTCTAAAATATCGTGCACGCTAGTTGTACCTTTTGATTTAGATTGGGAATACTTGTATTTTACATTCCTCAAGATCTAAGGATCTCATGTCATATTAAATATTTTCAATTTATTCTTCTTTTGGGTTTGTACCTCTGCAAGTGGAGCCCCCCTATGAGTCACCAGAAAGTGTGGAGCTTTTATTGCTCCAAAAAATTTACATGTTATCTCTAGTTTTTTCGACCTCGCAAGTTTCTTGTTGTTACCATTTTTAGTCTTTGTTGTCGACTCGAGCACATGTCACATTGGCACACTTTTGTAAGGGTCATAAGGTTCTTTTCTCTAAAAGGCGTGCAATTGTACCACATAGTGGCTATGAAACTTTTTGATATCGCATTGCTATCAGACACAAAATGAGACACATGGATGCTTTGTGGGGTTTTTCACTAAGCAACTTGAAGGAGTTTTGAGAAATTCCCGCTATTGTGCCACATGGCTTGAATTTTATTGGAAAAAGTTCTACAGTGTTGGGAATGGCATATTCAAAGAGCAATGCCAGGTGTTGATGTTTTTCTCCTTCTCCAAGCGATCCTAGGTGCCAGTAACCACTTGATGATGTCATTGTTGCTTGCGGACAATCAAATCATATTTTTTCTAGTCAGTTTTTTCACGATGTCGAAATTTTTCTTTGACATAGAATACTTTTAGTAGCTCCTAGATTTCCATATCAATGAATTGTTACACAAATCATCAGATGAAGCAACTCAAATTTTATTGCCCATATTTTCATAATCCGATCTGATCTTTGTCAAGGTTTTGGGCCAACATTTTATTGCCACCTATTAGGGTTTTTTGTTAAGGTGGTGGAGAGTGTTTTTTGCTTGTTTGCTTCCCTTATATTATAAAAGGGAATTTCTGAGCCTCTCAAGATATAGAAGAAGATAGGAGGTGGAATATTTCTTACAAGATTTTTGTTGCCCTGTATTAGTTTTTTAATTAATCTTCAAGACAATTATCTGACCTTTGTTGAAAATGGATGTACTTATGTAGCTTTCAAACTTGTAAAACTATGAGATTGTAGATCTAATTTAAGTGTTATTTGTTACAATTTCTTTGTGGATGATTATCTATTTAGATTCATTTTACCAATTGTAGAAGTAGACAGAAGATTGTAGAAGAATAAGACCAGAAGATAAAAGTGGCACAACATAGACATGGAGAAACCCTTTCGGGAAAAAACTCCACCACCAGAATCAATAGTTCTTGTATTATTTAACCTTAGAAAAAGATTACAATAACACTGTATCAATCCTTGATTGAGATGCTTCTTTTTCCTTCAACAATTATTCTTCACAACTTGCAATAAACTCTCATGTTTCCAAGCATGAATCCACACATCCTGTGCCATGCTTCACAAAAGTACTCTCCTCACAGTTGGTGCCCAAGAATGGGCCCACTGAACTCAACCATGTAAATATATTCTCATGCAAAAGGTGTTAACTCCAATATGCCAACTTGGGTGTCTAAGGTGGGTCCAAGTCAATTTTTGTTAACAGAAAGATATCTCTCCATCAATTCATGCAAACTTGATGCATGATTGATCATCCCCACTTAACTGAATGTATCACCTATTATTTGTCATGCAACTAAAGTCATTAGTCATGCAACTCAAGTCAACTGAATTCAACTAACATGCAACTCAAACTAGCTATATGCAATTGAACATAACTGAATCATAACTGAACTAAACTGAATTGATATTGAACTGAACTAAAATGAATTGAACTGAACTAAACTGATATAGAACTAAACTCCACTCATTTAATTGTCAATTCCTAACTTCTAGGATCTTTACCTGCATTACTAAAGTGTTATCTTTCCTCCAAACAATTAACAGAACTCAAGGTGGGTTCCACCTTCCATGTGGGCGTCCCATTTGCTCCTATTTTGTAGGAGCTCTTCTTGGGTGTCCCACATGTTCCTATAATTTAGAATTAATTAAAAATATCAATTTACTTGTTCATTTCATTTGAATTTAATCTCTTTCTAATCCTAGTGTTGGGGAACACTTCCCAAGGACTTAGGAGATACATGAAATATGTTTAGGATTGCAATTAAATGGAATCCTATTCCCAACATTCTCCCACTTGACACTATACATTGCAATTATTCTAAACAAGGAATCATTATTATAAATCAAGTATAGGACTCAAGGCCAATGACCTTCCTGCACCAAGAGAACTTATCTGTAGGAACTAGTTTCGTAAGATAATCTACACATTGATTGAAGTGTCAATTTTTTCAATCAATACCTTCCCACTCTCAACCATTTCTCGCACAAAGTGATATTGATCAACATGCTTAGTACGAGCATGATACATAGGATTTTTGGATTAAAAAATAGCACTCTGACTATCACATTCAAGTTTAATTTTCTTGGAATTAAAACTAGTCCTTTTCCCAAGACTCTGAAACCAAACTGCCTCTTTAGAGGCATGTGAAATTGTTGAGTGTGTTGAACTCATGTCCAACCAAGGTGTAGGCTCCTCGGACTTCCTTGTAAATCTCATCAAGAGTAACCATATCAACACATGTCTCTAACTATAAGAGCACTCAAGCCTCACCTATTTCTCCAAGTATCCATGAGGACCTGTAACCAACCAATCCATGCCAAACTCCAAATGCAACATAGCACTATCGTGAAGTAATCAAGCAAATGATTAATGTACCCAATACATAAGAGAACTACTACAGTCAATGTGAAAGATCCAATCATGATTTAGAAACATAAACATGACATTCATGATCTAACCATCTCCTCCAAGGAAATCACATGCATCATAACTGTGGATGTGTCAAATGTGTAGAGGCGGATTCTAATGTCAACACAAACCTTAATGAGACAGTTTAAATTCAGAGTTTGAAGCAAGTAAAACTACTCTATTTGTAATACAATAAAATCTTTCAAACACGTCTCATTGTCCTCTATTTCCATGGATTTATTAAACCATTTGGCCCTCAGATTTCTATGGGCACAAAGGTTGTTAAAATGACTACCTAGAAAATGATATTTGATGCTTAATATGCAAGCTAAGATGATTTCTATGTGCAACTGTGTGGTGGAAAGATTAGTGGTATGGAAATATGTGTTGGAATGATTAGTGGTATGCTCCTAAATGAAACAAAATGATGGAAAGGATAATGGATGCAACGACAAATGAAGGATGGTGTTGATGATAGATGAACAAGTGGAGATGAGTGAGATGATATGAAACTATAGTGAACTATCCATGATTATGCATATGCTCAAATGCAAACATAAAACAAACTAACCTAAAATGTAACTATGATGCAATGGGGATGATAAAATGTAACTATGAAGCAATTAATTAATCTAAGATGAGAATGCAAAGTAACACATGATATGAAAACTAAGTATAAGACTCCATGAAAGCTCCAAGCTCCTACGAAAAACCTGCATGGTAACAATACTCAAAGTGTGGATGAAAAATGGCATTATAACACTATTCCAATTTGTATCTCAAATAGCATTATAACATTATTAAAAAGGTGGTTCCTAAATGCTAAGGCAAGAGGGTGTATTTATAGGGTTTCTCAAGCATTTTGTGAGGTGGCACCTGTCAACGATCTAGATTCAAAGGAGAAAAGATAGATGGTGGAGATGAAAGGAAATAGGATGTTGTCCCCTTGACCAAGGAAAACATGCCATGTGTGTGAAGAGAATATTTTGACCAATTGGAAGCATGACAAATGTATGGGATTCCAAGTGTGTGAAACAAAGACCCATGTGCTCCAAATTTGTTGGAAGTGTGGGGGAATAAAGCCATGCGCTTTTTCTCATTGGTGGAAGTGTGTGAGGATAATTCTAATTAATAATTAGGCTTATTTATTTTCATGTGACTTTTATGAGGTGGCACACAAAAAGTTGTAGAAATGTGCTCTAATTCTTAATCAGGATTAGGGAAGATTAATTAAATTAAAACGTTTTGGGTTTTTTGTTTATTTAATTTAGAAGAATGTGAATTAGGAGAATTAAAAGGTAAGTGAACAATATAAATAAAGTAAGACCTTATTTATATGTAGTTGAAGTATTAATCAAATAGGTTGTATTTAATTAATTAAATATGATGACCATTTTCAGGTGTATACATTTTTCCCCTCTTTGAAGTGATGTGTTTACACGTTACTTCAAAGAATATTTGGATGATGATGCGAGATTTCAATGCCCCAGACAATGCAAGATTTTGATGCCCCAGACAATGCAAGATTTCGATGCCCTAGGCTTTGAATTTTAGGTATTGATGGATATTATGCCTCCTTGAGAGATAAATTGGTGAATATAAGGATGTGAAAATGAAGTGTTGAATGATGTGATAAGTGTTGTAATGATGCAATGATGAGCCAATGAAAATTTGGTGAAGGTTTGATGTCAGAGATGATTTATCTCTCGAAATTGAGTTGCAAGCTCGTTCTTTGAATAGTGTTGATTAATTTCCCCTCCTTTTTGGTAAAAATGGGAAATAAATCCCACCAAATTCCCTCCATTTTACCCCTAAAAGGTGAAAATGGGATTCATTTTGACATTTTGAGTTTGGAGAAGTTGAAGATAGGAGAGCTTAGAGGAAGATGGTGATCCCATACCACAAGCATCGTTTCAAGTGTCTTTGCCAACCTGATCAACCTGTTGCCTTTGGACCTACAGTACGCTTTGTGAGAAACCTCTTTGTTAGTCATTTTCTTGCCATTTAGAAGCATTTTGAACATCATAGATAGATGTTGTAGCTTATGGGATGTCATTTATGCACTTTTAGGTGACGTTTTTGTCATTTTTGAGTGTTTTTTAGTATGTTTAAGAGTTTTGGTGCCTTTGGGGTCCCAAATGGAGCCTCTTGCAAGCTTGGAATTCAATTTTTCATGTGTTTTAAGAGTTTTGGTGCCTTCAGGGTCCCAAATGGCACCTCTTGCAAGGTTGAAATTGATTTTTTTGAGTCATTTGAGAGTTTTTGCACCTTTGGGGTCCCAAATGGTGCCTCTTGCAAGGTTGAAATTGATGTTTTTGAGTCTTTTGAGAGTTTTGGTGCCTTTGGGGTCCCAAATGGTGCCTCTTGTAAGGGTGAAAATGCATGTTTTTGGGTGGTTTTAGAGTTTTGGTGCCTTTGGGATCCCAAATGGCACCTCTTGCAAGCTTGGAATTCAAGTTTTTGGCCTCCAACACTATTTTGGAGCCTTTGGTGTCCCAAGTCGCACCTCTTGCAAGCTTAAAAATGGAGGTTTTTGGAGTTAAACTATGTTTTGGCGCCTTTGGGGTCCTAAGTGGCACCTCTTGCAAGCTTGGAAAGCATGTTTTTGAGATGAAAACTCTATTTTGGTGCCTTTGGGGTCCCAAATGGCACCTCTTGCTGCCTTGGAAAGTTATCATTCTTGTTAATTTGATGTGGTTTAGCTTGTCATTTGACCTATTTTGCGGAGTGTGATTGCAGAAAGCCCTCGAGGTGATGATCGCAAGATGTCCTTGAAGCCTAAGAGTTGTCAGTTTGTCATGTTTTGGATTGACTTCATTCATATTATGGTATGTGCAATGTTCGATTGATGTTTTGCATGATGATTTGATCTCATGATAGGCGAGAATCAAATGATAGAACTAGTGTTGTATCATCCTCATGATAGGCGAGGAACGATAATAGGATTGATAACATATTGTCCTCACGATAGGTGAGGAATGATGGTAGGATTAATAGAAAATCATCCTCATGATAGGCGAGGAACGATGGGTTGATTAATTGCAGATCATCCTCATGATAGGCAAGGAATGATAGTTTGATTGATAGCAAATCATCCTCATGATAGGAAAGGAATGATGGGTTAATTAATAGTAGATTGTCCTCATGATAGGTGAGGAATGATGAGTTGATTGATAGCAGATCATCCTAATGATAGGTGAGGAACGATGGGTTGATTGATAGCAGATCGTCCTCATGATAGGCGAGGAACGATAGTTTGATTGATAGAAAATTGTCCTCATGATAGGCGAGTAACGATTGGTTGATTGAATGAGATGTTGATTGTTCTAATTGATTTGATTTGAATGACGACACATAAGCTTGATTGAATGATAATCTTGATTGAACATGACATTGATTGACTGATTTGTGTTCATAATTAGGGAGATGGAGATGTACTCCAGTCTCGGGAGCGATTCCTGAAGACCTAGAACATGGTCTGCCGGTTGTTGTCATCCGACTTAGAGATTATCTCCCATTGTTGGTTGACTTCCTTGTTAGACATACCACAATATAGAATAAACAGAGGTTTATTGACAGCTTTGGCAGAGAGATGGCACAGTGATCATAATACGTTTCATTGGCCAACTGGAGAGATGACCATGACTCCCGAGGATGTCTATTGTATTCTACGGATCCCAATGATGGGAGAGATAGTAGTGTACAATAAGATAGATTAGGGTGGGACAACTGCATTGCGGAGATTCTATTGAGATGATCATGTTATGGGATGATAGATCCCTTGGACAAAGATAATTAGTAGATATGCTCCCTTACCATGTGTGTTTTCCAGATTTATTGGTGGATTCCTTTGTTTTGATCATAGGTCAAAGGTATTTTCAACAGGTTGGGGTCATGTGCTATTGCGGATGACACTTGATGGTACGAGGTATGCCTAGGGTTCATGTATGTTAGCCCACTTATATTGAGACTTGCATGAGGTTGTCTATTATGGGGCAACAAGTTTGTCATGTGGCATCACATTACTGCAAACCTAGGCATGGGAGCATATAGCCGTCACTCAACCCATGGGAGAGAGACATCGACCACCAAGGAGACCCTATGTTTTTAGTTATAGTGGTCCACATGTCCAACATAAGCTAGGAAAGATTGCTTATTGGAGGTGGGTTTTGGATTATTTGGAGACTGTCACATGGTGGTTGTACTTGGATTGTGAGCAGTGGCCAAAGGATCTATTGGAGATGCCATATATGTTATTACCTTGCCATTTGATTGGGTGGACACATGTTGTTCTTGAGCGATACCTGTATCTACGAGTATGTCGATAGTTTGGACGGGTTCAGGGGATGCCCCTGGGAGTTTCCCATTATGCACAACGATGATAGGATGTTTTAGAGTGGGGCCCCTATGTATCATATGAGGCAGCCTGTACAAAGTATTCTACCTTGACCCCTGGTTTATGGGATTATGTTTCGTATATTACAGACGTTGGGATGACCGAGGATTATTTAGAGTTCTTCCACACACATCCCTTTCCTAGATTTACTCATCCAGAGGAGCCAGTACTGCCAGTTGATGGAGAGGGAGGAGATGATGAGGGTGGTGATGATGGTGGGGGGGTGCTTATAGAGGTGATGATGGTGGTGAAAAGGGTGGTTGCAGAGGTGATGATGGTGGGGAGAGTGATGGTGGTGCAGGGGGGTGGTGGGGAGAGTGATGGTGGTGCAGATGACAGTCATCCATTAGATTTTGTAGTTTTGAGGCATAGGAGGAGTGTTATCGTAGCTCAGGTGGTGCTTCCCAGGATTTAGATTGGGATACCTTCACATCAGTAGTCAACACAGATAACAAATTTGCAGGCAGAGGTTTAGTCATTTTAGAGCGAGATAGCATAGGCTCAAGCACAAATTGTGTCCCTTCAGGATGAGTTAGGGTAGTGTCGGGCACAGATTGATATTTTTAGGACTGATAGAGGGAGAGATAGACAACAAATATAGCAGTTGTAGGCACAAATGATCATACTTACTTCTGAGAGGAATGCTTTTAGACACCGAACAGAGCAGGTTGAGGCCATTGTCGAGAGGATGTACAACATATGACACCATCTGTAGGTACAACAAACTTATTCAGAGAGATTTGACACATTTCTCAAGAGTTAGAGTTTTACAGAGGTAAATATCATCAGTTGGTTCGTCCTAAGCGATGAGAGAGTTTTGTACAGTCTCGTTTGGGCAGATCTCATTCTCATACTGTGAGCATGGGTGTCACACAACCATTGCTTGGAGATAGGAGAGATACATGTGTAGGCCCGTCGAGTAGAGGGGGAACTAGTTCCATGAGAGCCACAACATCTGGTGGGAGCTCGACATAGAATTTTGTGATGTTCCTTGGACATTGTGTATACACCTTTTGTGAGATTGAGGATGTGTTTCCCATGATACAATGCCCTTTTGGATTTTGATGTATCTCATCTTATTTTTTGGATATCCTTGTACACGTGGACATTATGACATTTTTGATGATATATGATATGTAGTGGTGATTATGATGCATTTGATTTCCCTATTATGATATGCAATGTTGTGAATTTATTTAATTTCTATGTGATGATAATGATTATGCAATGAATGTATTTGTGATCATGATTATGCAATGTGATGAGATGATTATGATTATGCAATGTGATGTGATTTATGATGTGTAATGCAATGTGATTTCATTTGTGATGTGTAATGCAACGTGATTTGATTTATTATGATTATGCAATGTGATTTGATTTATTATGATTATGTAATGTGATGTGACTTATTATGATTATGTAATGTGATGTGATTTGTAATGCAAATGATGGAATGTGCATGACTTCAAATGTTCAAAGCCTTAAGCTTAAATAAGTGAATTTTTCCAACTTCCAAAAGTTGTGGGAAGACTACAGTAGATTGATCATTTAAGCTTCATAACTCTGACATATTTCCCCATTTTCTTGGAAATCTGAAGAGACTCACTTATTCAGGCATAGTGGATGACCTGATTTTGATGTTGGAAATGATATGCAATGTATGTCCTTTTTTATTTTCTTTTGTATTTTTGATGCAAATATTATGAGGGAATATATGAATGTAAATGATGTGAGAATGTTTTCTAAGATATGCAAATGATGATGCAACCGATGTGCAACTAAATGAGAATGATGTGTTTTTGGTTAATGTCCAATGTACTCAATCCATTAATAATAGAGATGACACCATTCTGAAATTGTTTTCACCATTGAAAAACCCCATAAATACACATGCAATACTAACATGAATGCAGTCTAACTTAACCATGCAAATATCATTTTTAAAATTTGTCATTTACATTAACCAATTTGTCGTGCTTTTTATCATCATTGGGCCTTTAAAATGTTGAAAGTGAGTACAAGCATCGATGGCATATTTTAGACCAAGATGACCTGAGTACTACTTCCATGATGTTTTAAAATTGCAAGTTAACACAAGCATCTAAGTATAAGCAAACCGAGATGACCTGAGCATCACTTGCATAAACATACAAGAGTTAATATTTTTCCTATGCAAATTTGGAATGTCATCAGTGATACTTTGTAGCGCATGTCTCATGACAACTTGCATAGTAATAACGATAAACTCACAGACAACAGATAAAGACAAATCATACTCCTTCCTTGCTCCTCTAGTTCGATACATCATCGAGGACTCGAGAGATATGATATCAAAAATCAAAGTAGAACAATTTGAACTTTCATGTTTAACATGATAAGCCCTTGATTCAGAAAGATCATCATCCATTTGAAGTTTGCGTTTGTAACTTTGGTCCGACAACTGTTTTCCTATTGGTCCAAGCTCAAAGTTTATTTTCCCCTAGTGAGTGCAAGATTTTTCCCCCAGTCTAGGGTAAGACACAACCATGACGACCAAGACCTAACCTAAAGACCTATCCTAGGGGCCTCGGGGGCTGATCAATAGATTAGCCTTGACTATTTTATACACACAAAGACCACATAGTTCGACTGATGACACGACCAAGATTTACAAGATGAAAATATGAACATAGCGAACACCTAGAAGACTGACCTAAAATGTCTTGGGGGATAATCAAAGATCACCCTTTCCTACATTCAAAGGTCAAAGACGGCGTAGTTCGAATGAAGACTATTTTTTTGACCTTTTGACTTTCTTTTTTTTTGGATTTTGACATGTTTTGAATGTTTTTGGGATTTCGATATGTATTGAATGTTTTTGGGATTTTTGATATGTTTTGAATGTTTTTGGGATTTTCAATTTTTCGACCTTGAGAATGTACAAGAATCTGATCCAATGTAGAACATGCCCCCAGTGTGATATGATAGGACAAAGTAATTTTTAGAATGGGCCTAGTAATGCTAGGGGATACCATGATACAAACACTGAATCAAGCTATGGTGCGAACATGGAAGCATGAAAAATGCAAAGATGGAAGCATGATGGATGAACACTGCAGAAGCAAGTCACGTAACCCAAGATAGATGGAGAGTGCTTATTTTATGCAAGGTGCCTATTTTCCAAGATTTCACCAAGGCACTTTCCCAAAGTGCCACTGAAGTGGTTTTCACTAGAGGATAATTCTTTTTCTTTACTATTTTTCAATCCTTTTTCTTTTTTTTTTTGGATTTTGCATTTTTTTTTATTTTTTTGGTATTTTTCCAGGACCTTTACCAATGCACTGGATGAGCTAGGTGTAAAACCTTTTGAGATGCAAGCTATTGAGGTGTTCGTCAAATAGATCCCCTTCTGGTTGGATAACTGATATGCTCCTAATCCAAAGATTGATACTATAACAAAGGGACCCTACCAGTTAGGTTCAAATTTCCCCTTCTCTCGATCTTGTTGATTAGGGATTTTCTCTTAAGACTAAGTCACCCACCTGAAATGCTCTAGGTATTACTCTGTGATTGTAGCTCCTAGATATCCTTTATTGATAAGATTTTAGGTGATCAACTGCTTGCTGTCAGCGTTCATCCAATAGTTCTAATTCTTGTAGCCTAGATACTTTGTAATCCTCATCTAAAATCATCCCTTAAGTGATACATGCAGGGATGGTATCTCAACCTCAATAGATAGAATAGCTTCTGATCCATAGACAAGAGAATAGGGTGTTGCTCCTGTTGGGGTATGGATACTGGTTCTGTAAGCCCACAATGTTGGGTTTAGTTGAACCTACCAATCACATCCAGCTTCATTGACAGTTTTTTTCAAAATATTCAGGATAGTCTTGTTTGAGGCCTCTGCTTGGCCCTTCCCTTGGGGATAGTAAGGTGTAGAAAACCGATGTTGGATATGGGATCTTTCACAAATCTCTTGAACATCTTGATTCTTGATAGATTGAGGAACACCATACCGACATATGAGATAATTCAGGATAAATGAGGAGATTTGTTTCTCGGTGATGGTGATTAGAGGAACAAATTCAATCCACTTGGTGAAGTATTTTGTGGCTGTGATTATAAAATTATGTCCATTAGAGGAAGAGGGGTGAATCTTACCTACAAGATCCAATCCCCATTGGAAAAAAGGCCATGTATTTGTGAAGGGATGCAACTCTTGTGCAGGTGCATGTATCAAGTTTCCATGAATTTGACATTTGGAACACCTTTTGACATATTGAGATGACTCTTTCTCCATGTTTTTCCAATAATACCCTAATTGTAATAATTTCTTAGCTAAGGTTAAGCCACTTGAATGTGTGCCACAGATACCTTCATGAACCTCTTGTAAAGTGATTTCAGCTTCATTATGTTCTAGACACCAAAGAAGATTACCATCCAAACCTCTTCTATAAAGCACATCAGCTATTAGGGTGTGGCGAGCTGCTTCTCGAATGAAGTTTCATTTTTCAGTTTTGAGATAAGTTAATTGGAAGGGTATTGTCTTGTAGGTAGGTATGGATCTCTTCGTAGAGGGAAATTTGAGGGTAAAAAATATGGCATATTACTTCGGATTATAGATCTTCATAGGTTGGGTTGGACACTTGTTCTACCATGAATTCATAATGTCTTCATTGTTCAAGTATCTGCAAGAGAGAAGCAATGGTGACCATTGCATCTGCAGCTTTGTTTTCTATTCTAGGAACCTGTGCAAACTTGATCTCAACAAAGTACTTTTTGAAATCATCCAACATCCTCTTGTAAGGCAACAACTTGTCATCCTTTGTTTGATAATCATTGCTGACTTGGTTGATGACCAATTGTGAGTCACCATAGACTAACAATTCAGTGATTTTCCATTCAACAACTATCTTGATTCCAATGATCAATGCTTCATATTCAGCTGTGTTGTTGGTGCAGGGGGACCTTAATCTGTAGGATTTTGGAATTGTGTATCCTTGCGGCGAAACAAACAAGATTCTTGTGCCCGATCCATGTTGTGTATAAGAGCCATCAAAGTAGTAGCCACTGTTGTGTAGATATGGTTGGTACATCATTATTAGGGAATTCAATGTTCATTGGAGTGTTATCTGACAATAGTGCTTCAACTAGTTGATCTGCTATGGCTTGACCTTTAATTGCTTTCCTGTCCACATATTGGATGTCGAACTCACTCAATATCATGACCCACTTGGCTAACCTCCTTGTTAAAGCAGCTTTTCTAAGTAAGTACTTTAATGGATCAATTTTGGCAATGGGTTTGATGGTGTGAGTCAACATGTAGTGCCTTAATTGTTGTGTAGCAAATACAACCACTAAGCAAGCTTTCTCAATAAAGGTGTAGTTGATCTCATAACCATTTAGGGTCTTGTTGATATAATAGATGGCTCTTTCTTTTCCTGTAGAATCTTCTTGTGCTAATAAAGCTCTCAGAGATATCTCAGTTGTCGCAATGTATAGTAAGAGTGGTTTTCCCTTAATTGGTGGTATCAACATAGGCAGTGTCATCAAGTATTGTTTTAGTTGACTGAAGGAAGCTTCACATTTTTCATCCCACTTGAAAGAGACATTTTTGTGTAATAAATGATTGAAAGGATAAGTTTTATCAGCTAGTTGTGCAATAAATCTCCTGATGGACTGGAACCTTCCTTGTAATGATCTAAGTTGGCTGATGTTTTTAGGAGGAGGTATTTCCATGATGGCTTTGACCTTTGCAGGATCCACCTCAATGCCTTTAGCTGAGATAATGTATCCCAAAAGTTTAGCTGATGTTAAACCAAACACACATTTCTTGGGATTTAACCTCACCTTGAATTTCTCCAATATTGTGAAGATCTTGTCTAGAATCTCTAAGTGTCCTTCTCTAGTGTAGGATTTTTCCAATAGATCATCTGCATAGTCTTCCATAAAAGTATGCATCATGTCATGGAAGATGGTAGTCATAGCTCTCTGATATGCAGCTCCAACATTTTTCAACGCAAAAGGAATCACATTCCAGCAAAAAGTGCCCCAAGGACATGTGAAGGTTGTCTTATCTTGATCTTTAGGTGCTATCTTTATTTGGTTGTATCCTAAAAATCCATCCATTAGTGATAACATTTTGTGCCCAACAGTCAAGTCTACAATCATATCAATATTTGGTAGAGGAAAATCATCTTTTGGATAGGCTTCATTAAGGTCCCTGAAATCCGTGCATATCCTGATGCTCTTATCTGGTTTGGATAGTAGAACAATGTTTTATATCCACTCAACATAGTCAATAGATCTTATAAATCCTACATCTTATAGCTTTTTCAACTCAGCTTTCACCAAAAGGGTGATATGGGGTTGCATCTTTCTCAGTTTTTGCTTTACTGGTTTTATGCCAAGTGATAATGAAAAATGATGCATAATGAGTTCTAGATCTATGCCTGGAATGTCAGCGTATGACCAAGCAAGGTTGATTTTCCTCTCCTTAAAGAATTCGGTGAAATGAAGTTTCTCCTCTTCTATCATGGATTCCGCTAAATGTTGGGTTTTCACTATCTCAGCTATACCAACATTGATGGATTATGTAGGTTCTATTAGCACTAAAGATCTCTCTTGATAGTGTTCTGGGAGAGTTTCAAACCTTCCATCTCTTGGTGCCTTAGGGAGGTTTTCACCTTGAGATACACTCTTTGTTTTTAGTTTTTCCTGATTTAATAGTGCCACCAGGTGGTTTTCACTATTAGACCCATTTCCTATATTTTTCATTTTGTAGCTAAAAGGTTTAACACTCCCTTCATTAGGAGCTTCGTTCTAAGATTCAATGGCAGAACATGTGTCAAGGTTATCGAAACATAGGAAGTTCACGAGGGCATCATTGTTTGAAAAGGTGGGTATGTCAAGCGGCTGATTTTGATCCCAATCAATTAGTTCAGGATGCATTAAGGACAAGGAATCGTTAGATTGGCCAAGGCCATAAGATGTAAGCATTAGGATAGCCATGTTGTCAAATTTTCCAATGAGGTCTAAGATGTTACTTTCTTCCGACGTGTCTATTTCACTCGAAGAATGATCGTCTTGACTTGAGTCAACGACATATTACGATCCATATTCAAGTGGTCTAGAATGAGAAATTTGTCCTATCATACATATTGGGGTATACTTTTGGATTACATCGATCTCTTTGTCATGGAAAGATTCCTCAAAGAGAGATTCCCATTCATATTCATTGGAATCTGTTTCATGATCCTCACTAGCCTGTAGTTGTAAGATTCTTTCAATAGCTCTTTGAGTAGCTTCCTCTTTTAAGCCTTCCTTATAGCCTAGTCATGTTTTGTCTTTGGGATTCATTGTGATAAGTTGTATCGGTTCAATGATGCCTTCTTTTCTTTTACCCAAAGAAATATTTCCCTCATATCCCATCTTTGTCAAGATTGTCTGACCTTTTCCATACTTATTTGTGCATATATTGGACACTGATACCTATAAAGGTCCTTCATCTTTGTATAACCAGTTTAGGACATCCATGTCTTCTGATTCCTCCACTTGAGTGCTTGCTTTTATAAACTTCCCATCAAAGAGTGTGATGGGTTGTAGATATTTTTTTCTTGAAGTAGATGGTTTTCCATGTGACGTAGGAGAAGATGAAAGTTGTGATAAGTATGAAGATTTCTCAAATGAGTATTCCCCCATGCCCTTGTCTTTTATTTGGATCCTTTCTAACTATTTGGATAAGGCATCAAGTTGACTTCCATCGTTGCATGAAATAGAGTCAACGACCCCTTTGTCTTTTGATTGAGCCTTTTCCTCATACTATCTTGATGAAGAACCCACTGGACTTTCTTTGTTTGATGGATCAGAGTTGATGACTTCTCTATTATGTGGTACAAAGGTATCTTGAATTGTTCAGAGTGCATTGTAATATTGGGGATTGTTAGAATCGGCAACAATGGTGATCTCCTGCCCATTGAAAGGAAATTTCAAGCACTGATGATAGGTTGATGGTACCACTTGCATTTTATGAATCCATGGTCATCCCAAGAGTATGTTATATGGAAATTCCTTGTTTAACACCTGACACCCTATGTCTTTGACAATTGGTCCCACTTGAATGGGTAAGATGATCAATCCTTGGGAGGATCTTTCTTCATCATTATATGCTTTTATGGTGATTTTCCTTCTAGGATCAATAGCATTTTCAGAATATCCTAATGCACGAACAAGCTTGAGAGTGAAGAAATTTAGGCTTGCTCCTCCATCTATAAGGACACGTTTGACACGATGTTTATGGATTAGGACTTTCATGTGGAGAGAAATGTTATGTGGATGGGTGCTGGAGGCATCATCATGTTCAAAGAATGATAAGCAATGAGGTGCAGTCAAATGTCCCACCATAGCTTGAAATGTACAGACTTACAGATTGTTTAATATTGTGGTGGCAACTAAAGCTTGTTCCAGGATTTCTTTGTGTGCTGGTGAAATATTGAGAAGTTCCAATATGGATATTTGAGCAAGTATCTTCTATAACTAATCAATGATGTTATATTGAGTTACAGGAAAAACATTTGCTTTGGATTTGGAAGGGGTAGCTCCTTTCAATATTACCTTGGCTTGTCCTCTTGTAATTGCATTGATAGGTGTATTGTCTTGATAATTTGTGTCAATGTTAGTGCTGAAATTTCTAGGTACAAGGTCATTGATTTGATGTGAGATGGTGTCATCATTGTGCTGGATTTCAGTAGTGGCATCCTTCCCTTGGCTTCCAATTTCAATGTCTTGGATGAAATTCTCAACCATCTCAATACAATGAATGGTAGAATCATAAATATAGTTTATATTCTTTCCTTTGTTATTCGATGTAAAGGACTCTCCCTTTTCATAATTGGGTAAAGGGTTCTTGAACACTCCCTGATCACTATTTGTTTGGGGTCCTTTAATGTGTGCCTTTTTGTTATCAATGAGATCTTGGATTGCGTGTTTTAATTGCCAACAATATTTCATCATATGACCCTTGTTTTGATGATAATCACAATAATGAGCATCGTTCCACCAAAATGGCTTGACTTATGGATCCCAGTTTCATGCTTCTAGCACTGTGATAAGCTTTGCCTCAGTAAGTTCCTTTAAGGCAGAATCGAAGGATTGTCCCAATGGTGTGAATTTTTGTTGATTGGAAGGTTTTGGAAATGGTGTTGCCTTAGTCCCCGAATTAGTCTGATTGTTGTTTTGGCTAACATTTGGAGTGTTGGGAGGATTGTTGGTCTAATTGGTCTTGGTGGTAGCTGTTGTTAGTTTGAATATGGGTTTGGTATTTTGATTTTCAGCTATGACCTCATTGTTACCCACGTTCTTGTTTTGTTTCCAAAATTTAGGTTTTCCCCACTGTTGTAGTTGTTAGAGGAAGTGGATGAGTTGTTTTCATTGTATACCTTAATGACCCCTCTTTTGACTAAGGCTTCTTCGATTTTAATTCCATTTTCAATCAATTTTTCAAAGGTAGGGGGACATTGTAATTCCAACCTATAACTCATCTCATAATTTAGGTTATCAATGAAAATATTTATCTTTTCCTTTTCAGGCATGGGATGAGAATACCTTGTGAACAATCTCCATTTTTGCAAGAAAATGAGGAAGGACTCACCCTTATTTTTGTTTCAAGTTGCAAAGGTCTTTCATGGTGATATCATGCTGGATATTGTAAGAGTATTAAGTGAGAAATCTATTGAAAAACTCTTCAAATGTGTTGATGGGGGGTGTAATCTTTGAAAATCATTCAAGGAAAGTCCCTCCTAGACTTTTGTGGAAATAGTCTCATCATATAAGTTTCCTCATGCACAAATTCTAGACTCATAGTTCGGATCTCCCTTACGTGATCTAATGGATCAATTGTACCATTGTATTTATCATACTTTGGAAATTCACTATGTTTAGGGAAGGAATCATGTTGATGGATTGATTAAAGGGATAAGGACAAATGTCTTCGATCAAGTATCATTTCAAAGTTCCCCTTTTCATGTCTATAACTTGTTGTTGAAGGTTTTTTATTTGGTGAGTTAAAGTAACCATTTGTTTTGTTTCCTTTTCAGGCTTTTGGAGAGGTGCTTTTAAGATGTTGATATCAAAATTAGGGGGAAGTTTAACTCCTTGATTGGCTAATATCAATAGGTATTTTTCCCCATCTTTTTCAAAAATCTTTTCCAAAAACTTATGGAAGTTGGGGTTTTGTTCCGCTTGCCGAATATCCTCATCATTTATTTCTTCCCCTTGAGTTTTGTTGAGTCTAGGAATAGGGATTTCTTCTACATCAGCCATGTTGCTAAGGATCTCACTATTTTGAGGTTCAATGTTGGGAGTTTCGATGTCAAAATCTTCACTACTTAGACTTCCTATGTTTTTTGTTTCAAAGTTGGGTGTTCCAAGTTCCTTTTCCTTGAGTATCCTTTTCTGTGATCTTGTTTGGACGGGCATACGAGTGTTATTATTTAGACTTTTCTTTGATATAAGTTTGAAATAATGCCAACGATTACAACTAAGTCAAATAGAATGACAAATTCTATTGATTAGGCCAAGTTTGATGTGATTGCATGACATAGTTTCGTGATTAAAGGATGACAAATCCCAAAGATGAAACTAGGTTTTGCATTCAAATATGTGATAGATATTCATGATTTAGGCACCTTGAAATGTTTAGATCTAGGTTTAGTTTGAAAAGTTCCACTTGTATAGGTTTGTTTCGACAATGTTTAGACTTCTAAGGTATCTAAGGAATGATCTTGGACTTGAAGTTTTGACTCAAGAAACATAATAAAGGTACTCAAAACATTGGAAAAGTATTGGATTTTGACAATAGTACATCATGTATAACTCTAGATTGTTTTTGCAAGCTCTCTTGTAAAAATTGAAGGTTAACCTTTCTCTAAAGTCGTAAAGCATAGACAAATGTCTTTGATGTTGTTTTGGACTAAGAGGTTTGATCTTTGGTTTTCTAATCTTGACCTTTCGTGAAATCATTGTGTAAACCACATATTCTGACTCTATTTTTCCTAAGGAATGGTTGAACACTGTTGAAAGGACTAATTTTCTGAAGATGGATGGACCTAAGTTATTGACTTGTCTACCTCAAAGAATGTAGTTTTGAATTAAGGTTTTCACTTTCAAAATGTAATATTTTTTGTGGTGTTTTTTCTGAGTTTTGTTTTGAAGACACATCAAGCAAAATATACACTCCCAAGGCTGTGTAAGATTGTATTCTTTTAGATTCCATGCAGGTTTTACCCCAACCACACTATCTTTAGTGGATGAATTCAAAAGCTTGGTTGCATGGGCTCCCCCTTACAGTGCACTCTCTTCTTAGGCCAACCAAGCTTCCAGTCCCCATGAAACTCCCATGGTGAATTGATCACCTCTACTAAAAACTATGAGAATATGGATGCCTTGGCAACAACTGTTGTTGCACCAAAGAATAGATAAAGGATTTTGGAAAATCTACAACAAGGGTTTTAATGCAGGCATTCCGTTCATGGGGGATAATCCATATGGAAAGAGTCCCTTTCAATCCATCTCATCAGAATTATCCTCGTGATACTTGAACTTTCCTCAAGTATCCACATTTATATCTCAGTTGGAAGTCATTTGGCTTTAGCGTGTTACCAGTTGGGTCATTCCCTTGGGTGATTACATTTTCTCACAAGGCAGGCCCTCTAGGATAAATAAAAGCAAGCAAGTATACCCATAGTTTGATCAATCTTCATTTCACATGAATAAAGAGAGAACTCATGACATAAACTCCACTTACACTCACACATAAACAAGAATGGATCTAGCTTTTTGGATCACCCAGTTAAGGGGAGAGCATATGCCTACCATTCATCACATACAAAAGACATGGTGTTCATTTTCCTTTAATTAAGCTATGTTCCTAACTTAACCAAAAGGAAACATGATGTTCATTATCCCTTTACTTAAGCTACATTCCTATCTTAACCAAAGGAAACAAGTAAATAACATCCAACCCCTACAATATGTTAGTAGTTTATGTTTTGAGTCTTTGACAGTGAATCTGGGAAAACCTGCAAATGCACGACACAAAAGGTGAGTTTCTGATTTTGGTGACAAATTGCAAGAGGTGCCAAAATAGAGATAAGAGGCACCAAAAATATAAAAACAGTGTAGAATGGTCTCAAAACAGGTGAAAAGGGTCCTAGAACAAGATGCAAGAGGCGCCAAAACTCTGACAAGAGGCACCAAAACTCTAAAAGTGGCCCAGAATGGTCCCGGAATAGGTGAAAATAATCTTAGAACAACTTGCAAGAGGCACCAAAACTCTAACAAGAGGCACCAAATTAGGTGCAAGAGGCACCAAAACTCTAAAAGTGACCCATAATGGTCCCGAAACAGGTGAAAACAGTCTCAGGACAACTTGTAAGAGGTGCGAAAACTCTAACAAGAGGTGCCAAAACTCTTAGAACAAGCAAAAATGGTCCCGAAATAGTTGAAAATGGTCTTTGCACTACTTGCAAGAGGCACCAAATCATATACAAGAGGCGCCAAAACTCTAAAAACAACCCAAAAATGCTTCAAAATAGCTCAAAATTGCCTCCAAACTGGTGCAAAACATTCCCAAGTCATAAACCTTGAACCTACAATCATGAAATCAACAAAAAAGTTAGTAATAAGTGAGGAAAAGGCCCCATGGTGGGCACCATTTTGTGCATGTGTCGAATGTGTAGAGGTGGATTCTAATGTCAACACAAACCTTAATGAGATGGTTTACATTCAAAGTTTGAAGCAAGTAAAACTACTCTATTCGTAATACAATCAAATCTTTCAAATATGTATCATTGTCCTCTATTTCTAGGGATTTATTAAACCGTTTGGCCCTCAAATTTCTATGGGCACAAAGGTTGTTAAAATGACTTCCTAGAAAATGAGATTTGATGCTTAATATGCAAGCTAAGATGATTTCTATGTGCAAATGTGTGGTGGAAGAATTAGTGGTATGCAAATGTGTGCTAGAATGACTAGTGGTATGCTTCTAAATGAAACAAAATGATGGAAAGGATAATGGATGCAACTACAAACAAAGGATGATGTTGATGATAGATGAACAAGTGGAGATGAGTGAGATGATATGAAACTATAGTGAACTATCCATGATTATGCATATGCTCAAATGCAAACATAAAACAAACTAACCTAAAATGTAACTATGATGCAATGGGGATGATAAAATGTAACTATGAAGTAATTCATTAATCTAAGATGAGAATGCAAAGTAACACATGATATGAAAACTGAGTATAAGACTCCATGAAAGCTTTAAGCTCCTACGGAAAACCTGCTTGGTAACAATACTCAAAGTGTGGATGAAAAATGGCATTATAACACTCTTCCAATTTGTATCTCAAAATAGCATTATAAAATTACTCAAAAGGTGGTTCCTAAATGCTAAGGCAAGAGGGTGTATTTATAGGGTTTCTCAAGCATTTTGTGAGGTGGCACCCATCAATGGTCTAGATTCGAAGGAGAAAAGATAGATGGTGGAGATGAAAGGAATCAGGATGTTGTCCCCTTGACCAAGGAAAACATGTCATGTGTGTGAAGAGAATCCTTTGACCAATTGGAAGCATGACAAATGTATGGGATTCCAAGTGTGTGAAACAAAGACCCATGCGCTCCAAATTTGTTGGAAGTGTGGGGGAATAAAGCCATGCGCTTTTTCTCATTGGTGGAAGTGTGTGAGGATAATTCTAATTAATAATTAGGCTTATTTATTTTCATGTGACCTTTATGAGGTGGCACACAAAAAGTTGTAGAACTGTGCTCTAATTCTTAATCAAGATTAGGGAAAATTAATTAAATAAACACATTTAGGGTTTTTTGTTTATTTAATTTAGAAGAATGTGAATTAGGAGAATTAAAAGGAAAGTGAACAATATAAATAAAGTAAGACCTTATTTATATGTAGTTGAAGTATTAATCAAATAGGTTGTTTTTAATTAATTGAATATGATGACCATTTTTTAGGTGTATACAATAACATACATAAACATCCTAGTCTCAAGAGAAAAAGTACCATGCCAAACTCTAAATACAACAGGAGTAAACCGTGACATAATAGCAACCACTCTAAATTAGGAAAACATATCCCCAATCACATGAAGATAATCATACCAATGATGCATCCACATCACTGCCAGCAACTCCCACTGAACCGTGGTACGAGCTACACATGGCATCATGACTACCATCCTCTTCATGAAGATCACTCTTTAACATCAAGAAAAGAGTCATCACTAACATTTTTACATGAAATGATCAATGCATGATTACCATCATCCGAGGATTCCTCTATAGAAGAATCTGAACTCTTTTTCTTGTTCTTACAATCCTTCTTCACATGTCCCAGTTTCCTATAGTTCCAACACTTTACTTTACTCTATCCTTCAGACTTACCCTTCCCTTCCTTGTCTCCCTTAGGTTCCTTTTTCTTAGGCCTACCTTTTACAAACAAGGCATCTTAGATTTCTATTTTAGACTTCCTTCTCATCTCCTCTGATAGGAGAGTAGGAATTATATTGTCCATCTTCGAATCTGCACCACTACCACTGATAGCAACAATTAGATTTTCCCAAGATTTTGGTAAAGAACAAAGTAACAAAATGAATTTATCTTCATCTTCCAGCTTTACATCTACAGATGTTAACTGACTTAGAATCAAATTAAAATCATCTAAATGATTTGCAACAAAATCACCACCTTTCATCTTTAATGAATACAACTATCTTTTCATATACAACTTATTAGTAAGACTTTTGGTTTGATAGATATCACCTATTCTCTTTCACAACTTATATGTGGTAGTTTCATCTGAAACATTCAAGAGAACAACATCAACAAGACATAATCTTATGGTCCCTCTTGCCTTCTTATCAAGCTTAGACCAATCCTTATCTGACATCGTTGTAGGTGACTTTGTCTCATTACAAACAACTAACCACTAATCTCTCTTTAAGGAGATCCTCCATTTTTAGTTTCCACATCTCATAATTAGATCCATTGAATCTTTCAATATCTAAATGAGAATTAGCACTCATTGTAACAAACTTATTTTATATATATAAAAAAGAACACAATAGTAAAATCTCCCACTACAGCCAACAAACCTTCAAACTTTTAAGAGAAAGGTGTCCCAAAATCTACCCAACCGTTAGCTCTGATACCAAATGTTGAAAATGGAGGTAATTAGTTAGCTTTCAAACTTGTAAAACTATGAGATTGTAGATCTAATTTAAGTGTTTCTTGTTACAATTTATTTTTGGATGATTATCTGTTTAGATTCATTTTACCAATTGTAGAAGTAGACAAAAGATTGTAGAAGAATAAGACCATAAGATAGAAGTGACACAACATATACGTTGAGAGACCCTTTCAGGAAAACTCCACCACCAAAATCAATAGTGCTTGTATTATTTAACCTTAGAACAAGATTAGAATAACACTTTATCAATCATTGATTGAGATGCTTCTTTTTCCTTCAACAATTCTTCTTCACAACCTACAATAAAATCTCATGTGTTTAAGCATGAATCCACACATCCTATGCCATGCTTCACAAAAGTACTCTCCTCAAAGTTGGCACCCAAGAATCGGCCTACTTAACTAAGCCTTGTAAATATCTTCTCATGCAAAAGGTGTTAACTCCAATATACCAACCTAGGCGCCCAAGGTGGGTCCAAGTCAATCTTTGTTAACATAAACATATCTCTCCATCAATTCATGCAAACTTGATGCATGATTGATCATCCCCACTTAACTAAATGTATCACATGTTATCTATCATGCAACTCAATTCAATTGAATTCAACTACCATGCAACTCAAACTAACTGTTAGAAAAAAATGTCTCAATCATCACAGGCTATAACCTCTATTGGAGCCAATTTGGTGTGACATATTCTATGTCTGTCCGACAAGCAGATTTGTAGCCTTATGTTTTGTACAGGTTGTTGTGACCTTGCAGAAGTCTTTCCAAACGCTTATACATTGGAGTCATTGGGATAACCTATGGTGGCTCGCTATGAAGTTTTATAGAGATATTTTGTCTCACCGACAGTATGTTACATTTTGTGGTCTTCAACGTATCTTATATTCTTGGGTGAGAAGTCCTGTTGATGTGGAGTGTCTTGTCAAAAGCTTCACCTTTTGAAGTCATCGGGGAGACTTGGCTGAAAGGAATACTATCGGTAAGAAGTCTTATCGATGTGTGAATGTCTTTCCAAACGGTTACACATTGGAGTCTTCGGTGTGACATGTGACTTTGCTATGAACTCCTGGCAACATGTGTTTGTCTTGCCGATGCTCATCGGGGTAACATGAATGTCTCGGTATGAAGTCTGGGCGATGTGTTAATGTCTCGCCAATGTTGTAGTTTATTCTCGGTATGAATCCTAGCACTAGTGGTCTCGGGGTAACTTAGAGAACTTGGTAAGAACTCTCAGTGAGAGTGGTAAGTCTTGCCAACCGTTCGGTCCTCAATGTAACTTAAAGTCTTCAGAGTAAAGTCTCAGCGATGGACGTTTGTCTTAGCGATGAGGAATTCTATTGTCGGTATGACTTGAGACCTCGGTAAGAACTCTCAGTGAAGGACAATAGTCTTGCTGACTGTTGAATACTTCATAGTAACTATTGAACATCGATGTAACCTCTTGGTGATAGTGATATGTCTTGCCGACTATTGTTTGGCGCTCGGTATGACTTGAGACTTCGGTGGGATGTCCTGGCGAAAGCGATAACTCTCATTGACTGTTGGATGCTTCGAAATAACATGAAGGCTCGATGGGATGTCTTGGCGAGAGCGGTAAGTCTTGTCAACTGTGTGACATTTTGATGTGACTTTGAATATCAGTATGTGGTCTCACTGAAGGACGATTGTCTCACCGATATGCCGATACAATGTGAATTCTTTTGACTGAGTGATGACCATCTACGTGGCTTGTGTTGGACCAATAGGAGAAGTCGAATGGGAACCGCTAGTAGTTGGACCATTGTGGAAGATCAACAGACCAGTGACGATATGAATACATTCTGTAATTTTGCAGAGGTTTGGTTGGTTCGAAGAACAGTTGGGTGAACAGTTCAAATTGTATCAGAGTGATTTATATTCTGTAAAGATTGTAACTTGAAGGTTCTTATACAAGTTTGATCATTGTGAAAGTTGTTGTAATCTGACATTAGAAAGATAAGTTAGAACTCTATATGTAATTTTTGTTATTGTAATACAAAGTGACTTCTCTTAGTGTGGTGGGTTTTTCTCCCGTAAGGGTTTTCCCATGTAAATCTGGTGTTCATCTATATTTTTTTAATTCTCTGTTTCTGCTATTTACTTCAAAGTGCATCTTAATTGAACTGTAATTGAAAAAATTAAAAGTATATCTACATTCTTCCCTGAGTTTTTGACGTTAGGAGAGTTGTTTCCACACCTGAGCTTTCCTTACAAGTGGTATCAGAGCCTGGCCAGTTGTGTTATCCTTGTGGGTACGTTGGGTTTTTTGAGTCAATTCTGTTCAGTGGGAGTCTTGTAGAAGTTTGATAATTTTAATTATAGATTGAGATGGCTAGCACGCCAGGAAAGATTGAAATAGAGAAATTCAATGGCAGCAATTTTGAGTTGTGGAAACTCAAAATGGAAGATCTTCTAGTTGATTGTGATCTATGGATTATTGTGTTTGGAACAAAACCTACAGGCATGAAGCAAGAAGATTGAGACCTTGCAAATACAAAGTCTAAGGGGCTGATAAGGCTCTGTTTGGCAGACTTCGTTCTTTTGAATGTTGATGAGGAGAAGACTACATCTTCCTTTTGGAAGAGACTGGCATCTATTTATCAGGGGAAGTCCTTGGTGAATAAACTGTTCCTGAGGAAGAAGTTGTACTCTTTGAGAATGCAGGAAGGAGGGTCTATAGCTGATCATTTGAATGCATTTAATATGTTGATTGCTAATTTAACATCTGTTGGTGTAAAAATTGAAGAAGAGGATCGTTGTATGCTTCTATTGTGTTCTTTTCCAGACTCTTGGGATCATCTGGTGATGGCTATTGGGAGTACAACATCTAGTTTCAAGTTGGAAGATGTTGTTGCATCTTTGCTGTCAGAAGAGATGAGAAGGAAATATTCTGAGATGGCAAAGGAGGCCCTTGCTGTTAGAGGAAGGTCAAAAGAGAGAGGCAAGAAGGACAAGAAATCTAAATCAAAATCAGAAGGGAGATCAAAGTCTCCTGGCAAGAAATCGAAGGTGAAATGCTGGAATTGTGGGCAACCTGGTCATGTCCGAAAGGATTGCAAAGAGGAGAAAAAGAAGAAGAAGAAGAGTTCTTCTGACAATGAGTCTTCTTAGAGTGATGCAGATGCCTTCATTGCAGCCTTGGCTACACAGGCATCAGATGATGTCTGGCTGATTGATTCTAGAGAATCTTTCCACATGACATCTCATAGAGACTGGTTCATGAAGTATGAAGAATATGATGGTGGAAAGGTATATTTGGCAAGTGATTCATCTTTGGAAATAGTTGGTCGTGGAAGAGTCAGAATCCAATTTCCTGATGGCAAAGTAAAGGGAATCAAGGATGTGATGCATATACCAGGTCTGGATTGAAATCTACTTTCTATCAGTAAGTTGAATGATATTGGAGTGCAAGTCACATTCTCTAGAAATGGCTGCAAGATGACTAGAGGCTGTATGGTGCTAACTAGAGGTGCTCGAATTGGTACCCTATACAAGCTGAATGCACAAGTTGTTCAATGTAACAATGTCTCTGTAAAGTCACAGAAAGCTACTCATGAAGGTAAAGAGGGAAATATCCCTAATTATGTAAACTCTATGGAAGTAAAACTTCCAACAGAAAAGACTATGCTCTGGCATCATAAGCTAGGCCACATAGGAGAAAAAGATTTAAAAACCTTGAAGAATAAAAACTTGGTTGAGGGGCTTGATGATTGTAATCTCAAATTTGAATTATGTGAGCATTGTATATATGGAAAACAACACCGTGTTTCTTTTTATTCCAGTCCTCACAAATCTTCTAGTTTGCTAGATTATATTCATTCAGATGTGTTTGGTCCAGTGAATGTTCCTTTTTTGTCTAAATCAAGATACTATGTGTCATTTATTGATGATTATTCAAGAAGAGCATTTGTATATTTTCTGAAAATTAAATCAAAAGTGTTCAGTCAGTTTAAGAAATTTAAAAACCTTGTAGAAAATAAGACTGGAAGAAAAATAAAATGCTTAAGGACTGATAATGGCGGTGAATTTTGTTTTGATGAATTTGAAAGATACTGTAAAGACCATGGGATTAAAAGACATAAGTATAAACCTTATACTCCACAACAGAATGGAGTTGCATAAAGGTTCAATAGGACAGTGATGGAGAGAGCACGAAGTATACTCAGTAGTGTTGGCTTGGAGGAGAAGTTCTGGGCTGAGGCTATATCTACTGCATGTTACCTAATAAACCATTCTCCAAACTATGCTCTTGTTAAGTAAACACCTTTGGAAGCGTGGTCTGGTAAGAATCCCTCTCTAACACACATTCAAGTCTTTGGTTGTGAAGCATATGCATATGTGCCAAATGAGAAAAGATCTAAGTTGGAGAACAAGGCTGTCAAATGTATTTTTATTGGCTATAGTGTTGGCATAAAAGGATACAAGCTTTGGAATCCTGATACAAAGAAGGTTTTGTATAGTAGAAGTGTAATCTTTCGTGAGTTGAAGCCTTCTACCTTGGATTTGCAGTTAGAGACAAAGTCTGAAAATAATAAGGATGTAGTTGTAATTCCTCCAACACTAGAGAAAGAGGAATTCAAAATTCAAAATGAACTTGAATCTGAGGAGAGCTCAAGTAGTTCAGAAGAAGAAGAACAACCTCAACCTCAGCCATTGAGGAGGTCAACCCGTGAAAGAAAACAACCTGATAGGTATGGGTTCTCTTTGATTGATTCTACTTGTGCCTATGCTTTGATTTCTAGCACTGATGAGCCTAGGACTGTAAAAGAGGCATTTAGAATGTCTGATTCAGACTCTTGGTTGGAAGCCATGGAAGAAGAAATGGCATCATTAGAAAAGAATGATACTTGGAGTTTGGTGCCCTTTCCTGAAGGCAGAAAAGTTGTGGGCTGCAAATGGGTATTTAAGAAGAGGATTGGTCTGGATGGCAGTGTGGAAAAGTACAAGGCGAGATTGGTTGCAAAGGGTTATTCCCAGGTCAAGGGAATTGATTATGGGGAAATATTTTCTCCTGTAGCAAAGCTGACATCTATCATATTTCTTTTGTCACTTGTAGCAGCATATGACTTAGAGGTCGAACAGATGGATGTGAAGACAACATTTCTTCATGGTGATCTTGAAGAAGAAATCTATATGTCCCAACCTGAGTACTTTGTTGAAAAAGGTAAAGAAAAATTGGTATGCAAGTTGAAGAAATCTCTGTATGGGTTAAAGTAGTCTCCTAGAATGTGGTACCAAAAATTTGATACTTTTGTATTGTCTTTGGGATTTGTGAGATCAAAATCTAATCATTGTGTCTATTATAAAGTTGAAAGTGATCGAGTGCTTATTATTGCTCTCTATGTTGATGATATGTTGTTCATAGGCAATAGTAAGCTAATGATTTCTGATCTTAAGTCTTAGTTGTCTGCTAAGTTTGAAATGAAAGATCTTGGTGTAGCAAGGTATATTCTGGGGATGGAGATAACCAGGGACAAGAAGAATAGAAAACTTTGGCTCAGTCAGAGTAAGTATATCAGGACTATTCTAGAAATATTTTCTATGAATGATTGCAAGTAGCTAGTTGTTCCAGTCTTGCAGGGAACGAAGCTATCTGTTGAGGACTGTCCAAAATATCCTACTGAGATCGAGGACATGACCAATGTACCCTATGCTAGTGTTGTTGGCAGTCTTATGTATGCAATGGTCTGTACAAGGCCAAACATTTCCCAAGTAGTGAGAGTTCTTAGTCAATTTATGGAAAATCATGGAAGAATACATTGGGATGTTGTGAAGAGAGTATTCAGATATCTGAAGGGCACTTCAGAATATGCTCTATGTTACCATGGGAACTTGGTTGAATCACAGAAGAATCTCAACATTCGTGGTTATGTAGATTCTGATTGGGCAAGGGACATTGACAACAGGAGGTCCACCAGTGGATACATTTTCATGATGAATGGTGGTGCAGTGAGTTTGATGAGTAAGTGGCAGGCTGTAGTCTCTTTGTCCACTACAGAGGCTGAATACATGGCAGCTACACATGCTTGTAAAGAAGCAGTTAGGTAAAAACGTTTGTGTTCTAACATTGGTTTTGATGCAGGGGAAATAACTATTTTCTGTGACAGTCAGAGTGCAATTTGTCTGGAAAAGAATCCTACTTTCCATACCAAAATGAAACATATAGATTTGCAGTATCATTTTGTACGGGATATGGTGGAGGATGGAAAGGTCATTTTGGAAAAAGTTGATACTCTGGAGAATGTTACAGATGCATTGACGAAGTCAGTGAGCACAGACAAGTTCAGGTGGTGTTCCATTTTGATGGGCCTCAATGCCCATGAATGTCAGTAATTTTGTTGTGCTCTGAAGGTGCCAGTGTGATCTTCATCAAGTGGGAGATTGTTAAAAAAATATGTCTCAATCATCACAGGCTATAACCTCTATTGAAGCCAAGTCGGTGTGACATATTCTATGTCTAGCCAACAAATAGATTTGTAGCCTTATGTTTTGTACAAGTCGTTGTGAACTTCCAGAAGTCTTGCCCAATGCTTATACATTGGTGTCATCGGGATAACCTATGGTGGCTCGATATGAAGTCTTATCGAGATATTTTGTCTCACTGACAGTATGTTACATTTTGTGGTCTTTGGCGTATCTTATATTCTTCAGTGAGAATTCTTGTCGATGTGGAGTGTCTCGCCGAAAGCTTCACCTTTTGAAGTCATCGGGGAGACTTGGCCGAAAGGAATACTATCAGTAATAAGTCTTACCGATGTGTGAATTTCTTGCCGAATGGTTACACATTGGAGTCTTCGGTGTGACATGTGACTTCGCTATAAACTCCTAGCGACATGTGTTTGTCTTGTTGATGCTCATCGGGGCAACATGAATGTCTCGGTATGAAGTCTGGGTGATGTGTTAATGTCTCGCCAATGTTGTAGTTTATTCTCGGTATGACTCCTGGCGACTAGTGGTCTCGAGGTAACTTGGAGAACTCGGTAAGAACTCTCAACGAGAGTGGTAAGTCTTTCCGACCGTTCGGTGCTTGATGTAACTTAAAGTATTCAGAGTAAAGTCTCAGCGATGGATGTTTGTCTTAGCAATGAGGAAGTCTATTGTCGGTATGACTTGAGACCTCGGTAAGAACTCTCAGCTAAGGATGATAGTCTTACCAACTGTTGAATACTTCGGACTAATTGTTGAACATCGATGTAACCTCCTAGCAATAGTGATATGTCTTGCCGACTATTGTTTGGCGCTCGGTATGACTTGAGACTTCGGTGGGATGTCCTGGAAAAAGAAATAACTCTCATCGACTATTGGATGCTTCGGAATAACATGAAGGCTTGATGGGATGTCTTGGCGAGAGCGATAAGTCTTGTTGACAGTGTCGCATTTCAATGTAACTTTGAATATCGGTATGTGGTCTCACCGATATGCCGATACAATGTGAACTCTTTTGACCGAGTGATGACCATCTACGTGGCTTGTGTTGGACCAATAGGAGAAGCCAAATGGGAACCGCTAGTAGTTGGACCGTTGTGGAAGATCAATAGACTAGTGACGATATGAATACATTCTGTAATTTTGTAGAGGTTTGGTTGGTTCGAAGAATAGTTGGGTGAATAGTTCAAATTGTATCAGAGTGATTTCTATTATGTAAAGATTGTAACTTGAAGGTTCCTGTACAAGTTTGATCATTGTGAAAGCTGTTGTAATTTGACATCAGAAAGATAAGTCAGAACTCTATATGTAATTTTTGTTACTATAATACAAAGTGACTTCTCTTAGTGTGGTGGGTTTTTCTCCCGTAAGGGTTTTCCCACGTAAATATGGTGTTCATCTATGTTTGTTTAATTCTCTGTTTCTACTATTTACTTCAAAGTGCATCTTAATTGAACTGTAATTGAAAAAATTAAAAGTATATATGCATTCTTCCCTGAGTTTTTGACGTTAGGAGAGTTGTTTCCGCACCTGAGCTTTCCTTACACTAACTACATGCAACTAAAGATAACTGAACAAAAATTGAACTGAACTGAACTGAACTGATACTGAATTGAACTAAACTAATACTGAACTGAACTCCACTCATGTAAATGTCAATTCCTAACTTCTAGGATCTTTACATGCATTACTAAAGTGTTATCTTTCCTCTAAAAAATTAACTGAACTCAAGGTGGGTTCCACCTTCCAGGTGGGCACCCCATTTGCCCTATTTTCTAGGATCTCTTATTGGGCGTCCCCACATGTTCCTATCATTTAGAATTAATTACAAATGTCAATTTACATGTTCATTTCATTCAAATTTAATCTCTTTCTAATCGTAGTTTTGGGGAACACTTTCCAAGGACTTAGGAGATACATGAAATATGTTTAGGATTGCAATTAAATGGCATCCTATTCCCAACAACCTTAGCATCTTTTTTATTGTTTTTCAGATCAAGTAATAGGATGAGATGTATTATATTGTGCCTATGTGGCCTTTATCTTACATTTTATTCTTTGTTCGCACATATTCATGCTATGTGTCATTTTTATCTTTTAGATGTAGTCTTGATAATTAATTCTTAATTTTAGCTTTTATGTTTTCTAACTTAGATCTACAATGAATTGGATCATGTTTTGATACTCTTTTATTTCTTGTTAAAATTGTGTTAGATCTCATATTATGTTATTTGTGTAAAATAATTTTGTAAGGGTTTGAAGCATCATATTTGTTTTCCCATGATTCTGTTGAACCTTAATGGGTGCTTCTCATGAAAGGATCTCAACGACTTCTTGTGATCATTTAGACCTTAGTTTTTTGTTCTCCTTTCAACAATGAAGATTATGTGGAATAATGTGTTCTTTTTATTAGAATTAAGAACCTATTGGGACTTTTGAAATGTTGTAAAACATTTTTGGTGCATCTCCCTTGTTAAGTTTTATGTTCTACATTTCCTTCTCCCTTTTCCCAAATTGAAAAGAAGAGCCAACTTCTTTTAAAATCTTGGAGGTCATTCAGTAGAGCGCAATTGGTGTCTCATCTATTGAATTTCCCATAAGGTTGTTTAGAGAGGTGCAAGATTTTGTAATCAACAATATGGTCAAGAGTTTACATGTGACAAGGATAATTACTCCCATATGTCAAACCCCCTAATATTAATTCAATAGATTAGAAAATTATCAAAGACACCATGCAAACATGTAGTGGAAGCACTCAACAATGATGCAATGCAAGTAATTTGATAAATTCTCCTCAATAATTGTGTAAGTAGGAATGTGAGATAAGATCTCGATATGACAAAATGACCTAGAGTTACAATTTTAAATACAACTCTAAGGGTCATAATTGAAATATTTTGTGCATCAATTAAACATGCACCAATCACATGGGAAGGGTTAGATTGACCCTATTAGTACCCATCCCTATATTTGTAAATGTATCTTCCCTTGTGTTATAATAAGACATGTTGTGAAAATAATGAACTAATTAAATAAGTGTTTTTTATTTAATATTAATGTTAGAAGTGGATATATGAAATAATATTGGTGTGATGATGGTGGAAATATGAGAATGCATTTGAGTTGTCTACATTTTTCCCCTCTTTAAAATGAAGTTATATATTTTTGTTCCAAAGAAAAATAAAACATTTTTTTTTTGGAAGAGATGCCCCAACTACTAGGAAGAGGATTGGTGAATAGCTATGAGGTGTGGATTCTAGGGTCACCGACCTAGATGAGCTCTCAATAGGATAAACATGGCTTAGGGGGTGAAAATGAGCATGGGAGGGTAACTTTAGATTGGAACAAAAGAAAAAATAGATGGAAAACCTATAAATATGAGATGAAAAGGTAAAATATTCATTTTAACAAGAATTTGAGCTCTAAATTATGGAGGAAGAAGCTAAGTATCCTAGAATGTGTACCAGTCAATTAGCATTGAAGTGAGTTGGTTTAAGATTACACCACCAATGAGTGGTGGGCCTTCCTTGAGTGATTTTATCATTCATACATTTAAAGTGGTATTTTTGAGCATTTATGAAGGATTTGGGGCTAGGTTTATACATGTACAATAATGGGTTTGGCACACATGCACAGACAAATGGTATTGGAACATGCTTGTGTAGTGCATGCACACATGTGACATATGTGCAACAAGGCATTCCATAGAAGTAATTTGGCACAAAATGACCTAGGGTTACAATTTTAAATACAACTCTAAGAGTCATAATTTGGAACAAAATGACCTATGGCAAAGGAACTATCAATCTGCAACAAAAGGATGCTTGTTTGTCATAGCCAAAGAGGGTGATCGCCTACAATGTAGTTTTCCATAGTTTATGGATGCAATGGTTAGAGATTGTGAACATGATCTATTTATGGAACATTCTATCTTTTTACCTTATGCTATTATAGGTTATGGAGGAAAGAAGATATTTAGAATAATAGTGGCCATGAATTGAAATAAGTTTTTCCCTATTAGGCATGTCTTTAGCATAACTGTCTTCTTTAAAGATGTAGAGTTTGGATATGATTATGACACTCTTATCTCCACTAGCTTTTCATCATTGTTTAAAATAAGACCTACCCTTCTTCCTATGTTTTTGGGAGAGTTGACAGTTGCTTACAGTTTGTTTTAAGTCTAAGAATAATTGAACTCTCAAATATCTTGTATATATGTGATCTTGTGAGAGGTTTAATAGCTAGATATTTTGTGTTAATTAGATTTCAATATAAGTACTCTTCTTGTCGATTTGATACTTTTTTCTTAGTTTATATGTTCAAATAACAATAAAAATAAATGCAATATTTTTCATAAATCTCTGTGTTAAGATTTAAGGAGGATATTGTGGGATTGTAGAGACTTAAGAAAGGGCCACTTGAGGTATTGCAATACTCCTTGTATTTTATATTATTAATTACAATATAATGAATTGTTGAATCATATTTCTTAGTTTATAGTTGAATTGAATTGTTATTATAGTAAGTTGCAACAAAGTTGAGTTGTTAAGTTATTGTCTTCATAAGAGTAGTTACCCATAGTAGTTATTATAGTTAACTATCCACAACAACTGTTATTCATTTGAATTTATTTCTAGATAGAGTCATTTTAGTCAAGTAGCTTTCAATTATATTTTATTTTGCTACTCTTTTGTACACAATTGATTAAGATGATTTAGGATTCTTAGTTGTGATGAGACCAAGTATTAGCTAGTTTTCTTCTATTTTAGTTCATGCTTTTAGACATTTCCAAATACTCATTTCATATACATTCCTAAAACTATCTATCTTTTTATGTCTTTCATGCAACTTGAACTAAGTTTTGATGTATGGAAATATGATTATGATATGTTGGTAATTGCATGATTAAAATGTGTGTGTGTGTATGGAATGCAGTATGGATCTATGTTTAATTTATGGTTATTAGTATTGTGTATATGTTATATGAATTAACTCCTTGTAGACAAAAATCCAGACTAAGTAGAGTGTAACCCACACCAACTAGTAAGCACAACCTATAGCCAAATAATTTTAGAAAAAGATGTAGGGGAAATTCCAGAACAATAAAAATGTGACAGTTGTAGGAATGGAAGCACTCATTAATGAGGATGATTGTAATCACTAGGCCATTTAATAAGATAGTTGAAGGAAGAAGGATTCTACAATGATTGGGAAGCCAACATTATTTCTCCCACAGTAAATGTCTCTACTATGCCATTAGAAACAAAGTTACAGTCCTAATCATCTTCTTCCATCTTTCTAGTTATAATTTTAGTTATATAGAATTTTTCACTCTCTATTTCATAGGGGAGTGGTAAGTTGCACTTAGTTTTCTATCTTGAGTTCTCATTCTAATAAACCTCCCCTAAACCTATATAGTTGGCTTGGTGGTTGAGGAATAGATATAGCGTGTGGATATATTTAGATAGAGACATTTTTTCCATTACAATACTTTGTTAGTTTCCTATTATGCTTTCATGAATAAGATATCTTTGAAGATTCTTGTCAGATTATGAAATCTAGTTATCTGCAATGAAGATGCTTCAGTTATATGTTTAGTTAATTCAAGGATTTTAGATTTGAGTTTATTCTATGGATATAGTAACTTGAGCAAGGGCCACTCAAGGTAACTATTCTCCACTTTAATTTTTGTCGTTATATTAGTTGATTTCATTATTACAATCATCTTAATCAGATTCTTCATTTCCTATATTTGAATGAGATCTTGTCTTATAATTCATGTTTTGTTTTGTCTCAATGCATTATCCTTTGAAGTAAGTCAAATTTAACAATGTTAAGTTCATTATAGAGTTCAAGTTTTAATAGTGAACTAGTCACAGTCTTAAGTTTTAAGTACTCGTAGCAATAGTTCTAGATTTAATCCTTTTTCTTGTTTTATAGTTTATGATTTATTTCCTCTTTCACATGTGTCAACACCTATACTAGAAGATATAGGTAGTATATAATTTTTGGATGCACATATAGTGCCAACATCATCAAAAGCTTATGTTATCCCTATTTGATAATTAAATGGAGTCTTTACAAGGGTTTAGTAGATTGTTTAGTTAGGAACCACTGCTAAATTTTGTGTCTATCACCAAGTTTATTGAGCATTAGTTGGGCCTTACATTTTTGGAACTATTGTCGAGGATGGTGCTACATTCAATATTCTCCTATGTTATTTTAAGATTTCTTAGTTTAGAGTTTTGTTTCCAGCATTAGGATAATTAGGTTTTAATCCACCAACACTAGAATATTTTATTAACATTGTGCAAGAGCCAATGACACAAAAATTCATAATTTTTTTATGTGGAGGTAGTGAGATGCTTTGGGAAGATTTCTCCCCTCAACACACAAAGATAAAGAGGATATAGGTGATCAAAGTGAACAAAGAGAGGGTATTCCTAAAGAATAACTTTCCCTAACACCAACATCCACTGTAGATATAGAGGATACCTTCCAAACCATGGTTGATGTAGCAGTAAATGACCTACTAGAACATGTAACTTTTGAGTTCCCAATTGCCAACCAAGAGAGCTCAACTGCCTTGAAGAACATACCTCCTTTCAACATTGTTTGTTTTCTATGGTTTGGTTACAAAGGATCAAGATACCTTCTTATTTGAGTTTGATGTGGTGTGTAGAAGCTATGATTATAAAAAAAATGCACATAGACTCAAAATGTTTCCAACAACCTTGAAGGATGCTACTTTAAGATGGTTTATGGGTTTGGGAAGAGATGTTGTTCTTGATTGGAATACTATGAAGAAAAAGTTCCTAGAGAAGTACCAATACTAATTTAGAGGAATTGATAGAAGAAGAGACGACATTTTTAGGATGTCTAAAAAGGAGGATGAATCTTTGGAAGACTACATGGAAATATTCTAGTTTTTCCTTAAGAAATCCCACCAAAATAGGCTCCTTGGTGAGTCTCTAATGCTAATATTCTTAAGAGGGATTAATAAGGACTATATGGTTGCACTTAATATCATTGGGGTAGGAGATATTTCTCAATCACAATTTGAGGAGATTTGTAAGGCATGTAAAAAATATTAAAGGTCTCTCATAAAGAAGATCAGAGGAGATAACACATCTTCCATCAATAAAACATCTAATGGAGTCTCTAGAGTGGAACTAAGTAACCCATTGTTAAACATGAAAGAAGACATCACAAGCCATTTTGCTACACAATTGGACACTTTACATGTGAAGAAGAAGTGAGAAGAGGCAGAGGCGGTCCTACATACTATCCTAATGTGGATAGAGAAAAGCTAATTGCAAGTGCAAAAGACTAGAAAGTATTTCCAAGGACAGACTAGGGAAAACAAATTTTCAAGTACTAGAGGGTGGAGGTGGAAAAGTGTTCTACATTGCTTAGAGGAAACCATGGCAGCCAAGACAAGGTATGCCTTGAGATCCTTTTGAATTATAATTTTTCATTTCCAATTAGCAATCAAAAATTTTCTAGTTGGAGCTTTTAGCCTTAGGAAAATACACAAAACCAATAGCAAAAACCTCAACCAAAGTGGAACTAGAAACAATAAAACATGTGGCCACAACAAAAATATCATGGATCCAATTACAACCCCTAATGTCCACTAGAACAAAACCAATGGCAACCTCAATGGAAAAAATCCCAATAATGGTAAAAGAAAAACATGAATTAGTAGTAGCCACATCAGCTTTATAGCCACAACAACAAGCCATCATGCTAAACCCAACAAATCCATCACCTCAACCACCTAGAGCACCTCAACTACCAACCAAACTTACACCTAACCCAAATAACAAGCCTTTTCAACATGCCTATACCAATGAGGCTATTCAATACCCTACTTATGTGGTAGAGGTGAGTGTTGTCCACCTCAGATCAGGGAAAACATTAGTTGGGCCTTCATCCCATCAAATCATTGAGTTGGTTGATGAGGAACCTTTAGCAGAGACCTTGGAAAACCCACCTATGGAGCTTGAGTCAAATCAGGTTAACCAAACCAATTCAAGTCTAGGGCCTCCTTTCCCTAAATGATTAGATGTTCAAAGACATCAGACACAAGCAGAAACTGACCTATTGGGGAAACTTAAGGATGTGTGTATAAAGATACCCCTCATCCAAGCCATCAAGGATATTCTCATCTACACTAAAATAGTGAGAGAACTTTGCCTTAAAAAAACCAAGAAGGAGGAGAAAAGACCCTCAAACTATTCATGTCTTAGGGAAACTTGCAGACATTATGTTGGGAAACATAATTGTCTCCAAAAATGTAGATCCTGGAAGTTCTATAGTGGATGTAAGTATAAATGGCACTCATTAAAAATACCTTGATTGACTTGGGAGCAGCTATTAATGTGATGACCAAGGAAAAAATGCAGCTATTATAGTTAATAGACCTCAAATCTACACTCACTATCCTATAGTTGGAAAATAGGTCAATAGTTAAACCTGAGGGCATCATTGAAGAATTGGTCATAACATTAGATTCATGGGAGTGCCTTGCATATTTCATGGTATTGCAACCAAAGGCCAACCTTGCATGATATCCCCTCATTCTAGGAAGATCATGGTTAGATACAATAGATACATTTATAGGTTTGTAGGTCTAGAAATATGATTATTTCAAATAGAAATGTGACTAAGAAATTAGTCCTTTATCCACCAACCCAACCTCATGTAGACTTAGAGAAAACCGTTTGGCCTACCACAAATGAGGAAGACCAATAATCTGTGCAAACCCTTCATGAATATTGAACACAACCCTTTGTTAAGCAACCAAGATGAGGATTATTTTATATCACACACCATACAAAATAACTATGGTAGGGACCTACAACAACAAGATTGCTTAACATGTCTACAAGATCCTCTACAAAATATCATCCTTGCCAATTCATTTGAGTTAATATCCCAACTTTTTCATACTTTTCTACCACAACAATGTGTACCAAACATAGTAGGAATTGACCTTTCATCCATTCAAGCAACATCCAAGACTTTGGAAATCATGTCAGGTAAAATGTTGAATGTTAGCAATGAATTAACTATTGCACAACAAACTTCCCTGACCACTATGTTGAAGGTACACACAATAGCCTTTGCATGGAATTACCATGAAATGAAGGGGATTGACCCAACCTTGTCTATCCATAGGATATACATCAATGATGGTTTTAAACCAATAAGGAAACCCCAAAGGAGAATGAATCCTACACTAAGAGACATAGTCAAAACAGAGTTACAAAAATTGCTTAATGTAGGCTTCATTTATCCTATTTCTGACAGTCAATTGGTGTCACCTCTAGTAATTATCCCAAAGAAAGGAGGAAAGTGGAGAGTGTGTGTGGATTGTAGAGAATTAAATGCAACCACTAGACAAGACCACTTTCCACTACCATTTATTGATCAAGTGCTTGAATCCCTAGTAGGTAAAAAGTACTTTTCATTTCTAGATGGATTTAGTGGCTATAACCAAATTAGAATAGCTATAGAGGGCCAGGATAAAACAACCTTCACATTCCCTTGGGGCACATATGCTTATTTTTTCCTTCCATTTTGGCTATGCAATGCTCCATCCACTTTCCAAAGGGCAATACTGAGTATATTTTTATATTTTGCACATGATTCCATGGAAATCTACATGGATGATTTTGCAACTTATGGGTAAAAATATGATGAAGCACTTAATAACCTAGAGAAGGTCTTAAAAATGTGTCAATAACACAATTTATCCTTGAGTCATGAGAAATGTTTCATAATGATGAACCAAGGGATTGCGCTAGGACATTTTGTGTCAAAGGATGACATTCAAGTGGATCCCAAATAAAATTGAAGTAATCTCAACACTCCCTGTGCCCCAAAAATAAACAAATGTTAGGAGTTTTCTACGGAATTTTGGACACTATAGGAGATTCATATAAGAATTTAGAAAAAATGTAGCCCCATTATTTGTTTTACTCACAAATGATGTAGAATTTGAGTGGATAGCTACTTGTCAACACTCTTTTGAAGCATTATATCAAATCAAGTTTCAATTGTCAAGATCTGCATACATTGAATCCATTCCATGCAAGTTGTAGATCTACAATTCAAGATTCATTCAAGGGTTTGGTGATTTGTGACATAGACTTGTTCATTCATCATTCCTTTCATGCTATTTCATTTCATTTCAAGGCTTAATTACCAAAATGGGGTTTGACCAAGGAAAACCCCCGTTCACCAAAAAAAACATTTTCCCCTCTTGATTTGTGTTTGTAGATTTAGGTGGAAGAAATATTGAAGATCTCTTGAAGAGAAAAATTGAAGAAGTTGCAAAAGTTGCAAAAGTCATAAAATTTGTCATCTTATAGAAACTCAACTATAGAATTTATTTCTAGCTTTCCAAACCTAAAACCTAGGAAAATTGAGAGATCACATATATTGCAGAGGCTCTCGAAAGTTGTAGACAAACCCTAATCCAAGACCAATTTTCCCATGGGAAAATGAGTCTTAGGTCAACTTCAATAAAGCACTTTTGGTAATTGGTACACATCATCTTACCTCTCTCTGATTTGATTTCTGGTTCCATCAGTATTGAGCTTAATCTTCAAGATCCAAGTTGTAGATTACATTTTGGGTTTGATTTGTTATTTTTAATCTTTCTCCCCAAAGTGTTGTTTAATCAGGACCCCTATCCTTGCAAAAAAAAGAAATTTCTAGATTCACACTTTGACTTGATTCATCTATTTCATTAATGTGGATCTCATTTCCTAATGAAAGGAGGAGAAATATGCCCCTAGTTGATTGATAATCTCACATAACCCCTATTTTTCCTCATTTCACAAACAACAAGGAGTATATCTTAGTCTGCATAGATTATCTAACAAAGTGGGTAGAAGTTAAAGCATTGCAATTTGCAAGAGATAGAAACATCACAAATTTTTTATATGAAGATATATTTACCAAGTATGGAGTACCAAGAGAAATTGTCACTGATCAAGGTCCCCAATTTACACAAGAACTAATGAATAAATTTTCTAAAAGAATATGAGATCGGGCATAAGAAGTCAACACCCTACCACCCTCAAGCCAATGGGCAGGTGGAAGTAACAAATAGGGAAATTGAAAATATTATGACCAAAACAGTGCAGATTCATAGGAAGGATTGGGCAGCTAGGTTGCTTGAGGCACTATGGGCCTGTAGGATAACTTGGAAGATTACAATAGGGTTTACACCATATGAGCTGGTGTATGGAAAAAAATAGTACTTCTTATTGAATTTGAATACAAAATACTGAGGACAACAGTAAAACTGGGATTGGACTTAACAATGACACAAAAGGAAAGATTGCACAATTTGAATGCATTAGATGAAATAAGGATGGAAGTTATTCACCGCATTGAGGTTGTTCAAAAATAGAGAATTAGATGGCATGATTAGTTCATCAAAACTAAGGAATTCAATGTGGGTGATTGTTCTTTGCTCTATGAATCAAGGTACAAAGACTATAAAGGAAAGTTGCAAACAAGATGGTTAGGTCCCTATGAGATACAAGTATTCCCAAATGGTGCAATACAATCGCAAACTATTGATACAGTTAGATTCTAGCTACTAGTTAATGGACATAGATTAAAAAATTATAAGTTGATGCAGAAGAATGACTTTATTCTTTCCTTAATGCACCAATATGGACCAAAGAGTGATTATGACAAAAACATTGTACTAGACATCAAAGATTCAATAGCAGGTACAATATGTTCTCCACATGACTCAATAGATGAGCTACACAACTCACCTAATAAGGTCACTCAGGTATAATTTCCTATCACATTTCATATGCACACACAACACAGGAGGAAAAATCAACAATCATTTTCAAGTGCATTCCATGATGCAGTAGGGACTTGTAGCTTCATGCTTGCAAGCGAAAAAATTTAGAAAGGGGCTTATTGTTGAAGACACCCGTAGCACTTTCTTGTCAAAAATTTAAAAATTTCAGCCAAATTAATTGCATATCCACCCATATACACTTATTATTCCATACATGCAGCCTCCAAACTATCATTTCACTACATGCAACTTCATCCACCTCATCCCACGTACCATTCATATCAACTTTCTCAATTTCCATGCACTATACCATTTATTTCACATCACATCATAGTATATCTTGCAACCTTTCAAAAACACCATTCACCATGTGCCATGTAGTTATATCATTTATCACCAATTGTAAGAATAAACAATCACATCAAACCTCACTACGGGGTAGTTCAAATCATTATCACATGAGTTAGGTTTTGGGTAAGTGCACAAAGTTGAGTCCACGAAACGTGAAAGTTTTTGCCTTAGGCAAAAAAATGAATTCGGCTTTCAAAAATCGGGATCTCGCTTTTTAATAAACGGGATCTCGTTTTTAAAAAGCGGGATCCCATTTAGCTTTGGGATCCCGAGCCTAAGTTTAAAAAACGGGATCCCGTTTTCGAAAATTTCCATTTTTGGAAAATTTTCAAAACGGGATCCCGTTTTGAAAATTTTCCAAAACGGAAATTTTAAAATGGAAAGTTTTTAAAACGGGATCCCGTTTTGAAAAATTTCCGAAAATGGAAACTTCCAATTTTGAAAAATTTCCATTTTCGGAAAGTTTTCAAAACAGGATCCCGTTTTGAAAACTTTCCATTTTTGGAAATTTTCGTTTTTGGAAGAATTTCAAAACGGGATCCCGTTTCATAGAACCATGAAACGGGATCCCGTTTCATAGAACCATAAAAAATGGTTTTTTTATGAAACGGGATCTCGTTTTTTAATGAAACGGGATCCCGTTTTTTAAATTATGAATTTTTGAGCGGGTTTTTTGGCTTGTTTTTTGGTTCGGGAAATGGCTTGGGGACCCGAACCTAAGCTTTGGACCTAGTTTGACCTGCAACTTGAAGGTCTTGTTAATGTCACAGGAAAATAATGACTTTGGACATATGTTTGAAGACCTATTTTGCAGAATTTTTTTACGAAATTGAAACCCATTATAGATGAGACAGTGCAGATTCCAAATATGTAAGTTTTTAATAATTTGATTATTTTTTCTATTTTTCAATTAATTTCTAATGAAACTAGTCCATAAACTTGAATTATCGGGTTTTTAGTATTTTAATAACTTTTGATCAACATAACATTTTGACAACGAATTGCACGAGAAATTTCAGACAATTCTTTTCTTTAAAAAAAATCAAAAATGATAAGTTTAGGTCATCTTATGCGTGTCGTACACGACGATTTTTCAAAATGACAAATATGCCTAATAAATATTTAATAAAAAAAAAAATTCAATAAAAAATTATAAAAAAATATTAAAAGCAAGCTTTAGTGAGTCACAAATCTTTTCCCAAAAGGATTTAGAAAAATATGATAATTTAGGTCAAAATATGGATGTCGTACACGTGCATGGTATGGTATAAAAAGTGACTTTTAAACAGTGGTTTTTAGAAACGCCTATTGAAACTCAATTTTTACAATCTGGGTATTGAAATAAATTACATATTTGGAAACTAGACTCCGAGTACTACATTTTATGATTAGTGACTTTTTTGAAGATTCCATCTCTAAGTGCTTCAAATTTTAAGGTCAAATGTGTCAAATTCCGAAAATCAGGGAAACCACTTCCACTTTTTGGCCAAAAAATGGACTCAACTTCTTGCACACACCCTTTTAGTTCACTACACTTCTATAGGTACACATATTAGTTTTCCATAACTATCAGAGATGGAAATTGTTTTCTTAAATGTTTACATATTAGATTTTGCATGCTTCATATCATTTTTAATATTTCCAATACATCATTTCATTCTTTCACCAAGTATAATGCAATTAAGTGAGGACACTTAATACCTTTAGTTGGGAGGGATGCATTACTCTTCATTTTCATTTTCTTGATTTACAAAAACCAAACACTTTCTACAAATTTGTTGCCATTCTATTTTTCCCCATTCTGTATACAATCTTACCATCCAAGCTACAATTCAAACTTAGAAGGAAAGAAGGGGTAGAATAGATACATTTGGAAAACATAAGCACGCAAATAGAAAGGGATTAGTGTAGTTAAAGTGATAAACAAAGAATTTGAGCACAAGCAAAGTAGATTTTCATCATGGGTGGTGATATAATCCGAAGAGAACCATCTACACACAATTGGCTAATGGAAGATAGATTGGTGTTGCCTATTTTTCAACATGTTGGTTGGATAGACTACATCTTGAAACCCAAAGAGTTCAATGAAGTTATAACCCAACAGTTTGTTGTGCTTTACAAAATGATGAGGCAATTGTAAGAGGTTTGAAAGTGGATGCTTCAGAGGCTGCCATTATTGAGGTTTCAAGATTTCCAAGAGAAGGGGAGGAGTTTCCAATTAGGGAAAACGTTGTTTCCAGAAATGAATTTAGAGAGCATGGGGAGAACTTGGACTCATCCTCCCAAGGTACTAAAATATTATCCTTGCCATGGGTTTGGGATTCTATTGCTTCATATATAATTAAGTATCTCACATGTGATGGTAGGTGGTCTCTATTATACATAATATTTTTTAAAATTTTAAGCCATCTTCGCCATGATAGGCATGTAAATGTTCCCAATTTTCTTTATAATCTGTTGAAAATAATGAGTTCTAAATACAAAGGGAAGATAAAAAATAATGCATTGTCACATTATTGCTTAGTTACCCCATTGATAAAAAGAAGTTTGAGGGTTCAATTTTCACATGTTTCATGGGAGAGTTTCTTAAATTATAGTCATATTAATAACATTCTTGAGGAAACTGTTGTTCTAGAAAATGTTGAATCACCTGTTGTGTCAGGAAGATAAATGCCCTCACTCCCCTACTGCTTCACCTATCAACAACAATGGAGAGCTAGAGGAGCAGAGCCTATAAGGCTCAACCTATAGGCTCTAAACAACCCACAATAAGAGAAGCCCAAGAAACCCCTACTTTTGTCAAAACACCAAAAATCGAGAAAAGAAAAGGTGAATCTTCTTTTGCACCTACCAAGAGGCAGAAGAAATCCACCTAGCCTAAGCGTTCATACCATCTGAAGAAGAAAGGTATTATGAGGGGATTAATTAAGAAGCAGGAAAAAGATGTGATAGTAGAAATTGATTCAGAATTAAAGGGGGATACCCTTGGGAATGTACATACACCAGTTAAATAGCAATGGTATTTCAAAAGCACCTTTGAATCTGATTCAGAGGATGTATTTATTGCTAAAAAGATGAGAAAGAAAATCCCACAAAGCTCTGATAGTGAGGGTTGTGAATATGCCATGAGTGATAATCAATTTTTAGAAAAAGATGAAGATTTTTTTTATAGAGGAAAGGAATGCCAGAAAGGAATTGTAGGAGGCACTTGATAGAATAAAGCAATTAGAGGATTTATTGAAAAGTTGTCAGTTAGGGGACAATGAGAGGGACATGAAAATTAAAGAATTGGAGGAAAAATTACACAAATTTGAACATGGGACCAAGTTGTACGTTCTTACACAATTTGCTCTTTGTGGAAATAGGGAATAAAGAACTTGTGGCTAAAGGTAGACCTACTCTAACGAGAACCCCAGCTAGCCCCACTATAGTGTCCCATGGGTATGATATGTGGAAAATAATTGATGAATTCTCTCAGCAAAAGGAAGCTTGGGAGAAGGAAAAAGAAGAAATAATAGCTAACCATACTAGGGTTCTTAAGAAGGAAATTGAACTAAAGAAGCTAACAATGGTAATTGCAGATAAAGCTGCACAAATCCTCAAATGTAGGCCATCCACTAGGGTGTATGTCTTATTTTTACAAGAAAAATTCTTGTGTTTCCAATTTAACCAGCTAATCAGTAACTTACCAATTGCCTTGAGCAAAAAAATTGAGTTTTTAAATATTTTTGTTGATTCTACACCAGATGTACAAGATCAATTGTGTGAATTTCACCTACATAATATTGCTTTACTAGATGATACCAAATGGAACCCATTGATGTTTGTGGGAGATTTACAGGTTAGAGCACTAGCTTCTTACTTCAGGAACAAGCAGTAGAGGGGTGAAATAATGCAAGACTATGTTGAGAGAGAGAAATCTATTGCTCTCCAAATTAGGAAAGAGTCAAAGTACCCCAATACTCTCATAGAGGAATAGACAACTCTCCTAAAGCATAAGGGAGAATGAAGAAGACTTATAAATATTAGAGAGAATGATTATGCCGAGATGTAGCAACTAATTGTAGGTCTCATACATCATGCTTTTAAGTTTATGCAAGGAAGGTGAGAAGAATTGACTCCTAAATTACAAAAGAAGGAACCACACTCTTTATATAACTTTGTATCCATGCTTGAGAGACCTCATAGATGTATAGAGATTTCCAAAGACAAGGGACTCACATGGGTACCTCTTACCTTTTATCCATTGATGCTCCTTTATCCAATGCCACATTGGACAATAGAGAAGAATGCATAATGGGAAGAGGAAGAACATTTCAAATGGGAAATATTTCAACTTATGGCGGCTACTACCTAAAACAAGGGAAAGGAGTGGATGAGGTTACAAATTTCAAGGAGATGACCTTGCAATACAACCTTCGATCCTAAACTAATTCCTTGAGGACAAGCAATATCTTAGTTGGGAGGAAATGATGAGACCAAGTATTAGCTAGTTTTTGTGTATTTTAGTTCATGCTTTTAGAAATTTCCAAATACTCATTTCATATACATTCCTAAAACTATCTATCTTTTTATGTCTTTCATGCAACTTGAACCAAGTTTTGATGTATGGAAATATGATTATGATATGTTGGTAATTGCATGATTAAAATGTGTATGTATGGAATGTAGTATGGATTTATGTTTAATTTATGGTTATTAGTATTATGCATATGTCAGATAAATTAACTCCTTGCAGTCGAGAAGCTAGAGTAAGATTAATTTAACCCGCAACAACTAGGAAGTGCAGAAATATGATTATGATATGTTGGTAATTGCATGATTAAAATGTGTATGTATGGAATGTAGTATGGATTTATGTTTAATTTATGGTTGTTAGTATTATGTATATGTTAGATAAATTAAATCCTTGCAGTTGAGAAGCTAGAGTAAGCATAATTTAACCCACAACAACTAGTAAGTGCAACCTATAGCCAAAGGATTTTAGAAAGAGATGCAGGGGAAATTCCAAAACAATAGGAACACGACAGTTGTAGGAATGGGAGCACTCATTAATGAGGATGATTGTGAATCACCAGACCATTTAATAAGATAGTTGAAGGAAGGAGTCTGCAATGATTAGGAAGCCTACATAACTGTTCCCATAGTACACATCTCTACTATACCATTAGAAACATAGTTCCAGTCCTAATCATCTTCTTCCATCTTTTTAGTTACAATTTTAGTTATACAAAAAATTTCACTCTATTTCATAGGGGGGTGGTAATTTTCATTTAGTTTTTTGTTTTGAGTCCTCATTCTAATAAACCTCCCTCGAACCTATATAGTTGGCTCAATGGTTGAAGAGTAGATATAGCGTGTGGATATGTTCATATAGAGATAGTTTTTCCATTACAATACTTTGTTAGTTTCTTATTATGATTTCATGAATACGATATCTCTAAATATTCTTGTAAGATTGTGAAATCTAGTTGTCTAAAATGAAGATTCTTTAGTTTATCGTTATGTTCACTTAATTCAAGGAGTTTAGATTTGAGTTTATTCTATGGATACAGTAACTTGAGCAAGGGCCACTTAGGGTAATTGTTCTCCACTTTAATTTTCGTTGTTATATTAGATGCTTTCATTATTACAGTCATCTTAATCATATTCTTCATTTCCTATATGTGAATGAGATCTTGTCTTATGCTTCATGTTTTATTTTGTCTCAATGCATTGTCCTCCAAAGTAAGTCAAAGTTAACAGTGTTAAGTTCATTATAGAGTTCAAGTTTTAACAGTGAAGTAGTCACAGTCTTAAGCTATAAGTACTTGTAGCAATAGTTCCACATTTAATCCTTTTTCCTATTTTACAATTTATGCTTTATTTCCTCTTTCATATGTGTCAACACCTATACTAGATGATATAGGCAGTATAGAATCTTTGGATGCACATATAGTGCCAACATCATCATGTGCTTATGTTAGCTCTAGTTGATAATTGAATGGAGTCTTTACAAGGGTTTAGTAGATTGTTTAGTTAGGAACCACCTCTGAATTGTGTGTCTATCACAAATTTTATTGAGCATTAATTGGGCCTTACAAGTTGCACATACAATGCCAACATCATCTAATGATTACGATTCCCTAGTTGATAAATTAAATGAATCACCTCTAGGATAATGAACTACCTAATAAGGGATCTATTGGTCCATTAATTCGTATGTATGCATGGTCTACATCAATTGATTGAGCATAGAAGGAGTTATACACTAGCCCCTATGTACAACCATGTCAAAAGATGCACCATAATCAATAAGCTAAACACATTTTGATGCATGTGTAGCTAAGTCTATGATAGGAATCACTACCATCCTAGGAGGATCTATTAGAATCATTATTTTTCTTCTTTTTCTTTTAAAAATGTTTAGGTTTTTCATAGTTCAACATAATGCCTTGGGCTTACTAGGAGGCTTAAATCTCCTGCAAGATTTGGTTATTGAATTATTTTTCTTCATCCTTCTTTCCTTTTTCTTTGGATCTTCTATAAACCTCATGGGCCTCCTTAGCCACTTAAGAAGATTCATTCATATTTCCTTAAAAATTCATAATGCAACCACTTCATCCATCTTGAACTTGTTCCAGGAGTACTCTTAATGGCCATCACAAGGTGGTCCCATGAATTTGACAAAGAACATAATAAAGTCACATAATGGTACTTCTTCATTTTAGGCAACTATCATATTGGAGGCATTCAAATGATCTACTACAAATCCACCATCCTCCATTCTAAGAAAATAAAACTTCTTTCTCAACAAATTATTTACCAAGGTTTTATCTTGATAAATTTCACTAAGATTTTCCTTTAGATTTTCTATGATAGACTCTTCATGAACATTTAATAGAGCTAAATCCACCTAAGAGAGCCTCACAATACCCTTAGCCTTTATGTCCCTCAAGTCCTAATCTTCTTGTTTTATATTTGATGGCTTGGCACTAAATATTGCAGCCCATAGATCTCTATCCATAATTATATTCTCCACGTTAAGTTTCCTCATCTCAAATTATTGTCATAAACTTCTCCATTTCAATTATTGATGTGTGTTCCATCTCTTCCTAAAATAAGATAAAAACTCATCTATGCAAGATCCCACTTAACTTAAGAATAGTACAAAAAAAGCCTCTACCAACAACTAGGATCAAAGGTGATCAAGCTTTGATGCCAATTGAACGAAAGCATGGTATTTGGAAATACTTCTTACACCAATCTAATGAGGAGAGTATTGTGCAAATTATTTAATCTTTACAACTAAATAAGTAGAAACATATATGAACATAAAATAAATATATATGTGGGGAAAACCCTTTCGAGAGAAAAACCCACACTCCAAAGCAATCCAATGTATTATTTAGTAAACTAATGGATTACAATGCACTTATAGAGAAAACATTTACATGAGTATCACTAACATATTAATTTGGAGCAAATTTGATAGCATAAAGATACCTGCAAAATGAACCATACAAGCTACAACTTTAACCACCAATAATTAGATGAAGTACAAATTAGAAACCATGAATGGTTTGGGAAAATCATTTGCAAGCCCATGAGAGGTATGACACAAATATACGTGACTTAAAGTTTCAATGCCCCTCCTTGCTCTTGGTCATCTCAGTTATTTTTGGCATATTCCTCATACCTCTTACATTGTGATATTTGACTACCCCAATTTCTCTTCATTCAACCTACTCATAGATGTTCCATGACAAGTGTCCATATCTGTCATAATGTTGGTCAAGATTCCAATGTAACCTCCCTCTTATATTCTCTTATGCATCATACAATTTGTCATATGTAACTCCCACCATGATGACCTTACACACACCACAAGACACCGACACATGGCCAAAGTGGGACACCCATCTCCTCATGCAAGGACAAAGTACCACTAAAGATGAATTTCATGTCATCTCCAAGTGGGATGGCAACTCTTCCAGAAGAAGACAAAACAAACAAAATAATAAATAGTGAGTGCATACAAAAGTATTAAAATTTAACACTATGAATGCAAGTTTGAGACACTTTTCCCAAAAGCCTTGTCCACGTAAACATTTTTGTTTTTGTTTTTAAAATGGTTTTATACTACATTTGATCTTTTAACCAATGTTTATAGGTTCACATGTGGGAAGTCGAACAAAAGTAAATACATGTATTTTTTACCTCCCTCCACCATATTTTAGGAAACACTACACACAAATAGTTATAGGATGCCTTCCAAAGGGGCAATATGTATGTGCCTACAAAATCAATATGCATTCATGGTAGCCCAATGATGACCTAATAGCCTATTTCATGACCCCTACATGACATGAAAAATATTAGAACTCACCTTCAACTTATTCCACCATGGCTAAAATTCTTAATCAACCTTTTAGAGCCTCCCTCTTGTCACCTTTAATCAACCTATGTCAAATACTAAGTTTCTATAACCTTTTTCTACTTAAATTTTTTTATTTTTTGCCACAATATATGAGTTCACCTCTGTTGTCATCAATTTATCCCATTGAATGGTCTACTTGCCCTAACAAACCAAATTTCACCTCAACAAATGAATTTCTACCAAAAGGGGTAAACCCATGTTTTTTCTTCTATCCATGAGCCTTACGATGCACAAGCTTTTTCTCCTTTTTTAATGTTTTAACTCAAATTCATGTTTGTTTTAGAGTAATTATCTTTAGCATTTCTGTTGTTGGATCCTAAACCTAATCATCTTTGCTATACAAACCAAATTTTAATTCACTATAAGGATCCAATTTTTTGTTTAAGTTTTTGCATCCAAGTAGTAGCTACAACTAAGAATTTTAGCAACTTCAAAGATTTTATTTAATCCCTTGCATGCTATGGTATAGAAGCATGTAGAAACCCGCAAGGAATTGATACCCTCCATTTAGAAACCATACGAGTTCAAATGTGTAAGTCCAAGATGAATGAGAAAAAGAGCCAGTGATGCTCTTTTCACATCTACTAGAGTATGAAATATAAAAATCTTCACATTTACAGGTATTGGTTTTGAGCCTAATCTTATTAAAAGTCTTTTTCTCCAAAACATGTGCAGATTGGTTTGCTTGTTCAACATTCCTTTTCCTCTCAGTGGATTAAAAAGAAAAAAACTTACAAGCTTTTAAAAAATGGTCTTCACCTCAATTGAATATGCCTAAAAATGTACATCTTGGAATTGATTTTTTGACTTAAAAATTCTTATATCTACATCAAAAAATTTAACTTACATTGATTGGAAAGCTTGATTGTGGCAATCCATAATTTGATATACCATAATCCTTATGTCATTCGGATAATGTCATAGTGACAATGGCCCTAAATCTAACCCCTCCTCTTTTGTTGTATAGAATCCAAAATAAATATCTTTCCTACAAGCTCTTAATAAGAGTCTTTTCTCTCAAATCTAATTACCCTAATATATATTTTTTGAAATAGATTCTGACTACAAAATCATTATATCTATTTAGGTATTTTATCTTCTCGTTTATAATATAGGCAAGTTTTCTTAAACTTCTAAAGTTATTCCAATGATGGTTTTGAATGCCCACTCCCAAAAGCTTCCACACCATTTACATAGACTTATTTAGCTGTAGAACCAGTTTAAAAATATTATTTGGATGATGCTATATGACCATATTACATTTCAAATACTTGAGATTCATTTTTTGACCATTCCAGTTTAAAACAGACATACTTGAGGACCATTTCAAAGTTGCACGCCTCTCAAGGCCAAGGCATTATTTTCGGCTTTGGAGTACATCGTCAACATTGTACCAGTTTAAAGTTTGGTAAACTTTCCTCAACAAACCCACAGACATTTAAAGTTTCTAGCTAAGAAAATGTCAAATGATAGATGTCAACATTTTTCACCATACAGGATTAGCTTGTGGGCTTTGATTTTATCATGGATGATATTGGCTTGTGGATTCACTGTGCTAGCAAATCCTCATTGATGGCATGTAAACTCTGATTAGCTGACCAAGAAATTATGCTTCCTACATTCACATAACAGGGTTGCAACAGAATTTTCTTCAACAATTTACTTGATTCAAACACCTAGTTGAAAGACATGTTTGTATAACTCTGTTGGGGAGATAAGCCATTTCAGTTTTATGACTACGAATGTATATTTTGTTTAAATATACAATTACTTAGTAGTTATCAAGAATCAACAACATTTGCAACTGTAAAAGGAAAGGAATTTGTAGCCATGGGGATGGTTATAAATGCTCCTAAAGTTTGACAACTAGATTGTACCCAATTTCCAACTATAACTACTATATTTATCATAGACCACATAAAGGACCGTTTTCAGAGAACCCTTCCTTGGGCCTCTTTTCTCTGACATTTACAAATGATTGATCTACTTATGATGACCCCGAAGCATTACAATTTGCTTACAGCTAATTTGTACCTATGACAGGTGTTCTTCTGGCACCTCTCTTTATTTTACAACTTTATTCCTGCATTAAAGATTGCTTGGGTCTCGGCTGTTTTAACGAGGGCCTATACTGCATGTCAGTGGCAAACAAGCAATATCTTTGGTTTTGGTATGTCTAAGGGCCCACGTTGCATAACATTTGAAAATTGAAAATTATATTGCATTAGTTTTCATATTTGATAACAGCTAAGATTACACGAGGCCCTTGTTATTAATTATAATTTACAAATTCATCTTAAGCACTAAACTGTTTTAATGTTACAGTACAGCAGAGCAGCCCCATTTTTCTTTTTGTTTAGTCTGACTGTTAACAATCATTCATCATGTTTTAAATTGCATATTTATCCATTGCTTTCATGGATTCTCGCCATAGTCCAACCATGCAACCTTTAATGCCATAGACCAATTCCAACCTCCATTTTATCGCTACAAATTGCCACAGGTTTCACAATACGCATGATATTCATGACTAGCGATATAGAAGAGCTAAACAAATACTTTGGCCTACAATATTACAAAAAATTGATGCAAACTTAACAAGAAAACCACAGGAACTCGGATCTTCTCAAAATCTATAGAAATATTGAAAATTGGTCTCCCACAAACATCATTCAAGGATAACTAACAAAGGATATAATATTACTAGCCTCATTCAAACATCCCACAAACAATATCTTAATAAAGAAACACAGCCCCATCAAAGGATGCTAACAAAGGATGTAGGAATCATCAAAATATTACTAGTAAAATTCAAATCCATGTCCCCAGTGGCTTATACATATTGCCCCTTAAAAAGTGCAATACATATGGTGGAGAAAGCTAATCACCCAGAAAGCAAATCTAACCCAATTTTTGTAATCAACAGACAAGCCTCATAACCTATAAACCACATGCTATAGCTAATAAAAATTTGCATTGCACAACCTGTGGGTACAGATGCACACATATGGGTCCTATACAGGCCCTAAATTACAATTAGGCAATTTGGCAGAATACAACTTTTAAAATCTATATACAATTCAAAAATATAAATACACATGTAGATGTAGAGTTGCAATCCACATTTGAGAATGAAAGCTAACATCATGATTAAGATTTATTGGATTTTCCTTCATCATTTTGAAGTTCATTACAATAAGCATTCAAGATTCTTACAGAAATTGAACATCGAATTAGTGACTTTGTATAAAAGTAAGTTACATTATCAAGACTTAATTCATATGGAATTTGGATTTACACAAATTTTCGACTTTAATCAACCAGGGGATTAGACATTATAATCCATTAATAAATTTCAATGATAGAAAATTACATAATCATCTTATAAATAAGATTGCTGTATCTGAACTTTCTATATTGTTCATAGAAATGCTCTACAGTATGTGTAATACATACACAGTCAAATTCAAAAAATATAAAACAAAATTTGGTTAATACAGAATTGATTTTCTTCATAAAATAAACTGCTTTGTTGGGAAGTGGATTAAAACCTAGGAGAGTCCTTCATACATCCCTTTTCTCTATCAAATACAATATCAGATATATCAGGTTCCCTCTGAGCTTGCAGAATTTGCAAGCAAATTGTACTTCCTACAACCAGATCAGTACCCTTTGATACCCAAATCCTTAAAACTTTTGTCAAAGAGCAGTGCACTTTTGAGAATTGCACGAGTCTCCAAATAGGACCAAAATTGTCTTATGCAGTCTCATCCCTAGCCTCTCTGCTAGAAAGATGTCACTTTTTAAGGATCTAGGAGCTTTTCATAGGATTTTTCTTATTCTGTTCAATAGGTGATTCCTTCACAAGGAAATGCTTCTGATCCCTTTCCTGCAGCAGGTGAATTCTCTGTGTGTTTTCTGACATGCCTGAAGCCATAATTTAGATGCTGCAAATATGCTAATCTAGTACAAGCTTGAGTGGGGGATGGAAAAACCAGTAAACTTGAAATTAACTCAATGCATAACCAATTTTATCACTCAAAGCCTCCAATGCATAGCAAATAAACATTTTTGCACATAAGCTGACCACAACACTGCAATGTAAAAGTGCTATGCATAAAAGCTAACTGCAATTGAATTGTGCAAATCTTTGAGAAGGTTAACAACCAATCTTTTGACTCAAAATTATGAATACGACACTGCACATATACACTCAATATTTGTATCATTAGTAAGACATGATTCAGCTGTTAGACCTTCGAAATGGATAGGGACCAATATCTCTCACATTGATGTCATGTAGCATCATAGTAATGTGAGTCACAGCTTATGCAAATGTAAACAACTCTTGACAAAAGTACACTCCAAACGATCACAACCAACAAGGCAACATTTCCATAGAGCTCTTAATTAAAAAAAAAAGGATTACACAATTGGACTTTAAGACAAAATATTTATATGCAGCATTCAGCAAAACTGAAGCTGAGCTAAATTTAGGAACAATCGTAATATTAAATGTACTAGTGATGAAGCCATATTGATTTGCATATAACTCTGGGGCATTGGTTCATCATTCTTACAGTAAGTTTGGGACATGCAGACAGATTAGTCTCCCACAAGTTTGCTTAACTCAGCAGCAGGAGCGGCACAACAGAAAGCCATGGATCTGAGGAAAACATGATAATGCGATGCCATTTATGCTCTCTCAAGAAGGAAATTAATACTGCATGGTATGTTTCATATCAAACTGGGGACATTTAAAGCTTGAGTTGTAATTTCTTATCTCTGTATTGGAGGAGTTCATTGGATTAACAGGTATTTCGACTCCTACAAACCTTTTGAGTCAGTAAAATCAGACCTAGAGCAGTCTTCTATGGTAAGGGTCAATCTTGAACAACCTTGCAAAAACAGATCAAAGATCATTCAAATAAAAGTTAAAAACAGAGAACTCTGGTTAAAAACTGGAGCATAAATATTCAACAAAATGAAACACTTAAATGCTCAATAAGTAGAAATGAAAAAACTGTACAAATAGGCACTGGAGTAATATACTCTAAAGCCGGGTAATAAAGAAGCAAGTAATACTTCATTTGCTTTATTGAAATCCATCTGCACATCCAGATCTATTTCCTTAAATAAACATACTAAAGCAGGTAAAACCAGCCATGAGTCTGGTGATCCTTTGGTGCCTCATTTGCTTGACGTGATAGATGCACATGTCTGATCACCATTCACATTGATACATAAAGGTACAAACTTAAGTATTGTTGTTTTATACAAAGCCGTCTAACAGAAGAATCAAAATATAAACCAAAGACATTTATTTGAAAAGTTCCTAGCTGATAAATTTCTAATTGAACACAGATGCATGTTTATTTAAGTAGTTGTGTTCAAGCAATAAGATACACAGCTCCTTCTATAATGACAGCCAAATAGATAGACTATCAAGTTGATGGCAAAAGCAAAGAAAAATTTCGATAGTTCATAATTTGACAGGGAGAACTTTCAATCAAACTTAACCAGCTTTCATCATATTATATCTTTTTAAAATGAAAGGGACTGATTTTGCTACAGCAGATCAATACTCAAAAGTTGAAAATCCATGGAGAACATTTTTAGTTTGTTATGCGTCAACACATATGTGATATGAATGACTCTTGTTGTCCAACTTCCATTTACTCCAAAAGGTTTAGAATAGTAAACAAAAATCTCCCTTGTAATTAAGAATGGACATATTACACAGACTTTCAATAATTCAATGATTAATAACTGTAGTTAAGGAGTAGCTTCTAAGTTCAATACATCACCAAAATTTCAAAACTATATTGTGAAATTGCTTTGCTAGCAAGTGCAATTTCATTATTTGCTCAAATCAATAAAAGTTGCTCCATCACTGATATCATGTAACATAAACATCTACAAAAATAAAAGAAAAAATGTCAAAGAATTCAACTGCAATCAAATGCAATTTCTGAGCTTGCTCCAGCCAAAACTAAGGTTGCAACATCATAAATTTCATTTAACATCGGCGGTTACAACTTCAGGTGCAAACAGGAAATCACACAAGACAACAAATTTCTCTAGATATTGGAGATGGACTACAAAAGCTTCCAACGAGCACCGACAATCCAATTAATGCAATCTGGAATAATCCCACTCTGAGTACATTATCCTTACCCAAATTCATCTCTGCTTAATATACTGCCTGTAGATGAAAACCTTCCATGGTTACAGCAAAGAGATATTACCACTTATTGTAGATAGTAACAATCTCTTGGAAAACCAAATTCAGCTTCACAGAAGCCCCAATAGCAGATCTATTTAATTGACAATCTATATTAACCATCACCAAATGCTATTTAACTTATTACAAATTCTCGCCTCTTAGTTAAAAGCTATGATTGAAACAAATGCAGGTCAGTTAAAAAAGTCAGGAAGGAAATAGAACCCCATACAATTCATTGATTTGTAAGTCGAGACCAGTCTACTCACTCTTCCATGCGTACAGCAATAAGGAAAATCCTAGACCTCTAGACTCCTCTTTAAATCCCTGAGTAGTCGGCAGAGGCAATATGGAAGAGCAAGAAGAGAGCTTGTACCATGATTTCTCGGTAGAAAGGCCAGTCTGAAACATGAACACTGCATTGCCTACACTGGGGTTAAATAGCCAATTATGCACATCCCAAAACACTTCAACAGGAAGTCCATCAATCAAAATGGTTTGATTGCCTCTAAATTTCCACATCAAATGTTTAACCTGCATAACCATCTTTCTATCAATATGAACAGAAAGCCTAGGCTCTCTCAAGCCTACTGTATGGCACTCGATCATGATGTCATGAGGCTGCCCATTATCAGAAAATTGGGCCGTTGTGTTGTACACTTTCTTACCAAAAACATGTTCTTTCTTTGAAATAAGAATTGTTTCACCAGAAGGAGGACTTGCATGAGTCTTCTTATAGGCCTCCTTGGTCATATCACCAAGCAGAAGTGCCATTTCAGAATCAGAAACTACAGCTAAAAAGTAGCCCTCCAATGGCTCAGGACCAGATCCGTACTTGGCAAACGACAGGTCCCAAAACACATCAATTTGTCCGGTGCCCACCTCAAAACTCCTAGACCCCTTTTTCTTTGAAAACAGCCAAGGCTTCATATCCACTTTACAAGTCATGCCAGGGCATGACTCGTCATCTACATTTACACTCAGACCCTGACCCATCAGATTTTTGCACCATGTGACCGTGATTAGACGAGAATGGTCCCCAAGTTTGGTTTGATACACACATGTTACCAGATTCTGAGTCATCCTACTGCTGCTACTGCTAGTAGATGACTCTGTGATTTGTACTCCATGTTCCCCGAAACATGAAGGAAAATCCCTCATTTTTACTTTTCAAGTTGGATTTTTAAATAATTTTAATTATGAAATCAATGGATATTTCTTACCCGATCACCTGAACCTCCATGCTTCCGTCACCAATTTCTGCCTGTTCACTGTAGGCACCATTGAGAGAACATATTTCATTTGACTTATAGAATTTGTTTTTTCTGCAAACTCTCACCATCTCTTTATATATTAATTTCAAGACCAAAAGAAATCATGTACTTCACCTTCAAAAACACTCCCTGAATTTCAATAGAATTGGTCAATCCGATGAGAATGACAACCTGGATGGGCAAAAGATGGAATTCTTTGATAAAACCAACATGGGTCAATCCAAAAAGCCTGGAAATCCAATCCTGTTGGGTTAAAGTGAGAATGAGATGAAATTTAAATACAACTTTGACGAAATTTTACGTGAACCCAAGATGGATCAATCAAAATTGTTGACCCAAATTAGTTTTGCCTCAAATCAATCTGCGTCAGCATCCAAGCGAAAACATCAATCCCGTCAAATCAAGCAATGGCAAGTGAATTTGAAAAACCTGGATCGAGACAGACAATGCAGAACCAAGAAAATGACAAGTTTATGGAATGCGGGCAGTTCAACATTCTCCATACCCACTACCACCGTGTTAGAGGAAGCGACAAAAGAGTATTCATGGTCCTTAGCCTTGTCAGGCCTATACAATCGGAGCTAAGCTATAAGGCAAAAACCTACACAGGTGCGGCACGAGATAAGCTAGACGGGTGTGGTAGAAGAAGATAATCATGTGAGCATCCCACCTCGCTCACAAAACCCCGCCAAAAAAAGAAGACGATGTGCTGAAAAGGCGTTAACAAAACTGCATTCCAACAAGAAAAGTTTAAAAAGGCATCTAGTAAAGGCCTTTTCCTGAGCTCGTCACATGCAGCCAAGGCCCCGACCCACTTAAATTAAATGATAGTCCTCCCACAACTGTCCTTATTGTGCTCCTCATAACCTCTTACCTTCGGAGTTGTCTCCACTTCCTCTCCTATGTTATAAAAACATCATTTGTGAAGAGTTGTCCCACAAGAGAAGTGGAGGAGAAGTATTTGATGTTGGAAGGGTCAATAAACAATTGTATTACTATTTAAAAATATATATTAGCATTCGTACTTTGTTGTGCAATGGGTATGTCGAGTCAATTAGGAAAAAGTTTGGTCTATTTTTTGCATACCCTTGTGTAGTAGACATGAGGTCAATTGGTAGGTCATTTAGAAAATGATGTTTGTGCAACAAAGGTCTCAATGGAGAAGTGATAGCTTCAAATCAATTATGCGTCCCCTTACAAGGATCCAAGCACAACTAAAAAACACCTTCAAATTGGGAAGATATTTAGGCTCCATTACCAACAAGGTCAAACAATAGGGAGAGACAGACAGACAAAGAGAGGAGGGGGGGGAGGGGGAGTGTATGGAGAGGATATGGATGGATAAAGAGAAAGAGAGGATAGAGGAATAGATATATATGGAAGACATAAATACATAGAGACAAAGAGAGAGGGAGAGAATGTGAGAGAGATAGAAAGATAAAGATAGAGATAAGAAGTGATATATAAAGAGATGTAGAGAGGGAAAGGTATAGGGGTAGAGAGAAATAGAGAGATAATGAGATAAAGACAAAGGGAGTGATGGAAGAAGAAATATGGAGAAAGAGAGATAGAGACGCAAAGCGATAGATATAGAGATAGGGAGGGAGAAACAAGGAGTGTGTTTGTATATGAGTAAGAGAGGGATATGGAGAGAGAGAGAGAGAGAGATAGAGAGTGAGATATATATGTACAAATATATAGAGAGGGAGGGAGAGGAGGAAGAGAAATAGAGGAGGAGAGAGGAGAGAGGATAAGTAGAGAGATATAGAAAGAGGGTGTGATAGGGAGAGAGGGAGAGAGAGGGTTAGAAAGAGGGAGAGATAGGGATATAAAGGAGAAATAGAGATATTACAGATATAACTTGGGAAAGATAAAGGTGGTGAGAGAGAAAGAAAGGAAAAGACAAAGAGAAATAAATATATAGAGGGAGAAATGGAAGGAGAGACGAAAAGGGAGAGTGAAATAGAGATAGAAAGAGGGAGACAATGAAAGAGGGGGATTTGGAGAGAGAAAGATAAAGATATAGGAAGTGATATAGTGAGAGTGGGAGAGATGGAGTGAATAAGAGAGAGATAGAGATATAAATAGTGAGGGAGAGGGAGAGATAGGAAGATAGAGATAGAGGGGGCAAGAGTGAGAGATAGAGAGATAGAGATAGAGATAGAGATAGGGATGGAGAAACAAGGAGTGTGTGTGTGAAAGAGAGAGTGTGAGAGATATAGAGATAGAGATAGGGAGGGAGAAACAAGGAGTGTGTGTGTGAGAGAGTGAGTGAGAGATGTTGAGATAGAGATGGAGAGGGAGAGAGATATATATAAATAGATAGAGAGGGAGATAAATAGAGAGAAGATAGAGAAGTAGAGAGATCTAGAAATTAAGGGTGAATATAGGGAGAGAGGGAGAGATAGGAATAGAAAGAGAGATAAAGGGATATATAATGGGAAAGATAGAGGGGAAAGAGAGAGATGTAGGGAGAGGTAAGGAGATAGAGATAGGGGAGAGAGATAGAGAGGAAGATAGGGATGGAGATGGAGATCGAGAGAAAGAGAGGGAGAGAGCAAAATAGAGATAGAAATAGGGAGACAAAGAGAGGGAGAGAATGAGAGAGGGATATTGAACATACACCAGAATATTGAGAGGGGGGATTAGTATTCAAAAAAAATTCAAACCCTCTAGAGAAAATTGAAACTTAATCTTTATAACATTAACAAAAATATGAAAGATCAACACAATGCACAACACCACATAAACACCACATATACGTGGAAAACCCCAAAGGGGAAAAACCATGGTGAGAAAAGCTGGCAGGAGCTACTATCCTAATCCAGCCTCACAATGAATTGTGATTACAACTTTCTTTTAGGGCTACAACCCAAGGAAACTACTACTCCTTGTAGAAAGGTTTCAGGGTCACTCCCAAGGAAGCTACAAATCCCTATAGATTTTGTTTTAGGGATTCAACCCAAGGAAGCAACTACTCCCTAAACTGAGAACAAACTTGGAAAAGATTACAGCATGGCAATCCTTCTACTATCTTAATCTAACAATGAAGCTTAATCCTTTTGATGATTGCAATTCTACTTTGACAACTTTGACAACTTCTTCAAATGTCTTCTCTCCAGCTTATTGACTCACTACTTTCAACCTTCAAGAATTTTTTCCTTTGGCTCACTGCCTCCAACAATAAGTTAGGTACACTCTTTGCTTCCCTTTTGTCTCAAAGATATGATCAAATTGAATTCGAACAAGATCTACAAATTTCTCTCTTTCTCTTTTAGTCGCTTACATATACATCATAATGCATTACACATCCTCATTTGAATTCTTACACTCACACCACCTAGATCAACTAGGTTTATAATATATACATGATATTACATTAATTACATTTCATGTCGATCAAGAACAACAAGAATATTACAAGTACAACTCGGACAAAGATCAAACAACAACTTGAAAAGTGTAGAGGGAAATCCCTAAAATGAATTACATGCAACACTAGGAAGAGGAACATGCCTTGTGGATTCCAACACATGCTTAACCTAGTCCTAAACACCCTTCACAACATCAATCTTCAAAGAACAATACCGCACACTTCACACATTTTAAATAGGTTAGCCTTAAGTAATAAAATATGAAGCTTGTAGCATGCCAACCATTTTGGTGGTACTCATGAAAGATTAAACATTACTTGTGCTTCTCTCAAATGAGTCAACATGACCCATACAACATCTTCAAACACTTCAAGGATTTCGCACAAACCTCAACTCGTGGCACACACCTTTAACATATCTCAGTTGGTTAGGCAAAAGCATAACCCAACAACACCTTCATTTCAGACCAAAGACGTTTTAGAGAAACTAGAAAGCACCTTATAGAGCAACATGAAACATCACAAGATCTTCAGGATCATTCTCCACCAGCCAATTCACCACTTCAAACAACAAGTTGGCGCAAGCCAACATACATTGAAACTAGCCATTGAACAATACAATCTTGCACTTTGTCACTTACAAATTTCTCTACGGAGGGACAAACATTATGAAACTTTGGATATAGCACCTTCACAACACACTGAACTTAACTTCTAAACTGCATGACCATATCTATAAACACAAAGGAACGCAGATCCAAACAATGCACCTTTGTGAGCATCCTCACAAAAACAACACAGTCTTCAAGCTGTCATTTGTAAAAAACCTTTCCTATAATCCAAACAACATGAAACTTGAATCACACATGCTTTGAAAACATATGAAGCTAACTTCCAATCCACAGGAGCACAACATCACCAATGAGAGCATTTCTTAGAGACTCTAGCAACTAATCAACTAGACTACAAACATTGCCAACCAAACTGTAACCAACTCCAACATATATTCTAACATCAATGACGACCAATACTCACTCTTTTGACATCAATGACAACCACAATGCAACAATATCCCCCTTTGGTATTGATGGAAAAACCAATATGGCATGCAATCTTCTCACCCTTTGACATCAAGGATAAAGGACAACTTTTTCTCCCTTTTTAAGCCCACTTTCTCCTCTTCAATCTTCCCCCCCTTTGATGTACATCCTCTCCTTCTTGAAACAAATTATAGGATCTCCCTATCAGCAACAACCACTACTAGCTCCCCCTGAGAGGTGGCCACCATCAATCCAGGAATAAGGATATTTATTGAATTACTCCACCTGAAAAAATGCACCAACTAGGCATCTAACAATAAGGAGGGGTAGTTACTCCTAACTTCTGCTAGAGATGCTCAAAAGTATCCTTTGCAAGAGCTTTTGTAAAAATACTTGCAATCTGATCCTTTGTTGAAACATATTCCAACTTCACTTCTTTATCTACAACCTTCTCTCTTAGAAAGTGATACCTAATTGATATGTGCTTGGTTCTAGAATGCATCACTGGATTCTTAGAAATATTGATAGCACTTGTATTATCACACAAAATATGAATAGGCTCATCATATTGTATCTTGATATCCTTCAATGTTTTCTTCATCAACAAGACTTGTGTACAACAAGATGTTGCTGCACTATACTATGCCTCTACAGTTGATAAAGATATTGAATCTTGTTTCTTCCTATACCATGAAACCAATTTGCTTCCTAAAAAGAAAGCACCACCACTTGTACTTCTTCTATCATCAACACAACCAACCCAATCAACATCAGTGTAAGCACTTAGATCAAAGTCATTACCTCTTGGATACCATAGACCATAATCTAGAGTACTCTTCAAGTATTTGAAGATTCTTTTGACTTCCTTCACATGAGTTTCTTTAAGATTAGCTTGAAATATTGCAACCAAAGATACCACATACATGATATCAGGTCTTGAAGTAGTTAAATACAATAGGCTTCCAATCATAGATATGTATAGCTTTTGATTAGCCAAGGGAGACTCATCATCTTTACTCAAATGATAACTAGTAACCATGGGAGTACTAACTAGTTTACAATCTTCCATCCCAAACTTCTTCAACATCTCCTTGACATACTTTGCTTGAGAAATAAATATACCATCATCTAGTTGAGAAATTTGAAGACAAATAAAGAAAGATAACTCACCAATCATAGACATTTCAAATTCCTTCTACATCTCTTCAACAAACTTCTTACACATCTCATCATTTCCACCAAAGATTATGTCATCAACATACACAACAACTATCAAAATTCTTTCATCCTCAATATTGAAGTAAAGATTACTATTTGTGGTACCTTTCTTGAATCCTTGCTAAAGCAAGTACTTATCCAACCTTGCATACCAAGCTCTAGGAGCTTGTTTGAGACCATAAAATGCCTTTTTGAGTTTACACATCATGTTTGGTTATTTTGACAACCAAAATCCATTGGGTTGCTCTATGTACACTTCTTCAAAATATCCATTCAGGAAGGCTGACTTGACATCTATCTAATAAACCTTGAAGTCCTTATAGGAAGAAAAAGAAAGAAACATTTTGATAGAGCTTCCATTCTTGCTATCAAAGCAAAAGTCTCCTCAAAATTAGTGCCTTCTACCTATGAATAGCCTTTACAAACTAGTCTTTCCTTATTTCTTACAACTTATCCTTCCCCATTCAACTTATTCTTGAATACCCACTTGGTTCCTATCACATTCTTGTTCGTAGGCCTCCTTGGATCCAATTCCCAAGTCTGATTCTTCTCAATCTAATTCAACTTTTCTTTCATTGCTTGCAACCATTCTTCATCCTTCTTGACATCAACAAAAAATTTAGGTTCTACCTTTGATAACAAACAAAATTTAACTTGTTGACTTGCCTTTGCAATCCTTCTTCTAGTCAACACTCCATTCTTGTCACCAATGATATGATCTTCTGAATGATTTCTTTGAACATACTTTACAAGAGTCTTGCTAAGCTTTTTTTTTTATTCTTCTTTCTATTCAATTTCTTCTTCTTATTCATTTGAATAGGGAGGTGCATCAGATCTACAATCCTCAATTTCATTCATAAGCTGATGTAGATCTTCATCAACCTTCACATTAGTACTTTCAACTATTCTTCCTAGTCTTTTGTTGTAGCCTCTATATGCTTTACTTTGAGATGAGTATCCTAGAAATATACCTCCATCAACACTTGAATCAAATTTTCCCAACACATCTTCATCTCTTTTGATATAGCATTTGCTTCCAAAAACTCTAAAATACCTGACAGTTGTAGGTCTTCCATACCACAACTCATATGGAGTCTTAGTGTTGTTCAATCTCAACAATCCTCTGTTCTAAAAATATATTGTAGTATGAACTGCTTCTCTCCAATAGAAATCAGGTAGATTTGCTTCCATCAACATGGTCCTTGCCATCTCTTGAATAGTCCTACTTTTCTTTCCACTACCCCATTCTATTGAGGAGTTCTAGCAGCAGATGAATGGTTCTTTATTCTATGTTTCACAAAATTCATTGAACTCATTTGAAGTGAACTCACCTCCTCTATCAAATATCAAAAAAAATTCTACATCCATTTCATTCTCAACTATTGATTTGAAAATATTGAATCTACTAAAAGCATTAGATTTATCTTTCAAGAATGAAACCCATACCATCCTAGAGAAATCATCAATAAAAAGCATGAAATACCTTTCTCCTTTCAAAATTTTTGTTTTAGTAGGTCCACACAAATTAATATGTATCAACTCCAATGCTATACAAGAATAATATTATTTAGACTTGAAACTTATCCTTGTCTGCTTTCCAAGTTGACATTCCTTGCATACTACACTTGTAGGCTTGATTTTCTTAGGCATATATCTCTTACCGCATGCAATGGGTTGATCTTCACAAGATTATCAAAATTAATGTGTCCCATTCTCCTATGCCACAACCAAAATTCACTTGCTTGTCCTAGAAGACAAGTTCTTCCATTGACATCCCTTAGATTGTATATGTCAACACTTGTCTTGGATCCTTCAACAACCAATTGACCAAACTTTTATTTTCTGATTTCACATCCACTTTTATTGAATATGATATTGTATCCATTTTTGCAAATTTGAATCACACTAAGAAGATTGTTTCAGATACCTTTGGTATAAAGGACATCTTTTATTTTTCTTTTTCCATCAATACTCATTGAATCTTTTCTACAGATTTGCACCGAAGTATCATCACCAAGCTTGACAATGCCACCATTGCACTTCACAAGTTTAATAAACTTGCTCTTATCTTCTGTCATGTGGTTTTAAAAACCAATGCCAATCACCCATGAATTAGCCTCATCTTTTGCATGAAATGCAGTACACACAACACTTGGATCTTTGGCTTTATCTTCAGTCTTCTTAGCAGCAAAAAATAGGACTTCATATTCATTATCTGAATCACTAGATTCATCATCTTTTGCAAAGCAGGAATCTTCCATGGAGTAGAGACTCTGCTTCACTTTATTTATTCTAGGTTCTTTAATTCTCTTATTAGAATATTTCAAGGTAAATTTTGAAGCAAAATGACCAACCTCTCCACACTTGAAATATTTGAAAGGTAGCTTACCTTTGTACTTGTCGGTACCTCTCTTCAACTTCCTTCCAAAATTTTCTTCTTCCTCATCAGTGTCAATATCTGGATCAGATTCTTCATATGTTTCTTTCTTACTTGCTTTGAATGCTACTTCCTTCTTTGGACCTTCTTTGTCAAACTCTCAAATTTCAAATGCAATAAGGGAACCATACAATTGATCCATTGAAAGTGTATCCAGGTCTCTAGCTTCCTCAATAGAAGATACTTTAGAACTATAAGATTTAGGAAGAGATCTTAGTACCTTTTTTACCACCACAAATTCTTCATAGTCTTCATCAAGATCTCTAATTGCATTGACCACTTCATCAAACCAGAGAATATAACCTGCAATATCTTCATCCTCTAAAATCTTCAATTTCTCAAACTTTCCTTTGTATATTTACAACTTGGCTTGCTTTACTTTGACACCTCCTTCATAGATTCCACCCAACTTATCCTAGACTTCCTTTGCTGACTTGTAGTGTATTACCTTTACTAAGTCGAAATATGATAGCCCACTCAAGATAACATGTTTTTCCTTTCCATTGTTCTCATAGGCTCTTATATCAGCCAGATCAGTTGGAGGAGTAGCAGGAACAACAACCATATTTGAAAAATTGCCAAACACCAAACCCTAAAGAGGATAGATGGGTTTCCATCTGTTATCTCCAAAAAGAGAAATTTGTTTCATCAAATCTGGGCATCTTTTTAGATCCTTCTTTTTCCATCTCGGATCTTCCTCATGTTGTTAAACTTCTTCTAAGGAACCAAAATTTGATACCAATTGTTGAAAATACTCTAGAATACTGAGAGGGGGTGAATCAACATTCAAATAAATCTCAAACCCTCTAGAGAAAACTGAAACTTAATCTTTACAACATTAAAAGAAACATGAAATATCAACACAATACATGTCAACACCACATAACACCAGTTAAACGTGGAAAACCCTAGCAAAGGGGAAAACCACATTGAGAAAAGCTGCTAGGGGCTACTATCCTAATCCAGCCTCACAATGAATCACAATTACAACTTTTTTTAGGGTTGCAACCCAAGGAAGATACTACTCCTTGTAGAAAGGTTTTAGGGTCACTCCCAAGGAAGCTACAACTCCCTGCAAACTTTTTCTTAGGGATTCAACCCAAGGAAGCAACTACTCCCTGAACTGAGAACAAACTCAAAAAAGATTATAGCATGACAGTCCTTCTACTATCTAAATCTGACGATCAAGCTCAATCCTTTTGATGATAGGAATTTTGATTTTTCACTTCTCTTTTGATGATTGCAATTCTATTTGACAACTTCTGCAAATTCTTTAGATGTCTTCTTTGTAATTTACTGACTCATTCTTTTAGCCCTCAAGAAGTTTTTCCTTTGGCTCACTGCCTCTAGCAATCAGTTAGGAACACTCTTTGATTCTCTTCTACCTCAAAGATATAATCAAATTGAATCTCGGTAGGATCTACAACTTTTGCTCTTTCTCTTTCAGTTACTTACATATACATCATAATACATTACACATCCTCATTCTGCTTCTTACACTCATACCACTTAGACCAACTAGGTTTACAATATATACATGATATTACATTGATTACATTACATGTTGGCAAGAATAACAAGAATATTACAATTACAAGTTTGCCAAAGATCAAACACCAACATGAAACATGTAGAGGGAAAGCCCTAAAATGAACTACACACAAAACCAAGAAGAGGATCATGACTTACAGATTCCAACACAAACTTAACATGGTCTAAGCACCCTTCACAACATCAATCTTCAAAGAACAACATCCACACGCTTCGCACATGTGAAATAGGTCAGCCTTAAGCAAGAAAATATGAAGCTTGTAGTATATCAACCATCTTGGTAGTACTCATGAAATATTAAACACTACTTGTGATTATCTTAGATGAGTTGGCATGACCCATACAACATCTTCAAACACTTCAAGGATTCCACACAAACACCAACTCGTGGCACACACCTTCAACATATTTTAGTTAGTCAAGCAAAAGCATAACCCTGCAACACCTTCATTCTAGACCACAACCTGTTCCAGAGAAACCATAAAACACCTTGTAGAGAAATAGAAAACATCACAAGATCTGCAGGATCATTCTCCACTAGCCAATTCACAACTTCATATAGCAACAAGTTTGTGCAAGCCAACAAACACTAAAACTAGCCACCGAACAATACCGTCCTACACTCTATCACTTACAACTTTCTTTGTAGAGGGCCAAATGATATGAAACTTTGGATATATCACCTTCACAACACATTGAACTTAACTTCTGAACTATGTGACCATATCTACAAATGCAAAGGAATTCAAAGCCAAACAATGCACATCTATGAGCATCCTCATAGAAACAACATAGTCTTCAAACTATCATTTGCAAAACACCTTTCCTGTAATCCAAAAAACATGAAACTTGAATCACAGATGCTCTAAAAAAAATATGAAGATAACTTCCAATCCATAGGAGCACAACATCACCAATGAAGAAATTTGGAGTATTTCTTAGAGACTCTAGCAACCAATTAGCCAGACTGCAAACACTGCCAATCAAACTGCAACCAAATCCAACATACTTCTTAAATCAATGACAACCAATACTCACTCTTTTGACATCAATGAAAACTAGACTGTAATAAGGGCTCGGAGATGGAGGGATACAAAGATAGAGTAGGAAGTTATATATAGAGAGGTAGAGAGAGGGAGATATATATAGAGAGAGGGGTAGGGAGAGGTACAAATGAGGAGATATATATAGAGAGAGAGATGGGAAGAGAAAGATAGATTTATTTATATATCTCTCTATGTTTCACATTATCTCTCAATATCTCTCTTCGTCTCTCCCCCTATTTCTATCTATATTTTTCTTCCCTCCTCTTTTCCTCTATCTTTCTCTATTTTCCTCTCTCTATGTCTCTTTCCTTCTCCCTATCTCTCTCTCTCTCCCTTACTCTCTTTTTCTATCCTTATTTATATCCTTCTCTCTCTCTCTCTCCCTCCCTCCCTTTCCCTCTTTATCTCTTGACCCCTCTACATATATATATATCCTTTTATTTCTCTTTATCTCTCTATCTCTCTATCTCCCTTTCTCTATGTGATTATATCTATCTGTCTCTCCTCTCTCTTTCTTTATCTATATCTTTATCTCTCCCTCTTTATTCCTCTATGTATTTACCTTGATTTTCATATCTTTATCTCTCTTTTATCTCTCTATATCTCTTTGTCCCCCTCTCTATCTCTCTATTTCTCTTTCTCTCCCTCCCTACCTCTCTATTTCTCTTTCTCTCCATCTCTATATCTCTATCTCTATCTTTTTTTCTCTCTTCTCTCGTTTTTATCTCTCTCACTCTATCTCTCCATTTCTATTTTCTTTTCTCTCTAACTCTCTTTATCTCTCTCTTTTTCTATCTACCTCTCTCATCCTTTGTCTCATTTCCCCCTCTTTCTCTCTTCATTTCTTTCTATTTTCTCTCTCTTTGCTTCTATATCTTATCTCCATCTCCCCCTCCCTTCTCTCATCTATCTTTTCTCTCTTTCTCTCTCTATCTCTTTTCCTCCTTAAGTGTGCAATGGGTACATTGAAGATGTTTTAAAGGTGAATTATTATATCCTTAATCAAATGACATGCTACCCTAAGCATGAATCCTAGGGACATGTGTTATCCTTGGATTATTGACATGAATGACTAGTCAAAAGTTGGCTTCTCTCTCACACACACTCTATAAGTTTTAATTTAGATTTTAAGTTTGAAATTTGTTGTATTATATAAATCAAAATAAAATTCAAAATAGAATTATTCTATAGTAACTAAACTTTAATAAGACACATAATAATAAATTAAATTAATTTTGATAATTTTTAAATTTTATTTGTAATTTCATTAAAATACATAAATAATAAAAATAAATATCAAACTTAAATCTAAATTAAAAATTTAAATAGAATAAACTAAATGTAAAGTCAAAATATATCAAAATCCAAATATTAATAAACATGATAACCTAAAAAATATAATCAATATATTACAAACAATATTAACATTAATTGAAAAACTCAATATTAACAAATACAAAATTATTATAAAATTGAGAATAAATATAATTAAAATATTAAATAAGTTAAATTTTAAAGATTAAAACCATACTTGAAATAAAATATTACAATTAAAAATAAACTATATTAAAATTGTTAAAGCTAAAATATTAACTTTTATATTAAAAAATACAAGTACACCAAACTAAAAAAGTTACTAAAATGAAAATATTAAAAAGGTAAAATGTTAATTTATAATTTATTTATTTTTTTAATATTAAAAAAAGTTATGTTTATTATCAACCTTTTTTTGATATCTCTGAGGGGTATCCCCACAACTGTCGAACTTCTCTTAGTGGTTTCATTTATTAATAAAATAATTCTTAAGTAAACTATAAAGTAAATAAATATTTTTTAAATTAAAAATAATTAAAATAGAAATAAAATTTATGATCATTTAAAAAAAAAATTGTAACATAAATTAAATAGGACCTTAGAGAAATGGAAGAGATCCTTAGAGAATGGTATCTCTCGACATCTTTTACAATGATGTCTCTCAATTTTTTTTAATAATATTAAAATAGTGAAATTTGCATACCCATTGTTGGGTTCCAAAAATGTTGCTCCACTTCTTGGAACTAAATCTTATTCACAAGGCCAAGGTTGTCGTCATGTGAGTGAAATCAACTCATCAACATATCCCAGAGGGTTAAGGTCAACTCTAGAAGAGTGGGTTTCATCTCCTACACTTCGAGCTTAGCTTTGACTCAGGGGGTGTTCCCAAGGGTATACTTTAATTGATATTGAAATCAAAAAATAAACAACTGAAAAAGTTGACAATCAAACCCAACCTATTGACTTGGCCCCAAAGATTGGCACTAAACCAAGTACAATTAGCTACCTCAAACCCCTCTATAGTTGATACAACTGGGAAAACATAATCCACATAGAATAGATTCATTTAATCTCACTTAAGATGATTCCATAGTTATATCTATGATCATGGATGCATATGAAGGATAAATTTATTCCTAAACCAATTATTTGTGTTTTTTATTTGATGTAAGATTGGTGCATGGTTCTAGAGTGGTGCTTATATGTTGGGTAATAGAGTCATAGCATATTAATAGGAGTATAAAAATGAACCAGAGAATCATGAGCTTTATATTTGCATACAAAAATTATTATGAAATTGATAACAAAACATACTTATTAATCTAGAACAAACTGTGTATAATTATGTGCAGTATGAAAGAGATTATTACAATGCTTGTAATAGTTTCATAATACTATTACATTCATCTTATCCAAAGTTACACTCATGGCTACAAATATGGTAAAGGAAAATCACTATTTGCAATTAAGAAAATTTCATGAATACAAACTCACTGCCATGGAGATATTATGCAACAAAATCATTTTCAATATTAGTCTTCTTTTCTTTTGAAGGCTTATACTCATCAAAATGAGTTGGATTGACATCAATGGCTAACCTATAGAAACCTAAAGAACCACTACAAAGCCAACCTCTCCTCAATGTGATCAAAATCCTTACCATAACAACAGTAGGGAAAAACCCTAATCTACAATAATGTAGCTAAAACATAGAAAAATGGAGGTGAGAGGGTGGTGTGAAAGGGGTCACCAAAATGAAATGATGACCTAAGACACCCTAATTTTCCCCTAGTTTCATAAGAAAAGGAGAACTCCCAAGGATATAATTGACTTTCAACCTTGAGGTGTGTCAACTATATTGGGGCGGGGATCATTGGTTTTCCTTATGACATAAATGATTGAAATGCACTTTTGGGAGATAAAAATAAAATACCAAATAAACTCAATTATGTGATGCAAATCTTGAAATGCAGAAATAAAGGATAGCACAAATAGAAGTAGTAACTTTCTAGCAGATCTTAGAAGGGTAGACTGATCTGTACCAGGATCCCAAAATAGATGCTAAGTGCCTTGCAAGGACAAATTTTCCCTAATGTGAATGGGTCTTTGTACAAGGGTTCAAAACCTAATTTCACAATCCTCATATCTCAAATCTAGGCTTCTAATTTCTTTGGATTCCACCATCGAAAAGTTGAAAATAAATTCTATAGGGGGTTTCCATGGCTTGAAAACTTTGATGACAACTTTGACAACTTTGCAAAATTGCACTTTTGATCCAATTTTAGTCCTTCACCTACAAATTTGTACACATTAAGAGAGGGAAAAATGTTTTTTTTTGGGGTGAATAGGGGTTTGCCTTGGTCAAACCTCAATTTTGTAATTAAAACTTGATAATGAAATAATAAAAAATGAAAGGAATTTGATGAATGAACAAAGGCTATGTCACAACTCACAAAATCCTTAATGGCTTCCCTTAAAGGATTGAAGTCTAACACATCTCTCTAAGGAGCTTGATCTTGCTTGAATTGGCTTGAATGATTGATTGATTTGATGCTTGAATGATTGAAACCTAAATTACAATGTTAGCTCCAAAACATAATATGAACACACATGAATCTTGACATGATGATATGATCTTGATTTATGTTGCAGATGCTTGATAAATCTACTCTTCTATGCTCTTGACAATAATATTTTCTCTAGGAATGCTTGCATAAAGTGTGTTATTTCCTCTCTCTAGGTTTGAATTGATAAAATAACTATGTACTTATAAGTGTTTTTCTAATTTCCCAAAAAATAGATTCCACAAACCAACTTTTGAAACTTGAATTTGAATCATTAAAATGCTGCCAAAAACATATTAAAAATTGGGACCTAGGAATTAAGGAGGACTCATTCATGGCAAATGGGTCTTGGGACCTAAATCTAGGACACACAATTTCCAAGGTGTTTAAGATAATGTTAGCTTTTGTTTAATGTCAGTTTCCATTTCGAAAAATAGGAATAATAAGGCTTAGGAATGCATAATTTAGGTCATTAGAAGTTTAACTAAGTCCAATCAATTAAGGGTATGCAAACATAGTGTGAAAATGTAAAGGAGTACATTTTTCAACACTACATTTAGCCCCTACTTTAGTGAGAGTATGAGCCCTACATTCAAACTCACACTAAAGTAGACAAATAAGTCAAGAGAGGTCTAATTGTATAACTATTAGAAAGATGAGATAACAAAGATAAAGGAGGATGATTGAGCCCCTGGGATCAAATATTCGATGGAAAACCAACAAAGGCACAAAGAGACATACGAGTGCAGCAAAAACACAAGATACATCATAAAATGTCAAAATTAATGCAAAAAAAAGAAAGAAAAATGGATCAAGCTTCGACTGTTTATCCAAATGATATGAATCAAGCCTAGGATGTTTTTACAATGATACACTCACAAAAGCTAATGTAGTTTGATATACACTAGTTGTGTACCCACACTATGGTCTGGTGTAGTCTGATATACAACAGGTGTGTACCTATAACCATACCAAAGTTATACTCCTTGATAACTTTGATAAGGTGCCACATATGACAATCACAAGGCTAGCATGCTACATTATGCTAGACACTCATGAAATAAAGGCACCATAAAGCAAGTTGTGTTATGGTTGGTGGCCAAGAGTCTTGGTTTAAGATAGTCAAAGTGGTTTTGCTTAATTCATGAAAGGTCTCACTTTTGGGAACATAATGCCCAATATCACCATCAAGAGAGGACTAGTTGAGAGATAAAATATTCACACCTTAGGGAATGTAAGCCATATAATCATCACTAAGAGGAATGGCATATGCAAAGAAAGGCCACTCTCTTGAAGGAAATCAATCCCAATGCCACCAACAAGAAGGCACATCACATGAAATAAGAAGACCACACTTTGAACAAGAGGTCATGACATTAAGCAAGCAACAAGCGGGAGGCATAATTCCCTCCACTTTAAAGAAATTGCTATACAATATGTTGTGAGCAATTACTTTAAAGTAGAATACGATAAAATCCAATAGATGAGAGAGACATAATAGCTTATTTGGAAATCCCTATGCCAATGATATGTTTCCAAATAAAGCTATGCCATGAAAAGGAGGTTCCCCCCCACATGAAATCCTAAGATAACACATAAGGGATCCATGGATATGGGGTCAATGTATGTCTTTTCTTCAGTGATATAATTTAGCTCGAAATCATCATGATTCCCTAAATAACTCATGGAACAATGAGCACAAAGGAAGAATGACACGTAGAGAGTGAAAATAAGGAGAATCCTTTTGGGTCAACATGGAAGAGACCTAAATGTCTCAATGCTTTGCATCATCCCCAAAAGGAAACACAAGACAAATGAAAAAGCTAATGGTTATGACATATAGAAGAATGAAGATACAAATAGAAGAATGCCATGACAGATTCACTTCCTTTGTATCCTTGCACCAATAGAGTGACAAGGTTGATCCAAAGTAAGCTCACAAACATAAAGACATGCAATCACACAAATAACATGAATAGAAAGAACATAAAGCTAGTATGAAATGTGTGAGCTGACCTAAAGCAAGTCATCAACATCCCAATCTTATTCATCATATGTGGCAAATAGATGACTAGCCAAAGGGGTAACAATGAGTTTTGTACTAGGACAATCACCAGGTTCAACATGTGGTGATGCACTCTTGTTAGGGGGATCATCACAGTTGTTCTCATCTAAGCTCATAGAAGAGAAAAATAACAAATTCAACTCATTATGCACTTCCTCATCAATCTTAACAACCTCATCATCATCATCATCACCATCCAAGTTAATTACAACATGAGGTCTAATGATAATATCCATAGAAGTTACATGCATTTGTGGCTGTGGCGAAGGTGGAGAATCATCATGCTTTGCTTTAGTTAGGTTTTGATCTTGATTTTTTTGTTTGTTCTCTTCTTTTAACTCACAATAAATAGCACAATGTCTACACCTATGCTCGTTGGCATTTTTGTTTATTTTTGCATGGTTTTCAAGTTGTGATTTTGTAGGAGTGGGTTTATCAACCATAGCTTTCTTTTCTTCCCATAAGGGAGGAATGAAAAGAACCATCGAGGGTTCTTCAACCACCTTCTCTTTGGGTTTATAAACTTGTTTGATCTTAGGAGGAACAATGGGAATTGTATAGTTATCTCTTGGTCTCTTATAGGAAATAGGTGGAGGAATTATGGTTGATTTGTCTTGGTTACTTGGAAGAGCTTTTGGTTCAATCATGGTTTCATCAATGTTAGGAGGCTCAAGCATGGGTTGAGGGATATTTCTAAGAGATAATTATGTTATGTGCTTTGCTTTAAAATTTTGGTAAGATTTGAAAAATAATTCCTCATGAGGCTTAATAGGTTCATGCCAAAAAAAATCCAATGAGAAACTTCCGTGAGAAGACACATGGTTAAATTTGATATGATGCACAATAAAAATTTCATTGGAAAATATAAATTTTAAACATCTATGCACTACTGATGGGATGATATCCATGGAGCATAGTCATGGATAGCCTAGCTTCACACAGAATTGGTATGATGATGGGATAATGGAGAATGAAATATTTAATTGCTTCAGTCCAACTTTTAAGGGGAGAGTGATCAAATCTATTGTAGGGCAAGAAAAACCATTACGTGTTTTGATCCATGCTTTCAGTTGTTCATAAGAATCTAAATAAAGTTCATGCACAAATACAAATTCATTAGTGATCACATTCTCTACACACATAGGATCAATTAATATCCCATTAGTATGCTTATCATTGATTCTTCTAACTATGTAAAGAGGACCATCCAATACATGTTTAATTATATCATTTTGTGAGAAATCAATGTCAAGAGGTATTTTGGTTTGGCCCTTATGAGGTTGAATGCCAGTGAGGTTGATCATACTGTGTATATCATCCCCATTGTCAATCATGTTATTATTAGTCATGTTTTGTATGTTGTCAACATTCATCACGTCATTCTTGTTGTCACTAGCTTTAACAAATGAAATGTTATGATTTGGTATTCGATTGGTAAATATCTGAAAATTTTGGTTGGGTGGGGCAACATACTTATTTCCTTGATCATTAACACCACCAATCTAGATGTGATTAGAATCAATGAGGTCTTGCACAATGTTTTTAAGATGCATACACCATTTTGTATCATGTCCATTTTGTTTGTTATAATGGTGAAATAAATTTGTATTATAGTTAGAGGGTAAAGGGTTAGTAGGGTCAGGGGTTGTAAAATGAGCTAAGGTAATTAAGTTCTTACCCAAGAGTTGCAACATGGAATGAAGGGTATCAGGTAATAGAGTAAATTATCTATTCTTGTCCCTGAATTGATATGGATTTTTTGTTTTTATAGAAACCAATTGAGATTGAACTTGTTTATTTCTTTGAGGTGGATTTATTTGCATAAATCCCTTATTCTATTTCTTGAATGGTTGGAAATTGTTATGAGGTACAAATTTAGATTTTTCAGGATGGTTGGAGGAAGTTTTTGCTTCATGATGACTAACCAAATTCTGATAGTCATAGAGAACCATGCACAAGTGAGTTCAAAGGAAGGGAATCTCATGATAACAAGCTTATCTTGAATATTAGTTTGTAATTTTTCAATGAACATTCTTTGAAGGTCAACATCAAGAATCTTAATGTCGATTTGTGAGTAAAGTAATTGGTATTGTGCTATGAAATTAGTGACCTTTTCATCTTTGTTTTGTTTACATTTCATTAAATATGATAAGGAAATATTAGGACCAATATGCACTTGAAAATGGTTGAGGAAGGCATCAAAAAGTTTATTGAATGAACTAATTGAATTTTTTGGTAGGGAGAAAAACCATTCCAAGGCTGTGTCTTTCAATGATGTAGGAAAAAGCTTAGCCAAGAGCTTGTCTTTGAAGATGAAGTCACTACATAAGGCTATGTATGCCGAGATATGGTTTTTGGGATCTCATTTACCACCATATTTCTCAAATCTAGGAATATATATGCCTTGTGGAATTTGTGCTTTCAATATCTCCAATGACAATGGTTGCATTTGACATATGGTGCAGGAGCACCCTAGGTTTAGTAGGTTCAAAATTAACATTTTAGTTTTGTTTGATGTTCTTCCATGTAATAAGGTCTATAAAGACCATTTCATGTCTTTTGGGGTCCAATTAGTGGTCTTGGTCATTGGTTAGAGTCTAGATGCAAAAATTGTAAAAGGTTGCACAAATGTTATCAAAGTTATACACATGGAATGTGAAGAGTCATAAGTTGTAAATGAGGGAAGTTGGACAATTGTAACTTGAGAAAATAGTTGAGAACCATTGGTACATGTTTAAATAATCCTTGGAGGGTCAAAACCAAGGTTAGGGAGGTGGTGATTCAAAATCTTGAAGTTGGAATAATAAAACATCTTTGTTTTCTGCATTTTGCAACATTTTTATTTGTTCTGGTGATTGGTATGAACCTGTACAGTCGTTTCATGGAATGAGACAAATTGGAAATGAAAGATAATTGAATCTATTTTCTACTAATTTTTGTTGCACTCAATTTCATTGTGTTTTGAGGGAGTTGTGACTATTTTATTGCAAACAAGTTTGAAACCCTAGTTAGGGTAATAATGAGCAAACAAACTAATTTTTGAATGGTTTCGTACAAAATGACCACCCCTAATTTTGAGGTATGTTGTATAAATACAAAATGGGTATCTGAAACTATATTTATATTCTTGATATTATGTTTGCACTGAAAATTATGGCAAAACAAACCACATTTTGTTGTTACCAAGTTTGTTCAAGGAAGTAGGCTAGATACTAGGAAAATCAATTTTAATCCCTTTCCTTCCAAAGAAACTATACCTGGAATCTAGATATGTTTGTAAATGGTGAAAAAGGGTACTAAAAAATGCTTTTACAATCTGGGTTTGAGGTCTGCACAAAAATTGTGATGGAAAAACCTATTAGGAAGTACTATTAGGAGATTGAGACCTTGTGAGAAAAAACCCACCAAGTGATGTTTTAGGGTTTCAAAGTTTGATTGATTAATGTTGTGTTAAAGTTATCCATGCTTTCTTTGTATCAAATTTGTATCAGAGTCTAAAAGGTCTGGGAAAAGAATTTTGGAGTTTGTGTTTTGTCTTTTTGCAGGTTGAAGGAAGAACCTGGATGCCAAAAGACTATGCCAAGGGAAAAGAAAGAGGCCTAAGGTGAGGTATCATGAAGACAAGAGGGAGCAAGGTGAAAAAGAATTGCTTGAAAAAGAAGAATGGAAGAGTTGAGGAGAAAATTCTATGGAGACTTGTAGAGTACGGAGGTAACAAACAAGAAACAAGTAATGAGAAAAGAGAAAAGTGAGATGAAGAAGAAAAATGAGAAAAAAGAATAGATAAAAGTGCAGCAAGAGATAATGGAGTTGAGACACATCTTGGAAGAAATGGTAAAAATAATGGAACTTGAGATGCAACAGTTGCTTGAGAGAGCAAACCAAGAAAAAGTTTGGCATTGGCCAATAAGGAAGAAGGTTAAATGGCCTATCAAGAAGATTATTTTGAAGAGAAGAAGGTAAGAGAGGACAACAAGACCCGACATTGGGGATTCTTTGTTGATGGTTGAAGAGGAAAATCCATCTAAGAAATGGGAAGGTCATGAACCACAAATGGGTTCTAGTGCTATGTTGATGGGAGAAAAGGAGTTTGTACAAATCATAGGGAAGGAAGACAAAGATCCAAAGGTGAGGTCAAAGTTGATGTTAATGATTCAAAAAGAATTCTTACCAATGCAAAGGATCAATCATTTAAAGTTGTTTGAAGAGAGTGGATTTGATTCTAATGGAAAAGTTGAGCAAGGTAAGTTGCTAGTAAGCATAGTTCAGGGTTCATATTTTTAGTTATTAGGTTGCAAGGATAGAGCTTTCCGTTTAGTTCACCATGTTGGGCATATGTCATTTGAGTTTGAGAATGCAAGTAGATTTCTATCTATTACTAGGGTAGTAGAGACGATTGTGGATGGGAAAGAAAAAGTTGCTATTGTGGATTTGTAGACTAAGAAACTTCAGTCAGATGTTGCCATGTTGCAAGGGTCACCAAGAGAGTATGAACAATCTATTGGGAAAACTGATCCATTTCAATTGTCATTGCACAAGGTATCTCTGGAAGGGCAACATAGTTTATATGCATGCCATATGTTTTATCAAGGGTTATTAGCAGTTGTAAGTGGATTTCAGTCCCTTCAAGTTCAAGAAATCAAACAACTTTAGTTTTTTGCTTCACATATACAATATAGAGTTACTATTTTAGTTGTAAAAGTGTTGTTGAGAGAAGAATTTAGAGGTGCAAAAGGAGGACAAGTTTATATTGACAAGTTCAAATATCTTTACCAAGTGTTCAAGAAACCTACAGTCAAGATGAAGCAAGCATGGGTCTGCTTCAAATAAGGTAATATGTAGGGATCTAAAGATATCAGTCAAAAGATTTCAAGCATAGTTCTCATGTTTCTACCTTCCATTCAAGTTGAGCTTGAATCTTTCTTCCCCGAGAGTATGGTGCAGGAGCACCCTAGGTTTAGTATGTTCAAAATTAGTATTTTGGTTTTGTTTGATTTTATTCGATGTAATAAGGTCTAGAAAAACCATTTCATGTCTATTGGGGTCCAATTAGTGGCCTTGGTCATTGGTTAGAGTCTAGATGAAAAACTTGTAAAAAGTTGCACAAATGTTGTCAAAGTTGTAAACACATGGAATGTGAAGAGTCATAAGTTGTAAATGAGGGAAGTTGGATAGTTGTAACTTGAGAAAATAGTTGAGAACCATTAGTACATGTTTAAATAAGCCTTGAAGGGTCGAAGCCAAGGTTAGGGAGGTGGTGGTTATTGAAAATCTTGAAGTTAGAATAATAAAAAATCTTCATGTTCTGCATTTTGCAACATTTTTCTCTGTTTTGGTTATTGGTACTAACTTGTATGGTCATTTCATGGCATGAGACCAATTAGAAATGAAAGATAATCGAATCCACTTTCTATTTATTATTTTTTCACTCAATTTCATTGTGTTTTGAATGAGTTGTGTCCATGTTACTGCAAACAGGTTTGAAACCCTAGTTAGGGTAATAGTGAACAAACAAACCAATTTTTGAAGGGTCCCGCACAAAGTGACCACCCCGTATTTTAAGGTATGTTGTATAAAACCCAAATGGGTATTTGAAACTATATCTATATTCTTGATATCATGTATGCAATGAAAATTATGGCCGAAAAACATAATTTGTTGCTACCAAGTTTGTTCAAGCAATTAGGCCTAGAGACTAGGACTGTCAATTTTAAGCCCTTTCCTTCCAAAGCAATTATACTTGGAATCTATATATGTTTGTAAATGGTGAAAAATGGTACTAAAAAATTCTTTTATAGTCTTGGTTTGAGGTCTACACAAAAATTTGTGATGGAAAAACCTGTTAGGAAGTATTACTAGGAGATTGAGACCTTGTGAGCAAAAACCCACCAAGTGATGTTTTAAGGTTTCAAATTTTGATTGATTAAGGTTGTGTTGAAGTTATCCACCCCTAATTTTCATCATTGTTGGAGGGATGACACATTTTGCACAAGTTTTTTGAGGACAAAATCATTGGTTGTATTTTGAGATGGAGGTGAATAAGGTGGAGGTGTATATGTGTTGGGAGGACAAGTGAATTGCAAGTTTGTGAGAGGTGATCAGTTAGGAGATATAATGTTTGAAAGCTAAAAGGATTCCCAGTGGACATACCCAAATTTGGAATAATTTTGCTAGTTAGTTGTCTTGTTGTAGTAACAGTTGAAGGAGTGTATGTAGGAATATAGGTCATAGTTGTAGGGGAAGGAATTTGATTTCCACCTTGAATTTGAGTGTATCCCAAAGTTTGAGCACAACTAGCCATTGTAGGAACATGATCATCAATGATATGAGCTAAGCTTTGCACAATTTCTATTCCCAATTCATTATCAAGAATTCTTCTCATGGTATTTATGACATGAACCACAATATCAACAATATATTCAACATTCGCAAGGTTTTGAAGTTTTTCTAAGGGTTTATCCATTTTTTTCAAGATTTCTTGAGGAACATGAGCAACAATGGTTTCAACATCAGCAAGGTTGGAGGACATAGGACATGTTATTTCAAGTATGGATTTCAACATAGGTGGACCAGTGTCAACACTATTAGTGAAAGAGATAGAAAACCCAAGATCCACAATGGATGTATCGGCACGGGATGCCATGAGTCTCAAACTACGTCTCACCGAAGTATTAGCAATAGGAAACTAGGTTATAATACTCATACAAGTTTCACCAAACCAAAAGTGTATCCAAAATGTATAAAAAGAACTAAACAAATGTAGCAAACACCCAAAAATAAGAAGCATAATGTAAGTATGTAAAAATATATTGCAATTTTTAGATATGACATATAAGGATTTACTATTTTTTGAATGTGAATACTTGAAAATGATATCTTTTGAATGCAAATTTATGTTTGAACAAGGCACTTATTTTGACCTATTAACTTAAATGCCAATAATTTCATAAAACTGTAATTCCAGAAACTGAAATTGAGATCTACCAAAAACCATAAATAAAGCAAATAGAGATAGATTTGTGCCTAGAAATTTGGAAAATGACTTGTATAAGGACATATTTTCCCTAGGGTGAATGGGTCCTTACATAGGGGTTTGAAAAATTAAGTTTTCAGTTGATGTTTAAGGTTGTTGATTCAGGTTGCAAACAAACACTTTTAGTTACAAATTTCCAAAAAATTATGATGAACTGCAAGTGCAATTTGATGACAAACTGTTGAAGAAAAATGAAAAAAAAAGATGTAATTTTGTTTGAATTTTATGATGTAAATGATTGAAAAAACTAATATGCAAACTACTATGTAAAATGAATGCAATAGGTATGCACATTTTTGGATTTTTGAGATTTTAAAGGATGCAAAATGCACTTTTAAAACCCCAAATGAAGTGCAAGCTAATGCAATTTTGAAAACCCTAAATGAGATGCAATGAAAAATAATACAATCCTAGATCTAGGTTTTTGAAAGACTACCAAATTAGAAATCTTATAGTGTAAGAATGTTAGGTTCACCAATATGAAACATAGAAAAATAAATGAGAGAGAGTGGTGTGAAAGGTGTCACCAAAATGAAGTGATGACCTAGGACACCCTCATTTTCCCCTAGTTTCATAAGAAAAGGAGATCTCCCAAGGATATAATTGAATTTCGACCTTGAGGTGAGTCAACTCTATGGGGGTGGGGATCTCTAGTCTTCCTTATGACATAAATGACTGAAATGCACTTTCTCAATTATGTGATGCAAATATTCAAATGCAAAAATAAAGGATAGAACAAACATAAATAGTAACTTTCTAGCATATCTAAGAAGGGAAGACTGATATGTACTAAGATCCAAAAATAGGTGTTGACTGTCCTTCAAGGAAGGATTCTCCCTAGGGAAAATGAGTCTATGTACAAGGGTCTAAAATCTGATTTCACAATCCTTAGATCTTGAATCTAGGATTCTGATTTCTTTAAATTCCACTGCAAAAAAATAAAAAATAAATTCTATAGGAAAGTTTTCGTGGCTTGACAACTTTAATAACTTTGCAAAATTGCACTTTTGATCCAATTTCAGTCCTTCTTCACCTATAAATATGCACACATAAAGAGAGGGGATTTTTTTTTGGGTGAATAAGAATTTTCCTTGGTCAAACTCCAATTTGGTAATTAAACCTTGATAATGAAATAATGACAAATGAAAGGAATTTGATGAATGAATAAAGGCTATGCCACAATTCACCAAACCCTTAATGGTTTCCCTTAGAGGACTGAAGTCTTTAACACATCTCTCTAAGGAGCTTGATCTTTCTTGAATTGGCTTGAATGATTGCTTGATTTGATGCTTGAATGCTTGAAACCTACATTACAATGTTAGCTCCAAAACATAATATGAACACACATGAATATTGACATGAAGATATGATCTTGATTGCTATTGTAGTTGCTTGATAAATATGCTCTTCAATGCTCTTTACAATAATATTTTCTATAGGAATGCTTGCATAAAGTGTGTTCTTACCTCTCTCTAGGTTTGAATTGATAAAATAACTATGTATTTATAGGTGTTTGTCTAATTTACCAAAAAATAGATTCCACAAGCCAACATTTGAAACTTGAATTTGAATCGTTAAAATTCCACCAAAAATATATTAAAAATTGGGACCTAGGACTTAAGGAGGAACCATTCACCCTTGGGAGAATGGGTCTTGGGACCTAAATCTAGGACACAATTTCCAAGGTGTTTAAAATAATGTTAGAATTTGTTTAATGTTAGGTTTCCTTTTGAAAAACAGGAATAATAAGGCTTAGGAATTCATAATTTAGTTCATTAGAAGCTTAATTAAGTCCAATTAATTAAGGGGATACATAAATAGTGTGAAAATGTAAAGGAGCACATTTTTCAACACTACAGTAGCACCAAGAAGATCCATGACTAGAAAGAAATCATGCCCCAAAAATGGGTGTCCCAGATTGAACAATAGCAACAACGCTGAATTATGGCAAGTGGAGAAGTCACAACATTCAAGGTAGATAATTTGGAGAGTTATCACCATAAAAGTGACTAGTTAGTGAGCAACACATTGCCACATCTATTTAGCGCAAAAAAATGATTTGAAAATCTCTTTGAAATAATATTAGTGCCCTTTCCTTATCACAAGCCTTAACTAGAAAATTGAACCATGTTAGCACCTTGGGGAGGTTCTAAAACAACCCCCAAAACCCAACACACAAAACATGTCATTTCCTTCATTTACTTTAATAGTAGGCAAAACATGGAAATAAAATAACCACCATCGACAACCTCCAATGGTTATGAAACTGTCTCAAATCCCTGCCAAGACAACAAACACACTATCTTCAAAGTTTTCAACATGTTCTAAAACCATTGTTGGACTTCGACAAGATTTTGAGAACCTTATTGGGAGCCAAAAAATGTTTCAAAACCTTAATGAAGGGATGATAAGAAACAAATAAGTTAGTCAATTTTAGATTTTTTTGAATTGAAATATTTACTTAAAAAAAAGGCCAAAGGAAATACAAAAGGAAAAGGTACACAAACATAGAGGCCACATTAATCATCTCAGATCGATTATAAACCTAGGCCAACAAGGCTAAGAAAATAAGGTCTTAAGAAAAAATTAACACAATGGATTTGGTTGGGGATGGGTGCCTCTTGTAAACATCATGAGAACTAAAATATTTAGGCAAACCAAAATTTGGGAAAATACAGACTAGAACTAACACACAAAGTACAAAAGAATATATACATGATGAAACTTCATAACCAATTAGCATGAAAAACATAAAGACACTAAAATATGGTTGTGACACAAAATTTTAACACAATGCAAGCCAACCCTACAGAGGATGGATGAAATTACTTTCCTATGTTAAACACCATACTTCTAAAGGAATTGATTTCTATCAACCAAAAGTTATCTTATTTAATCAATTACAATGAATACAACCTTCTTCATTCATGCTCAAACTTGTGATTGCCTCTGAGAGATTAAATACCAACTCCACCAACAATCTTGTCATTGCAAGGAAACCATAAAATATAAGCCACCACAGTATCATATATTGCATCATTTATTCCCTTAGCAACTAGGGGAAAGATTTGAAACCTTAGATCAAATCCAAAAGAATCCATGGTATTTCCATATCTATTGATTGAATTGAGGAAAAATGAGAACACCTCAAATTCACAATTCAGCAAAAAATATGCCTCTTCACCTTGTTGATCTACAAAAGGAAGCTCATCCTCATGCACCTCAAACTAATTTTTTTGAATCTCTCACATATAATAAATTTGAGCAACTGGTTGATCATCAATATAGAAGATTTTTTTCTTTTCAACACTATTACAAGATGTATGCTAGGCCTAAGTGAAGCACTCAAACTCAGGCACACTGTCATCCAACTAAAAGAAGCCACACCTTCAATATGAAGAAAGGCTTCATATTCAAATTTTCTCACCTTTAGGACAATATGTAGCTTGAATACCTCACAACCACTTATGTTAATGCAATTTTCATCAACATGACAATTTAGATCTTAAAACACCATGGACAAAGAGTTGTGCTCTTCAAATTTTCTCATAGTTTCATGTATATCTTGTAAACTTGTTGTGGCATATATGTTGCTCAAATCAAACACGTGGCACATATCTTCCACCATAATTTTTGTGGTAAAAAACTCATATGACCCTTCTGAAGCAAATTGTGCATGAAGATGGCATCTTGTACACCAAATTAATAGAATCTCATATGCATCTATATGCTCACCAAATTAACATTCTTCAAGTGCAAACCCATCATATTGAAGTGTATCAATTGTTCCAATAATTATTTTAGTATTTTCATATTCATGTACAGTTGTGCCTATAGTATCCTCAAACAATCCAATAGTAACAACTTCAAAATTAAACAATGGAGAGGAGGGTAAGAGATTGAACAAAAACTTATATTCTTGTTCATCATTTCAATCACCAATATGTGTATGTGGTGCATAATAAGCTAGTTGAGTTGATTTACTTGATTAATCTCTTGCATACAATCTTCCTCATTGTACATACTACTACTCCAAACACCAAGGTCACACTCATTCAAAAACTAAATGTCATCATTGATATATTTATTGCAGTCACCCTTAGTGATTGATATATCTGAAGTTAAGTGTAAACACTTTGTATTGTTGTCACACATTACACCAAAACCTTCCTCTACTTTCCTGCAAACATAGTCATCACTTGATATTGTTCTTGAACCACACAAAACCTCCATGTAGTTGTTGTCCAAAACAACCTATTCATCACCAACAACATATGTTCTTGGAGATAAATATTTTGCAACCATATCCCTTCTCAAGCTATCAATGAAATCAAGGCACCTATATGCCTATTGCATGTCAATCAAATTAATTTTTTCTCATATTGAATTGAAACCTATAGTAACACCATAGGCTCCAAGAAACATATCAATATAGGAAAGTATGCCAAGTATGAATTATTTTGGTATCATGGAAAGAGCAACAAAAAGCCTATGATTGAATTACATATTATACTCTCCCTCTTGCCACTTGATATTTTTTAATTATTCAACAAGAGAAACATGGTCTAAATTCAAAGAGAACTCTTCCTCAAATGCAACCACAAGATAATTCCACAAAGCAAAATAATGCTCAAAGAAACCATCATACCAATTCTTTTCCTTTCCTTATAGTGACCTAAAAAAATATAATCCTCATGTATTCATCTTCAACGAGACTTTCTCATGAAATCCAAAAATGCATCAACATGTGCATCCCCCTCCCAAAGATCATACCCATCAAACCTAGGCATTAATTTGAATATCAAAGCTTTCATTGTTTTCCTTTCATATTTAACCCAAGAAAGGTCAAGCTACTTGTAAATGGGATCAAGTAGAGCAATATGGGAAAGAAAACCATTTTTTTTTATAGAAAAAAAGATATATCTTTGATTATAGGGCCATATATTTCTTCACATTGTATTTCAAGCTCATTGATCTCATACATCCTTAAATTATTTTCATGTATGGATGCATGGGGGTTTAAATGTGAATTTATATTTTGTGCTATGGATTATGAACAGTAAGGAAGTTAATCCTCATAATATTCCTTGAAATTTTCTATACCATAACATCTCCAGGGAAGGCAACAATGCGACAGATTTAGTTTACAATTTGGGTTTGAAAAGTGAAGAATAGAACTACTATAATTTGAATTCAAATATATCGAGAACTCTCCAACATATTCTTGACTGGGAAAAAATTGGCTGTTACACCCATACCTTGTTATGATAAGTTTTTTGATGTTTTGGTGTTGGGGTATGGTGGATGCCTTGTATGAGATGGGGAGAATTTGCTTAGTTGTCCTAAGGATTATGATGTGGCTTGTTACTAATATTTATCTCGAGATAGATATCAATAAGGATTGTAATAATTATATTACTAAGGTTCTCACAAGGGATTACATCACTCTGCTTGATGTTAATTTAATTCTCAATCAATCTCATTGTAAATGTTGCAAGGACAATCTTATGGATTTAGGCACTGATTGTGGTGCCTTTGTTCTAAAGTACACTTGGAAGTTTTGGTTAATGCTTATTATGGAGATCTCCCCCTTGCTCGTTTGGATTTCACTCCTCGTTTTTGAGGAGGGTCCTCTCCCTCTTGAGAACCTTAGTGTTAAAATTATGAATGTATGTCACAATATGGTGGAGGATATGAATAATTATGACCTCAGTACCATTTCCACTGGGGAATTTTTCAAAATAAGTAAGGTATTATGGTATCTCTCTTACCATTTCAACACCAACAAAAGTATAGGTATTTCAAAAAATGTGTTAAAGGCTTTGTGGTTTTAGTTTCCCTAGTTTATTTCTTAGCTCTCTTGTATTTTTTAGTGGCTCAAGGGGGGTGCCTGTGTAGGTTACTATGGGTGGCCTAAGGCTTTAGACCGACTCCATCTCTTATGATGCCATCAAGAAGAATATTGAGATCTACAAGATCTTTGAAAGAGGTGGCTTCACACCCTTCTTTCAGGCTATGAAGGGCTATAATGATAAAATTACTTAAATTTGTGAATTCTTGGTCTCAAGGGGTTGTCACCATTGGTGAAGTGTAGTTCTGGGCATATGATGATTTGATTACTAAAGCTACTATTTTAGCTTGTGAAGACATCAAGTTGGAGAAGAAGAGCAATGGAGACTACAAAAAGTTTATCGCTGATTTTTTTAGAGGTGAAGAGGAACCTATCCACTTCTAGAATGACTAAAGTAGATAAAATATTTGAGATTGATGAGTGTTGGTAAGTCTCCATTGCATGAATTTTTTCACCCTAGAAGTTTGATTTAAAATTTTCCATGGTTACCATTTCTCGATTCTCAATCATTTGTGTCATGGTAAAAGAATGAATCTTTTTTTTCCTATTCACCTCACTTGATGCCTGCATTCTCAAGGGAACTTATCCCTCTTTGCATCAAGGCCTATCATGGCCCTCTATAAATACTGCATTTCTATGACCCCTTCTTTGAATCCCAAGGCCAAGAGTAATGTCAAAATCAAGCTCATGGATGATAAAGCCTCCGGGACCCCCTCTACTTCTCTAATAAATAACCTTAGCCCTAGCTTCGTTGGTAAGATGGGTCTAGTAAAATGGGTAATGTTCTTGCTAATATTTTATCCCTTTCCTAGATTGAGCTATTGGAGACCTCACCTACTAATAAATGAAATATGGTGGCCCCTAGAGTGCACAAGAAACATTAGGCAAAAAATAAGAAAAAATCCAAAAGCCCCATTTATCAACCTATTATGGGTGAGGCTATTGGCATCTCTGATGCTAAGGGGCAAAGAAAGATGTTGTGGGGACAATAACTTGTGATGTCGAAGGTTCTAGGCACCGTATGTCTACTAGACTTGCCAAAGTCCAACAATTTGAGGACCAAAAAACTACTAATGGAAAACATATTTGGGAGGTGTATGATGATGATGAGTATGATGAAGAGGAGTTTCTTCCTTAGAATATGGAGGGTTTGGAGGATGATGACTCAAAGAACAAGTTTTATGAGATGTAGGGTGATGATAATAATGATGAACAGCTTGGCGATGATGAAGGCATTGAGTTTGATACAAATTATGTCTAGTATGTTGATGCTCTTCTAGAGGAGAATGATTTTCTAGCCCCTCCCTATCCCGTGCCCCAGGAGACCATGAACAACATTGAGGAGAATTGTCATCCTCATGTTCTTGTTCTAAAAATTAAATACAATGAAAATACTACCATAAAGAATATGCAAGCTAAGGTGGTTGAGCTAGAGAATATTGTCTCTAATAGATGCAATGATAGAATTGCTTGTTTGGAAAATGCCTTACCCAAAATTATAATAATTACATAGGGAATTGTGAACAAAATGGTGATGGGTATTGTCTCCGGTGTCTCCAAGATTACCAAATAGAAGAAAAAAGGGCCAAAGGAGATGATGAGGAGAAGGTGAATGACAAGAAATTTGAAGAGTCGACTAATAAGGAGGTTTGGGAAATGTCCCTTGACACCCTCCTTAAATACTAGAGCTTGATTGGCTAGTTGGGCCTTTGTGTTTTGTGTCCTCTCTCAATTTTGTCTCTTTAGTTTTGTTGTTCTTTTGGGCCTATGTGCTCTTTAGTTGTTTGTTCATTCTTGCATGCCCTCCTGTTGTTTCTTTGGTCTATTTTATAATGTCTAAAACTTATAGGTTCAAGGCCCTTTCCCTAATTTTTTAATAAAACATCTAAAGTTTGAATTATATGTCATATTTGTTGAATTACCCCTAAGTTAAATGAGTTTGTTCTATCTATGAATGAATGGTTGAAATTAAGTATGCATGTCATCAAATAAATGAGAACGAATTTGGTTTCTTTAATAGGAAAGAAACCATGCTTCAAATTTTAGAAATAGAATGGTGTACCTTATAATCAACTCAAGTCGCCGCGACTTGTGTGCAAGAAGAATCAACAACAACAACAAAAACTATGTTATTTATTTTCCATCTCACAAAAGTGAGGAAATCCTTGAATTACCACATACCTCCAAGGCACAATTTGGGTTTTGGGTTATAGCCACCACTAGAGTCTTAAATTTCTTCCCAATCTAGCAACCCTTTTCACTCATGACACCATTTTTTTGGCATACATTGAAAATATGCCAAACTTACTTAAACACAATTTACAAATATAAATCTTCTAGTGTTGAGGTTCTCAAAATACTTCTAATTGTTTGAGACCTACCAATGGCTATTATATTACTAGAAATGGTGTCATTTTTTTGGCATATGTTGATGGGTTGTTAACTTCAACACAAAAAAAAAATGAAAATAGAAAACTTATCTATCACGAAGGTGCTCAAATTATTTCTAATTTTTGAGGACCCAACAACAACTATCATAGCCCCAACAACAATGTCATTCTATTGGTGTAAGTTGACGAGCGACTAACTTTAACACACAACAAAATGTAAACCACAATTTCTTTGAATTACTAAGTTCCTCAAAATGATCTTACAATTTATCTATCCTTGGAAATGGCACAATTTTGTTGGGTCCCAAAACCACTTCTCCACTTCCTAGATATAAATCTCACTCACAAGGCTAGTGTTGTCATCATGCAAGTGAAATCAACTCATCAACATATTATGGAGGGTTAAAGGCCAAATCTATGTGTTGTAGGGGAATAACGAGTATTGGTTAGAAAACCTAATCAAAGAAATTAGAGTTAAAAAACACTACAAACCAATGAAAGAAAGATCAATTACACCCATGCTCAATGAAATTAGAATGTAATGATTGAAAGATAGAAAAACAAAATTAACAATTCAATTCAAAAGACACAAAATAATGCAAACCTATAATCCCATTATGAAATTATGCCAATTTAAGATGTGAATTGCTCAAATAGTGCATAACCCATGTTGCAAAATATTTGATGATGATCATGACTCACAATTGTGATGCTCAAATACTCAAGAATCCTCTAAAAAAGGACATGAATTCCTTATGAGAAAATTTTGAATATTTTTTATGAAGAGGATGACTTAATTTATAGAAATGTAGATATTCAATCAATGGTAGAGATTAAATATGAAGATCAACAATTCATATTAGATCAAGGAGATCAAGGGTGGATAATTAATGAGAGCTTTAGTTAACTCAAAATATCCCCTTAATTCAAGGAAATTAGTTTGAGATATTTTGGTTGGGAGGATATTTAAAAAAAAGAATATGTTGAACAACTTGTTACATATTTTTCGCCTCAGCTCAACCGGAGGAGCTGGCTAATTGTTTTCAACAATAAGTGGAATTTCATATTGTTTTTAAATGCTATTTCGCATTACTTTTGCATTTGAGTAACAGTTATGCATTTTAGTGAAGTTATAAAGTTTCAGAGTGCCATTCAGAAGTTGTAGATGTTGAAGAAAGACAAAATTGAGTACATGTGAAAAATAGTATTTCAAATGCTTTTATTCATTTAAAAAAGAACTCATGTTTTTACAAGGCTTTATTTGATTTCACAATCAGAATAGTATTACAACATTGCATAAATGCATTTTTCTTTTCAACTGAAAAGCAGAAATTGAAATCAAGGATCCACACAAGCCGTGGATATAACTATAGCTATTCCAATACATTTCTAACAACACAATGCACTACTGAAGATGCGAAAGGAGAACATATAAGCAACAACATAATCATAATTGCCTGATTATCCACACTTGATGTTGAATGGTGCACCTCGCCGTCTCGAACTTCGTTGACCTGTAAGAGGAAAAGAGGGGTTTCAGTGGCTCCGACTATGACATAACTCATATGATGCACCTACAATAGTACAGTATACTATTAGCAATGCATTGAAACAATCAAATTCAATCAAATGCAGTATGAAGAAGTGAACTAAAGGGGAAGTATAAACATCATAATCAACATGTTCTATTTTTTTAATGCTAACACTGTTTGTTTCCTTGTGCAAGTATAGGTGAAGTCATGAAGCAGAACAATATTCGAAGACCAAGCATGTGGAGTAAAACGGGCTCCCACAAGGGTAGAGCCCGACATGCTGCCCTGTGCATTAAATGGGCTGATTTTGAAAGATATTTCATCATATACATCAAACAAAGTGAAGTACAATTGAAAGGGTAAAACAGAGTTATCCATCAAGTAACGAAACCGACTGTGCATTCATAACGATCAACATTTATTTCTGAAGGCTACAGGTGAACAGTGAGTTTAGTTCACTTAAGGAATTTAACAGAATGCATTTGTATCAAAAATTGCTGAATTACTTCATTTTATGTGCTAATTATAATCATATGTCATGTGAGTTTCAATTCATTATTTCTCTTTTGGATAGTGAACATGCATACATATGCCTTAATGTTTTGTTCTAATTTTCATTATCAAAGAGAATAGTTTCTGAGAGCAGTTTGTGCAGTGAAATATAAAAATGCATGACGAGTACCATGTTGTTTAGGGATACAAAGGACAGACGGTGTATTCAAATAATAAATGATAGCCTCTTCTGGTTTAACAATTTGCTTCCAAAATGGTGCTTCTGAAGTTTTAGTTTTGTATAGAAGTTGTTGGTCATTCACAAGGAAAGAGTTATGAGATGTCATGTATGCAAGAGAACAGATGGCTAGGTGCATTTCATTATGACTCAATGTTTCAGTGAGTTACAGGTGTCAAGCAAGGCACATATGAGCAGAGTTGCCAAAGTCAAAGTATGGAAATATATCTTTGAAACAGAAGATAGATATTGCTTTGTTAAGGTGGGGTGAGAATCAACAGACACTGATGTATGTGCAGAAAACAAGCATGAAATTTTCCCTCTTCACAATGAACTTATGCAGAATATTCTCGAGGTATTACACTTTTCTACAAAGATTCTAAGTACTTGGAGAGTACTCTTAGAATGTGCATTAGGTGTTCTTTTAAGGGTAGTCTACAGTTCCATGTCGAAGACAATTCTATGACAGAAGAGGTCAGATGTTTTTATCAAAAGGAAGAGCAGTCATAGGTCAAATTCAGATTTTATATAACTATTGAGGGAAGCCACATAAATGCCAAAACGAATACCGGTAATGTGAGCCAAAGAATATGGACAAGCATAGATTATTTTGTTCCATCATGTTCCTTTATTTTTCTGAAAAGCATATTAAAGCAAATAGCGGTGATACCCAGAAGTTCAGAATAAGGTTCCTGTTCTGGGTAGAGTTCATATTCATAAATGGATTTACAGTTCATAAATTTCAAATACCCACGTTGAGGTTTCCAATATAGAAGACATACAGACTGTTCACTGTTCCCAATCATGCACGTGGTTATTATTATCTCAACAATGAAACAGTTTGTTTTATTAACCCAGCTGAGTACATTCATTTGAATTAGTAGGTATTGGTGGATCTTTATTACTGGGTTAAGGTTCAGAATGCACAAACCATGGAGCTTTACATTTCTAGTGAAGCCCATAAAGAGAGTTTTTTAAGTAAAAAGTAGAAATAAATGCAAAGAACTGGTGGTTCTGAAGAGAAATCATAATAGAGACTTTTTCTTCAAACATTTGCTTCAGGACTACGAAATGAACTATGTTCGTTTTTTCCATAATATCCACATGTGGGTTTTCATTCAAGGTGTAGGAAAATGTAAAAATCTATGATACCCATTTTGGGTTTTTACGTTCAAAGCAATATAATTACAAAATATGCAAATTTCCATGCTGGTTCGAGCCTCAAAGTAGAAGGAATGCAGCTTTTATCCGATTTTCAAATACCCACATCTGGTTTTGGTCTTAAAATACAGAAGATACAATAACCATGACAACCCATGTCAGGTTTTTGCAACTGAATGATGAAATTACAGTCTTGTCCAAATTTCATAATGCCCATAAACAGATATACATTCAGTAAGGCGTAAAGAGGGGTTTGCTATTCTGGGTCGAGCCCGAAATTCAAAATAATGCTTTCTACAGTGCGCATTTGGCATGGCTTGAACATGGCTAAAATCTATGTTTGAAGAGGAAGCCTTTTAAGTTTTCAGACAACCAAAGAAAGCAGATTGAAATTACCAGTTCGAGGCCAAAGTAGACACTCTAGCCGTGGCTTAAGCTGCAGATAGCTTCCAAATGCAAGGGATTCAAGTTCTCAAGAGATGGTCGAGCTCTCACAGCAGAATTGAGTGCTACAATGATAGATGTGAACACAAAAAAGAAGAGAAGTGATGACATTAGAATATGTTAGCCATGGTTTTGAGGCCGAAATGAGCAGAATACGAAGCCATAAAGTTTAAGAACACAAAGCTTACCTCTGTACAGTTAAAAACCAGAGCACAAGTCAAGCTTTCATGGAGTGGATTGTAGAAGTCGAGCTCAAACTCATAATGGCATGGAGAAATCAAGCTAAGAGAAAGTTAGAAATGAACAAGCCGCGCCCTTAGGGCTTGTTGATTTTCAAAATAATGAAGTAGAAAGGCTATTTTTCCATGAAGGAGGCTCACCCACTGCAGGAGACTTAGTTATCTGAAGCATGAAGAGGGTTATTGAAGCACACGACCTCGAATCAGACACCATCATGGCTGCAGTTTTTTCTCAGACAGAGTTTCCTTCTTCTCAAGTCATGGGTGAAATGAATGATAATTAGGGGTTGACCCTATTTCCTCATGCAATTTGAATGTCATAATCATCCAGAATGTTTGGTTTTGAGCATATGTCGAAATTCAAAGAGGGGTCGAAAATTTAAGTTTATGCCTTATGTTTTTCAAAGTCTAAATATTAGAGGGAGGCCGAAATCAATATGTCTAGGTCAATATTAAGTCTTTAAGGCTTATATTTTGGGGCTTAATAAAATAAGGGTTGAAGAATGCCTTACCCTAGATTTTGTTTTGATTAGCTTAAGGAAAATCAATAATGTATCATATCATTTAGGGTTTGCATTCTCCTTGAAGGTTATGATCATTTTAGGGTTTTATTTGTTTTATTGATTTTAAAGAAATCAATGAGAAGTTTTGTTAAAAGGAATATTATGTAATATGTTTTTTATGATTTTTGAGAAAAATCAATTATTGTAATGGAGGAATAAGGGTGCTTCTTTCTTTTTGCAAAAGATTTCCAAATCTTTGAATTGCAGAAATAAGGCAAATTGTAAAATCTGCATCTTGTAAAGCAGAAGCATAAAAGCGATGTTTTATAAACTGCTTTATGTTTTCTTGCTATTTTTAGCAGATCTTTTATTGCCTTTTCCTCTTGGTCGGATTCCAGGCTTATCTTGGAGAGATAAGGTGTTTTTTGAACTTTTAAAGCAGGATTTGCCTATTTTTAGAGGCTTGACAGTGTAAGCATAAAAGCTTTGTGCTTTTTTCTGCTTTAAAGCAGCTTTTGAGTTTGTTTGAGGCCTTTTTTCCTTGAGCTTTTTCTGAGCTCGGATTAGGGTTTCCTTGAGAGTTATTTTGATAGATTTAGTCTTTCAACTCTCCATACTCAATAGTTCAGATTAGAGTTTCTTGCCCTTTCTCATTTTGGGGAGCTTGTAAACCTTTTGATACTTAGTTTGGATAGATTGACACTCTTCCAGTTTTAATAGAGCAGCAAATTTCTCCTTATTTTCTATCTCAAATTTTGTAACAACAATCTGATGTACTTGTGTTTTGAAATTGAAATCCTTTTATGTCTTGCTGTTATAGGTGGTGTTTTAGAATTACATGTTTCAGGTTGCATGTTTTATTCATTTTCCAGATCTTCATGCGAATCACTGATGGGATGTGTGCCAATGAGATTGTGAGGATTACTACAATAGAGAAGTTGTTATGAGTGGTTACATTTGAATTCTTATAAGTTTGGTGAATCATCTTTTAGAAATAGATTTTATGTTCAGTTATTCTTCATCCCTTTCCTTAGAAGCTGTTTTAGAATAGAATTCATCATTCAGAGAACCAACTCACTCTAGAGATTCCTCTTTCGCGTAAGATCACCCACATCTAAAAGAGGTTTCCATGTTTCAGTAGTTTGCTGAATATTGCATTCAGCAGGGTGCAAAACTATTGATAACAATTTTTGGCATGCCCGGTGGGACTCTGAAAAGCAATTTTAGAGAAATTTATATCATCAGTTTGCTGTTTGGTGTATGCAGCAGATTTTCTAGCCTTTTGGAGGCCCTTTTTCTATATACCTTGCGACTCTGTTCTCTGATTTTCAAGCAGATCCAGTGTGAACAACACACAAAAGAACACATACTGAAGGGTCGAGTGTTCCCTTCAGAATTATCAGCCTTTGGAGGCATAGTCATCAAACACCATGGCAACTCCGAGAAGCCTTTTCTGGTTTCAAAACAATCAAGTGCTCGTATGCTCTTAGAGATTCTAAGTTTTGCTCATTTTATCCTTTAGATGAATAAATATGTCAATATTTCATGGGCATGCATCATATCACCCCTCATATCATGAAGATACTGCTTACCCATCTCCATATCAGCCACATTCGCATAATCATGCTAATGTTTCTAGTTCCATGGCTTTTCAAAACCATCATGCACAGTATAGTTGCCACCCACCCACTCCTACTCATTATTCACCTCAGCCCTCCTATGTTAAAAATCAGTCCCAAGAGATCGAAGACTTGAGTTTTAGAGAAATAAGGCTGAACTATGAAAGGAAAATGAGTCAAATAGATCAGCAGGAGGAGATGGCAAGTATAAAAAGAACGCTGCTTGATTACATGAATCAGCTCGCGGAGATCAAGAGGCGATATGAGTACAACCAACACCAGGAAGAGTTGGCTTATCAAGCCTATCTTCATGATCAGGAGCTGGAGACCCAAAGAGCACATTTTGAGGAGGATTTAGATAGAGAGGCAGCCGCACAGACAAATCTTTTGCTTGCTCGGCATCAAAAGTTGGAAGCCCAAACAACTCCTGTCAGTTTTGAACATCCTATTCAAGAAGAGGTTCGTAAATTCAAGTTTCCAAGTTTTATGAAAACTGAGCCTCCTAACCCGACTAAAATCAAGATTCCTAGCTTTAGAGATTTTTCACCTTTGCAAGAATCTAGGTTAGAACTTTATGAACCTGTGAACATTCAAGACTAGTCCATTAGGAAGCAACATCCTTTCCTCCAGGAAACTCCAAAAATCCCACAAGTTTCCCAGCCAGAGAATTATGATTGTCCCGTCACTATTGAGGACATACCTATTGTCTTGGAAAATGACTCATCTTTCGCCATGGAAGAAGCTAGAGTAAACTTATTGCATATAGCTATGGAAGAATATCGCTTGCAGCAGCAAAATATTGGATGAGAGAAGTCTTCTATTGATGAGTCCTTTCATGTTTTCACTAATGAGTTGCCTTGTTTTGTGGAGGATGGAGACAACTTTTCAAAGGATCAACAACACACCAAGCAGGAAGTTTCTGCTAATTGCTCCATTTTTTCAGTGAAACCAAAGAAAGTCTCCAGTTGGGACAGCATTAAACAAGACCCAGAGCATCATGAGCCATTGCTGCAGGAGGTAGAGGAGGCCCTGTTTGAAGAACAACATATTCTAGATCGAAGAACAAGTGACAGTTCTCAAGTTCTACCTAATTTGTTCAATGGATTACCGTTCCTTGTGGATAATGAAATAAGCATCCCTCTGATTACACCCGTACCAGCTATAGAGCAACAGGAGGAAGTTCAAAGTTCTAATGTTTTGATACCTCAGAGAAGCTGTAGCAGAGTAACAAATAGTCCTCTTCCACTAAAGACTGAGAATGAGAGGGAGGACGACGCATTTTGGGATGATCTTGAGGATTTTTTTTCACATTTAGATACCAAACACTCACCTTTCGAGGGAGAAAATTTGGAGCAGCAGCTTGAGGAGACGAAAAGGGGTGTCCAAACTGAAGGTTTGACCAATTTATTTGAAGAAATTCCTCTATTTTTTAGTTATGATGAAGATAATGCATGTGAGATAACAAAGCCATCGAGTTTTGATCAGCAAAGCCATGAAGATGTCAATGATAAGGTGTCGATCTGTTCACAAGGTAGTGAAGATAACATGGTTATCAAATGCCGAAACCCCGATGAACCTAGTGAAATAGCTCAAATAGAATGAGATCAAGTTGCGCATGAGCATGACACTGTTGTACAAGGTAATAGCCTTGATATCTTTACAAGTTTTCAAGAAAATAGTCAGGAGGACACCTCAAGGCCTATTATGCATACATAAGATAATAGTGGGACCCATGAGGACTTGTATGCTAATATAATTGATGAGTTTTGCGCAAATTTGGACGATATGTTTTCAAATGATCCTTGTCAGAAGGATGAGATTGAAGTAGTAAGTAACCAACAGATAACCAGAGGGGCAAGTTCCGGTTTCACCCTTTCGAGAGGCTGCCCCATCAGACATCTAGCTAGGGTTGTTGGCAAGGTCCAAAGGATTTCCAGTGCACCTAAGGATGAGGTGGCAGTCGAGGTAAAGCAAATCCCACTTACTCATTCTGGGAAAATTAGAGGTATGCTTGGTCAAACTCACATGATCTATGCCTTTGATTATAATTGAAAAGTTGCAGTACGAAGATGCATGAAAAGTATCTTCATTTTCCACCTCTTAGTACAAATTTGTGAGCATGCAAAGTATCTTCAGTTGACCAGGAGAGGCAGTTTTTTTTCAAAAATTGTAAATGGTTTTGTTTGAGTACCTTTTCCAATGGTTAGCATAGGGTAGATGAGTAGTTTGCAAATAAGTGTGTTTCACACATTTTATTTTGGTAGTTTGCTTTCTCTAAGCACTGCTGCGCTTTGTTTTGGTGGCCACTAGGGCCTTTTAGTTTGCTTTCAGTTTTTTTCATTTTCTTGCTGTTGTTTGGAGTGTTGCTGTTCATGTTTTCTGAGTTCACAAGAAGGGGCAGATTTGAATTTGCGCCCAATGAATTGTTTAAAGGCCACTAATCTATGCTTAGCAGGCAAGCATATAGCGGAAATCGCCAAAATGTTACATATTTTTCGCCTCAGCTCAAACGGAGGAGCTGGCCGATTGTTTTCAACAATAAGAGGAATTGCAGATTGTTTTTAAATGTTGTTTCACATTACTTTTGCATTCGAGTAACAGTTATGCATTTTAGTGAAGTTATAAAGTTTCAGAGTGCCATTCAGAAGTTGCAGATTTTGAAGAAAGACAAAATTGAGTACATGTGCAAAATAGTATTTTAGATGCTTTTATTCATTTCAAAGAGAACTCATGTTTTTAAAAGGCTTTATTTGATTTCACAATCAGAATAGTATTACAACATTTCATAAATGCATTTTTCTTTTCAACTGAAAAGCAGAAATTGAAATCAAGGATCCACACAAGCCGTGGATATAACTATAGCTGTTCCAATACATTTCTAACAGCACAATGCACTACTGAAGATGCGAAAGGAGAACATATAAGCAACAACATAGTCATCATTTCCTGATTATCCACGCTTGATGTTGAATGGTGCACCTCGCCATCTCGAACTTCGTCGACCTGTAAGAGGAAAAGAGAGGTGTCAGTGGCTCCGACTATGACATAACTCATATGATGCACCTACAATAGTACAGTATACTATTAGCAATGCATTGAAACAATCAAATTCAATCAAATGCAGTATGAAGAAGTGAACTGAAGGAGAAGTATCAACATCATAATCAACATGTTCTATTTTTTTTATGCTAACACTGTTTGTTTCCTTGTGAAGGTATAGGTAAAGTCATGAAGCGGAAAATTATTCGAAGACCAAGCATGTGGAGTAAAACGGGCTCCCACAAGGGTAGAGCCCGACATGCTGCCCTGTGCATTAAATGGGATGATTTTGAAAGATATTTCATCATATACATCAAACAAAGTGAAGTACAACTGAAAGGGTAAAACAGGGTTATCCATCAAGTAACGAAACCGACTGTGCATTCATAACGATCAACATTTCTTTCTGAAGGCTATAGGTGAACAGTGAGTTTAGTTCACTTAAGGAATTTAACAGAATGCATTTGTATCAAAAATTGCTGAATTACTTCATTTTCTGTGCTGATTATAATCATATGTCATGTGAGTTTCAATTCATTATTTCTCTTTTGGATAGTGAATAGGCATACATATGCCTTAATGTTTTGTTCTAATTTTCATTATCAAAGAGAACAGTTTCTGAGAGCAGTTTGTGCAGTGAAATATAAAAATACATGAAGAGTACCATGTTGCTTAGGGATACAAAGGACAGACAGTGTATTCAAATAATAAATGATAGCCCCTTCTGGTTTAACAGTTTGCATCCAGAATGGTGCTTCTGAAGTTTTAGTTTTGTATAGAAGTTGGTGGTCATTCACAAGGAAAGAGTTATGAGATGTCATGTATGCAAGAGAACAGATGGCTAGGTGCATTTCATTATGACTCAATGTTTCAGTGAGTTACAAGTGTCAAGCAAGGCACATATGAGCAGAGTTGCCAAAGTCAGAGTATGGAAATATATCTTTGAAATAGAAGATAGATATTGCTTTGTTAAGGTGGGGTGAGAATCAACAGACACTGATGTATGTGCAGAAAACAAGCATGAAATTTTCCCTCTTCACAATGAACTTATGCAGAATATTCTCGAGGTATTACACTTTTCTGCCAAGATTCTAAGTACTTGGAGAGTATTCTCAGAATGTGCATTAGGTGTTCTTTTAAGGGTAGTCTACAGTTCCATGTCGAAGACAATTCTATGACAGAAGAGGTCAAATGTTTTTATCAAAAGGAAGAGCAGTCATAGGTCAAATTCAGATTTTATATAACTATTGAGGGAAGCCACATAAATGCCAAAACAAATACCGGATAATGTGAGCCAAAGAATATGGACAAGCATAGATTCTTTTGTTCCATCATGTTCCTTTATTTTTCTGAAAAGCATATTAAAGCAAACAACAGTGATACCCTGAAGTTCAAAATAAGGTTCCTGTTCTGGGTAGAGTTCATATTCATAAATGGATTTACAGTTCAGAAATTTCAAATACCCACGTTGAGGTTTCCAATATAGTAGACATACAGACTATTCACTGTTCCCAATCATGCACGTGGTTATTATTATCTCAACAATGAAACAGTTTGTTTTATTAACCCAGCTGAGTACATTCATGTGAATTAGCAGGTATTGGTGGTTCTTTATTACTGGGTTAAGGTTCAGAATGCACAAACCATGGAGCTTTACATTTCCAGTGAAGCCCATAAAGAGAGTTTTTTAAGTAAAAAGCAGAAATAAATGCAAAGAATTGGTGGTTCTGAAGAGAAATCAGAATAGAGACTTTTTCTTCAAACATTTTCTTAAGGACTACGAAATGAACTATGTTCATTTTTTCCATAATACCCACATGTGGGTTTTCATTCAAGGTGCAGGAAAATGTAAAAATCTATGATACCCATTTCAGGTTTTTACGTTCAAAGCAAAATAATTACAAAATATGCAAATTTCCATGCTGGTTCGAGCCTCAAAGTAGAAGGAATGCAGCTTTCATCCGATTTTCAAATACCCACATCTGGTTTTGTTCTTAAAATACAGAAGATACAATAACCATGACAACCCATGTCAGGTTTTTGCAACTGAATGATGAAATTACAGTCTTGTCCAAATTTCATAATGCCCATAAACAGATATACATTCAGTAAGGCGTAAAGAGGGGTTTGCTATTCTGGGTCGAGCCCGAAATTCAAAATAATGCTTTCTACAGTGCACATTTGGCACGGCTTGAACATGGCCAAAATCTATGTTTGAAGAGGAAGCCTTTTAAGTTTTCAAAGAACCAAAGAAAGCAGAGATAAATTACTAGTTTGAGGCCGAAGTAGACACTCTAGCCATGGCTGAAGCTGCAGATAGCTTCCGAATGCAAGGGATTCGAGTTCTCAAGAGATGGTCGAGCTCTCATAGTAGAATTAAGCGCTACAATGATAGATGTGAACATATAAAAGCAAAGAAGTGATGACATTAGAGTATGTTAGCCACAATTTTGAGGCTGAAATGAGCAGAATACGAAGCCATAAAGTTTAAGAACACAAAGCTTACCTTTGCACAGTAAAAAACCAGAGCGCAAGTCGAGCTTTCATGGAGTGGACTGTAGAAGTCGAGCTCGAACTCATAATGGCATGGAGAAATCAAGCTAAGAGAAAGTCAGAAATGAATAGGCCGCGCCCTTAGGGCTTGTTGATTTTCAAAATAATGAAGTAGAAAGGCTATTTTTCCATGAAGGAGGCTCACCCACTGCAGGAGACTTAGTTATCTGAAGCATGAAGAGGGTTACTGAAGCACACAACCTCGAATCAGACACCATCATGGTGGTAATTTTTTCTCAGACAGAGTTTCCTTCTTCTCAAGTCACGGGTGAAATGAATGATAATTAGGGTTTGACCCTATTTCCTCATGCAATTCGAATGTCATCATCATCTAGAATGTTCGGTTTTGAGCATATGTCGAAATTCAAAGAGGGGTCAAAATTTTAAGTTTATGCCTTATGTTTTTCAAAGTCTAAATATTAGAGGGAGGCCGAAATCAATATGTCTAGGTTGAGATTAAGTCTTTAAGGCTTATATTTTGGGGCTAAACAAAATAAGGGTTGAAGAATGCCTTACCCTAGATTTTTTTTTGATTAGCTTAAGCAAAATCAATAGTGTATCATATCATTTAGGGTTTGCATTCTCCTTGAAGGTTATGATCATTTTAGGGTTTTATTTGTTTTATTGATTTTAAAGAAATCAATGAGAAGTTTTGTTAAAAGGAAGATTATGTAATATGTTTTTTATGATTTTTGAGAAAAATCAATTATTGTAATGGAGGAATAAGGGTGCTTCTTTCTTTTTGCAAAAGATTTCCAAATCTTTGAATTGCAGAAATAAGGCAAATTGTAAAATCTGCATCTTGTAAAGCAGAAGCATAAAAGCAATGTTTTATAAACTGCTTTATGTTTTCTTGCTATTTTTAGCAGATCTTTTATTGAATTTTCCTCTTGGTCAGATTCCAGGCTTATCTTGGAGAGATAAGGTGTTTTTTGAACTTTTAAAGCAGGATTTGCCTATTTTTAGAGGCTTGACAGTGTAAGCATAAAAGCTTTGTACTTTTTTCTGCTTTAAAGCAGTTTTTGAGTTTGTTTGAGGCCTTTTTTCCTTGAGCTTTTTTTGAGCTCAGATTAGGGTTTCCTTGAGAGTTCTTTTGATAGATTTAGTCTTTCAACTCTCCATACTCAATAGTTCAGATTAGAGTTTCTTTCCCTTTCTCATTTTGGGGAGCTTGTAAACCTTTTGATACTCAGTTTGGACTCTTCCAGTTTTAATAGAGCAGCAAATTTCTCCTTATTTTCTTTCTCAAATTTTGTAATAGCAATCTGATGTACTTGTGTTTTGAAATTGAAATCCTTTTATGTCTTGCTATTATAGGTGGTGTTTCAGAATTACATGTTGCAGGTTGCATGTTGTATTCATTTTCCAGATCTTCATGCAAATCATTGATGGGATGTGTGCCAATGAGATTGTGAGGATTACTACAATAGAGAAGTTGTTATGAGTGGTTAGATCTGAATTCTTATAAGTTTGGTGGATCATCTTTTAGAAATAGATTTTATGTTCAGTTATTCTTCATCCCTTTCCTCAGAAGCTGTTTTAGAATAGAATTCATCATTCAAAGAACCAGCTCACTTTAGAGATTCCTCTTTCGCGTAAGATCACCCACATCTGGAAGAGGTTTCCATGTTTCAGTAGTTTGCTGAATATTGCATTTAGCAGGGTGTAAAACTATTGATAACACACCCAAAATACTTAGAGGGGGTGAATCAGTATTCTACTAAACCATTTAAATAATAACCATTCAATAATTAAAACATATTTAGCTGAGACTATAAACAAAAATATGAAAGGAATCATAACATCACATGACACATGAACACCAGGATTTTTATGTGGAAAACCCATAGTGGGAAAAACCACGGTGAGGATTAGCTCATAGTATATTATAACTGATCATAAAATATTACAGGGGCACACTGCTAGGACACATTATCCTTGAAAGACTCACAACTTGAAATGATTACAAAAATGAGTGTGGATCACTACCAAAAGTGTGAACTAATGAAATACACCTTTTGTGTCCTGATTTTAGTTCCAATTAAGCATTGGAAAACAAAATCCTGCACTGGTTTGCAGGTTCACAACAACTACCTACAACTTCACTCAATATCACACTGTCATGCTTTACTACTTATGTCTCTCCCATATCACACACACACACACATATCTATATCTATCTTCTTCCTCCAACAAAAATGTTTCACATATATACACTGTTACATCGACATACATCAGTTAGGTTGGCCTAATTGAGTATATACATAATCAATTCAAAATAGCTTGTTGGATCAAACCAAAACTTCTTTCGTGCTAAAAAAAAACATGTAGGACATAAGTTAGGCCGACTAAGACCTAATAAACATCACTTTAACATCCATGAAGCGTGTCATCACACCACTTATCCATGTCGGCCAAAAGAATATACAAAACCTGTATGTTGAACTTCTATCACTTATATCTTTCATCCCATCCAACCAAAATCACTGAAATTTGGTGTATGATGCACTTGATAGTCCTTAAGAACATAGTAAAACCACATAGGTCAATTTTATAAGCCAAACAATTTTGAACCAAATTACCAGATTAAAATAACAAAAAAACAGTTTATTGGATGAGCGAAAATTGTCACCAAACAATGTTGGCATCATTGAAAACATACCGGAGGGTTTCTTCTTCATTCTTCCAACAATCTCCCCCTTTGTTATTGATGGAAACATGTGCCAAAAATGAAACTTCAAAATTTTTCTTCACACTCCAAAACCAAAATTGTGTGAACTCCCCCTTTCATATATACACAAAACACATAATTTCTAAAAAAAAATTCTTCACAACATTATTTTCTCTCTACACAAAACCTTCTCTACACAATATTCTCCACACAATCTTCTCCCCCTTTGAAATCAAGTACAAAGGGTGTGTCGATGATGAAATTTGCAAAAAAAGGGTAAGAAACATTTAATTGGAGTTGGGGGCACCTTGTAATTCCTTGAGAATATCTTCCCAAGCAGGTTTTCCATCATCCCAGATCCCCTTTGCTCTGGCAAGTGTGTTATGCAAGGATTCCAACTCTACTAAGCATTCTTCTCCTTCTTCTAGAGTGGATGGATTAAGATTTATCTTGTTTAGTTTCTTTGCATCCACCAAGGAACTTGATACAGGAATGTGTCTGGACATTACCAGATCTCGAAGTTGTCCAAACTCTCATTGTAGATTCTTTCTACCTCTATAAGGTGAAAAAATTGCTCTGTAAGTCTGCAATAGAAGTCTAGGAAACATAATTTCTATCATCTGCAATTCTGTAGGCTTCAGAGGCATTGGAAAGTTGAGACTCTATTGATTCCTTCAAGTCTTTAATGCCTCAAGTGGCATCTGACCAGCATATGCGATATACAAATAGTATCTGGGCTTCATATTCACAATCTTTTACCTCTTTCAAACATTGCAACACCTTGATGTGTGTGGTAGCACATTTATCGTGTAGAATTAATAACCTTTTCTCCAAAAGCCTTGACTTAGTCACTTTTTTATTCTACTTCTTAAGGCTAGAGGTATATTCCTTGAGTGAATCAACCAAGAACTTTAGGTTTTTAATAGGAGCAAAGGAATCATCAATTGTAGTACCAAGAGCTATCTCCTACAAATCCTTAATAACATCATTTACCAATTTTGTCCCTTTCTGATAGGTTTCAACAATTTCCTATGTATCAAAGTTAAGAAAAGTACCACAAATCTTTATCCTTTTGATTGGTGAGATCTTACTCAGATCCACATATCCTAGATGTGATGGAAGTTGAATCAACTAAGGTGGTAGCATAGGTTGAATCCTTGTTTTCCTTGTCGATAGACCCTTAAGAGTATTTTTGGATGATTCTATGGATGGATTTGATGGCTCAATAGTCTTTGTGAATTCTTATTCATTTCTTCCAACCTTTGTTTCTACCTTATTTTCTTATTTCTTTTCCTCTTCTTCTTCGAAGGGTTTTTTTGATAGTTTGTCTTTGTTTTCTTCCTCCTTGTCTTCATCAAAATTTCCATCATTATAGTTTTCATTTTTGTTTCCTTCATCTTCATTCTTGTCTTCTTCTCCAATATCCTTATGGTGTTCTTTTTTATTGTTACTGGTATCATTTTTATGCTGATCTTCAGTGTTTTTTTTGGATGTTTCCTTTGCATTATTTAGAGTAGCAAACATCTTCGAAGAAACATGTATTTCACCAATATTTTCAAAAACAAAATGGTCCTTTACTTCTATGACATTAGCAAGCTCGTATGCTTGAGCTATATGAGATCAAGAACTAGTTCTCATTCCATAATTCTTTGCCATTTCCCTTACTGTATCAAAAGTCTCTTGCCTTAACCTTTTTGTATTGTATTTCTCTTTAGTCATTAGAATAGTGACTCTCTATTTGACCTTGAACAACTTAGAACATTCATTTAATAGCGTAGCAACATCTTAGATAAGGAGGATCCGTATGTTTTCAAGGCATCATATTTGATTTTGTCATCAATAGTTACAACTTCATGCCTTCTTTGTACTAGAGCTTCCCATACATTGTCAGTCACCTTCTTCCTTATGGTTTCCATATTCTCATAAAAAATAACCATGTATTGAATGAAAACATTTACAATTGTTTCATTATCTTCTTCATTAACCTCATCAAATAACTTAGCAGTAGCGAGCAAGTCCTTAGTTTCTATCATATTATTTACTAAAACTTCCATCTTTAGAGGTGGATGATTACATACTAGAGCAGAGCTAGGCATGTCCTCCATAAGTTTTGATGTGCCTTTTTCTCCTTTCTTCTCATGCACATGAATTGTGAACATATTTTCTTCATCTTCTATCTCCTCTTCATCAGATGAATCCACAGTATTTTTTATTCCTATCACCTATGAGATATTTTCATTGCTGGTGGGGGCACTGGTTCTTCTATTCCTCTTCAATTGTTTCTCTTCTTGTAAGCCAAGGTCAATCTCTTCTTGTATAACATCACTCAAGTTACCTTTTCTATTACCCTTTTGTTTTATCCTTTTTTTGGGGGTAGCAGATGGTGCAATATGTAATGCCCCGCCACACAACCCTAGAGGAAGTTGCAATTTACTACTCAAACGTACTACTTTTTTTTTGTTTAAGTACAAATAAAATGCAAGATCACTATCCATTGCCAACAACCTCTAAGGTTACGAGACTGAGATTACTTAAAACCCAAACAAGAAACATGAATTAAAACATAACATTTAATTACTTAACAAATTAAATACTCATACAATCCATACATGATAAAATTACAAGGCATAAGAAATACCATATGTTCCCAATAATAATCTTTACAATATGATTACAACACTCATTCCCCGAATGAGGTAATTCCAATATACAAGGTTACAAATTACACCTTCCACCTCGATACAAAGAGGGGTAATAAATTACACTAATAACAGAAAAGAATAAAGCATGAAGTACTGGATCCCACGAGCTCTCCAACTGGAAATCTCATCCACACGAATAAGAAGACAACCCAACGGATTAAGGTGCACATTCCACCCAACCATGTGATACCCAAAGGCTCACCCCCCGTGCTAGGAGATAGTAACAAGGAATCCTATACAAGACCAACCCCTAGACACAGGATAACTCATACTGACACAACCAAACACATGAACCATACAACCATAAGGATAACACAAGTACAACTCCAATAATAACTGACATAGGTCACATTGCTTCCAAAAATAAAGTAGATTGAGTATGATAAGAAGACCATACACATAAAACCAAATACCAACTGTTGTCATAGAAAGAGTGTCATCACACAACTCATCATGGGATCTCCTCTGGGAATCTTCATAGGCTCCGGCCCCCACTATGAGTTGTCCTAGTGGGCTCTACCGAATCCCGACACCCATACTCACTCATGCGGAATCAAATACCTCTCGTAAGGACAAGATAGATGACCTTGCCATTCCAGGCCTTCCCATCTCATCCCAAGTCTATACAAGCCCTTGCGTCCATGAGCGAGGCTCAATTATCTTAATTAATGTGAAAAACTACCTAACTTCTAAGTACATTGATTTAGTTATCACTTGATTAAACCACTTCTGAAGGTTTCCCAATTTACCTCTTTCGGCTCTGGCCCCTAACAGAAGCCACTCTTCTACCTGACAACATACCAAACAAAACCAATCACCAAGGGAATCCCTAGTGCATACCAACAAGATAAAATCACTCCAACTCTAGGAGGAACACATAATGAAAACTCACTCCAAACATTGGAGGCAACAAAATTCAAAACCCTCTCCAAACACTGGAGGCAGGAAAACAAATAATCCACTCCTTCCAAAGGAGGCACAAACCACATAAACCGCTTTTAAACCAAGGAGACACAAACCATCCTCGTTCGTGAAAACTGGGTAGTGCAATAGGATACAACTATACACCCTTCCCAAGGCAATACAACGGTTGACTAACATAAAACCGCAACCCCAAAAGTTAAACCCCTTCTGGAAGACTTAACAACCCTTCCAAACAATTCCCCAAAGCGAAAACCGAAGAAGTGCACATTCAAGAAGAGCAATCAAACATGAATTAAATCTATATTCGGGTTTCCTAAACCCACTTCCTTCATTAACATTCATTAATTTATTGCCTTAATAACACTAATTTAATAACGACTCTTTCAGACAAAAGATGAAATTTAAACCAAATATTAAATTCCCTAATTACTTTAAAATAATAGCAAGATAAACATTTACTTCTTCAATTTACAACATATCATTTTAAAATAACTATTTCCTTTAAAAACATTCCCTTATTAAATAACTACTCGCACATTTGAACAACGATAATGAATTTAAATCTAAAGGTTTACTTCGGTTTTCCATTAACATTTAAATATACTAAAAACCCATTTCCCAATTAAAATCATTTCATTATAAAAATAGCTACCCGGACATAACACAATAGTCATAAAATTGCTCTAAGCAAGGTCGATACATAATTCAACTCTAGATCGATGACAACATTAAGGTGTTAAAAGATGTCGCATAGCATGGTTACCTAGAGTTTATCTCTTCACTATACATAATGATTAAAATCGATTGTGCTACAGTAAAATCATTATAAAATCAATATTTGGACATATACATCTCTACTAATTAAATATTCATTAAAACAAGAACACCTTATCTATACAAATTTAAAATTCATTTCTTATGTTTAAATATGATCTATTTAACCATATGCACATTTTCCAACTTCCTTAATTAAACAAAGGATCAAAATCCATTTTCCAAAAACACCACTCTTTTACAAAATCAATATTTGCATCATTAAATAAATCAACCCTCTTAAAATCTATATATTTAAATATAAATATATATTAAACATATATACAATTATATATTACACGTATATACAATTATATGTATATCTATTTAAGTATATATAAATATTATTTAAATATATTTTAATAAAAAAACAATTTAAATTTCAACTCATTTAAATCAACCCCATTTAATTAAAATAATTAATAACAAAACATTTATTTAATTTACAATATATTATATATATATAATATGTATATATATATTATATATAGAGTATATATATATTATATATAGAGTATATATATATTATATATTATATAATATATAATATAAAATAAAACTAAATTAAATAAAAATTAAAATTAAAAAAAAAGAATTAAATTTTGCTTGGCCCGCGGGCCCCCATAAGGGAGGAGGACGTAGCCAAGGCTGTGCCCAGCCTCCCCTGTGGAGGCCGGTGCTGCCTGTGGTAGTGCCCTCCCCACAGGCTGTGAGGAAGCACCGCCATAGCAACGCCCCTCCACTGGGGCGTGGGCTGTGGCAGCCAGGGCTGTGCCCATCCCACATACCCAAATGAAAACTCGCTTTTATATTTATTTTCAAAATAAAAACAATTAAAAAAACCATTACCTCCCCTGCTTCTTCACATAAATTTTCTGTGTAACCCATTTTTTTTTTTTTAAATAACTTTTCCAGAATAACAAAATACAAAACATATTTGTAAAATATGTTTGTATATATATTTATATAAAGAATATATATATATATATACAGACATATTTATGAATATATATATATATATATATACAGACATATTTATGAATATATATACCCAAATTCACATTTAATAGACAAATTGTGCAACCTTTCTACATAAATTTTGCAATAAAACAATAAATTTGACAACACAACAACAAGGTTTAAATTTCAGTTTGCCAAACAAATTTCTTTTGGTTTTTTTTTCTATTTTTCATTGTGTGATTCTTGTTTTGATTTTCTTTCCTAAATCCAACAGAAGTTTGCAAGTTTTGAAACCATTTCACATGGGTTTTCATTGAATCTAAAAAGCATTTTAAAGATTTTCAAACAACAAAATCAAAGATTTGAAACTTATTTCAAAATGAAACAAAAATCAAAGAAGAACCTGGTGTTTTCTCCCAAAACTTGAAGACTTGACAATGGTGATTCCAAATCTCTTCTTCAAAATCCAAATCCAGCCACAACCAAACTCTCCACCAAAATTCAAAAATTGAAAAACAAATGAAATTGCATTTCCTTACAAAGAGCTTTCCCCAAATTTTTTTTGGTCAAAACCCCTAAAATATCCCACCCACTAAATTTATTGAACATTTAGAGGATATTTCCATTTTTAAATTTTTAAAACAATTTACTTTCAAAATGATATTTCATGCATTTCATTTAAAACCAGAAATCTCAAAGTTGCAAAGAATACATTTTATCCAAAATTTCAAAAAGTGAAATTTAACCACATTTCTATTTTTATTTTAATTTAACTTTAAATATCGAACATGATTTCCATTTTCATTTTAAATTTGAATCTTAATATACAAAAATGGCAAAACAACTATTTCCTTTAATTTATGACCATTTGCCTAGTTAATCAGTAAACTAAAAATTATTTTATTAATTAAATCAAATTAATCCATGAAATAAATAACATTTCAACCTTGAAACTAGATATGTTAAATCATCACTTTAACCATACCCACCATTTAATAGCCTTTAAAATATGAAATGAAATAGCTAACCAGGGAGGAAAGAACCAAATCAAAACCGCCAAACCCGACGACAAACTATGACTAGGGTGACGACTTGGCACAAAAAACCTAGCTACTATCTCCCAATCGATAATCGTTGGTCAATGGACATGCTCAAACCTATGAAGTCAGGTGGATTTAATGTCCTGTACCTGTCAACCTACGAGCAAAGAGCATATCGAACGTGCAAATCTATATATATAATAAGACACACCATGAACCAGAAATCTCATAATCATAGGGTGCTCGCAAGCGAGTGATGCAATCTCATCCCCTTCACCAATACACTCATCATAGACTGACAGTTCCATCATAAACAAATATCTCATGCAATAACATGTTACAATAATTAATCATCATTACACCAATTAAAACATGACAATAAAGCATCAGATAAGACACATCAAATCACACATATAGGCTATCACTCTATAAATAGCGATCAAAACACACACACATGATAAAGCATCTCAATAACCAAAAAGCACATCAAAGAAAACAAGGACACTATCCAGCCAAAAAGAAAAACAGAGGGGTATTACACGATAGGGGTACATTTATTTTCTTAGAAGCTCTAGCGCATGATCCAAATGAAGCAGTTACATTAACTGCTAATGGAGCACTATGCTATACCTCTTTCCTTTTACTACTGTAGCGACATGAGGTGTTTTAGGTAATGTAGAGGTAGTGGTGGAAGATGCTCTTCCTAATCTTCTAGGCTCAGAGGGAACTTCAACTAATTTGGTCCTCTTCTCATCAATAACTTCCCTTAGCCTTTGAACACCATCCTTAGAAAGTGAATGCATTTTGAAGAATGCCTCAAATTTTTTGTTTACCCTTTTATCCCTTTGAGGTGATAAAGTTTCCAAATGCACTTCAATAGAATTCTCTGCATATGTACCATGTTGGGGCAGAGTGAGATCCTTAGGGATGCTTAACAACATTTCAAAGAGATTCTCAACTATTCATCAATTTCATATTGTAGAGGTTCTATCCATAGAGTTCTAGGTTCTACTTCCTCTATGATGTATTCATTAGTAGATACCAAAATATTTATTTCCTATGCATATTTCTTTACTAAGCTCCTTGGAACTCTATCTCTTTCATACATATTATTCCAGGAAAAACTGCAAGGAATGTAGTTAGAGCACCACTCTGTGCTTTGAAATCTTCAATTCTATATAAATGTTCAAAAATTTGACGTGCCACTGGCTTGTTGGTATTCCATATGATGTTTTTCTTTCCAGGTAGCTCACTTAGAAAGTAGAATAGAAAAAAAACTACCAATGTACCAAACTTGAATGGGTATTTATTTGTCTTAGTTTGGCTTAAGTTATCCATAAGTTACTGCTGAAGGAACTCACACAAATCATAGTCTCTTCCATTTACCACCATATCATGTGTAATATAAATTGTAGTTGTAGACATAGAATTTCCTCTATTAGTGAAGTAGATTTTCTGACCTATCATGATTGCAATATACTTCACAGTAGGGTTTGTAATGGGTTTGGTTGTCAGTGCTCTTCCTTCATATGTGGCACTATTTAGTTTCATAACCACATCATTTTTCATAACATTTAGCACTTGCACAAGTCTAGTGTCATAGAGACTAGACAAGGCTTTAATCACTTCCTTGGTAATTACTCCAGGCACACTTGTCCATACCAATTTTTTGTGCACTCTGTTAAGTGCCATCCTTACAAACTTTGCATCCATTCCACTACAAAAATCTGGAAACCAATTCCATACATCTAACTTCTTCCATAAAATATTTTCATATTCAGGCTTCACCCAGGAGTTATCTACAATTAACTTCTTCATCCATATATCCTTGAGTTGTTGATGGTCAAATTCTTCTTATCATATGAATGTAGGTTTTGGTATCCTCAGTGGGTAAGAAATTGCTTGGAATTTTTGAAAATGCACCCATGGGGTCCATTTCATATACCTTCCATGAAAACCTTCTAAATTTTGATCGGGATCTCTCAGAAACTTCAACCACAGTGGGTGATGAGTCTAGTTTATGGTCTAATTTTGGGTAGAATTTATGATTTAGTTGTTGAAGTTATCATGGAATTTGATGTTAAGTATTGATACTTTTATGATATTTCCTCAAACTATAGACATTGGGCCTAATCCTATTTCTATAAATCTTTAATAATATTGGCATGTTATATGGACTATCTATATTAATCTTACATGTGGTTAATGAATGTTCTTTAAGGTGGTTATAAATATGCAATTATTATGCGTACTAACATTGCCATGCAGATATAATTTGAGGATACTAAATTGAGAAAGACACTGCCAGCTGGGCATGCACCATAACGTCCAACAAGGGAATCGTTCAAAGGCCAAAGGAGGTCGACAGTAGGGGATTCTCCATTCAAATTGAATGTAACCGCCTTGTAGTGGTCTTTATTGTTGTTGAGCGAATATAGGCGTTATTGTTGTGCTAGATCTATGGGCACGTCTGATTAGATTCCATGTGCACATAACTGCCTCTCCACTTTCTCTGTTTTCCCTAAATGGAATCCTCCTAGTTTGTGGAGTTGACCTCCTTGTTTAGTTGGTAGTATAAATAAGGATTAGATGCTCCTTCTCAGGAGGTTGCACGATATGATATTGTACTTGCATTCTTAAGTTTTTAGCAATATAGTTATGATACTCTTTTGTACTCATGAATTCCAGTGAATAAAATGAAGTTCTAAGTTTAAGCATCTGAGTTCTCATTAGTTTTAGAGGATAATTATCCAAGGGGCCCCACTTGGTGAGTAATCCATCCTTTAGTTTTGTATTACTTTCTATTTAGTAATTAGTAAAGAATCTGGCACTGACTGTTCCTGCAGCCACTAGAATTCCATTCTATGACTGTTCTTGTAGCCAAAGCAGACAGAGTAGTGTCTTGTTTGTTTGCTCATATTTTTATTTATGTCATGCATTTCAGCTTAGTGTAGTTGTTGGCTGATGTTCAACATTTTTTTTATTCCTTTCCAAGCAATTTACTTCCAGCATTGTATCTTTCTTAGCTGTAGAATGAAAATGGCTACTTTGGGTTCCTAGTGCATATACTATGCTGACCCATTTCAAGTTCACTTCCCTGGGTTGACAAGTTAAATGAACCTTCATGATGATTTAAATAGCTATTCAGGTTAGATGTCCAATCTCTGAATCATGACTGAAAAGGCCCAGTTGTTAAATCATTGTAGGAGGCCGAAATTTTTGGTGTCGTTGTTGGGGATGGTGTCAAACTAGGAAGTTCTTTGGAGTTATTGATAGTTTTCTTTCTATAGTATTTCTAAAAGTTGCTCTTAGTGTACCCCTCATTTAGGAAGTAACGACCCCTGTTATTCATTACCAATTCTTTGTGTGAGCTGGTTGATAGTGAGTTGATACCGTATGCATAGAGGAAGGAGAAGAGATGCTTATGGGAGATTCCTTCCTAATCATCCCGATCCATTCCAGCTAGAAGAGCTTCCAAATCTTTTGAGGAACGAAGAACAAGAAGAACCAAACCCCTTTGTTGATTCATTTCCAGATCTGACCAATTCTGAAGCTTCTACCAAAGACCAAAGTCAGTTTGAGAATCCCTTTGTTTGGGAAATCCATCAAGCGGGCATGGGTGATGCAAATAGGAACAAACCTAACCAACCAACTTTTCCTTTCCCCATTTCCCATCAGAATGAAGTTGACAATCTCAAAAATATCCCTGCTTCAACCCTTCCTAAGTTTTATTGACTTGTTATAGAAGACCTTGATACCTTCTTGTTCAATTTTGATATACTCTGCAGGAGCTATGACTATACCACCAATGCCGATAGGCTTAAGCTATTTCCTACCACCTTGAAAGAGGCTGCATTGAGATGGTTCATGAGCCTAGGCAAAGATACTGTGGAAACTTGGGAGGAGATGAAGACAAAGTTCCTTAAGAAATACAAGGAATATTGCAGGGGCAATGACATGAGAGCAGGTGACATTTTTAGAATGCAAAAAAAGGAAGATGGGAGCTTTGAGGATTACATTGCAAGGTTCATATTTTTCCTACAAAAATATCCACACCATACAGTTAATGAAGATTCACAAAATTTTCTTTTCCTAAGAAGAATCAATGACAGCTGCACTGATTCCTTGAACCTGATGGGAGGAGGAGATATCTCCCAAGTTCCTTGGGAGGATATCAAGAAAATATGCCAAAACTATTCTAGGGCAGCTTCAAAGAAAGGGAGAGCTTACCAATCCTCTATGGGTAAGTCATCTACAGGTGGAATTTTAAGAATGGAGATTACTCATTTGCTGAAAAAACTTCAAGAAAGGAATTATAAACAATCTAGCTACTCAGTTGGATACACTTCAGGCCAAGAAGAAACAAGAGGAGGTAGAGGTAATGTTGGCAGAGTATTGCCCCCATTGTAGACAAAAGAATAAGGACTACAAATGCAAGATGGTAGTTAATATTGAAGGAAAGCAGATTGCACTTGTGTTCAAGCCAATTCAGATTGAAAAAGATCAAGTCTACTATGTTGCACAAAGGAGGCCTTGGGCTCCAAGACAAGGTATGCCACTAGATCCACTCTCTTATGGATGGCCATATTTCAATTCTTACTCATTTGGTAACCAATGGAATCCCCATATCCATCCAGCTATAGAGGATATCCACCACAGCCTTGAGGTAACCATCCAAATGCTTGGCCCAATCATAAAAAATCTCCACCCCAGTGGAAAAAACCTTAGGGGAATTGGCAGCAATATCAAGGGCATTAGCAACCACCTCTAAGAAATTGGCAGCAAATAAATCAATGGAGGGGAGGATAGCAATGGCCAACCTAGACAACCAGTTACATGCAATCACCTTCTTAGTCCCAACAGCCTACTATAATGCCTCCACCTAATAATTCAAGCTCAAATGCACCTAAACCTACTTAGCTACTAGCTCGGCCCACACCTAATCCAAATAACAAACCACAACAATAGCCTGTATACTCTACTGATTCAAACCAATTCCATGCATATGTTGTGAGTGTAAGTGAAATCCACTTGCATTTAGGAACTACTTTACCAGCCCTTTCCAAGCCCATTATCACTGAGCTTCCTGCAAAAGAGGAAGAGGAACCTCTAAATGATCCCATTCAGCCAAGTGCACCTAAAAATCCTAAACTAGTCCTAGCCAAGCAGACTGAACAAGAACCACCATTTCCTCATAGATTGGAAGTTTCCAAGAAGAAGAAAGAAAAAGAGGACACAACTTTTGACATCTTGGATCAGTTGAAGCATATATGTGTCCAGATACCTCTATTCTAGGCCATAAAGGATGACCCAATCTATGGCAATTCAATCATGGAAGCATGCCTCAAAAAGCCAGGCATGAAGAAGAAAGACCCCACTACGGTTCATGTGGTGGGACAACTAGCTGACATCATGCTTGGAAAAGTGAATATCCCCAAGTACAATGACCCAGGTAGTCCTATAGTAGCAGTTGTTATAAACGAGATCCAAATAAAGAATGCTTTGATTGATTTTGGGGAAACAATAAATGTAATGACTAAGGACATCTTGCAACAACTAAATGTTGCAAGAATGAGATCTACTCCTAATGTCTTGTAGCTTGCTAATAGTTCTACTATTAAGCTTGATGGTATAGTGGAAGATCTTGTAGTAGTTCTAGACTCCTGGGAGTACCCAACAGACTTCATGATTCTTTCTCCTAAAGCTACACTAGGTGGGTATCCCATTATTCTTGGAAGACCATGGTTAGCAACAACAGATGCATATATTGGATGCATGATGGGAGACATGACCATTTTTGATGGGAAGAGCACCAAAATTTTTGTTCTTTATCCTCCTGATCAGCCATCCCATGATGAGGATAATCCCGTATGGCCACATATTAGTGAAGAGACTGAGGAAGTTAAATATGTAGCACAACTTATAATGCTAGGTAGAAGCTCTTTTAAGTAGCTTCAAGATGAAGATGAAGTATTGGCTAACATCATTAAAAACCATTGTGAAGTGGGGGAAGCATCATCTTCTCATTCTGTTGTTCCAGTCAAGACACTTCTACATGCTCTTCCTGCAACCACTCTTCCTACAACCACTATTCCTGTAGCAAAAATTCCTGTAGAAAGAGGTATTTCCCATACATTTATGCCATATGAACTCAAGGTACCATGCATTAATGAAGAAACCATGATAGAATTAACTACACGAGTGCAGGTGTTAGAAGGAAAATATCTGAATGTTAACAACAAACTGAGTGAAGAACAACAATTGTTATTGACAAACTTATTAAGAACCCACTGACATGCATTTGTGTGGGATTATCATGATATGAAGGGATTGGAACCTAAGATTTTCACTTACATAATTTACATTAGAGATGATTGCACCCCAGTGGGGCAGCCACAAAGAAGAATTAACCCTACATTGAGAGAAATTGTCAAAGGAGAACTGCATAAATTGCTAGATGCAGGATTTATCTACCCCATTTTAGATAGCCAGTGGGTGTCTCCATTAGTGATGGCGCCCAAGAAAGGGGGAAAATGGCGAGTTTGTGTTGATTACAGGGAACTTAATGATGCCACCAAAAAGGACCATTTTCCTTTACCTTTCATAAATCAAGTTTTCGACTCACTTGCAGGAAGGCAATACTTTTCTTTTCTAGATAGATTCAGCAGCTACAACCAGATCCAAATTGCACCAGAGGACCAGGAGAAGACCACCTTTACCTGTCCATAAGGGACCTATACCTACTTAGTACTCCCATTTGCCTTATGCAATGCACCTACAACTTTTCAGAGGGCAATCATTAGCATATTTTCAAATATCTCTCTTGATTGCATGAAAATTTACATAGATGACTTTACCACTTATGGTGCTGATTTCAATTAGGCATTAGAGAATCTTAGGAGAGTCCTACAGAGATGTGAAGACCAATTTTTTTCCTTAAATAGTGAAATGTGCTTCATGATGATGTAGGAAGTTGTAGTCCTTGGCCACTACATCTCCCACAAAGGAATTGAAGTAGATCCTACAAAGATTGAGGTGATCACAAATCTGTCCACACCTACAAAACATAAGGATGTTAGGAGTTTCTTGGGCCATGCAGGATATTACAGACATTTCATCAAGGATTTTAGCAAAATAGCAGCACCATTGTATACTCTTCTCACTAAAGATGCTGAATTCCAGTGGACTAAAGATTGTGACAAGGCATTTTCTGATTTGAAGGTAGCCTTGACTCATGCTCTTGTACTCAAAGGACCTAACTGGGAGCTTCCTTTCAACATCCATAAAGATGCATCATATTATGCCATAGGAGTAGTCTTAGGACAAAAAGAAGGAACTATTGAAAATGCCATTTATTTTGTCAACAAAAATTTGCAAGGAGCTGAATTCAACTATATAGTGGCAGAGAAAGAAATGTTGACAATGATCTATGCCATGAACAAATTCAAACATTACATAACAGGTTACCAAATCTTTGTGCACACTGATCATGTAGCCATTTCATATCTTATGAATAAACCTCTAATCTCTGGTAGGCTGGCAAGATGGTTATTGTTGATGCAAGAGTTTGACATAACCATTATGGATAAACAAGGGAAGGCCAACATTGTTGCAGATTTTCTTTCAAGGTTGACTACATCAAGGGATAATCATGCCATAGATGACTCTTTTCTTGATGAGCATCTATTCTCTATTAGTGTAAAATAAACCTAGTATGTTGACATAACTAATTATCTAGTCACAGGTAGAGTTCCTCCTCACTTCTCTCCAAAAGAGAGAAGGGCACTCATTGAAAAATCTTTTCCTTTCTCATGGATTGATAGATGTTTGTTTTACATTGGACTAGACCATGTCATGAGGAGATGTGTGAGAGAAGATGAGACATATGACATTTTTCATGCAAGCCACAATGAACCATGTGGAGGATATTTTGTAGCCAAGAGGATAGCAGTGAATATTTTGAATACAGGATATTATTGGCCAAAACTCCACAAGGATGCAGGAAGGTATAAAAGAAAATGTGACAGGTGCCAAAGAATGGGCAGGCCAACCAAATCTAATGAGATGCCACTTTACCCTCAGGTAGTAATCACCCATTTTGACAAGTGAGGATTGGATTTTGTAGGACCCATTGGCCCTCCATCAAATGGTAAGTCTTATATCTTGGTATGCACTGATTATGTAACAAAGTGGGTAGAAGTTAAGGCCATGAAGCATGCAAGAGATAACAAGGTTGCAAAATTTATTTATGCGGAGATTTTCACAAGGTATGGAGTTCCAAGAGAGATAATGATTGATCAAGGGGCTCAATTCACATTAACCCTTGTTACAACACTAGTCAATGAGTACAACATAAGACACAAAAAGTCTACTCCTTATCACCCCCAGGCTAATGGCCAAGCTGAGGTGATCAACAAAGAAATTGAAGCTATTCTGACCAAAATAGTAGCTACCCATAGAAAGGATTGGGAAAATAGGTTACCAGAAGTTGTTTGCACCTACATAACTACCTGGAAAACAACTATAAGCTTCACTCCATTTGAGTTGCTATATGGAAAGATAGCCATGATGCCCATTGAATTTGAGCATAAGAATTTTAAGACTGTAGTAGATTTGGGGATGTATATCTCTAAGGCACAAATAGAAAGAATCATGCAACTAAATGCTTTGGATGAGATGAGGAGAGAAACCTTGCATCACACAGAGGTAGTGTAGAATTAGAGAATCAAGTGGCATGAAAAATTCATCAAGGACAAGAAATTCCAACTAGGAGATTAGGCCCTACTCTATGACTCAAAGTATCAGGACAATGCAGGAAAATTGCAGACAAGGTGGCTAGGACCATATGAGGTTGTTGAAGTATTTACTAATGGTGTTATACAACTCATTACTATTGACCTAGCTAGATTTAAGCTGATTTTCAATGGTCATCACCTCAGATTGTATCAGAAGCCAACTTCCAAGGAGGAGTTCCTACAACAATTCACTCAGCATGCAACACCCGAGCTTCCTGTAGTTGAAGGAAGTGGACCTAGTGTCCCTCCTTCTGGCTAATCAAGGTACACACTTGTCATAATAAATACCTCCACTTTTGTGGGAGTCCACTTCTTCACCCATCCGCCCATCCACCCATCCAACCATCCATCTCCACCTTTCTCTCTCTTCCATCACTTCACTTCATTCCACTCCACCTCATCCCACCTCATTTTCATTAATTGCTCAACTTATTTCTTAAAAGGGAAAATAGTAGTTTCTCAACAATCTTTACAACGAATCCTCCACACATTCAGGTATGTGCGCATTAATTTCTATATCTTAATTGTCTTTAAGTTCATTCATTTAATTGTTGTACGTTAGTATGGATGTTCACCATAGCGTGCAAATATTCCCTACCCATATCAAATCATCATCTTGCATGTGAGGACACATGACTAAATTTAGGTTGGGGGGAGGAAAAAGATTTGAATATTTTCCCATGTGTTAGTCCATGTTGGTCTACGTCAACAAAATTTAAATTGAGCTGATTTGGAATCTGAGTGAGAGGACGACTCGCATGTGTGAGGTGACACCAACTGTCACCGCCATTTCTCTCCAACATAGCTTTCCTTTATTACTCCTTCCTTGCCATTATTGACCTTTTCATATCTCAAGTTGCAAACAAACGGTAAATTAGAAAGGGAAAATTCAGTCGACATTGGAATTGGAAATTTAGCAAGTGTTGTAGGAAGGTGAATTTGGTTTTCAGATGAGAATTATAGGAAGGAAACCACAAAGTGTTTGTTTGATTGCAGAAAATGGGAGGTGGGTTAATTTGAAATGAACCCATAGTGCATGATGTATTACTACAGGATGCACCCTTCTTGGACGAATTCAAAAACTGTGGGTGGATAGACTACTTCCTGAAGTTGGAAAATTTTGATGAAGACATTGCACTAGAATTCACCCAGACATTGTCTAAAGGGAAGGACACAGTAAAAGGGTTGGAAGTCATGGCGATTGAATAAAGAATTGCAGAAGTTACATGGTTACCTACCGATGTTGAAAATTACCCTACTTTGAGAGATGCTAGATCAACTAGGGATGAATTTACAAAACCGAATGACCCTCCATTGAGCATAGATAAAGAAGGTGCAAAGAGAATGTCTCTACCCAAGCCATGGAAGTAGATAGATGTTTATGTCATAAAATATATCACCTGTGAAGGTCGCTAGTCGAATTTGCATTCTGTGCACTTTAAACTTCTGAATCACATGAGGCATGAGAGGAGGATGAATGTGCCAAACATACTATAAAACCTTCTTTCAATCATGGTGGTTGAGAAACAAAAAGGTACGAACAATTATATTTCCCACCATTGTCTGATTAAATTGTTTGTTGAGAAGTCTCTGCATGATGTGTTTGGAATGACCTAGGAAAAATTCACAAAAATTGATCAAATTAGACCTAATCATTTGCAACCTAGGGTTTACCTCAACCTCATAGGTCTAGCAGGAGATTGAGTACGACTGAAGCCACTCTTGGTGCTTCAACCTCTGGCGTAGGCCCTTGTGTAAACCCCCCTGCAGTAGAAGAAACCATAGAAATTAGCTCTTCTGGGATAGAGCACTTAGACGAAGAAAGTTCCTCCCTTGATTCTAATGATGATGTTCCACTTGGCATCCTAATAAAAACTAGGGCACAAAAGAGAGAGGAAAAAAAGAGAAAAGGAAAAGCTAAAAAGTAGCTGGTAGAGAAAGAAGTACCAAGCTCTAAGAAGCGGAAGGTTGACACTGTTCATCCTACATCCAAAGAAAAACATGAGAGCCCTCCTAGGAAATCAAGACCAGCTGGGCCAACCTTTGGTATGCCTCCACAAGAAAGCCCTAAGTCTAGAGAAATATCACAAGGGGACACAAAAGCTCCAATGGGGTAGGTGAATGTTGCGAAAGAGGATATATTTAAGACGACAACAAACATAAAATTGGCAGATCTTGTTGACATTGCAAAACAAGTCAAAAATCAAGGGTATGAGGAAAATCAGGATTTCTTGCAGCAAGAGATCCTACAAAAAAATCCAAAACAAGAGTAGGAGTCCCTACAAAAACAACAAGAATTGGGAGAACAATCAGTACCCTTGCAGCCAGAATCAGCGGGACAACCTGAATCCTTACAGTTGGTACCATATGAAGAGTAAGCATCAACACCAGGAAAAATGCTAGTAGGAATACATAACCTCATTGATTTTTCAATGCACAAGGTAGCTATGCATTTATGGAAAGAGATGCAAAGAAGGGAAGAAGAATGGAAGGAGGAAAAACACAGGTTGAAGAAGGAAATTCAAATGAAGACAAGGATGTAGAAATTGCTACCTTAAAGAAGAAGGTGGATGATATGGAAACTTTGGTACCATAGATTTTAAAGTGTAGGACCCCTCCAAGGGTCTATGCTCTGCATTTGAAGGAGAAATATCTTTCTTTTAGGCTGGCAAGGATTGTCTCAGGTTTGAACCCTTCCATTGAGACCCCTACAAAAAATTTCAATGCTTATCAGATTCCTTCCCTTGAAATGAAGAATTTGTTGTGTGATTTTTATTTGCATAATTATGCTGTGACTCAAGACCATGATTGGAATCCACTGCTATATGTTGGGGATGTCCAATTAAGGGAATTTATGTCCTGGGTGACAAATGAGATTAGTTGGGGACAACAATATGGGGCTTATAAGCAAATGGAATCCAACATCCCTCTATCCATCAGGGCTGAATCAAGGAACCCAAGGGACATTTTCAGGGAATGGCATAGAATACTTTTCAGACCTAGCTATGGTAATAGGATCATGCCTTGGATAGAAGTAGTCTATAGTGAATATGAGGAAAAGGAAAAAGAAAAAGAGGAAAATGTGAAGAGATACTTCTCACAAAGATGGAACAACCTAACTGATGAGCTAAAGCAGGCTGAGCCTCATTCCATCTAGAACTATGTTGCATCTCTTAAAAGGATTGACATATATATTCACATTGGAAGGACAAAAGGGTGATTTTGGCTTCCCTTGACTTTTCAGCCACCCATCCTAATGTGGCCCATACCAAATTGCAGGTTTTACCACTATGATATTGTTGTAGAGAGACAAAGATGGAGCAGATTGGATAGATTGGGAGGATTCTATTGGGACCCTAATTCACACACAACAAACAATAATGTGGGACAATTGTCAGTTGCAAATTTTAGAGAATTGACCAAGCAGAAGAATAGCCCTTCCCCTGCTGGAGGACCAACAAGACCTTAGGTTGGGGGAGTGATGAGTCTAGTTTATGGTCTAATTTTGGGTAGAATTTATGATTTAGTTGCTGAAGTTATCATGGACTTTGATGTTAAGTATTGATACTTTTATGATATTTCCTCAAACTATAGACATTGGGCCTAATCCTATTTCTATAAATCTTTAATGATATTGGCATGTTATATGGACTATCTATATTAATCCTGCATGTGGTTAATGAATGTTCTTCAAGGTGGTTACAAATATGCAATTATTATGCATACTAACATTTCCATGCAGATATAATTTGAGGATACTAAATTGAGAAAGACACCACCAGCTGGGCATGCGCCATAACGTCCAACAAGGGAATCGTTCAAAGGTCAAATGAGGTCGACGACAAGGGATTCCCCATGCAAATTGAATGTAACCGCCTTGTAGTGGTCTTTATTACTGTTGAGCGAATATAGGCATTATTGTTGTGCTGGATTTGCGAGCATGTCTAACCAGATTCCATGTGCGTGTAACCACCTCTCCACTTTTTTTTTTCCCCTAAATGGTGTCCTCCTAGTTCATGGAGTTGACCACCTTGTTTAGTTGGTAGTATAAATAAGGATCAGATGCTCCTTCTCAGGAGGTTGCATGATCTAATATTGTACTTGCATTCTTAAGTTTTTAGCAATACAGTTATGATAGTGTTTTGTACTCATGAATTCTAGTGAATAAAATGAAGTTTTAAGTTTGAGCATCTGAGTTCTCATTAGTTTCAGAGGATACTTATCCAAGGGGGCCCACTTGGTGAGTAATCTGTCCTTTAGTTTAGTATTACTTTCTATTTAGTAATTAGTTAAGAATCTGGCACCGATTGTTCTTGTAGCCACTAGAATTCCATTCCATGACTATTCCTCCAACCAAAGAAAACATAGTAGTGTCATGTTTGTTTGCTCAAATTTTCTTTTCTGTCATGCATTTCAGCTTATTGTAGTTGTTGGTTGATGTTCAACATTTTTGTTATTCCTTTCCAAGCAATTTACTTCCAACATTTTGTCTTTCTTAGCTATAGAATGAAAATGGCTACTTTGGGTTCCTAGTGCACATACTGTGCTGACTCATTTCAAGTTCACATCCTTGGATTGACAAGTTAAATTCACCTTCATGATGATTGAAATGGCTATTCAGGTTAGATGTCCAATCTCTGAATCATGGCTATAAAGGCCTAGTTGTTAAATCATTGTAGGAGGTTGACAGTGGGAGTGGCCATTTTCCCTCAAATTTCTTGTACTGCTTATGAAAATTAATTCTAATTCAAATCCACAAAGTACAAATAGTTGTATATACCTTTTTCAAGCTTTGACGAAAACTAGGGTTTGATGCTAGATGCTTTGAATCGCCTTCAACTCACTTCAAATGCATAAAAATGATTTAACTCGCCTTGGAATTTTACTTTATATTTTATCGATCTTCCCTAATTTCGTATTTAATGCATTCCACTCATAGAAGGCTTATAAACACTTCATGAGTACACTGTAAACCCGAAAATGCTTCACAAATTTCCAATTTTTTATCTTTTCTATTAGAAACTCTTTTGTCATGTTCAAAATGACATTTTTCATCACATATCTTCGTGTCACTTCTTAACATCTCGTATGTTAGGGGTTTGTTAGTTTTCTCTATAATTGCTCCCCCTAAATCCACTACTAGGTTTAGTTTTTAGAAGAAGTATCTACAATAGAAGTAGGTACAGATGCATTTGATTTTTCCTTATTCTCAGGTTCTTCCTTTTTCTTCCAAATTTTCTCCATTTCCTTTTTGACTTTAGTAGGATCCAATTTATTCACAAGTTTATTCCTTTGTTCCAGATTAGATTTCTTCCCATTTTTACTTTTATAGAATCTTGAAATATGTCTTGGTTTATTGTAGGTGTAGCACACAACATTTTTCTGACCAAACTGATTTGTATTTAACCTTGATATGCAAAGGTTAGCTTTACGTCCAAATGAATTACATGTGTAGCAATATCCTTGAAAATATTGAATCATTCTACTAGTATTGAATCTATTCATCATCATTATCTGAATTCTGCACTAAGTAGCTCTATGTCCAAATTTATTGGAAGAAAAACATTGTAAGAATCCAACATTCTGATTCATTCCACTTCTACATTTTGTTACTCTATGACCAATTCATTGCATGAAAAATAAATACCATTGAAATATGGGTACCTTTGAGCATTAGGTTGTTTGATTAGAATCCTTTTGATATTTCTTCTTTGATTCTTGATCTGCCTACCATTACTTTGAATCTTCCTTTGATTGTCAACCTTGTTAGGAGTCTAATTTTCTTTTGAGCTTTGTCCTTCTTCAATTCCTAAACCACCTTTAGCCTTAGAGGGTTTCTAAAAATCAATTAACTCATCAAGCATTGTAGTACTTTGAATTTTTCCTCATGAGATCTTGCCTTCTCCAAGTCAAACCTTAGGGTTACCACTTCTTGTTCAAGGTTTGTACATTCATCAATCTTGATCTAGATTTCAACTTTCTAATAGTCCTCAATTTTTTTCTTTTCTTCCACTTGTACCTTTAGTATGGTGATGTCCTCATTTGCTTTCTTGAACTGACCACTAACTTCTCTATGCCTTTCTTTGAACTTCTTGATTTTCTCTCTTAGTTTCCTGATGCATTCATTTGCTTCTTTTAAGTTCTCCCTCAAAGTTTCATTCTCATTTTCAATTTTTTCCAAATCTTCAAGGGAAACATGGAGCTCTTCAGTTGTAGAGATCTCTTCCGAAGGAACAAGACACCTTTTATCAACTATGTGTTCAAACTTCAAGATATTCCTTAAGCTGTTAAAATTTTCCAAAGGAACCAAGCTTTGATACCAATTGTTGAACACCCAAAATACTGAGAGGGAGGGGTGAATCAATATTCTACTAAACCATTTAACTGCTAACCATTCAATAATTAAAACATATCTAGCTGAAAATATAAACAAAAACATGAAAGGAATCATAACATCACATGACACAAACACCTTACGTGGAAAACCCAGAATGGAAAAAACCACGGTGAGGATTAGCTCACAATATATTATCACTGGTCATAAAATATTACAAGGGCACACTATTAGGATACACTGTCCTTGAAAGGCTCACAGCCTAAAATGATTACAACAATGTGTGTGGCTCACTTCCAAAAGGATGAACCAATGAAATACACCTTCTGTGTGCTGAGTTCAATTCCAAATAAGCTCTAGAAAACAAAATCTTACACTAGTTTGCAGGTTCACAACAACTACCTACAACTTCACTCAATATCACACTGTCATGCTTTACTACTTATGTCTCTTGTATATCACACACACACACACACACAAATCTATATCTATCTTCTTCCTTCAACAAAAATGTTTCATATATTTACGTTGTTACATCTACATACATCAATAAGGTCAACCTAGTTGAGTGTATACATAATCAATTCAAAATAGCTTGTTGAATCAAACCAAAACTTATTCCATGCTCAGAAAAAAATGTGTAGGACATAAGTTTGGTCAACCCATACCTAATAAAGATCACTTAACATCCACAAAGCGTGTCATCACACCACTTATTCATGTCGGCCAAAAGAATATAGAAAACCTATATGCCAAACTTCTATCATTTATATCTTTCAGCCCATCCAACCAAAATCACTGAAAGCTAGTGTACAAATGCACTCAATAGTCCTTAAGAACATATTAAAACCACATAGGTCAATCTTCTAACCTAAACAATTCTAGACCAAATTATTGGATTAAAATAGCATAAACACAGTTTACTGGATGAAAAAAATTGTCACCAAACAATGTTGGCATCAATGACAATACACCAGAGGGCTTCTTCTTCATTCTTCCAACAAAATATTCCCTTTTGGAAATAGAATATACTTTGTGCAAGTTGGATGAAAAATTAGTAATTAAATAATTATAGAAATTATTTAATTATGGTGAGAGGAAATTAAGATTTAATTAAATAATTCAAGATTATTTAATCATTTGTGAGAGGGAAAATTAATATTTAATTAAATAATTGGGAAATTATTTAATCAAACTAGAAAGATGGAAATTGAATTTAATTAAATAATTCAAGATTATTTAATCAATGTGAAAAGAGGGAAATTTGGTGAATTTTGATGAATTAATCAAATAATATCAATTACTCAATTAATAGAGGAAATTAGGGAATTTAATCAAATAATTAAGAATTATTTAATTAAAATTGAGGGATTAGGAGATAATGAGGAAAATGATGTCAATTAGGTGAATATGAATGTGCGATTCACTTAGAAAATTTTAGGTGTCTACATTTTATCCCTCTTTAAGACAATGTACTTGTTACATTGTTTCAAAGACATGTTGTTGATTGTAATTAAAGAAAAATTACGATTCCCCACCATGGCTCAACGAATGAAGGATGGTAAGTTTCCCCCTTGAGAGGTTAGCCAAAAAAAAAAAAAATTAGGTTGAGCTCACGCCAAGATGGTAGGATAGGTTCAATGAAGAGGAGGAAAAATCATGTCCTAGGATACCAAGAAATTGATCAGGAAAGATGGGAAAGGTGAGAAATGGGCTAAAGGGGGATGGTGGGATGAAACCTAGGGATTTTGGGGACCAAATATATGAATTTGAAGTCATTTCCAATTTATTTACACCTTGTGACTCTGAGAGATTTCCTACTTCAAAGACCTTGATGTGATGGCTCATATTGTACATTTCCCACATCGTACAGACGTAGTGCAATAGTTCTAGTGGCCCACCAAAGCAAAACCTTGATATGTACCAAACCCTTATACCTTTGCACGTATTTATAGGTGCATTATTTGCTAGCTAAAGGTAGGGAAACAAACACATTGAGTTAGGCTCGACACTTCTACAACCCAACGTGACACGTTTGAACACCAATGTGATGCTTTTGCATAAGCAAGTAAATTAGAAAATATGGTTCACTTTTGATTATGGTAAATCAATATTTTTATAAAAACACTCACTTATGAATTTGGTAAAGTGATTCTTCTAAAAAAGTGTCTACTTTTGACTGATATAAAGCAATGCTTTTACAAAAAAGCTCACTTTTGTTCTAGGGCTTGATAGACTTAGGTTATTTTATCAAAAAAATTAGCAAATTGACGTTGTGGGTGCTATGCTTGTAGATAATATTTGATTCTATTTTGTCATAGGAGAAATGACCTAAAATGCTAGACTAGATGACACATCTTACCAAGGTGGACAGGAAGTTGTAAGGAAGTTAAGGTAGCGGAACAACTTCCTACACTAATCTTGAGAGGAGAAAAATGCAAACCTTTACAAATCTTTAATAGTTACAAAAACTTAAACAAAAATAAACAAAAATATCATGCATACCACAACACAAAGATTTATGTGGGGAAAACCATTTCGGGAGAAAAACCCCACACTCCAAAATCCACTCAATATATTATTTAGAAATAAAAAAATTACAATATACTTGTAGAGCAAGCTTCTCATAGGAGTATCACCACCAAAGATCAAGAGACAACATGACCACTATTAGACTTTTAGAATACACCCTCGTCTACACACAGCCTAGCCGCTTATAACAAGATTTTTGGAGCCTTCTATAATTCAGGTTTTACAAGGTCATTTTTCATTTGACATGTTAAAAAAAAACCTTGACGTGTCAGCGGGAAAAAACCTTGACATGTCAGCAGGAAAAAACCTTGATGTGTACCAATGAAAAAAAAAAAACTTGAGGTGATGCACCAAACCCCACATCTTTCTATGAGTGTACAATATTTTCATGATCATTCGCCACCTATCAACAATAAACTGTGTATAATTGCAAGGTTGAGACACATTTTCCCAATAGAAGTTTCTCAGGGGAGTTGGATTATACTACATTGCTTATATGTTAGAGATTAGGGCATACTAAGCATTCATGACTAGGTTGGTAGAGCAAACTCTGATACTTTAGCATTCGGGCTTCCTTCTGGAGAGACAACCATCATGTTGGAGGACATATGGTGCATTTTACGAGTCCCTATCTATGGGGCAAGAGTGATATATGACCTTGATCTTGGCATTGAGATGTTGGAGTGGGTACTAGGACATGATGAGTTGGAGATCGATGATGATAAAATTAACTTGAGATAGTTTATTGGAGAAATTGATGATATTATCATTGTGATAGTAGGTTTGAATAGGAAATCTAGAGGATTCTTGGTCAGATGGGGCCAAGTACTAGAGCATATTATGGAGAAGGCTTGGGTGTATGAATGGGGACCAGGCATACTTTCACATTTATATCATGACATGCACTAGGTGGTGTATTGATATGCCACCAGTTTGTTAGCAGGTCCTACACTACTTCACATCTATGCTTGGGAGCATATCATTGTGATGAGACTAGTTGGGGAGGTGGTTTGAGAGCCAGGGTGCCCTCTCATGTGTCAATATGATACTATGTTGACACAATGACAATTAGGTGATTTAGACTTATGGAGGAGATCTATAGACAATCTCACAAAGTTTAGATGAAGGCCATGAATACATATTGAGGCATGGGATGATGATAAAGAGTATCTTCTATTTTTTAGTCAGACTTGGTGGTTGATCTGATGCACTCCTTTTATTCTAGATCAATACATTCTAGATAGGGTGTAGAGACAATTTGGTGAGAAACAAGATGCTCCTTTCGATGATTGTCATGTTGTATTTCTCATAATGTTAGAGATATTGTAGATTGGGGGTCAATGCAGGTACCTTAGGCAATGGTTATAAACTTCATTCACTTAGCCCTTTTTTAGTGGATTTGGGTAGATGGGGCGAAGGATCCAGGGACTACCACCAATTATGACTCATGGTGGGTACCCTTGAGGCCACTTAGGTTCAATGATTTAGATGGAGGAGTAGTCAGAGGGAGGAGACAAAGGGAGGCAAAGACAAGAATTTTTTTTTGATAGAGGTAGAGAGTGGAGGTAGAGGTCTCTATCACAAAGGACAAAGGATAGTGCAAGATGCGGTGGTGGCAACAATAGTGGTGTCAGCTGGCCAGGGAGAGTAGAGGGGAGGAGACAAAGATCCTAATGATGTTAGGCTTTGAGTTTCCCTATAGGAGTAGGATGAGGTTCGTTGAGAGAGAGATGGTTATAGGGTAAAGAAAGATGGGCTTGGTGTGTAGTTGACCCAGTGGACCATTGAGAGAGACTTGAGAGCTCAAGAGTGAGACTAGCAGACTCAACAATGAGATACAAATATCACTCGATGACAATAGATAGAGGCTCAATTGGCATAGGTGACTGTGGAGAGAGATATAAAGAGGGGGAGGAGACAACAACTAGAGGCTGTTGGACAAGGACAGGATATCCCTATTATACATCACATGAGGGAGGTCAGGCTCCTCGAGAGAGAGGCTACCTATTATAAGACCTTATATGAGGTGGAAATACCTGCACGCTAGAGAAAACCTAGGTTCTCAGCCACGAGTGTAGTTGCAGGTGGATCAGGGAGATCAAATGGTGGATCTATGGGGTGTCTATCACAGGTAGGTCCTTCAAGTGGACAGGGACAACAACCATAGCAGCCTCCTGCACAACAGGCACCTCCTCTTCCTCTCCTGATTGGGAGGAGAGAGGGAGCTCCATGTAGCTCATGTATATGCCTTTGTATTTATATTTTGATGTATAGATATATCAATGTAGACAAATATTTTTGATGTATATACATTCATTAGCTCTTGATAGCCTCATGTACATATTTTTTTGATGTAGATATTGTATCACACATTCAATGTATAGATAATTTTTGTACCATGACATACATTTTGATGATATATATGAGATGAGATCTTTGATGTGACTATGGTAATGGTGTTATGGGATGCATAGATGATTATGGCTACATGTGATGTTATGATGTATTCTTTTTATATTTTCATGATGTGATGATGTATGATGCTATGGTTTCATGATGTATGATATGATGTGATGATGTTATGATGTTACTAATGATCTATGGATGTAGGATTTGTGATATGATATCATTATGTATGTATATGATTATTTTTTCTTTTTTTTGATATGAGATGTGATGATCACGCAAGATGGATGATATATGATGCTACTGATAATTTGTGTATGTAGGATGTGATGCATATTTTTGTGTATGTCATGATACTTGGATAGAAATATTAGTATAATGAGGAGAATAGAAGAATGGATGATTAGATAGATAAAATAGAATGAGATGTGATTTTGATCAAATATCAAGAAATCTATGATTATTGGATAGATTTGATTGTTTTATTAGACATTTGATGGGATAAGATAAATGATTTTTATTTTTCTTTAGGTCATTCTAAATAATGTAGAGCTATCCTTATTTTGATATAGCAAGTAGATGCTATGCACCAAGGTATAAAGAACCAGAGCAACATTATATCTATTGCATGGACTTTGACTTTGCAAACTGATAGGCGTATCCTTGTTCATGCCTGCCATATGGAAACCTTGCTTGATCATGCAAGAGAATGAAGCCATTGAAGTAAGTAGACCAATACAAAAAAGTTATAAAGAACCTGATCTAAAAAAGCTATTGTATTTCTTGAGGCTATCCATACACACATAAGGTAAGTATTCGCCAAGCTCATATTACAAGAACATCCCACAAACATAGCAAACAAAATCAATTACTATCCCCAATTATGTACCCCTCTAGACACACCAAGATATTGGAGATAAATGTGGCTTTGAGTAAGCAATGGAATGAGACAAATGATAAAACCAAAAGAAAATATTGACTGAAAAACATATCAAATCCGTCATCTCTTACCAAAGAGATTGTTTTAGTCGATATCTGAAATGATGCCTATTGTAGGAAAGATATACCTATTAAGGCACTCATTGGATGTTGGTGTTGATTTAGAAAAATATTTTGATAATTGACATGGAGACTTTGATGTTGTTTTGACAATGATCAAGACTTGTGATTTTTCATGATTGTTTGTGTTTCGATGATTGTTGCATCTACTTTTGCTCACTTCGTCAAAGGTAATTGTGATGATAGATTTATTATGGATGAAAATTTATTACAGATGGGAGATTTGTGATGATTTGTTTTTGAACTTTTTGGCATTGTATGAATGATTTTGAAATTTAATATTGGAATATTTGAGGCTATTTCTGAACTTTTGTGTTATTTGATTTTTTTTTGGATTTTTTAACTATTGGATTTTTTTATGTTTTGAAATTTTTGGATGTTTTTGGTTTTTAATTATTTGGATGCTTTTTTTAGATTTTATGGAAGATTTCTAGAGCACTATGTGAGCTAGAAGACATATAAAGATTTATTTCAAAGAAGGATGTAAGTGCCCATCCCTAGTGTACATCTAGCAATGCATGGAATAGTATGAATGGATGAATGGATGAGCATGAAAAATGGATATTTGAAGTATTCCAAGGACTATCCTATGATAAGTTTATGTATTTGACCTAGTATGACCTTTTAGATAATGCTAGGTGTAGGTGATGGTATTGCATGAGATAGGATATGATCATAAGGAAATGACCATGTCAAGATTTTTTTGCTAAAATGATGTTTATGAAATATATACCCCTAGTCTTTGTCAAGATCAGGTAAATATGGAAGAGGGATGAAAATGGATTGGATGAAAATGTGAATTTTATTATGGATGGAATGGATGAAATGCGAGATTTATTATGGACAAGATAAGATGCTCCCAACTAGAATGGTGCACATAGATGCTCAATTTTATGCATGATTCTTGTTTGCTAGGTTTTCATCATGGTACTTGCCCAAAGAGCCACTGAAGTGGTTTTTACTAGAGGATAATTTTCTTAATCTTTACTATTTTTTGATTTTTGATTTTTTTTGGAATGATCATTGACTATGTTGAACCACTTGGTGGTGCTGATGTTGATGATTCTATCATGATGTGCCAAAGATATCATGTTTGGAGTAGTTTCTTTGCCAAGATACATGCACTTGTATATAACCCTTGAATGTTCTGGTGATCTTTGTTGATACCAAAGTTGGCCTTATCTAAATGTGCACATCGTGATAGAGTTCCATTAGAATCCTTATGATAAAGAGTTGCTTCCAAGACATAGTTAATTTGGGATTTGGATATTTTGGATTTTAAGTTGGATGGTAAACTTTGATGGGGGATATAAGACGGAGATGAATTATTGGATAGTTTGGATCATGGATCTTTTATTTTCTAAACTTGGGATCCAATTTTTCATACACTTTGTATGTCAATGTTGAATACTTCTTTTGAATTGGTGGATGCCTTTGATGGATGAAGTTCCCTTTTTGATTTTTCCAAATAGTTTCATTAACTAATGGTGTTTTATATGGATTATTTACTTTATTTTTCTTTGGGATCCATTTTAACTTCATGTGTCCACTTTATTTTTTTATATTTTTTAGCTTCAATGACTTGATATTTTTCTTTGTAAGGATTTTTCTCTTGTTGGCCCCAATTAGTGGGTGGAAATATTTGAGGACAATGATTTATGATATGGATAGTTGGAGTGGTGGCAACAATTTTATTATAAGGAATCTTCATGACTCCCATGTTGATGTTTGCATTCAATAAAGTTTCCCCCAATATTATGGAGGTACTGTTAACATGGTTAGATTCCTTGATTTATGAATAACCAATACCTTGATGTTTAGGATTGTTGAAAAACTACATTGGTTCTAGAATACCTTGCAAATGTAGGCCTAATACGTTGCCTTGATATTGTATACATTGAAAATTTTTGTTGGAAAGTGAACATTTTTTGTCTTGAAACAAGGTGCTAATCCTTCTCTGCATTGTTGGGAACCTTGAAAGGTGATAGTATTCTCATTAGTAGTAGAAATTTCTTTGACAAAGGTAAGTGATCCAAGTTTATAAGTTATACATGCTTCATCAGTATGTAGGATAGCTCCTTAATCAATATCTTTAGCCCAAGTTTGAGATATATTAGGTTATGGTTGTTATTTAAAAGATGGTGATGGTTCAAAGTTAATATAGAAGCCTTCTTCATGGTCATTTACTATAATTCCACCATGAAATCCTATGAGTTCAGCTATAGCTTCATCATTTACAAATATGTATAGATTGGAAGAACCTTATTTTGAAGAAATAGGGGAGAGATCATCTATGCGTCCAATGGAAGCAAGTACCTCTTTTGTGAAAGTGGAAGATATCAATATATGGATAGGATCAATTACTGAGTCATGAATGCGATGGAACAAACTGATGGAATCTTGATCTTGACTTATTTCAAATTTTTCTTCATTATGCTTTAGATTATTTTCTTGACATGGACCCGGGGTTGATGATGGAATATGGATGGAAGAATCTTGGGTGGCCTCAATGGATTTGGATGATGAGGTAGAGGCTTCTCATGATGTAGCTTCTTCAATACACCCTACCATGAAGTCAAATGAGGGAGATATGTTACAATCTAAGATGTATTTAATGTGATTATTTTGATGTGGGATATTTCTATACAATGGTGGAGGGATTTGATTGTTGCATTGGTGGTTGTCATTGCACCAAAATATCAACTTGGTAATGCTTGATACAACCACCATATTTATATAAGATCCATGGGATGCGGTTAAGCCATGTCACGAACTCAAGCACTACGATGCACCAAGGAGACCAAGGCACACACCATCTTGCAACAATCCCCCTAGCACAAGCAAGGGGTTTGAACCCATGACCTTGGCTTTGATAGCAATTGTTGCATTGGTGGTTGTCGTTGCATGAAAATATCGACCTGTTAATGCCCTATACAACCACCATATTTATACAAGATCCATGAGAGGTGCTTAATCCATGTCACGAACCCAAGCACCGCGCTACACCAAGGAGACCAAGAGACACACCATCTTGCAACATTGATTGCACATTAAAAAAGCATCTTGATAAATGTCTAATTTCTTGTCATGTTAGAAATGAACATTGTTGATGCATTCATTGGATACCTAGATGTGTCATACTACATCTTCATAGGAATAATTAACTTTGTTATAATTCCCTATTTTACCAAATTCATTTCCTTTTCCATGGTTTGACATTGGATCTTTTTAAATTCCTATAACTTGGTTTCCAAATTTTCTACGAGGTTGATCTACACTTACCTCTCCTTGGTTGATAAGGTCTTGTATGAGATGTTTGACTTTCAAACAATTTTATGTCGTGTGACCTTTTATTCTATGGTATTGGAAAAAACCATTATCATTACACCATTTTAGTTTGATTTATGGTTCTTGGTAATGTCTTAGCTTAGTAAGCTAGATATGGTTGGATTGAATCAATTTGTTTAGGACTATTTTGATTGGTTCCTCTAAGGGAGTGAACTTTCATCAAGGAGTGCTATTAAGTATTTGAGGTAATCCTTTCTGAGGGTTAACATTTTCAACATTTTGTTTCTTATTTAGTTGAGGTTTTGTACTTTGCACAACTTTTGCATAAAAAAAACCATCATTTTTTATGTTATTGTTTTTAGCCCATAAGCGTGGTTTGTCATTTAATCTTGAAGGGTAATCTTCATTATCCTTGTAGATCTTTACTAACACTTTAGCTATAAGAGATCTTTCGATGGTGAGAACTTTTTCTATTATTTCTTCAAATGTGTTGCACATTGTATGCATAAGTGAAAACCAATTTCCATGTTTAAATTTTGAACAAAAATGTCTACTAGTTGCTTCTTGAGAATAGGCCACTTACATTTTCTTTCTTTGTGTCTCTTTGTAGAAAAGAAAAAAATATTTCTCCTTGATTTTTCTTAATGAGGTATAAGTTGTTTAAAGTGGTTTCATGTTTATTGTTATAGGAGAAGTGTTCTACAAACTTGTCTATGAGTTCTTGGAATGTTTTAACACTTGGGGGTAGGTGGGAGAACCATTCAATTGCTTGTCCACCTAAAATCCATGGAAATAGGTGCATGAGATAGGTATAAATAGGTATAATTATAGGACACCTCTAGACTATTATAATTCTGAAAAATATGAGCCACACAATCAAACAACAAAGAAAGAGACCTTCCATGCAAGAGAGCTACAAACAATAATATGCAATATCCTCAACAAGAAAACTATAGAATTGCAAATTTTAGAGGTTATCCAAGTTATGATAATACATTGAGGGTTGAGTGTTATATAAGAGAAACCATAAATTATAGAGGGATTAGATCATGATAAGTGTCAACATCACATGCAATGAGACATAATGATTTAATAATAGCTATCTAGTTAACATAGAAATTCACTCATAAGTTTGGCTTAAGTGCATGAGAATAAATTAGACTAATAATTAATTAGAGATTAATTAATTATTAGCTAATACATGATTACTTTAACACCCCCCCTTAAGATGAACTTAGGGAATAGCTAAAAACCCTAAAAATAGAATGCATGATGGGTCCCAACAAACAAGGCCTAGTGAGGTACCCATATACAAACAGTATAATCTCATAACTAGAGAAAATGAGAAAACCACATGGGAAAAAATTCTCTCCAAAAGAGAGAAAGGTGAATGAAGGAATGAAAAGCCTCCAAATCAAGTTGAAGGACTAAGAAGCCTCCAATCAAAATAATGTCAAAAAAAAGAGAGGAACATGTAGAACATCATTGAAGCACAAATAAACTATAGACAACTATCAAAAGATGATTGATATAATGCTAAAATGAATATCCTCTAGAAAAAAGAATGCAAGTGTTCATATGATAAATGCTCTGTCTCACTGAAATTCATGGGTAACCAACCATTGATGCACGCTGCATCTACATAGTACATAGGAACAAGAAATAGATACAAAAATCACTCCAAAAAATGAAAGCAAGGAAGCATTAGCACCAATAGTAGAAACCTCCCCATACTGCGAAAAGGGAGAGCCAAGAGAGATCCACTGAAACTATGTGAAACCAAGAAGTGCATGTAGGATAATATTTGAATGTGCAACTAAAGAGTACCTACAAATAAAAGGGTGTGCAAACTAAGTCACATACGCATGAGGCAAGAATCATTAGGATTCACTGTTGTCATGGAAGGGACACTCACATGAAAAATGTGTGATGGAAAGACAAATGCAAACATCAACCCTCCCATGGCACTTTATATCATTCTCTGAGTACAAAAGATACAACATGATGTATGAAATCCCCAAAAGTTATACTCTATAATGACACTTTATCTTAGTGCATCTACAAAAGAGAAAGTACATGAAAAAAGATGTCTACAATGCCTAAATAGGATGGAATACTATAAATACATGTAGAACAACTAAAACAAGTCATCCCACACAAATGAAAAGTTTCCAGGAGCTAATATGCCCAAGTAATTCAATAGAATGTGAAAACACAAAAAATTGAATAAAATGTACCTAGAGTGAAATATGGAAAAATTTCATGAATGACTATAAAGAGGTCTAATAGACCATCCCAACGCTGTTGGAATCATAAAAAATGAATAAATAGGTCAAAAGTTATGAGCTCAAGATTGAAAAAAACACCTATGACTTAAATAGGTTGTAGAATGCACCAACAAAAAAAATGGTGATGATACCTACACCACTACAAATTTGATGGAACCATCTTTCTGATGATATCTCATTTGCTAAATTTTGATATCGTATGCCCAAGTTATGGAAAAAAGAAAAAAAATGATCCTTTAGGGCCAAAAGGGGACTTGAAGGGGCCCCTACCTTGTTGACAATACTGTTGATGCCAGCATGAAGTCATGCTGACATCAACAAAATATTCTACAAAATATTCCCTAGTTGTTGGTGAAAAAAATCGCCCCCTGGAAATGAAAATACATTTGAATATTTCGATACCATATCAGAAAATAGAACCTTTTTCAAAAAAGAAAAAAAATGGTGGTGGTGCCGAAAAAGAGGTAGCCAGATAATACAATGAGGGTTGAGTGCTATATAGGAGCAACCCTAAATGATAAAGGGATTAGATCATGAGAAGTGTCAACATCTCATGCAATGAGACAAAATAATCTAATAATACTGGGAGCAGTATTGGCATGGGTGACCTCTTGGGAAGGCCCAGTGGTTCACCTCTGTGAGCATCACCTAGATGCAATGAGTGTTGAGTGGACCATTCATTATCATGAGAGATGGGTTCTTGTGAACCACTACTCATGAAACATGGGTCAATGAATTTGACTCGTAAACTACATGGTTGAATCCTAATAGCAATATCATAATTTGACACGCTGTGGGAAATACCTCCTACTTATCAATTAATGAGCTAAAAGGGCTCTATAATGAATGGTTCATAAGACACAACACTTGTTGAAGGTTTTGCAAATGGGGTTGCAAGCTAAGTGGGCTTAACCTTGGCGAAAACTCTATCGTTAAGCATGCTTGGGCTAGAGTAGTACTGGGATGGGTGACCTCCTGGGAAGGTCCAATGCTTCACCTCTATGAGAATCACCTAGATGTAATGAGTGTTGAGTGGACCATTCATTATCATGTGAGATGGGTTCTTGTGAATGTAATGCCCAAAACTTAAACACCAAATTACAACAAAGGACATAACACAAATACCAAAAAATTGACCAATTCTCAACTTAAGACCAACTCCCAAAGTAAGCTTTCAAGAAAGTACAGGGGAACCTAAGGGGCCAGACTTAATTCGTCGGGGGCTCATCTCTGATGGCCTTGCCTACGTACGCTCAGCGCAGAGGAATCGTAGTTCGACAAACTTGGGTTCACTCCAACTCATAACTGATTGACCAATAATCCCACAAAACATCTAGGTTTTATTCACGACTAGTCTACCAACACTTTTGGCTAACACATGCAATGTACTAAAAAGGTTAAAATATGAAAGAAACATTGCTAATAATTTTGATCATAAAAATTTAGCTAACTTTCAGCTTGCTGATCGCAGCGAAGTAGATGATACTAGAATACCCATAACTTTCACTCTGTTTGTCCAAATTAAAAAGTTCAATATGTTTCGGAAAGGGAAAAACACGAGGAATAAAACCCAGAAATCGTTAAGCATAATTTCTAATTATGTGCGAGAAGTTTTTTCTGCAACTCAGTAAACTATTTTTCTACCTAGTTTCAAAAATTCAAGCTTCCCAATAATGAAAATAAATAAATAAAAGATTGATCTTGTTAACATTGATATAGATAAATATGGATGCAATGAAACTATCTCTAACTCACAATCTAAAAATTAGTATTTCTATTGGTGATATCATATTTCTATTTTAGCACAGGGGACTTAATAGAAGAAAATCAATAGTTCTAGAAATGTACTTACTATATTCTACATTGAAATATATGTACAGTAAAAAAAAAAAAAAACACCCATTCATCATTTATGCAAAACTATTATTTAAAAATATATATAGCCAATTATACATAAAACTTAATATAAAATAAATAAATCATTTGAATGAATAGGAATAACATTCATCCAAATTTAGCTGGTATGAATTATGACTCATAATCAAAAGCTGAAATCAAAACCATGCATCAAAACATGAGATTTAATCCCTAAAAGAATAGAAAGTAGCAAAAATATTGAACAATACCAAGATTGATAGATATGTTTGCTAAATGGGAATGCTTGTACACAACACAGCTCGTAAATTTGTATCATTTTATTTTTTTAAATATTCCTAAAAGAGATTTGTTGAGAAGGCGTCATTATCTTACACAGAAGTAGCAGTAAGATATGTAAACAAAATACTATGAGTTCCCATTCTTCCTAGGCTAATTTGGGGCTTTAGAATGCAGCATGAAAAATACATTTAAACTTGCATGCATAGAGGGACTTATGAAAATTAAAGGCCTTGGTAAATATCCCAAATATGACAATGCAAAGAACATCATATATTTTAAAAACTGTATATGAATAATCACCAAAAATAAGGTAATCAGTATAACTGAAAAAGGACCACGATCTGCAGCAGGCTTTTACAATAGAAGTATCATGTGGAATGAAATGAATTTAGAAGTCTAATAGTAATTCAAGGAAATGTTTTATGGCCATAAATTTATTTTCAAATGTTTAGATTGATGAGGGCGCAGTCTGAGACTTAGAAAACAACCCACAAACAAGAGAATAATTTTATTATTCAGAAAATGGAGCTTCTTACATGCAGAGGATCTCAAATCCCCAAGTTCTACAACACATGCAAGTTACAGAAAGCTACAGAATAACTCTTTCGCAATATGCGAGTTTGTCCCCAAAAAGTTACCCAAAAACTAGAAACCTGCCCATAAATAGAGCTCCTCATTAGTTTGGAGCCAAAAGAACATTCAAATTTGAGTTTAGGCGGTTTGGCGCCGAAAATTTACAACATGAAGTTCAAATTTCAAAAGAGCATTTGCAATTGTATCTTCTAAAAAGTGCGCTAACTTCCCAGGGCCATAACTTTTGATCCGGGATTCCAATTCGCGAACCGTTTGAACCATTGGAAAGCTCTCAAAGTCAATAACGCGCTTGAAATTTGCCACGCCGATTTCGGCAAGTTTCGGGGCCATTCCGAGAACTCTAAGTGCCTCAAATCTCATTCAAAATATTTTCAGGTGCAAATCTGGGAAACTAAAACTGCAATATCTTTCAACCCAGGAACATAAAATAAAAACCGTAAATTGGGAATTTCATTATGATGAAAAGGGTATAAAAAAAAAAAATCTAAAAATTGAGAAACTTGAAATTTAACTATTTTGGGTGATGCAAGATTGCCCTTACACCACTGGATGCTCCTACATCAGACACCCAGGGTAATTTGAGAAGTGACCCCATCACGTCTCAGATGGTTGAGGAAAACCCAACCGGTCAACTGCTACCTTAGATAGCCAGGATGAATCTTTCACGTGCCTTCCTCTCCATTTCACCGATATTCTTCATCTGTCTTTCGGTACTCCTTCCCACACGACTATCCAAGATTGCTTCAATCTCCTCCTTTCTGAAGTAGGTGCTGGAATCCCACACGTTCCATCGTTGGTACTTCCTCTGCGCACCACATGATACTCTATCAAATCTGAAATGTTGAACACAGGGGAAATGTTGAATCCATCCGGCAACTCTACCTCATATGCATTCCCTAAATAATGCCTCTTCAAAATTTTACAGGGACCGAACTTCTTCATCTTCAATTTGTTATACGTTCCCCGGAAACCTTTCTTTCCTCAGTGGACCATCACTTCATCACCAATCGAAACTCCTTATACCTCCCCTTCGATCTGCCTTAGCCTTATACTACATATTCATCTTGTTAATATGTTCTCTTACCTTCTCATGTATATCCTTGATGTGTTCTGCAAAATCTTCGGCTTCAACACTTATTTTCTTCTCTTGGTCCATCTTCCTCAATTTTGGACTGTTCGGGGCTACCTCCATACACAATCTGGAATGGTGATCTACCAGTGCTTTGTTGACAAAATTCTTGTAAGAAAATTCTGCCTGGGGTAAGATCAAGTCCCATCCCTTGGGTTTATCTCCTACCAAACATCTCAGTAGGTTACCCAGACTCCTGTTAACAACCTCTATCTGCCCATATGTTTGTGGATGGTGTGCAGAACTAAACTTTAATTCTATTTTCAGCTTCTTCCACAAGGTCCTCCAAAAATACCCCACAAATTTGGTGTCACGATCTGAAACAATACTCTTTGGCAGATCATGTAGCCTCGCCACCTCTTTAAAGAACAAGTCAGCAATGTGGACTGCATCATGGGTCTTCTGACATGGAATGAAATGTGTCATCTTCAAAAATCTATCAACCACCACAAAGATTAAATCATTCCCTCATTGTGTCCTTGGCAAACCAAGAACAAAGTCCATACTTATATCCTCCCATGGCCTTTTTGGTACAGGTAAGGGCTGATATAAGCCTGTATTCTACCTCACCCCTTTAGCCATCTGACATACCCTGCAACTTTGTACAAACTTCTTCACATCCTGTGACAACTGAGGCCAATAATAATGCTCACTGATAATGGCAATGGTCTTATCCCGACCAAAATGTCCTGCCATTCCTCCAACTGTGCTTCTCCTTTATCAAGTTCTCCCTCATGGAACTCCTCGGGATACACAATTGACTTCCCTTAAATAACATGCCATCCTGGATTATGAAATCCAGCCACCTTGTCCTGTCCACTGTAACAGGTTCCTTGCAAGTTTTTCAAGCCTCTACAAAATCAAGATCTTCTGCATACAGTGTCTTGAGTTCATTGAACCCAACCACTTCAATCTGCATCTTTGTCATCAATGTATGCCTCCTACTTAAGGCATCTGCAACCCTATTTGAATTCCCACTCCTATGTTTCAAAACAAAGGTATAACTCTGCAAAAACTCTACCCATTTCATATGCCTCTGATTTAATTTTCCCTGACTATGTACTACAAGGCCTGATGATCAGTATACAAAACAAATTCTTTCAGCAACAAATAATGTCTCCATTTCTTTAATGCTTGAACTATTGCATAAAATTCCTGATCATATACATAATACTTTATCTTGGCATTATTTAACTTTTCACTGAAATAGGCAATGGGCTTACCTTCTTGGCTCAACACTGCTCCAATGGCACAACCACTGGCATCACAATCCACCTGAACACCTTGTTGAAATCTCGGAGGGCTAGAACAGGTTGCTTTGTCACCTTCTGCTTCAACAGTTCAATTTTTTTCCACTCCAATGCTCACTTGAATTCTTTTCTATCCTCTCATTGTTTAGTCAGGGGTCCACAAATACTACTGAAGTTTCTAATGAACTTTCTATAAAAACTAGCCAAACCATGGAAAGATCTCACCTCGGTAGTAGTTCTTGGGGTAGGCCATTCGAATAGCCTTCACCTTCTGGGTCCATCTTGAGACCTATGCTAAGACAATCAAACCCTCAAATATGCATCATGTCCCAAAATATCATCTAAATACACAATAACAAAAACTTCCTAGAAATTCTTTAGTACTGTTCATGAGCCGCATGAATGTGCTCGGTGCATTGGTTAGCCCAAAAGGCATGACTAACCACTTGTACAGGCCCTCTTTGGTCTTGAAGGTAGTCTTCCATTCATCTCCCTCTCGAATTGATTTGGTGATATCCACTCTTCTATCAATCTTTGAAGTACTAAGCTCCACTCAAACAAACATCAGTCATCCATCCGTGGAAATCGTGCTGATTGTTATTTGTTTATGGCTCGAATGCATTGACATCCTCCACTCTCCATCCTTCTTTGGTGCTAGTCACTTGAGTACTTTTATGGACTCAAACTCTCTATATCAGCCCTTCTCAACAACTCTTGAACTTTTTTCAACTCCTCATTTTCTGAAGAATCATCCTATGAGCTGCCTTATTTGGCAACCTGCCCGGGAATCAAGTCAATCTGATGACTAATCTTCTTATTGGTGTAAACTCAACACATTATCGAAACAATATCTTGAAACTCATTACATCCAAAACTTTTTTGGAACCTTCTCACTATCCTCCTTACTCACTCTAGGAATCAATGCATACACACATGCTCATTAAGCCATACCTTCTAAAATTTCTTCCATCTACATAACAAATTCTAACATCTTCAAGATACCTTTTCTTCGTCTCCTTAGGTGTTTCAACTCTAGACGAACCCCATCATTTATCAAATAAGTGTTTGCATAGCCATCATCATAGTCACTATCAAACCCACGACCTCCCCAACAACATGACATGCATCCATGGGGATGATATCACAGTACCTCATCATGAGCTCCGATCTGAACTTTACTAGGCCCGCTTCATTGTAAAACTTTGTGGTCTTTTCTGCAACAGCAATCCGAACGATGCGGGTGCCTTGTCAGCCAACTTTCAGATCATCTCCCATCAGATTATCGGTTCCCAATCGTTAATAATGACATCACAACATTTTTCACACGGCACCTTGTGCACCTTCCTTTGTTTTGGTTCCTTTTCCTCGTCACTGGGCTCTCTAATCACGGGCCTCAGCATCATTTGAATGTTGATAATCTCCTATACTTATCACAACCCTTCCACGACCTTACGGCCTTTTTACCGCCCTTCCTTGGTGTTGGGACATTCTAGGCTCGATGCCCTTCTTCACCACATTGAAACACGTTCCTTTGAAACCACCTCTTCCAGATCCTTGTCCATATCTCCTCGTCCTCTTCCTCTTTGTCACCTTATTTTGATGCGAGGGGGTAGGAGTGTCATTCCTTTGGCGGTGGTACCCACATCTTCACTTTTCTTTTCATCATCATTTTCAGCTTCTGAAGGTCTTCCATTGCCCCTTCCACTTTGACCTCTCGTCCTTTGTGCTTGCCATCAAATCTTTTGTTCAACTTCTCTTCCACCTTCAGAGCAAACTGATACACGTCCTCAATGGTGGTCATTCTGACAGGCTTAACTCCTCCTGAATGCTCGGTGGTAACCCATTAAGATATCGGGCTACCTTCTCCTTATTGGCCTCTATGTGACCTGTTCTGATGATTATCTTGTGAAAATATTTAGTATATTCTTTCACAGATCTGCTTCCTTGCTTCTCAACCTCATAGATGCTTCCAACGTATCTAACTCAATCCACCGCATCAGTTTGCTTTCTTGGCCACCATGCATCCCATCTAGTGATATTTTCTCGATTTCTTTCCAATGGACCTCTTTCCACCAAACACTGGCATGGCCCTTCAGCTTCATTTTCGCAAACTTAACCCGATCTGGGTCCTCTATTTCCTCATACTCAAAATATTCTTCTAGCTCGTTGATCAGTCGATCAACTCTACCGGGTTCAGACTTCCGGAATAACTAGGGACTTCTGCTCTGGGTATTTTCCCGATCTTTGAAATGGCCCTTATTAGCCGCATTTGGTCTTGATCAATTGCTTCTTCTTCCTCTTCTACATCTAAACCTTTCTTCCTCTCCTTCATCCTCACTTTCCTCCCTCGGGTTTAACCCTCTTCTCAACTACTCTTGTAATGCATCAATCTATCTCTGGAGGACTGCCAGTGCATCCCTTCCGCCAACATTTCTGCCGCCTCGACCACCTCTGGCACCACCATGCCTACCTTGACATCACTCTTGAAGCATCTTTCTTGACCGACCCACAACCATGGTCCTGGTGTGAACCTCATGATGATATCTGCCCACAGCTCAAGAAACCCGCTCTAATACCACTTGATGAGGGCCGATCCGAGACTTAGAAAACAACCCACAAACAAAAGAATAATTTTATTATTCAGAAAATGGAGCCTCTTACATGCAAAGGATCTCAAATCCCCAAGTTCTACAACACATGCAAGTTACAAAAAGCTACAGAATAACCCTTTCGCAATATGCGAGTTTGTCCCCAAAAAGTTACCCAAAAATTAGAAACCCGCCCATAAATAGAGCTCCTCATTAGTTTGGAGCCAATACAACATTCAAATTTTAGTTTAGGTGGTTTGGCACCAAAAATTTACATGAAGTTCAAATTTCAAAAGAGCATTTGCAATTGTATCTTCTAGAAAGTGCGCCAACTTCCCGGGGCCATAACTTTTGATCCGGGACTCCGATTCACGAACCGTTTGAACTGTTGGAAAGGTCTCGAAGTCAATAACGCACTCAAAATTAGCTACATCAATTTTGGCAAGTTTTGGGGCCATTCCGGGAACTCTAAGTGCCTCAAATCTCATTCGGAAGATTTTTAGGTGCAAATATAGGAAACTAAAACTGCAATATCTTTCAACCCAGGAACAAAAAATAAAAACTATAAATCGAGAATTTCATTATGACGAAAAGGGTATCCAAAAAAGTAAAAACATCTAAAAAAATGAGAAACTTGAAATTTAACTATTTTTAGGGGATGCAAGATTGCCCTTACACCACTGGATGCTCCTGCATCATAGATGCAAGCCATCACTGAAGACATGGGTCATGGAGAATGTAAATGCGACATCTTTAAACAATTTTCTAGTCAGCCCATTATTTCACTCACAAAAGCCACCTCATACTAGGAACTAATGTGGTTTGTCTTTCTTCTATTCAAGTTATAATTAATTAATGCACAATATAATCCATTGGTGAACTTGGTTTTCAGTCTCAGCAAGGTAAGGATACAGGGAAGAATGGAATAAGTTTAACATATGAAGCTGGTCTAATCTCTATGATTTAGCCTAAGTGAATATAGTTTTAGTGACTCGCAATTACAAGATTGGCAGTAGCTGGTATGCGTTCAATACAAGACATAAACTTTAATTTCTTAAATCAAAATGCCTCTACACAAGGTAACAATTACGGATTTACAATTATATCATATATATATATATATGAAGACAACCATAATTAAATGGTGAGTGACATACCTCAAGATTTTGCATACATTGTATTGTGTCATTAATAGTGCTGAGATTAAATGGGTAGTATTTTCAGACGTTACTGTTGTAGTGCTTGAATGTTTCGGGGCAAGCCCCCCCCAATATCGACCTAAAAATCCATATTATAAATCTAACCATCTTTCTTAAGCTTCCTCCCAGAATGAATTCTCTCCCTTATCAATACCCAAAACTCCTTGTTATATCGTGGCCTTCTTTCTTTTAAAAATAGATAGAGCCTTAAGGAGTTCACTGCCTCCACTCCACAAGAGAACCCTAGTAAAATAGAAAGAAATAAAAAAAACTAATAAAAACAAAACACTTTACATGCATTCGCTTGCAGTAAAGATTTAGGAAGTTTTAAAACAAAAAAAAAGTAAACTTAATTTTCTAAAATGGAAACAACAGATTTTATGTCAACTAGAATAAAATGAAGATATTTAAATTTATGCCCTCGATCTTATATGCCTCTTTTGTAAGCCTTTTCGATTTATTTGAACAATATTTATAACAAAAGTTTCTTTATTGACCAAATACTCTATCTTTTATAAAATACAAAATTAGTAATAATATTTTAAGCAACACTTTGTACTCATCAATTTGATACTTTTTTTTTTTTTTAATCAACAATAATACTATTTGATATTGAATACCATGTTAATTCTAGGCAATAACTAACATTTTTTTCTTTTATTTTCTATTCAATCATTACCAATGTCAAATGCTAATCTTAATTTATTCAAAACTACTTACAATTTTATAATCCATTAAATATAGAATATATATAGATAATAAATAAGAAGGCGGGAATGTATATCATTTATGTACATAATTCAATTACACAAACGTCAATATTATAAACATAAAAATTGGGTGAGGCAAAATAGAGTGAATCCATACCTCCTATTTTGCATCCATTATTAGTCAAAACTTTATATAAATATGAAGCTTATTTTCCACCTTGATTCCATCAAGACTATACTTAGATCACACTCAACCACCAAAATTAGTACAACATAAATTTAATCATCCTTAGCATAAGACAAAGTAGTTGTAAACTGCATTAACAATTTAGCTCAATCACAACTTGATCAATTTTCATTTATTTATAATTTTCTTTTAACAAGATTACTTGTCAAAATTACGAAGTGATCCTTAGATGTATTATGGGGAGTTGGCAAGGTGGCCTTACATTCACCCCCCCTTAAATAGACTTCCTCCTGGAAGTCGTTAAGGATTGAAACTTGATCACGATTATAGCAACACACATCAATATGGATAAAATTCTAATTAGTATTTAAAACTTAAAATGATAGCTTAACTATTGGCACTATCTTATATTATAAAATGATATCATAAATATATTAAACTATAACACAAGGAGTTAAAGGTTTTATATGAAGGGAGGAGCCTTACACTACCCTCCCCTAAGTTTAAACTTCCTCTTGGAAGTTACTAAGGTTTGAGAGTGAATTCCCCCGCAAAATCACACATAAACATATAGAAATGACAATTATCAGTAACCATTATAATGACATTTTATCTTATAAACCAACCATTATATCATATAAATTATCTGACAATATAAGAATCCTAACATAATTGAGACAAATTCATACACACAATACATTGTTTCGTTTTAAATTTCAATACAATGATGTCAACATTCACCATTTAGCTCTTAAATTAACAAACACATCATTCCAAATGGAGTTACATAGGTACAACCAAAATCACACTAACACCTTTATCATTCAACATAATCCTTTCAAGCAACAATAGTTTTATACAACCATATTAGTTCTAATTCACATTATTGCATGGTAGAAAACATATATCACTTTATTTAACTATAATTTCTCTTTATCCATTCAATCAAATCCACATATATAATGCATCTCATCACATACATCACAAAATACTAACATCTTAAGAACATAACACAATCCTCATTTATTACTTTTTTTATATGTTTCAAAATCATATTCCAATGCTCATATACCTTTCAACACATTTAAATTCTCATTAGAATAACTCATTATTCACACAATGGGATGGGGATGAGGATGACCAGTGTCCAAAATTCTCCTCTGAGAATGCATAGTATCATAGTGCCACATAATAATCAGATAGATAGAGGGGAAATGGTTTATAACCGTCCCATACCGGTCTCATTAACCCCTTTAACAATAATTCCCCAAGCCATCTATTCCCCCCATACAACTTGTTAGGGACCCCCTCATGAGTATGACAGTTACACATAGTTACATTACTACACATGCCCGCAGTTTGCAATTAACAATTAAAGCCTCAAACCAAATAACATAAGATCAAACCAAAAATTTCAATAAAAGTCCCATAAAAAAAAGGAGAATTACAATTTCAAAGATAAAAGTCAAATGTAACTACATTGCAACATCCCAAATCTTAATTTCAAAATGAAATTTAATAAGTCCTTGAGGCAAAAATGACAATTTTAAAATTCGGTCAATCAAATAACTTAAAGAATTTCAACACTGCTAGCTTAATCGATTAAATAAAAAGTCATAAAAATAATAAATAAATAAATAAAATGTGTGTCCAACAATTATACAAATTTCACATCACAATCACCACATGACTTTTAAATAAGTCACCTAAGGGGGAGGAGGGGAATGGTGGTTCTCTAACCACAGTGGTCTCAAACCATGAAATAAAATAGCATGCTGAAAAATGGTGGTCTCTAACCACAGTGGTTTCAAACCACATAGAATTCATGTAGTAACTGAATATCAATAATATATCTCCAGGGTACACTTAGGTCCATCCTCAATCCATAGGTAAACATCAAGGAATTAGGCTTGTACGATGAATCAACTAACATGATCCAAACCGTGGGGGAGACTTATGGGAACTAATGTCCATTCAAAATCCTAAGATTTCGATGGAGGTTCTCCATCTCTCAACCCCTAATTACACTAGCAGGCTCTCATCCCGTAGGGGAACCATACACTAGGGGTAGACATTTAACATAAGAACAAGACTCACATGAAGGAGATTCACATTTCATTTAGTACACACACGTACACACACATAACATGATTACCTCATTTCACAAATGATGGGCTTACATAAAATAAGAAATCACAAAGGGTGCATGTAAGGGATTGTGCTCGATGTCCTCTCACCCTTATCCCAAGTTGGAAACCCTGTATCACATACTTGGGCACAACACATTTACTGGTTCAAATTCACATGTAACAACACTTTAATTTATCATGATTTTCCTAACTTCTTTCCACATGAGTCAAAAATGCATGACTTACACCAACTCTTACAACTTGGTCAATCATAAAACTTGGAACAATACACAACATAACCACCATTGATATTCACATCCACAAAGAATACAAAGTTAATACATTTCAAATTTTTAGTTTTTAATGCAATAGGACTATTTCCATACTTCCATAAACCTTTCAAGAATCATCTTCCAACATTTCTCTTCCCAATATATGTAAAATCTACTCATAGATGTAAAATTGTGAGCATCACCACACATTCCAATTTATCTCATTGATACAAAAAATTAAATACACTAACCATGAGAGCTCCATGGATTTCATTCTCATTCACAAGATGGTGTATCATAACACACACACTTACATAATACATTATCTATTAAACCAACATCTCATTGATTTCAAACAAGTTAGCATAATTCTAATTTCATAACAATGAATCTTCCTAACTAATGACATTCATAAAAATATTTTGTCAACAAGTCTACTCAATGCTCAACACGTTAGAGAAAACATCATCCAATTCATTAGCACTACAAGTACAACATTCCTTTTTTCTATAATTTCACTTAGTCATGCATTTAACAATTGCATCTCAAATCAAGATATATGAGTCAACATTTACATTTCAAGCATATCATGTAAAGATAGAAGAATCTAGTTTTGAAAGTTAACAATGCTAATTTTACTAATGCATTCATTCGATTTCAAGCTACAATGTACTATTAATAAAACACTTAATTTATTCACACCCAAGAAAAAATCTCATTTCCTAGTCACTCCAAAGCACATAGAGAAATAACTCATTAAACAATCATAGTTAAGACACCCAATCCTGAGATTGTGACTAACAAAATCATTATCAATTCACTACCCTTTTCTAAAATCAAATATATGAACATAGTATCAATTTTTTCATAATAAAATGCAACGTTCATGTGAGCATACATAGCACTCAAACAAAAATAACAACATGATTATTCACTATTTTTACAAACACCCTTATCAAGGAGTTATGAAAAGAAACTCAAGATATAAAAAAGGATCATGTCAACAATCAAACACGACAAGAAGATGAGCAATAAAAAGGGGAAACTCACACAACCAATACCACATGGGAAACGCTAACCAGAGATCCCAATGTTGCAACCTAGCTCTAATACCAAAATTTAATGCCCAAAACTTAAACACCAAATTACAGCTAAGGACATAACACAAATACCAAAAATTTGACCAATTCTCAACTTAAGACCAACTCCCAAAGTAAGCTTTCAAGAAAGTACAGGGGAACCTAAGGGGCCAAACCTAATTCCTCGGGGGCTCATCTCTGATGGCCTTGCCTACGTACGCTCAACGCAGAGGAATCATAGTTTGACAAACTTGGGTTCACTCCAACTCATAATTGACTGAACAATAATCCCACAAAACATCTAGGTTTTATTCATGACTAGTCTACCAACACTTTTGGCTAACACATGCAATGTACTAAAAATGTTAAAATATGAAAGAAACATTGCTAATAATTTTGATCATAAAAATTTAGCTAACAACTTTTAGCTTGCTGATCACAACGAAGTAGATGATACTAGAATACCCATAACTTTCACTCTGTTTGTCCAAATTAAAAACGTCAATATGTTTTGGAAAGGGAAAAACACGAGGAATAAAACCTAGAAATCATTAAGCATAATTTCTAATTATGTGCGAGTAGTTTTTTCTACAACTCAGTAAACTATTTTTCTACCTAGTTTCAAAAATTCAAGCTTCCCAATAATGAAAATAAATAAATAAAATATTGATCTTATTAACATGATATAGATAAATATGGATGCAACAAAACTATCTCTAGCTCACAATCTAAAAATTAGTATTTCTATTGGTGATATCATATTTCTGTTTTAGCACAGGTGACTTAATAGAAGAAAATCAATAGTTCTAGAAATGTACTTACTATATTCTACATTGAAATATATGTACAGTAAAAAAAAAAAAAAAACACCCATTCATCATTTATGCAAAACTACTATTTAAAAAAAAATATAGCCAATTATACATAAAACTTAATATAAAATAAATAAATCATTTGAATGAATAGGAATAACATTCATCCAAATTTAGCCGGTATGAATTATGACTCATAATCAAAAGCTGAAATCAAACCATGCATCAAAACATGAGATTTAATCCCTAAAAGAATAGAAAGTAGCAAAAATACTGAACAATACCAAGATTGATAGATATGTTTGCTAAATGGGAATGCTTGTACACAACACACCTCGTAAATTTGTATCATTTTATTTTTTTAAATATTCCTAAATGAGATCTGTTGAGAAGGTGTCATTATCTTACATAGAAGTACCAGTAAGATATGTAAACAAAATACTATGAGTTCCCATTCTTCCTAGGCTAGTTTGGGGCTTTAGAATGCAGCATGAAAAATACATCTAAACTTGCATGCATAGAGGGACTTATGAAAATTAAAGGCCTTGGTAAATATCCCAAATATGACAGTGCAAAGAACATCATATATTTTAAAAACTATATATGAATAATCACCAAAAATAAGGTAATCAGTATAACTGAAAAAGGACCACGATCTGCAGTAGGCTTTTGCAATAGAAGTATCATGTGGAATGAAATGAATTTAGAAGTCTAATAGTAATTCAAGGAAATGTTTTATGGCCATAGATTTATTTTCAAATGTTCAGATGCAAGCCATCACTGAAGACATGGGTCATGGAGAATGTAAATGCGACATCTTTAAACAATTTTCTAGTCAGCCCATTATTTCACTCACAAAAGCCACCTCATACTAGGAACTAATGTGGTTTGTCTTTCTTCTATTCAAGTTATAATGGATTAATGCACAATATAATCCATTGATGAACTTGGTTTTCAGTCTCAGCAAGGTAAGGATACATGGAAGAATGGAATAAGTTTAACATATGAAGCTGGTCTAATCTCTATGATTTAGCCTAAGTGAATATAGTTTTAGTGACTCATAATTACAAGATTGGCAATAGCTGGTATGCGTTCAATACAAGACATAAACTTTCATTTCTTAAATCAAAATACCTTTACACAAGGTAACAATTATGGATTTACAATTATATCATATATATATATATATATATGAAGACAACCATAATTAAATGGTGAGTGACATACCTCAAGATTTTGCATACATTGTATTGTGTCGTTAATGGTGCTGAGATTAAATGGGTAGTATTTTCAGACGTTACTATTGTAGTGCTTGAATGTTTTGGCACAAGCCACCCCACCCCCCCCAATATCGACCTAAAAATCCATATTATAAATCTAACCATCTTTCTTAAGCTTCCTCCCAGAATGAATTCTCTCCCTTATCAATACCCAAAACTCCCTGTTATATCGTGGCCTTCTTTCTTTTAAAAATAGATAGAGCCTTAAGGAGTTCGCTACATCCACTCCACAAGAGAACCCCAATAAAATAGAAAGAAATAAAAAAAACTAATAAAAACAAAACACTTTACATGCATTCGCTTGCAGTAAAGATTTAGGAAGTTTTAAAACAAAAACAAAACAAACTTAATTTTCTAAAATGGAAACAACAGATTTTATGTCAACTAGAATAAAATGAAGATATTTAAATTTATGCCCTCGATCTTATATGATGTATTATGGGGAGTTGGCAAGGTGGCCTTACATTCACCCCCCCTTAAATAGACTTCCTCCTGGAAGTTGTTAAGGATTGAAACTTGATCACGATTATAGCAACACACATTAATATGGATAAAATTCTAATTAGTATTTAAAACTTAAAATGATAGCTTAACTATTGGCGCTATCTTATATTATAAAACGATATCATAAATATATTAAACTATAACACAAGGAGTTAAAGGTTTTATATGAAGGGAGGAGCCTTACACTGAACCACTACTCATGAAACATGGGTCAATGAGTTTGACTTGTAAACTACACAGTTGAATCTTGATAGCAATATCATAATTTGAAACACTGTGAAAAATACCTGCTACTTATCAATTGATGAGCTAAATGGGCTCTATAATTAATGGTTCATAAGGCACAACACTTGTTGAAGGTTTTGCAAATGGGGTTGCTCGCTAAGTGGGCTTAACCTTGGAGAAAAATTTGTGGTTAAGCGCTCTTGAGATGGAGTAGTATTGGGATGGGTGACCTCCCAAGAAGGCCCAGTGCTTCACCTCTATGAGCATCACCTCAATGCAATGAATGTCGAGTGAACCATTTATTATCATGAGAGATGGGTTCTTGTGAACCACTATTCATGTAACATGGGTTTGACTCGTAAACTACACGGTTGAATCCTGATAGCAATATCATAATTTGACATGCTATGTAAAATACCTCCTACTTATCAATTGATGAGCTAAAGGGGCTCTATAATGAATGGTTCATAAGGCACAACACTTGCTGAAGGTTTTGCAAATTGGGTTGCAAGCTAAGTGGGCTTAACCTTGGAGAAAACTTTGTGGTTAAGCGCGCTTGAGCTAGAGTAGTAATGGGATGGGTGACCTCCCAAGAAGGCTCAGTGCCTCACCTCTGTGAGCATTGCCTAGATGTAATGAGTGTTGAGTGGACCATTCATTATCATGAGAGATGGGTTCTTGTGAACCACTACTAATGAAACATGGGTCAATGAGTTTGACTCATAAACTACATGGTTGAATCCTGATAGCAATATCATAATAGCTCTCTAGTTAACATGAAAAAGCACTCCCAAGTTTAGCTTAAGTGCATGAGAATAAATTAGATTAATAATTAACTAAAGATTAATTAATTATTAGCTAATGCATGATTACTCTAACATAGAAAAGCTATGTAAAATTCCCATATATGTTCTTGTGGATAACCACATCCTTTGTATTTGTCAAACTTTGGTATCTCTAAATTATGAGGGAATGGTGTCATTGTTATGCCTTTCCAAATGGGTAGGGACATAGATCTTGAAGGGAATAAGATTTCTTTGTGGTTCCCATTTGTATATCATTGATATTCTATGAGGAGCTTTGGATTTGTGATGCTAAATCATGAGGAGGATTTTTTTGTGTTGGGTTGTTTGCATTGTATTGGGGGTATGGTAGGTGAATTGTATGCTAGGTTTTGATTTGGAGGGATGTTAGATGTCATGTCATACGTGTTATATGGGATGTATTAGGGTTGCAATTTTGTTTGATATTGAGGATTATTTTATTGTGGTGGAGTTGCGGCATATGGAATGTATTGGTGTTGTGATATTCTATGTTGTTGGGGATCTTGTGGTTGGTAATGGATGTATCATTGATGTTAGGGTTTTTGTTGTTTTGTTTGTGGTTGTTGCTAGGAAACGTATTGTTTTTGTGGTGCTTGAGGTATATGTTGTTGTTTTTGGGAGATGTATTGGTGGTGTTGAAGATGTTGTGGTGTTTGAGGTTGTTGTCGTTGTTGAGGTGTGGGTTGTTGAGGTTTTGGTTGATGTTGTTGAGGTGTGGGTTTTTTTTGAGGTGTTGGTTGTTGCAGATTTTTTGAGTGTTGTGGAATATTAGGGACACTTGGGTGTATGTTATGTGAAGGGGTAGGTGTTGTGAATGGATTTTTTCCATAATTGATTATGTTGTGATTTTTTGGATTTGGTATGCTTGGATTATTTTAATTTGATGTATATGTTGTGGATGGTGGGATTTTTGTGTTTGAGAGACTTGAGTTTATTTGATTTCTCACATCTTTCTTGTAGAAAATGGATTTACATATTATTTTAAAAAGTTAAAAAATCTGTGTCAAATGGAGGTATGGTAGGTTGACTTGACATGTTTGGTTGTGGAGGTGCTAGTATTTTTGTATGACATGATGCACCAAAGATTCATTTATATATATGATTACTAGATGCTATTATATGTGGAAGTGGTTAGTTTACTGCCTCCTTATGCAAGTTTGAGTAAGTATAGATTATGGTCGGAAGCTAACAAGATATTAATTTCGTTAGCCAAATACATATCTTGTGTCATCTCTAAGAGCTATTCAAGAGTATATTCTATGAACCCTTCATTTTTGTTGGTGATGTCTTCTATGATGACTCTTTGTTCTTTTGATTGTTTAAATTGGGGAGTATTATACTTTCTAGGATTGAAATTGATGCTAGGCATTCCCATGGTTGTTTCGATAACACTTGTCGATGTATGTCCACTAGAACTACTAGGATTGGATTCCATTCTCTTTTTGTGTTAGGACCTCGTTATAGGCATAAAAATTGCAGTGATCCTATGAGATATGGATTTGGGTAATGTGTTTGTTTCAAAATGGACTTGGAAAAGAACACCTAGGTAGACTTAGACCAAAGTTTTGATGTTGATTGGATGGATGGAAGATATGACACCTCTAAGAGATAAAGTTTTGGACTAGATTTCACTTTGATATATGTAGGTGATAATCCTTGCTTGTCCTAGACTAATGAGTCCAAGCTAAGATGATAATGAGTTTATGAAATTAGTAGTAGACAACGACTACTAAGCAAGCTAGCTCACAAAGATTAACACATATTTAACTAGGTACTTGAAAAGTGATTGTTCTTCAAGAAATTATCTAAACTAGAAGATAGGATATGAGATCTAAACCAAAGATATATGTTAAATGTTGGTTGCTATTTGGATGAGATGTTTGTTGGCTTGTTGAAGTTGATGTTTGGTCAAAATATACTAAGATGTTATTCTAGAAATTCTAATGTGAATGAATGAGATGGGATGAGAATAAACCATTTTATGTTGTTTTGGATGCTAGTTATGACTACAATTTTTTTTAACACAGTTATCTAGTCCTATATTAACTATTGGTTGAATTTTGGGATCTAAGATTTTAAGAATTCTAGGAAATTTTGATTGATAGTCAAATGTGTCACTTGCAAAAGCATCAATTTAATTGGACAAAAGTGTGGCACTGCCCTAATAGAAGTGACTAGATTTTTCAAATGTATCATTTATTTTCAAAAGTGCTACAGTATAATAGTCAAACATGTCACTATGTGGATTTTAGGGTTTTTTTGACAAAGAGAAGTTTTGAAACAAAAGTGTCGAGTTTCACAAAAGCACCAATATGAAAAATTAGAAGCAGTGATAAGAAAAATTAGACACACTACGATGAAATCAAATGTGGTGGGAAACTATAGAAGTGCTATAGTATGACAGTCAAACATGTCATTATGAATCATAGACAAGATTTTGTAAGTAAAGCCTAAATCTGTCTAAGAATTTTTTTGAAATTTTTGACTGTTTGAAGATTAATTTTAGTTTGTCTAATTTGGGAAGTGATAAAATACAACAAAGAATTACATGAAAAGACCGATTCCAAGGTTTTTGAGGATAATTTCATGAGCTTTCTTCAACAAGAGCATGCTATTTGGTGTCACCGATATTGAACACTGAATACACACCAAAAATACTCAACCTATCTAGTAATAGAATGAGTGTGTCAACTTAGGATAAGCCCATTTTCTAGGGAAAATACCTCCACAATAAGCGGGTGACTAGAGTATACAGAGGTCATGTACCACCTCCGCACCTCTCACCTTGAAAGGACAAGGTCCTACTTAAGGAATATTGATCACCTCAACAAGGGGAAATACATGATGAGTTACTTCACACATGATATTGTATGTTGCATTATCCTAAGCTAATAGATGATAGTATTAAAGGCTACTAATAAACAAGGTTCATAGTGGAGGATTAGTGAATAGTGAACTTGTTCATGGATACTCGAGTTGAGGGGGTATCCCCTCTCCTCCTCACCTATACAATTCTCGATGGATTGAGGGTCTTGAGGCTTAGCTTATAGGACATTGATCATATCTTGGGATATAACTTTCATTCTCCCCCCTTTATGTACCCTACTTGAAAACGTGGTTGAGGTCAACCTTGAGGTGATGAAATCCCCAAGTATGCATCCTACATGAATTAAATGGTAATGATGCTATTTTTGATTCTCAAGATCATTCTTAAGAGTCACAAGGTAAGAGAATATGTAGGAAATCACACCTCAGGTGTAAAAAACAAATTGAAAACTAATGGTGTTTTTGATCTCCAAGATTGCATGTAGCACAAGGAGAGAGCATACACACCACTAGCCTACTAGACATGACAAAAGTGTTATTTTTAGTACAAAAATTCATATGTGAAAGTTGTATGATTCAATTTTAGAGCCTAAATTGAAATGTGCAAGTTGTCAAGTGTTCAATTTTAAAAGTCCAAATTGAAATGTGCAAGTTGTCTTGTTCAATTTTAAACCCAAATCAAAATATACAATTTGTCTTGTTCAATTTTAAACCCAAATAAAAATATGAGAGTTGTATTGTTCAATTTTAAACTCAAATTGAAAAATGGGAGATGTATTGTTCAATTTTAAACCCCAAATTCAAATATGAGATTTGTATTGTTCAATTTTAAACCCAAATTAAAATATAAGATTTGTATTGTTCGATTTTAAAAACCAAAATTGAAATGTGAGATTTAAAAAAGAAAACATAAAGCCTTGTAAAGAAGACTTATTAGAAGTTCATTTGCTATCTTCTCCCAATGTTTTCCACAAGTTGCATAAGATATGTTATTCTAAAAGTAAAAAGATCAGGCACACATTAGGGCTAGGTAAATATGAAATTACAAAAACAAAAGCATCATTGTAATTAAAATAGAAGCATTGGTTTACCACATAAGAATTGTTGTACATTGTAATCTTGAAGAAGTTTTGAGTCATAATAGAAGCAATGAGTCGTAACATAAGCATCCTTGTAAATTGAAAAAGTGTTGCTATAACCCACAATGAAAAAAAGAAAAAAGTGTCAGAACAAACACACTGAGATATAACAAAAGCATTGTTGTAATGGAGCAATAGCGTCTATGCATGAAAAAAGCATCATTACACAGAAATAGAAGTGTTGATCTACTGTAGAAGCATTATTCTAACTTGCAAGTCATCAAAAACTTCAAGAAATGCTAGATCATTGACGTGGGTTCCATTGAGTGTGCCAAAATGATGTAGGGGAATAATGGGTATTGGTTAGAAAGTATAATCAAAGAAAATAGAGTTAAAAAACACTACAAACCCATGAAAGAAAGATCATTTGCACCCACAATAAAATTAGAATGCAATTCTTGAAAGATAACAAAACCAAATTAACAATTCAATTCAAAAGACACAAAACAATGCAAAACTATATCCCATTATGAAATTATGCCAATTTAGGATGTGAATTGCTCAAATGGCACATAACCTATGTTGCAAAAGCTTTGATGATGATCTTGACTCATAATTATGACGCTCAAGTTCTCAAGAATGCTCTCAAAAAGGTCATAAATTCCTTGTGAGAATTGTGAATGATTTTTATGGAGAGGATGGCTTATTTTATAGAAATGAAATTATTCGATCAATGATGGAGAGTGAAGATGAAGATCAATGGTTCATATTAGATCAAGGAAATCAAGGGTGGAGAATTAATGAGAGCTTTAGTTAGCTCAAAATATGCTCTTAATTCAAGGAAATTAGTTTGTGATATTTTGGGATGGAAGATATTGTGAAAAAAGGAATAATTCCCTTTTGGAAATGGAATATGCTTTATCCAAGTTGGAGGAAAATTAGCAATTAAATAATTAAAGAAATTGTTTAATTGTGTGGTGAGAGGAAATTAAGATTTAATTAGATAATTCAAGATTATTTAATCATGCGTGAGAGGCAAAATTAATATTTAATTAAATAATTGGGAAATTATTTAATCAAAGTGGGAAGATAGAAATTGAATTTAATTAAATAATTCAAGATTATTTAATCAATGTGAAAAGAGGAAAATTTGGTGAATTTTGATGAATTAATCAAATAATATTAATTATTCAATTAATAGAGGAAATTAGGAAATTTAATCAAATAATTAGGAATTATTTAATTAAAATTGAGGAATTAGGAGGTAATGAGGAAAATGATATCAATTAGGTGAATATGAATGTGTGACGCGCTTAGAAATTTTTAGGTGTCTACACTATGAAACTAGGTTTCATCTCTCGTGCTTTGAGCTCAACTTTGACTCAAGAGGGTGTTCCTAGGGGTATACCACAATAGGTATTGAAGTCAAATAAAATAAATAAAATTGTTGACAACCAAACCCAACCTGTTGACTTGGTCCCAAAGATTGTCATTGAACCATGTACAATTGACTACCTCAAAACCCCTATATAGATGATACAACTATGCAAACATAACCCACATATTTAGATAGATTCATTTAATCTCAAGTCATGGATGTGCATGTACAAGACAATTTTATTCCTAAACTAATGATTTGTATTTTTATTTGATGTGAGATTAGTGCATGGTTCCATATTGGTGCCTCTCTATTGAGTAACAAAGTCACAACACATTAATAAGAATACAAACATGATTTAGAGAATCATGAGATTTGTATTTTCATACAACAATGACCATGAAATTTATAGTAAAAAATATGAAATATTCTGAGCCAATTTTTTTTTAATTTTTACCAAGTACACAACAATGCAGAGAGCACCCGTTAGGGTTAGATAATTCAAACTAGCAGATTACAAATAACTCGTTGCCAAGAATGCACACTCAATCTCAACAAGAGAGAGGCTGTCATATGGCAAGAGGATCGTCAGTGCCTTAAAAAAATGCAACTGAAGGTAACTCTAACCAAGAATGTGTCCGCGAAGGACAATCATATGGTCAGAGGATCTTCTACACTACAAGTACTGGAAACAAACTCAACACCAAGCATGTGCTACCCAATCCAGTATGGAAAGGAGGCAACCATATGGTGGAGTGCTAAGAATTACAATGCAATTAAGGGAAATAAGCAAGAATGCTGAAGTACTCGACGTCAAGAATGTGCTTTCCAACCCGAGACAGAATGGAAGCTACCATATGAAGGAGATATAAAGAAAGACAATAGACTGGGCAAGGATCAGTCTCTTCCACGAAATGTAGGAAATATAAATAAGAGCTTACAAATGTGAATATTGGCTGGTTAGTACTACTAACAGCCTTACAATGTAATATATCTCCTACAAGCATGATGGATTAGAGTGATAATCACACTGCTGAAATGTAGAGCTACTCCATAATGATTAATATGACTAAGACAGACAATCCCAACCCTATTAATAATTTTACTAAGTCTGATATGACAGATCTGCAGTTAAGAATGGTGAAAACAACAACTCCAGAACTCACTTAAATGCTCATATCTCTCTCAATACTCACTCATTTAACTTGAAATCAGTTGCAAAACATTCTAATGATGATGACAATGAAGATGGATCATAAAAACTTCTCACAAAGACCCCTATTTATTTTGCACGACTTCCAAAGCACTTACAAAGTGAAATTGCCTGCAAGCAAGGGCGATTTACTTTAGATAATTCATAGACTTCAAATAAAATTCTGGAAACTTGCACATATGGTCGCCCTACATAGGAAAATAGATTGGAACAGTACCCAAAACAATATTATTTCTGTTTATTGAGTTGTGAGTAAAAACAACCTACAGCCATACAAATCAGCAACTCTAAAATTGACAGAAAATACAATAACTCAACTACAGAATGTGAGAAGAACCAACTACAATGAAAGGAAACCAACTACAACTAAACCTCTCAACTAGTTGTTGTCTTTCAAGCAAGAAGAAGAGCCAAGCTAGGAGGCTTACATTCCTCGAAGCAATCCCAAAGCCAATCCGGCAACATAACTTTGCAAATTCATCAGATAAACAAAATGAGGACCCCGAGCTCCAATTTATAACTTTAGAAGAGCTTTCTAGAAACCTCCAAGAAGGGCGCCACCTCAAAGATTCTTTTAGGTCATTGACTTGTCTTTTGTCTTCACCCTCAGGATGGCGTACTTGCTTAAGAAGATAAATTTCACTTTTTAAATAAAATATTTGGCTCACCCAAAGTTGGCGTCCAAACTCCTTGAGCAATATTTGGCTTTAGAAATATTAAAATATTTCCTCCATGTGAAAATACCCTTCAATGTCCCCCTTTTAAAGACAATATTAATTCATGATGCTAGAACAAGGAATTATAATGTTAAATTATAACATTATAATATAAAATATCTTATATCACCATGGAAATGCATCAGAAGCCAAATTCAACCATACCGTCTGAACAGACTGCCAAAGTGGAGCCAACTGATTAGGAGTCAACAAGTCAACTACTAAAAATAGAATTTACTAAAAATAGTAAATTCATGTAATTGCTCAAAATGCTGAACTGAAACCACCAACGTGAAGCTCTCAGAAAACCCAGAAGGAATCTGCAATCCAAGTTCAACAATTCCAAAAGAAGACTCCACAAAAAGACAAAAACATCCTCCAAGAAGTTTGGAAACCCTGATTCGAGCTTTTGCTTAGCCTACGAGTTTCCAGAAATAGGCTAAATCCAAATGAAGAGCGTAGGGCTAAATTGGGGACATTACTTATTAATTGAGAATATAACTACATATATTCATGTGTAATATGAAATAGGGTATTATAATACTTGTAATAGTTTCATAACACTATTGTGTCCATCTCATCTAGAGTCACACTCATTTTTGCAAATATAGCAAAGGGAAATCTTAATATATAATTGAGAAAATTTCTAGAATACAAAATCATTTCCATGGAGATATTATGCAACAAAATCATGGAGATATTATGCAATAAAATCACCTACAATATTAGTATTATATAATTTCGAAGGCTTGTAACCATAAAAATGAGTTGGACTAACATAAATAGCTTCCCTATAAGTTTATAGTGACCTACACACATTTGAAGAACCACCACTAAACCAACCTCTCCTTAATGTGATCAAAATCCTCACCATAACAATAGCAAGCTAAAACCCTAATCTATAACAATGTAGCACCAAGGAGATCCATGACCAGGAAGCAATCTCACCCATAAAATGGGAATCCCATATTGAACTATGAATAGGGGAAATCAGATCAATGAATTTAATAAAGGAAATGAAGCGATTAAAAAGACTAATTTAATGATCAAATGACCTATCTCAATGAAGTGTGTGCACAAACGTGAAAGAAAATGAAATCAAACAAATCCAACTACTTTACTTCACTGAAAATTCCTAGCCTTTCATTGTAGAATGTAATTATGCCAATTTAAATGGTATGTGAATTGCTCAAATACTTTAGCATAACCTTGTTAGAAAAAGTGATGTAAAAACAAGTATAGTTTAGATGCAAAATTCATAGAGAGAATGAATAGCTAAATGATACGTGTTTTATAGGTTTCAATGATATTTGATCAACAATGTAGGATGTGAGATGAGATAAACGAATGAGGATGTTTGAGAGATCATGAGGAATCTGCACATGTCATATGTCAGGATGAGGGGTTGTGATGAGGAGTTAAGTGACTGCATGATTAGAGGACTGACTACATGCAATGATGAAATGGAAGTGAGTGAGAACGAATTGACGTTGCTTTTCAATCAACTCGATAAATGTAGAAATGATCACTAAATTTAGAGTTGGAAGAATAAAGATAGAATGATATATTTAGGAAATAAATAAAATAATGATTTTATTTATTTTTAGAGGAATGTGCAAAGTTAAACTAAATAAATTAAATAATTTATTTAATTTTTGAGAAATAATTAACTATTTCATTATGTTGGATGAGAAGGACACACGATTTTAATTAAATAATTAAAAATTATTTAATTATGGGGATGGAAGAATAATTCAAAATTTAATCAAATTATTAAAAAATATTTAATTATGTGGATAGAGGAATAATATAAGATTTAGTTAAATAATTAAAAATTATTTAATTAACGCAGATAAGGAAAATTGAAGAAATAATTAATTAATTAAAAATTATTTAATTAAAGTTGATGAGTGAAAATGGTGAAATAATTAAATAATTAAAAATTATTTATTTAAAGAGGGAAATGTGTTAGCTTAATGAAATAATTAAAAATTATTTAATTTATAATAATGAAGGAGTTGATTAGTGATTGTAGACACCTAAAAATGGTCTGGAGAATCTAATTAATTGAATACGACTTATTTGATTAATTAATCTTAAATTCTTCTACTTAGTAAATAAATAGAAATATTTATTTATATTAAGTTCATTTATTAAATTCTTCTATTTTTCTCTCCTAATTAAATAAACAAAATCAAAAACTTTGTTTTATTTAATTATTATCATTTTCATCATATTATTTCTCTCTTAATTAAATAAACAAAATTAAAAACTTTGTTTTATTTAATTATTATCATTATTACTTCTATCTTAAAATTAAATACACAATTTAAATAATTTGTGTTATTTAAAATCACCTTTCTTCTTAATTAAATAAAGATTGCTAAAAATCTTTTATTTAATTATCATTCTCCTTTTTAATTTAATAAAACAAACCCTATAGTTTGAATTATTAAATTATTTATTCCTCTTTTGCTAAAATTAAATAAACTAAAAATATTTAATTTATGCATAAATCATTTACACTATTCACTCACCAATAAAATTAGATTTTTTAAATCTAATTAATGCAGCTTCCATTCACGGGAAGAGCTTCAGGGACAAACTTGCAGGAAGTCCTCTCAATCTTCTTCCATCAATCCTCCCTCTCTTCTTGCCTGGTGTTTTCATGGGGAGAAACCATTCTCCATGATCAGCTCCTTCTTCTCATCCCATGCCTTTGGATTCTCCAGAGAAAATCACAGCCCCTCATCCCGGTTTCCTGTACAATGGTGCTGCCGTGAAAGCTATAAATACAGCTCTTGGGCTACAAGAAAAGGATCCCAACTAATGCAATCTTACTCTGCAGGTTTCCAAAGCATTCAAGCATCCAAACCATCCAGCATTCCAGCATCCATCAAGCAGCATTCAAGCATCAAGCATTTGTAGTCATGGCTGCCATTAGAATAGAATTTGCATATTTTAATCATATTAGAGTAGAATAGTTCATTTCTCATTCTCTAAGTGTCATTTTAATAGTTTAATTAGCTTACAAATTTGAGAGCTAAGTAAATTAGAGAAATCTTTAGAGTTAGAGAGCAGTAGGATAGATTTATGTAGATTTGTAGTTTAAATTAGTTTAAATTCTTAATCTTAGATGCAATATCCTATTAAGAAGCGTAGATGCATAGTTTAGTTTGTTTTTCCCCTTCTACTGCTTACAATTTGGCGCCCACCGTGGGGCAATACCCCATATTTTGCTAACTTTTTGAAAATCGTGTCTTATAGGTATCGGCGTGAAAGTTTTCGTGGGATCGTGAGTTTTTGCAGCGCACCGGGTTACTGTTCCAGCGCGCAGGGTTCCTGTTCTAGCGCGCCCGGTTACTGTTCCAGCGCTCCCGGTTACTGTTCCAGGGCGCACGGTTACTGTTCCAGCGCGCCGGGTTTCTGTTCCAGCGCACCACCTTTTCATCTTTAAAATCATTTCTTTCATCTAGATCCGACGCGTCCGCGGCCAGATTTTATTTCTGTCTTTTTGTTTGGTTAAAATTTACCAATCCTAGGATAGAAATAGTTAAAATTTACCAATCCTAGGATAGAAATGGTTAAAAATTTACCAATCATAGGATAGAAATGGATTAAAATTTACCAATCCTAGGATAGAAACGTCACATTTCTTTTTGCAGTTTAAAAATTGAACATCATGCTTATCATGGAGCAATATCTCCATTAGAGTAAATCACTTGTCTTTTGGGTTTTAAAAAAAAAAGAACAACATTTTTTTTTGCTGTGTTTGGGTGATAGGTTTATGCTCTCCCCTTAACTGGGTGCATCAAAATACCAGACTCACCATTACTTTATGCATTTTAAGCTTTCTTAAAACCTTTAGACAGGCCTGCCGTAGTGGGAAAAAGTACTCACCCTACGGGAATGACCTGAGTGGGGACAGCCAAAAGCCATGGTATTCTAACCCACTTAAAAATTTATGTGAATTTGGGGAAACCCTCTTTCAATGGAAGTGTGCAGGATAACCATCCCCAAAATCTTTGTTTTAAAGATTAGGAGGTCTCTCGAGGGAGTTTATCCATTTGCCTCTCCGAACGGAAACCCTATCTAAGAACCTAGAAATAGAAGCACGCCTGTCAGTTTCCGAACATTGTAATACTCGGCGGTGCAGGGGCGGGGAAGAATCTACCCTCAAGCACTCACCATATAATTGCCAAGGACTGTTTGCTCAGGGGATCCGGTATCCACTTCCGTCACTCTGAGTACGCACCTGGAAAAGACAAAAACACGGGCGCCCTCTAGGGGGTGACATGGCTGTGTGAGTCGACGCAATTCCAAGCTGTGGGCCATTCGAGTATATAACGATGACCTTTTATCTCTAGGAGTGAGTCTATTTGAAGTGTTTTATCTTGTTATCAAACCAGTGAAAATCAAGAAGAATCATTGATTCTTGAGAACATACACTATTTGTTTAGATTCTAGGATTTTTTAAAAGACAACCATTCTATTCTTGATTGCTGTGTTTTCTATCATTAAACTCAGATAAGATCATCACAAAAATCCTTAAAATCAACGCACTTGTGGATTTCTCATGATTCGAGATTGGGTATCCACCAAGTTTGTCAAGAAATCTCTTGCCAAACGAATCCGAAAACCAAAGAAAACACTTGCATACAAACAACTCCTAAGAAAACGATTTCTGTATCAAAGCAGGAAAGTTCTACTCCAACATAGGACTTTCATTCATAGGTATCACGATTTCTCTAGAGGTTATACAGACGACTACGCTGTAGCTCCCTTAGATTCACAAGCATATTTCCAAAGAAGAGCTCTTAGGCAACACCACAATCACAGTCAGAGAATTCGTCCAGAATACATCCCACAACCAGCCATCCAATATGATACCAGGCCAAGTGAGTTTCATAGAATAAGATAGTTTTTCTGTCTTAAACACCTTAAGGTTCTGTTTCAGCGCGCCCGGTCTCTGTTTTAGCGCGTCTGGTCTCTGTTTTAGCGCTCCCAGTATCTGTTTTAGTGCGCCCGGTCTCTGTTTTAGCGCGCCATAAAGTCAGAAAAATAGAGAGTTAATAGGACATTTTGTCAGTTTACCCATATCGATAACAAGGTTTTCATCAGTCCAGAACATTTTTTTTTCACAGTCTAGAACACTTAAGTTACACAAAGGGAAAGCTTTACCCCTACACCTAGATCTTGCAGCATCTTGCATAGTGTCATTATCACCAAAATCTAAGATTTTCTATCAAAGTTTCCCTATCAAGGATTTTATCATCCTTCCATCACGAAACTAGATAAAACTAAATCAGATTTTAAATCAACAAACTTGACACTTATCCAATCAAATCCAAGATCAAAGTCTAGAATAAAACTTTAAACGTTTGTATGCCTATTTTCACACGAGCAGCATATCAAAAACAACGAGAACAAGAAAACGAAAGAATAGCAGCCATGGCTGAAGAAAACCCTTGGGGATGATATAGCAACACTGATCCTCTTATTAACTCACATGAGAAAGAAATAACTGCAGAGGAAATCGAGAAAGTTCAACAAGACCCTCATTTCCATAAATTTATGGAAAAGATGCTAGAGCAAGACATGGAAAAGTATCTTCTACTATTAGCTGACAAAGGTGCTAAACTTCCTAAAGACTTTGATGTCAATCAACTCAAGGAAACAGCCACACCTAACTCAACTAGTATAGAAAATCCAAATCAAATAGATGCTTTGACAAGACAAATCCAACAATTGCAATTACAGTTCCAAAATATCCAACAAGGGCCAACAAAGAGATATTTATTGCAAGACATTTTCCCTTATCCATTTGACTCAAGCATTAACATGATACCATTTCCAAGGTATTGTGAGTACCCAACATACAAAAAATACAATGGGAGAACTGATCCGTTTGATCACGTACGGGAATTTCGAGCTATGAGCATAGAGTTCGCACACGAGGACTCTTACTTACTACAATTATTTCCAAGAAGCTTAGGAAACACTTGCATGGAGTGGTTTTCTAAATTGGAACCTGGGATTCAATCCTTTGAAGAACTAATCAATAGGTTCATTACACACTTCTCATTCAACATCTAACATGGGGTAACCTTAAAAGAACTCTACAACACTAAACAAGCAAAAGGTGAAAAATTTCTTTCCTTTCTCCAACGATGGAGAAGGCTATTTGCTAAATACCCTAGATCTATTCCTAAAGAGGAGAAGATAGAGATGTTCATTGATAACTTAGTAGATGACATGAATTACAAATTGGACTTACAATGTCCATCCACATTTGAACAAGTTATCGAAAAGGGGCTCAAAATTGAAGAAGCTCTAATCAAAAGAGGAACAATCAAACACTTCATTGAAGGTTCAAACAATAACCATTCCTCTAACAACAACAACAAAAAGCCAAGATTCTGGCAAAAGAACAAGAATACTGATACCATGATCGATACACATACACCTAAACCAGTATTCACCTTGACACCCACCACTACAAACAAACAAAACAATGGTTTTAATGTCAAACAAAGTAGTGATCAAGGAAATAATCAAAATAGTGGAGAAACAAAAACCCAATCATTTCAACGACCCTCCAATAAACGAAAATTCACACCGTTAGGGCAATCATTGGAATCAGTCCTCAAAGAGCTTTTAGATGAAAAACTCATTCAAGTACAAGAGGCTAGAAATTGGGACCCTCAAGTCAAACCATCATGGTGGAATGACTTACATTACTGTCACTATCATCAAAATAAAGGCCACATGACTGAAAACTGTTGGCAATTAAAACATGCGGTACAAGACCTCATAGATCAAAAGAAAGTATTTGTAGAGGGCCCTCAAACAAACAAAGATCATACAACATTCAAAAATCCTCTACCCAATTATCAGAAGGGAGAATCTTCTTCCGCAAACACCAAAGGTAAAAACGTTGGTTATGTTTATGACACAACAATCCTTTGTTTGTCCGCTACCAAGGAGGATGAAGAGTTATGCAACCAAATCAATCAGAACAATGACATTACATCTACCAATTTGGTACAACATATGGATAACTCTGAAAACCAAATCAATGTAATCACACTCAAAGGGAAACAAGAATACCAACCGGTTAATGCCACAACAAGGGCACAATCCAAAGTTATATTGAAAGGAGCATCAATATCATCCCCATCAGTGGATCCTCCCTCCAATCAATATAATCTCATCGATCAATTGCAGAAAATACCGGCACAAATATCAATCTTGGAACTTTTGAAGATTTCCCCCTCACACAAAGAGGTTCTTGAACAAGCTCTTGTATCAACTACGGTACCTAACAATCTGGATGTGTGTCAATTCCAAGCTATGGTGGGACATCTATCCGCACCTCATTGCCTTTCATTTTCCGAACATGATGATATATCACTCACCCATCCGCACAATTCCGCCCTTCACATTGAAGTCCTTATCCATAAACATCGTGTAAAGCGTGTCCTGATAGATGGGGGGGCTGGTTTAAATATTTGTACCTTAAAACTGATTCGTGCACTAGGATACTCAGATGAAGCCATTGATACAAGAAGAAAAATCACAATCAAAGCATATGATGAGGAAGAAAGGTCCTCTAAAGGGTTGATCATATTACCCATTCAAGTTGGGCCTATTGTCCAAAAAGTGGTTTGCCAAGTTTTAGATAGAGAACTAACATACAACATACTGTTGGGACGCCCTTGGATCCATGATATGCAAGCAGTACCTTCTACTTATCATCAATGCTTGAAATTTCCCGTCAATGGACAGGAGGTGACAATCACAGCAGACTACAATGACACCCAAGCTTGTCATGCATTGAAGACATCTCAGGATACATTCATACCTAACAATAGAGAAGTTGGCACATCAGATAGTGAGCAACAGCAGAGCTTCATTTCAAAGTGGCTTCCAAAACAACAAAAATCACAAGAGATAAGGGTGGCACAATCTAACCCTTCAAATGTTGAAGAGCAATTGGCTCCACTCTCACATCAATTCACCAAAGAAGTACAGATAAGTGATGAAGGAATAAGTGAATATGGTGTAGGACACTCATTTCAACTATCACAAATGTTACCCCCCTTACAAACGTATGGACAGCCATCTACAAACACCCACAAATCAGAACAATCTACAACAGCATTAGATGGCAGATTTGTAAAAGTTGGGAGCTTAGATGAAGAATCAGAAGATAAGGCCATACTAAATTGGCTTTATAAGGATGAGGAAGCTTCCGCTTCCACAAGTAACATCATAGAGACAAATCAATATGGAAAAGGAAAAACTATTCTGGAGAAGATGGGATATTCAGGACAGGGACCTCTCGGGTTAAGGAAACAAGGCATAACAGAACCAATCCAGCCTCTTACGATCCAACATAAGGATAAAACGGGACTAGGATATGTAGCAGAACAAGGATCTCTTGATCGAGGGAAACAAAGTGTGACAGAACCAATCCAAGTCCTCACAATTCAGCAGAATGGCAAAACTGGACTAGGATACACAGAAAAAGCAAGAGCAGAAATCACCAATAGAACTGTGGAGCGTATTCTTCAAATAAGAGGTAACTCTGAAATGGATTCAAATGAGTATGAGTGGGACAACTTATCAGATGTTTCCTATGAGGATATTCAGATTGACATTATCAAAAAGTATACCCCCAAACACGAGGAGGGTCAAAGCTCAAGCTTTAATCCTATTGTCTATGAGACACAAAATTTCGATGACTCAAGTGAAGATGAACGGACATCGATTGAGATAAATGATGTGGAAGAAAATACCTTTGTAGGCCTCGACATAACCACAAACAACCTAGACGACATTTCCGTCTGAGCTTTCACAATCACTGACCTCAACCCATCTAATGATTCGTTGCCTTTACTACATCCCGAGCTTATCGAATGGGAACCCCAACACCCTATTGACCTCCCTGTTTTTGACAATGATTTCGCCATTATCAACTACCTTTGCTGTGAGGAATCCGATACTTGTTCTACCAATACTTCTTTTAACGATGCTTTCAGGCAGGAGGATGCCAAGCCTTCCAGTTGCAAAAATATGAAAGAAAAAAATGGATCTGATGGTGAACACCATTCTATGGCAGTATTTGATCCTAAAATAGTAAAAACAAAGAACGCATCCGATGGTGAAAACCTCATTGAGGCACCAAAGGATGGAAGGTTTGACATCCTCCCGCAACATTACCATGAAATATCATCAGTGTTGATAGAACCCACACAGTCTATTAATATTGGCACAACAGAGAAAGCAAGAATCCTACACCTGGCAGCTTCCATAACAGATACAGAAAAGCCGGATTTTATCAAATTCTTTAAAGAACGATGCATCAATTTTGCTTGGTCATACTCTGACATGCCAGGCTTAGACACAGATCTCATTATGCATCACTTATCCTTACCAGCTGGCACTAAACCAGTAAAACAAAAGCTGAGAAAAATGCATCCACATGTTGCATTATTGGTCAAAAATGATTTAAAGAAACTACTAGATGCTGGATTTATCAGATCTATTGATTATGCGGAATGGATATCCAACATTGTACCTGTTTCAAAGCCAGATAACACCATTAGAATATGTACTGATTTCCGGGATTTAAATAAAGCATGTCCAAAGGATGATTTTCCCTTGCCAAACATAGACATGATTGTAGATCTAACAGCTGGCCATCAAATGTTATCACTCATGGATGGATTTTCAGGATACAATCAAATCAAGATAGCTCCTGAAGACCAAGAAAAGATAGCATTTACATGTCCATGGGGCACCTTTTGCTGGAACGTCATGCCTTTTGGGTTAAAGAATGCAGGAGCTACATACCAGCGAGCTATGACAACAATCTTCCATGACATGATGCATACCTTCATGGAGGACTATGTGGATGACATCTTAGCCAAATCTTACACCAGAGAAGGACATCTAGAGATATTGGCCAAAATATTTGACAGGTTGGAAAAATTCAAAGTCAGATTGAATCCTAAGAAATGTGCCTTTGGAGTAACATCAACAAAACTCCTTGGATACATAGTTTCTACAAAAGGAATTGAAGTAGATCCAGCAAAAGTTAAAGCCATTATGGAAATGCCACCTCCCAAGAATATCAGTACATTAAGATCTCTACAAGGCCGACTACAGTCCATCAGAAGATTCATCTCTCAACTAGCAGATCGGTGTCATCCATTCAACCATCTTTTGCATAAAAATGTGCCTTTTAAATGGGATGAACAGTGTGAGAGTACTTTCAATCAAATCAAGCATTATCTGATGACACCACCAATCTTGGTACCACCCAGTGAAGACAAGCCATTGTTGCTATATATCGCAACAACGGATATTTCTTTAGGAGCCTTGCTAGCACAAGAGGATAGGGAAGGAAAGGAACATGCTATATACTATATCAGCAGGACACTCAATGGACATGAAGTAAACTACACCTTCATTGGAAAATCATGCTTAGCAGTAGTATTTGCAACACAAAAATTGTGACACTATATGCTCACTCACACCATCAAGCTCGTTGCAAAAATTGATCCTCTCAAGTACTTACTGAGCAAAGCAGCTTTAACAGGAAGGTTGGCAAAGTGGGTCATGCTCCTTAGTGAGTTTGATATTCAATATGTTGAAAGGCGAGCTATCAAAGGACAAGTCATCGCCGAACAATTAGCAGAAGCTCCATTATCAGACAGTCATCCTATGACCATGGAATTTCCCGATGCGGACATCCTCAACGTTACAACACAACCATGGCAACTCTACTTCGATGGATCCTACACACAACATGGATCAGGGGCAGGAATTCTATTTGTCACACCTCTTGGGCACACAATTCCACGATCATACAGGCTTACCTTCCGTTGCACTAACAATGTGGCAGAATATGAAGCTTTGATCCTTGGAATAAAAGTGGCTATTGAATGGAAAATCACAGAACTACAGGTGTATGGAGACTCCCAGTTAATCATCTACCAAGTCAACAATGATTATCAAACTAAGGATGACACACTGATTTTATACAAGAGGCTGGTGGATGACCTAAGAAAGTACTTCATAGAAATCAAATTTGAGCAGATACCAAGATCAGAGAACAAAGCAGCAGATGCCATGGCCACAATAGAATCTCTTCTACAAATTCCTGAAACGCAAGATCGTTATCGATTTATTGTAGAACAAGTATCAAATCCTGCATACGCAAATCCCAAATCCCAAACCATAAGCCTTTTGGATAGTTCCCAATCTTCCATTTATGGAGACATTTTTACTTATCTGAAAGATAATATCTTACCGCCAGATCTTTCTCGCAACCAAAAGCGCAACTTCATACACCAATCCGCCAAACATACCATTATTGCCGACACCCTTTACCGTCGAGGCCTAGACGGTACTCTTTTACATTGTTTAGAACATGACGAATCCGCTTCCGCTTTACACGAGGTCCATGAAGGAATTTGTGGTACGCATTCAAGTGGATTATCTTTAGCCAAGAAACTCCTTCGTTTGGGGTATTACTGGCCACACATGGAGCAAGAGTCTTATCAGTTTGTCAAAAGATGTTCAAAATGCCAGATCCATGGCAATCTTATACATGCACCAGCACAGGAGCTACATCCATTTGCAACTACATGGCCTTTCTGTCAGTGGGGATTAGACCTGGTAGGGAAAATTCACCCATCTTCATCTAATGGACACAAGTTCATTATCACAGCAACCGAATATTTTACAAAATGGGTGGAGGCGGTTCCCTTAACCACAATCACTGGAAAGCAAATATCATCTTTCATACTTAATTATCTCATTTGTAGATATGGGATACCCCAGTCAATCATCACAGATAATGGCAGGCCTTTCAAGAACCAAGATGTCCAAGAACTGTGTGAAAAGTTTCACATCCAACATCGTTATTCAACCCCATATTACCCTCAAGGTAATGGACAGGCAGAAGCTTCCAACAAAACAATCCTAAAGATTCTCAAGAAAACTGTAAATGAGGTAGGGCGTGATTGGCACGTTCAGCTTAACCCTGCTCTTTGGGCTTACAGGACTAGCATCAGAACACCAACAGAGCTACACCATATGCTCTTGTTTATGGATCAGAGGCAATATTACCTATTGAGGTAGAAATTCCATCCCTTCGAGTTTCACTAAAGGGACTCATTTCAGATGAAGATTATAGGATCTCTAGACTTCAAGAATTAGAGCTACTTGATGAACGTCGACAACAAGCTGTCAATCATTTGACAGCCTATCAACAAAGAATGTCTAGGAACTATAATCATAGGGTTAAGCCTAGAGTCTTCCAGATCGGAGACTTGGTCCTACGGGAAAACCCTAGAAATCAAGCAGACAGAGAAAAGAAGGGAAAGTTTGAACCTAACTGGATAGGACCTTATGTCATCATATCAGTCTATGGATCAGGAGCATACCGACTGTCTACACCAGAAGGAGACATGTTGGAGGAGCCCATGAACAACATTCATCTCAGGCGATTCTACACTTGAGGATATCTAGTGCACGGTCAATAAAGTTGTCTTGATGAAAACCTGGCAAACAGGCGTCATGATGACAGAAAAAGAGAAAAACAACACAAAACAAAAAATATATAAAAATAAAAATACAAAAGAAAAGGAAAGAGGATACAATAAAAACAAGTGATGAAAACCTGGCAAACAGGCGTAACTTGTGATTTTCACCGCTCTCCTCTGTCTATTAGGTACAGTGTTGTTACGATTGTTTCCTTTCATATCATTTCCATCTATCATTTGGGATTACCATTATCCATATCATAGCAGAGATACCATGTTTTACCCTAGCTTGGGGGCAACATCCTAGTGTTATCTGGTACAAGTAGACTTTCAGCTTACATGGAAAGGCAGTCAAACATGACAACCTCAAGTGGAAAACCCATCAAAATCCAAAAACATCAGAAAATCCAAAATCCAAAAACATCAGAAAATCCAAAATCCAAAAACATCAGAAAATCCAAAATCCAAAAACATCAGAAAATCCAAAATCCAAAAACATCAGAAAATCCAAAATCGAAAATCCAAAATCCAAAACATCAAAAAATCCAAAATCCAAAACATCGAAAAATCCAAAATCATCAAAAATCCAAAATCCAAAACATCAGAAAATCCAAAATCCAAAAACATCAGATCATCCAAAATCCAAAAACATCAGAAAATCCAAAATCCAAAAACATCAGAAAATCCGAAATCCAAAAACATCAGAAAATCAAAAACACAAAAATGAGTCTATGTCAGTCAAAAGTGGAGTCTGTGTCAGTCGAACTACGTGGTCTCTGCGTGTATAACGTAGGCAAGACTAATCTTTGATCAGTCCCCGAGACCCCTAGGATAGGTCTTTAGGTTACATCATTTGGTCAAACATCTGAGAATATCATGCAAACATCAGCACACACATTTCAAGATCGATGATCTAATCTGAATAATGATTTGAAAATACATTAAGTAGAATTTGAATTGTTGTGTTTTTCATTTTATCTTTTGCTTATCATTTCTTTGGAGCTACTCGATAATGTATTGAACTAGAGAAGTAAGGAAGAAGAATGATACCTTTTATTTGTTTGCTGTTTGTGAGTTAGTCATTATTATTTTGTGAATTGTCGCGGGAAGTGCTCTACCAAGTATCATGGATGACATTCCTATTCACTTAAGAAAATGATTAATTCTTGTCTGTTTACGCAAGAAATGCTCAGGTCATCTCGGCTTAATTATACCTCGATGCTTGTGTTCGCTTGCAATATCAAAAATCATGAAAGAAATACTCAGGTCATCATTGGTCTATCTCATATCATTGATGCTTGTATTCACTTTCAACATTTTTAAAGCTCAGTGATGATAAAAAGCAAAATCAAAAGATTGTTGAAATGACACTTAGATTTGCATGGTAAAATAGATTTGCATGATAAAATAGATTGCATCCATATTAGTCTTGCATATGCATTTATAGATTTGTTTCAAAGCTACCAATTTCAATCTCAAAAGCTACATGTATGCCCTCTCCTCATCATATCACTATCTTTTCAATAATTCTTAGGACAATATATAATTGTTTTCCTAATCACCTCTTTCTGAATCATTTTATTTCATTTCAATCATCTCAAATTCCATCCAATCTTAATCTATTATGTCTAGCACAAATCATTTAATTGCATCCTTGGTTTTGTTCCCAACCTTGTTACAAGCCTTGATCCAATCATCATCATCATCGGGATGTATCTTTCCCTATCCTTTTGTGTTGTTTTGGGATGTATCCTTCCCTCATCAACAACACTCTTATCATCATCATCATCAATCAATCTTGGCTTACAACTTGACTGGGGCAACATCACGTTTATCCTTGAATTCATTTGTTCTTACTTTTCATCTTCTCCTTCCATTATCTCTTCCTCATCTCATCTCCTAGCCTATTCATCATTTTGCATCATCAAGTCTCAGTACATTAATCACTCCTATACTGAGGCATATCATATCAATCAAAGAAGTCAAACCACATTGCCTAATCAAATCTGCATCAGCTCTGATGAGACTTTGATCAAATCTTGTGAGCATCTATCATTGATCCTCACCTATCATGAGGTCAATTATCAATCAATCATTGATCCTCTCCTATCATGAGGTCAATCATCGATCAATCATTGAATCTCACCTATCATGAGGTCAATCAATCATCAATCAATCATTGAATCTCACCTATCATGAGATCAATAATCTTCTAAGCTACCAGGATCATAAATCATCATCATAATCAACTGGAGGAATCAGTATTTCTTTATCGGGAGATAAATTGTCTCTATCATCAAATCATCATCATAATCAATCATAAAAATCCAAAACTCATCAATTTATCTCCCGAGGGGGCATATATCACTATCATTTCAAAATTCAACATCTGGGGCAAGTCTGGGGCATGCTTTAAAACCTTTCGTCAATACTGGCAGTTGAAGCAAAATCATTCTTTGAAGCACTGCGTAAACACATCACTTCAAAGAGGGGCAAAATGTAGACACCTAAAAATGGTCTGGAGAATCTAATTAATTGAATACGACTTATTTGATTAATTAATCTTAAATTCTTCTACTTAGTAAATAAATAGAAATATTTATTTATATTAAGTTCATTTATTAAATTCTTCTATTTTTCTCTCCTAATTAAATAAACAAAATCAAAAACTTTGTTTTATTTAATTATTATCATTTTCATCGTATTATTTCTCTCTTAATTAAATAAACAAAATTAAAAACTTTGTTTTATTTAATTATTATCATTATTACTTCTATCTTAAAATTAAATACACAATTTAAATAATTTGTGTTATTTAAAATCACCTTTCTTCTTAATTAAATAAAGATTGCTAAAAATCTTTTATTTAATTATCATTCTCCTTTTTAATTTAATAAAACAAACCATATAGTTTGAATTATTAAATTATTTATTCCTCTTTTGCTAAAATTAAATAAACTAAAGGGCGGGTGCCCTAGCTCGGTTGGCTAAGTAATTCCATTGCGGCTCTGTTGGTCACGAGTTCTAGTCTCCCCCCGTCCCGTGGTATCGAGGGATGTCGTCAGTAGGTCACGTTAAAAGTTTACCAGCGACTGCAGTTTATAGGGGGTCGTGCACCGATTCCTCAGCCTAAAAAAAATAAAAATTAAATAAACTAAAAATATTTAATTTATGCATAAATCATTTACACTATTCACTCACCAATAAAATTAGATTTTTTAAATCTAATTAATGCGGCTTCCATTCACGGGAAGAGCTTCAGGGACAAACTTGCAGGAAGTCCTCTCAATCTTCTTCCATCAATCCTCCCTCTCTTCTTGCCTGGTGTTTTCATGGGGAGAAACCATTCTCCATGATCAGCTCCTTCTTCTCATCCCATGCCTTTGGATTCTCCAGAGAAAATCACAGCCCCTCATCCCGGTTTCCTGTACAATGGTGCTGCCGTGAAAGCTATAAATACAGCTCTTGGGCTACAAGAAAAGGATCCCAACTAATGCAATCTTACTCTGCAGGTTTCCAAAGCATTCAAGCATCCAAACCATCCAGCATTCCAGCATCCATCAAGCAGCATTCAAGCATCAAGCATTTGCAGTCATGGCTGCCATTAGAATAGAATTTGCATATTTTAATCATATTAGAGTAGAATAGTTCATTTCTCATTCTCTAAGTGTCATTTTAATAGTTTAATTAGCTTACAAATCTGAGAGCTAAGTAAATTAGAGAAATCTTTAGAGTTAGAGAGCAGTAGGATAGATTTCTATAGATTTGTAGTTTAAATTAGTTTAAATTCTTAATCTTAGATGCAATATCCTATTTAGAAGCGTAGATGCATAGTTTAGTTTGTTTTTCCCCTTCTACCGCTTACAGTGATGATGATGGGAAATGATGTTAAATTTAGAAGAAATACATTAGATATTTTAGGTGTTTACATTTTGCCCCTCTTTGAGACAATGTGGCTTGTTGCGTTGTTTTAAAGACATGTTACTCGTATGATTTTTGTGTGATAACATGCCCTAATGTGTCATAGTGGACCAAGGGATGAAGGTTGGATGGTAGATTTCCCCCATGAGAGATCAATCAAAAAAATAATTTTTGAGTCGAGCTCACGACAAGTAAACATGATAGCTTTAGCAAAGAAGAGGATGAAAAATAGGGTCAAGTTGAGTAATAAATGGGTTCAAGGGGTAGGGGATGAAGAAAATGGATTGTGGTAGGGTAACTGAGAGAAAATTAGTGTTTAAATTTCCATTTATAGGCATTGGTGGCTCACTTCCAATTCATTTGCAACATCCTATCTTTTGAGATTCAGAGCCTCCAAGAGATTACAATGTGAAGCAATTATAGAGATGGTGGGGATTTCGAGATCTCTACACCACATAGAGAGAGTCTAACAATACTAGTGCTTAGCTGGAGCACCTCAAGTGATATTTATCTAGTCCCCTTAGGTCATTAGGCATAGTTTTGGGTGTCATTAATGCTAGGTAAACTTAGAAAATCAGATGCACTAAAGGAAAAAATTGCACAATTGAAATTATCTATTGCACATTTGAAATTAAAAATGGCACATTTGATGTTAAAGCTACACATTTGAAGGTGGTTTGGTGTATTTGGAAAAGAGGTTTGCATTTGATTGCATTGGTTCATATCTAATTGGTGTATTTGATGACAGATTGGTGCATTTTAAAATTAGATTGCATATGATTCCTAAAGTGGCACATTTGACAAAAATAGGCTACAAATGACTGTGGTTTGGCCCTTTGATTTTAGGGCTAGTTGACTTAGATTTTTTTCTTGGTTTTGGATATGATTGATGTTGCATGCATTGTTTTCTGTAGGTTGTTTTAGATCCTATCATTTGTAGGGCATGGAATCCTATTATGATTCAACCTAGTGTTGGACTAGATGAGTTGGAATATGCATTTCTTGTAGCTATTGGACTATGGCACATCACATATATGCTAGAGATTTGAGCTTATAGGGCTATGATGATATCCCTAGTTGAGAGGTGGCACAGTGAGAGATCATCTTTCATTCTACCCACTAGAGAGATCACCATCATGTTGGAGGATGTTTGGAGGATCCTTTGGATCACCTTCCATGGTGTGAGGGTTGTATATGATATAAATATTAGAGAGGATGTATTGGTGTGAGTTTTCTTAGATGATGATCTTGACATTAAGGATGGAAAGATGGATTTATGGAGGGCTATGGGGAGTTTGGATGCTCTCTCACTAGTGTTAGCTAGGATGATTAGATGGGTGCTAGTATCAGATTATAGACTAAGGAAATTTTCTATTGGATGGGGTAAATTCCTTGAGAGGATGCTAATTGATGGTGTTGTTTTTGCATGGGGTCCTTGTGTACCAACCCACCTATATCATGACATGCACTAGGTTGTGTATAGACATGGTACAAGCTTATCATGCGGTGTTAGATTGATCTATGTTTGGGCATGGGATCATATTGTGATTACTCATCCTATTGGTTGGAGGCCACACAATAGTGGTATGCCATATGTTATTTTTATGAGGGAACCTTGACACATTAGCAGTTGGGAGATTTTGACCACTGGAGGTGAGATTTAGATGAGCTAGATATAATTATTTGGAGGCCATGGTGACTTTATGAGGCATGGATTGATGATGCCACACATTTAGTATTTTGTAGATAGCCTAGGTGGTTTATTGGTCATACTACACACGTCGTAGAGATATATCTTCTAGAGAGATTCATGAAATAGTTTGGAAAGGTTCAAGGCTCCCTTAGTGAGGAGGCCATTCTTTCTCACACATAGTGGGATATTAGTGAGTGGGGGAATTTGATAGCCTTGAAGTTAATTAAAGAATAATTTTATTCCTTGGTATGCATTTAGTGGGTATGGGGTCTAGTAGTTAGGGATGCAAGGACTACACTCGACTTTGACAGATGGTGGGAAACATTTTAACTAGTTCATCTAACACACCTAGGTGGAGGAGCAATTAGGAGATAGAGATGAGACATTGAGTCAACTAAGGCCTATTGGTTATGGTAGAGGATAGAGGGGGTGATGGAGGTGGGGGTAATATGGGAAATGGGGGTTGGGGTGATGTAGGTGGAGATGGAGCCCAAGGTAGAGGTGGGGATGAAGGGAAGATAATAGTATAGGAAGGATATGGAGACAGAGGAGATGGAGGTGAGGATGATGGATGGAAAGGGAAGAGATGCTAGGAGAGTGTTGGGGTGGGTTAGGAGGAGGTGAAAGTGGAGAGGGAGATGGCAGGGAGAGGGGGAGATGGGGAAGATGGTGATAGAGGAGGAGATGGAGATGGAAATATGTAGGTGTAGCTAGCAATAGCCATTTTAATGTGAGACTAAGATTGCATAGAGAGAGACAAGTATCAAGGAGATAGGGATAACCTCGCAATTTAGTTGGGGTAGAGTATGGTAGAGAGGAAAAACCTCCCATTTTTTGTGGCATAGAGACTGTGGCATCAAAAATTGACACCCTTGATAATTTTACATTAGGTTTAGCTCCCCCTTATGTGCTTCGACCTAACTATGCATTTAATTACCTATTTTACAAACATCTTTGGAAAATCAAAGGGAAATGAAAATGAGCATTCAATATTTTTCCCGACACTTTGGGTCTTGAAAACAATGGGTCTAGTATAGGGCACCCCAAACCTTAGACCACCACTTTTTGTCTCCAATTTAAATATGTTGATGTTGGTATTTTATTATTTGAATTCCAATTTCAATTGTTGGATGTCGATATTTGATTTTTGGAAAATTAGAAGAATTGCATATAAATATAAGGTGTTTTAAACATTTAAAATACTAAGCATGCCTAACACTTTTATTGAAAAAATTGTGCATCCTAAAAGCAATCAAGAGTAGCCAAGAGAAAAAGTATCAAAATTTTAGCAACATTTATTCATGTCAAGAATCATGTCAATCATTCATCACACTTTTTTGTAAGTTTGTTCATATTTTATGATCATTTGTTTTATGAGGACTAACACTTGCAGGATTTCAATCAATCAAATCAAATTCTCCTTCAAAGTGATGAGTACATGACTTCAGTCCATCAAGGAATGTAGATCTAAGTGGTGAGTTTCACCATTAGTCAATTCATTATTAGTTTATGATTTAGCCTTTGTTATACCAAGGGTAAGCTCTTTTTATACATCATCATAGCCATTGTGGAGGTAGAAATAGTAAAATGGGGTATGACTTAGGCAAGCCCCTATATGACACAACCCTTCCCCCTATTTTTTGTGTTTAGGTTTCTAGATATGAGGATAATTGGAGGAAGATAAAGGACTAATTTCTCATTCATGCATTCAATCCTACAAGTTGTCAAGCCATAAAAATTGGATCTTGTCATCAACAAACAAAGTTCTAATAGTGCCCCTAAAAGAATAGGAGCTACAAACCGAGGACCTCAAGCCTGTGCTTTTAGGTCTTGCAAAAAAAGAGGACAGTCTAGGGTGAACCATGCCCTAGAATAGCTAATTCATCACCAAATTTTGACCCCAAATGTTTGTGTTTTTCTTCTATGTCTTTGGATTCTGTTTCTGGATTTATGTATTCAGTTCCTCAAAAATAATAACAATTTGCTACATTTTTCATAATTTACATAGTTAGATCATTACATCTTAAAAATAATTCAATAAAAAAGCATCCAAATCAAATCATCCCCCCACACAAACAACCAAAAAACAAGGGTTATAACCCTGATCCACCATTCTAACTCTTCCATGCAAGTTTGTAGTCAAGTGGATTTGAGATCACTTCCAATCCTTCAAAAAATTGGGATAAGTATGATTTAGGACCTAGATCCCTTTTCCCAATCAAATATTTTTGTGAACGGGTGTCTATTTCAAACACTTTAGATCTATAATCTAAAGCATATCATTTAAACTCTTAGTGTGATCTTCGGTTGTTTGCATTCATCATTTATACATGTATATTCATCATAAAAAGCATAAACAAAATGAAAAACTACATTGGATTTTGCATTCATAAGACAACTGGGGTTAATTTTAGTTAGTGTGAAGTGGATATACTTCATAATTGCATTGGAAAATCTACATTAGGTCATATTAAATCTGAAAAAAAATTTAAAAGTGCTCAAAGTGATCATTTAGGCATATGCATATAGTGAAAAGTGGAAAAAGTGCATTGTTGTTATTGCAAAACATAAAAAGATTTCAGTTTCCAGATTTTTCAAGCTAGGAATAGTGTATTTCTACATGTTACAATATGAAAATTGTATTTCCAATTGCATTTATTGATTAAATTTTTTGAAAATTTCTTGCATGGTTATATTTCACATTGCAAAATCACAATTCTGTCAATTTTTGGAAATTTATTTTTTGCCAGAACTGAATAGTTATAGAATAGGATACTTAAACATTGTAGAACACGCAATTTTTTTGAATTCAATAAAAATACCTTGCTAGTTTGGGGCGCACCATACCCTAGACCTACCAATTTTCACCCAGATTTGGATCACAAGTCTATTTCTATGTTTTTTTGTGTGGCTCTAATTTTTTATTCTACACTCTGTTGCATTTTTTGTGACTATCATGTACTTTCCTTGCATAATAGGCTTACTTAAATGTTTTGAAATTAATATGAGCTTAATGACTTGGTTTCATAATGCTAATACCCCTCTGAGACATAGTTTCAGACTTATGGCCTCCTGTACTGTAATTACAGCTGTTGTGGAGCTTGAGTCCTATAACTATTTCACACAAGGTATTGCTCATACCCAAGACATTTTGGATTCCATACTTCATCATACATTACCCATGACTTCCTCACAACCTAACATTCATTTGGACTTAGAGGCCACTATTGACCATGTTCTAGAGGAAAAACTAAAACAATTGGATAAGGATTTAGAAGGTCTTTAAGACTTTCGAAGAATTAAACCGTTAGCTAGAGAAACAATGCCTATTGTGGACAAGTTTAGGAAGTTGATAAATGATTCTCAAGGAATAGAAGTTTTGTGTAGTATAGATCACATAATAGATGCTAACATCCCTATGGAAGCTAGTTGTGCTCAAGAATTCACAAACTCTCAAAACCAAGTAGGAAAACAAGTTTCCTCTCCCATAACCATACCTTCTATTCCAACATTTATACCCACAACTGTAGCATCAACCATATAATATACCAATGTCCTAAATCCAAGCTTAGGGCTTCCTAATGTGAATCCTTATAATTCTATCACCTCACCCATAAAACATCCATGCTTGTCACCTTTCATAAACATGCAACATAGTAACCCATTGGTCACTCAATCTAGTTCACCATATTTAACAAATTCCCAAAACATGTCACCTAATGATCCAATCATAAACCAACTTTTGCAAAATGTGACATCTCTTTAACAAAAAAAATTAACTTTAAATAAAAAATCAAAATGGTAAACCTCCATAATAAATCACATGTAATCCTTTATCAGTTTCCATTCTCAAAACAATAATCCTACCAAACATTGAGATACCCCGATTTGAAAAATACAATGGTAAGGGAGATCCTAACAACCATGTGTTAGCTTTTACTGCATTATGTAGTGTTCATTTTTGAGGATGCATTCTTAGCAAAACTCTTCCCTTGAACACTAAAATATATGGCCTTGGAATGGTTTTACTCATTACCAAATAACTCAATCACTTCATTCACACAACTTAGTGGATTTCTCTAACATTTTCAAAAAAACATTGGTCCTCAAGTGACGTTAACAAAATTAGTTCATTGTAAACAAGGACCTAAGGAAAATGTAATAGACTTTATAGGATAATATCAATACTTTACTCACAAATTTCTTATAGTCTTCCGGACGCTAATATCCAAAGAGTGTTTTATAGGAAACTTGTAACGTAGTATTCAAGACAAGATTTTTTTAATGAAGTATCCATCCTTTACACACTTATGTATGACTCTCCATGATTATCAAATATTGGTTAGTCAATATGAAGGAACACCTTTAGGGACCCCTATAGTTCAATTTGAATCCGCACCTCAAAAATACCTACCCTTCATTTAAAAACCAATATTAAAAACTTTATTAAGATAAACACTCCTCAAATTTCCAATATCATTGAAATGCATGTCACTACCGCAAATACAATTCCATATCAATTTAGACCAAGAGATAAGGCAATTTTCACAATTGTTTGATTCTCTTCATGTGATAATGTTACAATTTTTAAGTAAGAACCTAATTCAACTCCATACAATTAGGCCATTTGACACATGTAAACCTTTACCGCCAAAATTTAATGTAAAATCATTTTGTCAATATCATCATACACTTGGACATGAGACAAAACAATGAATATGTCTTAAGCACCAAGTTCAAGACCTCATTGAATCTAATCAAATCTAGTTGGTCAGTGTTAATGACAAAGAAAATAAATCAATCTCACTGCCCAACCAAAACTTAAAAATCTTGACCAAACCATTACCAAGTCATTCATCCAACTTTATGCAATATAGTGATAATGATGATATGTACGACATCATAAACATAATATAAATTCAACCTTGTAAGGGCCGAACCACTTTGTTTCCTAACATTGCTTTTACACATATTGATGCATCCATAACTACACCTGATGGTCCTCTCTATATTACTAGCCATATTAATGACAAAATCACAAGGGGAATACTTATTGATATCATTGTCGAGAGAACGTGATCATTGAATAATTTCTATTTTTGCATGAAATTTAAAAAGACAAATATGAATAATTAGAAGCATGGATAAAAACTTATGATGGTTCAGTTCACCTTACGATAGGTTCAATAACTCTCCCACTCAACATTGTACCAAAGTAGTTGGATGCTTCATTCGCAATTATCTCAACATTAGACCAATTTTTTTTTAAGTTAGGCTATCCATGACTACACTCAATGATGTGGTCCCATCAGTAATTCACAAGTGCATAAAGTTCCCATTTGAAGATGGAATACATACTATTTATCATAGAGGGTTTAAACCTTTTGAATCTTGTGGAAAATTTTTATTAGATTATTTTTGGACTCAACCTATTGAAATTGTCAAACCTCATGAGGATCACTTTTTCATATTATATCAAAAGTTCAAAACCAAATGTATAGCTGAATTATCTCTTAGAAATATCCCACCTAAGGTTCCTTGGTCTACCGTGACTTCGATGGATGTTCATTCTACCTCACAAATAGTAGATGAACCTATGTACGAACTGAGTATCCTCCCACATACACCTGGCATGTCTATCTTAGTTCCACCTCCACTATCCTATAAATGACCAAGAGACAATCACATAATTATATTTGTGGCTCCAAAGGAAAAATAATTATATCTGCCTAAAGATATAATTATTTCTCAACCTGTGGTGGTCCCTTACATTCCTCCTCTAAAGGAAGAAAAGATACATTTGGTAGGGAATCCCTCTATTAACCCTTCACAAGATAAAATCAATATAATAAGAAATAAAATTTTGAAGGAGCGTAAAAGTAGATGTCATGTCATTGCTGACCAATTGATTGAAAAGAATAAATCTTAAGTAATGACCAACCACCTATTCAAACCAACTCTGATGAATTACCTCATGCCCATCCATCCTTGTCATCATTTGATTCCACCATGCCACCCTTGCCAAAACATACAATTGAACCTTACATGTCTCAACCTAAGTAAAGAATGAAAATTGAACATATGATTGATATTATCCTTAAATCACCTATTGTGATAAACTTGGACAGTGAAGATGAAGAAGCTAAGATAAAAGAACAAGTGCATAATAAATTATCTCTTATTTTCATAATCTATGGATTTAGATGGAGGAAACCATGATGATCCTCCTGTTGAAAGTGATTTGGACCATGTGTTGAACCTGGTGATAGTCCTTGTACAATAGTTGTTGTATTCCCCGCATATTGTTTGCCTTCCATTTATGATGAGCAAGATTGGAATGCAAACAATTTTCTTTAGATAGGATCATATATGCGGTACCTTTGTGTGTATTTTTATGTGTTTTCTTGCATGTGATGTGATATCCCCTATTGTGTGTCTTTATGTTTATTATTTTTCTTTGGATGACCCTTCTTGTTCCCGTTGGAATAAGGATACAAAGGAAATGAATTTGTTGTGACATTCACCTATTTGTACGTTCATTCTTCTTTACGTCATGAAATTTTTTGTTGTCTTGTATTTTCCTTTTGGGGACAATGCAAGGCATTAGACATTTATGTCTCTTCCATGTTGACCCAAAATATATATTTTTCTTCCTAATGTGTCATTCTTTTGTTGTGTTCATAGTTCCATGAGTATTTGGGGAATGATGTTGATTCTAGGCATAATTATACTATACATTGTCTATGGTCTATATTGACCCTAGATATGTGGATCCCTTATGTGACATCTATTGTCCTATTGTGTAGCTTTGTATTGGGGGAAACCCCTTGTCATGAGTTAGCTTTATTTGGGAACATATCATTGGCATAGCGCTTCCCATCTAAGCTCTCATGACCTTATCATATTGTATTTATCATTTTATTTCTACCTTAAAGCAATTTATCATATTTGGGGTTTATTGATTATTTTAAGGTGGAGGCATGCATTCCATTATGTGCTTCACTTTGTTCACACATGCTAGACTTAGTGATGCATTGGCTTGATATTTTGACCATTTTTGTAACATCTTATTAGAATTATTGGGATTATAATTCTTGGTATGGTTGACATTATATTACACCTACTAAAAAATGGTCCTCAATATCCCTTGTGTGTTTCTCATTTGCTACTTTCAAAAAGCTCGCCTAGTGAATATTTGACTTCACTAGCATATGGTGCTTTGGTTCATGGTTCAACTAACAAATATTAGACTTTTTTAGCTTGTGAATCATGAATACCTTGGGTATGCATCCAAGTGATATTTTTATAAAGCTTGATAGTCCATGATTATCATACTCCCATTTGCATGTTTGCATGATGTATGCATTGTGTTTACATTATGTCTATTTGCATCGTATTTTGTATCTTTTCTTTTGTGTTATGATTATATTACGGTTGTGTTGTGTATGCTTTGTGTTTATCATGTTGTAGGACATCTAATAAATGTGTGTTCCTTTATCTGTATGTTGTCTTTCCATAGGATCTTAAATCCTAGGGGCTAGCACATCTCCTAGATTCAGTGCCATCCTATCTCTTCAATATTTGGATAATCAAACCCCTCTTGAATTATTCTTAATTTAGTGTGAGTTTGAACATAAGTTCATACTCTCACTAAAGTGGGGGATAAATGTAGCGTCAAAAATTGTCACCCTTGATAATTTCACATTAGGTATAGCTCCCCCTTATGTGCTTGGACCTAATTATGCATTTAATTACCCTTTTTACATAAATCTTTGAAAAATAAAACAAAGGGAAATGAAAATGAGCATTCAATATTTACCCCTAACACTTTGGGCCCCAAAAATAATGGGTCTGATCTAGGGTGCCCCATGCCCTAGACTACCTCTTTTGGCTCCAATTTGAATATTCCAGTGTTGGTATTCTATTATTTGAATTTCCAATTTCAATTATCAACTATTAGCATTTGATTTTTGGGAAATTAGAAGAATTGCATATACATACAAGGTATTTTCAACATTTGAAATACTAAGCACACCTAGCACTTTTATTGAGAAAATTGAGCATCCTAAAAAGCAATCAAGAGTAGTCAAGAGTAGAATTATTAGTATTTTAGCAACATTTACTCATGTTAAGCATCATGCTAATCATTCATTATGTTCTTATGTCAGTTTTTTCATGTTTTATGATCATTTGTTTTGTGAGCACTAACACTTGAAGGAATTCAATCAATCAAATAAAACTCTCCTTAGAGGTGATGAGTACATGACTTCAGTTCATTAAGGAATTTAGATCTAAGTGATGAGTTGCAACATTAGTCAATTTATTACTTGTTTATCATTTAGCCTTTTCCCTATCGAGGGTAAGCTCTCTTTATACATCATCATAGTCATTTCGGAGGTAGAAATACCAAAATGAGGTTTGAATTAGGAAATCCCCTATACAACACAACCCTTCCCCCTCTTTTTTGTGCATAGGTTTTTATATTTGAGGATAATTGGAAGAAGATAAAGGACTAATTGCACATCAATGCATTCAAGCCTAAAAGGTTTGAAGCCACATAAATATGATGTTATCATCAATAGAAAAAGTTCTGACAGTGACCCCAAAAGAGTAAGAGCTACAAACTAGGGACCTTAGGCCTGTGTTTTTTGATCTTACAAAAAAGGGGGATAGTCTAGGGCACACCATGCCCTAGAACAACTAATTCATCACCAAAATTTGACCCTAGGTGCCTTTTTGTTTTCCCTTTATGTCTCTGGATTATGTTTTTGTCTTTATACATTTAGTTCCTCAAAAATCATAACAGTTTGTTGCATTTTCATAGTTTACATAGTTAGATCATTACATCCTAAAATTTAGTCAATTAACAAGCATTTGAATCACATCACCCCCCTCACACAAATAACCAAAAAACAATTATTAGAACCTTGATCGACCATCTGACTCTTCCATTTAGGTTTGTAGTGAAGTGGATTGGAGATCACTTCTAATCCTTCCAAAAATTGGGATAGATGTGATTTAGGACCTAGATCCCTTTTCCCAATCAAATAAAGACAACTAAGAGGGACATTGAGATAGCTCGGTGACAGTACGTAGAGTTGACGGGTGGAGGAGTTTTGGTCATTAAATTTAGAGTTGGAAGAATAAAGATAAAAATGATATAGTTAGGAAATAAATAAAATAATGATTTTATTTATTTTTAGAGGAATGTGCAAAGTCAAACTAAATAAAGTAAACAATTTTTATTTTGGAGGAATAATTAGCTAAATAAATAATTAAAATTATTAAATTTTGTTGGATACGAGGGATGCATGATTTTAATTGAATAATTAAAAACTATTTAATTTTAGGGATAGAAGAATAATTCAATATTTAATTAAATAATGAAAAATTATTTAACTATGTGGAAAGAGGAATAATGCAAGATTGAATTAAATAATTAAAAATTATTTAATTAATGTGGATAAGGAAAATTAAAGAAATAGTTAAATAATTAAAAATTATTTAATTAATATGGATGAGGAAAATTTAGAAAATAATTGAATAACTAAAAATTATTTAATGAAAGTGTCTAGGCAAAAATGATTAATTAATTAAAAAATATTTAATTCAAGTGGAAGAATGAAAATGGTGAAATAATTAAATAATTAAAAATTATTTAATTATAGAGGGAAATGTGTTAGCTTAGTGAAATAATTAAAATTTATTTAATAATAGTGATGGAGTTGATTAGTGATATGATAAGAAATGGATGAATTTAGAAGAAATGTGTTAGACATTTTTAGGTGTCTACATTTCCCCCCTCTTTTAGACAACCCTATTGCATTGTTTCAAAGACATATCACTAGAATGAAAATTTTAGGTGATGATATACCCTCGTGTGCCCCAGTGGAATGAGGGGTGAAGGTTGGATGGTAGGTTACCCCGTCCAAAGATCAACCCAAAAACCTAAATTTCAGGTCTAGTTCATGATAGGTGAACAAGATAGGTTTAGTGAAGAAGAGGATGAAAAATGGGGCCAGGTTGGGTGATGAATGGGTTCAAGAGGTAGGGGGATGTGGAAAATAGATTATGGTAGGGTAGGTAAGAGGAAATTAGGGTTTAAATGGCTATTTATAGGCATTGGGGGGTCACTTTCAATTCATTTGCACCCTCCTAGCTTTAAAGATTTAGAGCCTCTAGGAGATCAAAGCGTGAAGTAGTTGTAAAGATGGTGGGGATTATGAGATCTCTACACCACATAGAGAGTCTGATAGCACCAACACTCAGTCAAAGAACCTCAAGAAGTATGTATCTAGATCCGTTAAGTCGTTAGTCATAGTTTCGGGTGTCATTAATGCTAGGTAAAATTAGGAAATTAAATGTAGCAAAGGGAAAAATTACGTAATTGAAATTATCTATTACATGGAGAAATGTAAAATTTGATGTTAAAGGTGCATATTTGAAGGTGTTTTGAGATATTTTCCAAAATGGTTCATATTTGACTACATTTGTTCACATCTGATTGGTGCATCTGATGGCAAATTGTCACATTTGAAAATCAGATCGATATGATTCCTAAAGTGGCACATTCGACAAAAATGAGCCACAAATGATTGTCATTTGAAAATTTTGATTTCAAGGCTAGTCAAATTACATTTTTTCTTATTTTTGGATATGATTGATTTTGTATGCACTATTTTTTGTAGGTTGTTTTAGATCCTATAATTCCTAGGGAGCGACATCCTATTATACTTCAATTGAGTGTTGGACTAGATGATCTGTACCATACATTTGTTGTAGTTGTTGGATTATGGCACATCACGTATATGCTAGATATTTGAGCTCACAGGGCTATGATGAAACATTAGTCAAGAGGTGGCCTAGTGAGAGATCATCTTTTATTCTATCCACTAGAGAGATCACCCTCATATTGGAGGATGTTTGGAGGATCCTTAGGATCCCCATTCATGGTGCAAGGGTTATATATGATATAGGTATTGGAGATGATGTATTGGTGTGATTTTTCTTAGATGATGATCTCAAAATTGAGGATCCAAAGAGATAGATTTATAGAGGGTTATGGGGAGATTCAACACTCTCTCACTAGTGTTAGTTGGACTGATTGGAGGGCTACTAGTTTTGAATCATAGATTGAGGGTCTTTTCATTGGATGGGGAAAAGTCTTAGAGAGGATTCTAACTATGGTGTTGTAACTACATGGGGTCCTTATGTACTAGACCATATATATCAAGACATGCACCAGGTTGTGTATAAACATGGTGTGATCTTATCATGCTATATTAAATTGATCCATTTCTGGGCATTGGATCATATTATGATTACCCATCCTATGGGTTGGAGGTCATACAAAAGTGATATGCCATATGTTTGTGTCTATGAGGGTGCCTTGACACACCAATGGTTGGGAGATATTGACCAATAGAGACAATATTTAGACGAGCTAGATAACATTTTTTGGAGGCCATAGAGACTATGTGAGATGTGGATTGATGATGCCACACATTTATTAATTTTTGAACAACTTGGGTGGTTGATTGGTCGTAGTGCACACATCGTAGAGATATATATATTAGAGAGAGTTAGATGACTGATTGGAGAGGTTTAGGGATCAACTAGTGAGGAATCCTTGTTTACTTGTACATCATTAAAGATTGATGAATGGTGTCTTATGATAGCCTAGAGATAGATAAAGATAAATTTGAATCCTTGGAACCCGTTTAGTGGGCATGGGGTTTAGTAGATAGGGATGTAGGGATTGTAACTAATTTTGAAAAATGGTGGGAAACCTTTTAGATGATTTGGTTGACACACCTAGATGGAGGAGAAATTAGGAGAAAGAGGCAAGGCATTGAGCAACTATGGCCTGTTAGTTACTTCATAGGATAGGGGGTGATGTAGGTTGGGGTGGTGGGGGAGATGGATCATGGGGGGGCAAGAGAGAAGTTACAGATGGAGCCCAAGGTGGAGGTGGGTATTAAGGGTAGATACTAGTACAAGGAGGAGATGGAGGTGAAGGAGATGGTGGAGGTGGGGATAATGGATGAGGAGGAGAAGAGATTCTGGGAGATGGTTGGTGTGGGTTGGAGGAGGTGATAGTGTAGGGGAGATGGTGGGGATGGAGGGGGAGATGGGGGTGATGGTGATAGAGGAGGAAATGTGGGTGATAGAGACAATGATATGCAAGTGCGACTAGTAGTAGCCCTTTTAGAGTGACACTAAGATCACAGAGAGAGAGACAAGTATTGAGGGGAGAGGAATAGCCTCCTAGTTCAATTGAGACAGAGGATGATAGAGAGGTAAAACTTCTCAATTTTAATAATACAAAGGACTGTAAAGAGGGACAACCTCTCTATTTTTTGACTCAAAGGATAGTTGAGAGGGATGTCGAGATAGCTTAGTGGAAATAAGTATAGGTGGTGGGTGAAGGATTTTCCCTGGTACAGGTGATGGGAGAGGTGAGGAGGAATATAGAGGAGTCCACCTATTACAAGACCCTTTATGAAAGGGATGTATCGACAAATAGGATCCTAGTTTCTTATCAAGGATTCAGTTAGGTGCCTCACTATTAGCTAGATCGAAGGGGAGATAAGTGATGGGTGGATTTTTATGTCTACCACCACTAGAACCACCACACAAAAGACAAGGTCCAACAACACAATCAATCACCCAACTAACACTTTAGATTGTAGCTAGGGGTAGGACTTCCTCATCATCCACCCTCACTTGGACATTCAGAGGGTGGGAGTTCATTGTAGAGGAGTATTTTGTATATTGATGTATATGATGTAGACACATTTTTATTATTCTTGTGAACTCATGTATGTATGTATATCCATGGCTCTTGGTATCCCTTTGTACATACATTATATATTAATGATGTATCATGACACATTTATTTATATATGAGATAAGATTTTTTTGTGCAAATGTGATGTTCATGGTGTGATGTTTCCCTATATACATGTGATCAATATCTATGTGACTTTATGTATATGGCTAATGATAATTCCTATTTGATTCTACTATGCTATATGATGTGATGGATTATGATGATGATACACTAGATGATGACATGCATGATGTGATGCTATATTTTTTTATTTTTTTTTATTATGGTATGATGTCCTATATGATGATTGTACCATGATGCTATGATTGATGATGGTATATCCTAATGATACTATGATTATAGATGCGAGATATATATGATATTATGATGATACTAATGATTTTTTAGTCAGGAATGATATGGATTTTTTAATTTGTGTAATGATACCTAGATAAAATGGTTAGTATGATGAGTAGGATAAAAGAACTGATTTAGGATGATGATGGATAGATGAATCATGTTATCAAATATTATTGAAAGTTATAGTTATTGGAATGATTTAGGATTTTTATAAAAAAATAGGATGGGAAAAATGTTTTTTCTTTTGATTTTTTTATGCTAAAAAATGTAGAGATCAATTCTTATTTTGATATAGCAAGTATACACTATGCACCAAGGTATGAAGAACCAACATGACATCATATCTATTGCATGGAATTTAACTATGGAAATAAATATGTGTATCTGTATTTAAACTATAAATACAAAAACCATGCTTAAATATGTGAGAGAATAAAAAATAGAGCATGATAGGCCTATACACAAAAGGTATGAAGAAACTGATATGAAAATGTCTTTTGTTATGCAATAAGCTACCTTGACACACAAGACAAGTATTCACCCTAGTCATATTATAAGAACATCCCACAAAAATAATAGATGAAATTAATGGCCATGACCTATTTTGTGCTCCTATAGACACACAAAGATATTAAAAAAGTGAGGTGGCTTCGAGTAAGTGATGGAATGAGAAAAAAGATAAAAATAAGAATGTCTGATAAAACATATCACAACCATCATAGCTTTTGCCAAAGAGATTGTAATTTTTATCCTAGATTGTGCCTATTGTAGGAAAGGAATTGATTGGGATGACAAATTAAATGATTTAGGCGATTGGTATGTAGGTAGGGGTCTATTTTGACAATGGTCCTAGCTTGCAATTTGCATGAAAACTCTAGGTTTTGATTATTGTATCATTTAATTTTTCTTACTTTGTCAAAGGTGAGTGTGATGATGATTTTATTATGGGTGATAATTTTATTATGGATGGGAAAATTTGTATTGAATTTTTTATTTTTTTTGTTTATATTTAATGTTTTTGGATTGTTGGCATATTTGAATTTTTGGCATATTTGATAATTGTTTTGGATTTTTTGGAATATCTATTATTTTTGGATTTGTGGAATATCTATTTTTTTGGATTTTGGAATATGCAAGTTTTTTAGATTTTCGGAATATCTATTGGTTTTGGATTTTTTGGAATATCTATTATTTTTTATTTTTTTGGAATATATTATTTCTCGATTTCTTTGTTTAAGGAAATAACAAGGATCCAAGTTGATTACTAGGTTTAAGAGAATTATCCCTAGTTAGGTGTAGGGTAATTTTATTATGGACTAAGTGGATTGATTTTATTATGATTCTAGGTGAGATGTATAACACTAGATACTAGTAAATTACCAAGCCATACTAGGTGTATAAGTGAAAATATGATAGGTAGGCATATATGGGTGAATTTTTTGACTTTATTATGAATGGAATGGATAAGAACCTGATAGATGGTAGACGGTGCTTTCTACACATGATTCCTCTAAAAAAAATTTCACCATGGTGCTTGTCCAAAGCGCCGCCAAAGTTTTTTTCACTAGATGGTGATTTTTATCTTTACTATTTTTTATTTTTTTTGGATTTTTTACGCTTGACACTTGTAAATAGGTTTTCACCATGCTACTTTCCAAAGGTGCCATCGAAGTTGTTTTCAACATTGGATGGATTATTTTTCTTTATTTTTTATTTATTTTTACCTTGGCATACCTCAAGGGTTAGGCATGAAACTTCTTGAGGTGGTTGTTGATGGGATTTTGTAAGGGCTCACCTTGAGATGTTGTAAGTTGATAAGCTCATGAACCTTATATTGCTATGACAATAAATGGTCCCAACCAATTTGGTGCAAATTTTCCCTTGTTGTCTTGATCTATCTAAGTTTATTTAAGGACTACAAAACCTACTTGAAAGTTTCAGTTCTTGATCCTTTTTTTGTAACTACAATGAAGATTATTTTTTTAGGCCCATAAATGATTTAGAGCATTGAGGCATCTTTTCTCTAGAAATTATAGCTCATGTAGCCTAGATACTCAATATTATTTATTTTCAACAAGATATTTGCAATGACACCCTCAAAGAAGGGAGTTTGATCTCAATAGGAAATATTTATTTGGTTCCATAAACTAGGGAATATGGTGTGGCACTAGTAGGCATTTTTATGCTAGTATGGTAAGTCCATAAGGCCAAATTAAGTTGGATGTGCTAATCATGACCACCATCATTAACTATATTCTTTAGGATCTTAAGGATGGTTTATTACCTTGGGAATAGTATGGTGTGGAAAAGTAGTATTGGATATGGAACTTTGAGAAAAAAATTTAGACATCATAATTTTTAAAGGGTGTACCATTGTTTGTGATTATGGTGTGGGGACCACTATACTAGAAAATTGGGTAGTTAAGGATGAACTTTTCTATTTGTTTTCTAGTGACATAGGTTAAAGGGATGTCTTTTATACACTTCATAAAGTACTCAGTGGCAGTGATAATTAACTTATTACCATTAGATGAGGTGAGGGAAATATTTCCTATGAGGTTGAGTCCCCATTTTGAAAAGGGTCATGGTGTAGTAATAGGTTACAACTCTTGGGCTGATGCATGAATGAGATACCCATGTTATTGACATTTTAGACATTTATTCACAAATTGGTGTTTCTCTTGATCCATGATAGGGCAATAGTATCCTATTCTCAATAGATTTTAGCAAGGGAAAGGCCACTAGAATGTGACCCACAAAAATATTCATGTACCTCATGTAGGGAAGTTTTATCCTCTTCTAAGTTTAGACATCTAAGTATTGTACCATCAAGACTCTTTCGATATAAATTGTCACCAAGAATGGTAAAATGAGATGAGTGGAGTATAAATTTTTTCTTTTGATTAGTGGTTAGGTTGGCTAGGATGGTACCATATATAGGTAGTTGTAAATATTTTGGTACCATGGTGAATCAAGAACAATAATTTCACACAAATTCTGACTCAGGGACATAAAAGTTAGGAACCATGAGTTTTTCAACTTGAAACTCATATCTTTGACTATTATGATGCATATCTAGGAGAGATTTAATGGTGTCCATAAAATCTATAACCATTCTCTTATGTGGGAGAAATTTATTATCCTTTTTTAATACTCATCAATAACCTATCTAATGAATAGTTGTGAATCACCAGAAACCTATAACTCTTTGATTTGCTACTGGATCACCATTCTAAGTCCTATGATAAGTGCTTCATATTCAAAAACTTTATTAGTACATGGAAATGCCAATTGATATAATTTTAGAATACAATTACCTTTAGGGGTGATGAATAGGATTCCTTCCCTTGAACGAAGCTATGTGTGTGACCCATCAAAGTACAATTTTCATTGATTGGTAGGAGTTATGGTGAAAACTACTTCATATGGAAATTCTGATATGAGAGGATTATCATTGTATAAAGGTGCTTCAACTAATTGGTCTACAATGACTTGTAACTTTATTGATTTTTTTTCTATGTACTCTACGTGTAAATCAATATCATAACCCACTTATTCATGTGACTAGTGAGTGTTACTTTTCTTAACATATAATTCAATAGATATACTTCTAATATGATCTTAGTTTGGTGACTCAACATGTAGTGTCATAACTTTTGTGATGTGAAGATGGACATTAAACATTCTCACTCAATCTAGGAGTGTAATTAAGATTTTACCCTACTAATTTCCTACTCATATAATAGACCACTCTCTCTTTTCTAGCATCATCATGTTGTGCCAATAAAAATCCTAGTGTGGCTAATGTAGCTAAAATATACAATATGAGTGTCTTTCCTTTCACTATGGGCATCAATATTAGAGGTGAAGCCAACTAATCCTTAATATGATAGAAGGATTGTTGGTATTTCTCATCCCATTTAAATATGATGTGTTTTGTGTAGGAGAAGAGAATGGATAAAATTTCTTTTCTAATTGTGCTATGAATTGTCTAATAGATTTTAGCTTTCCTTGGAGATTACGAAGCTACTTGGGAGTCTTTGGTGGATGAATCTCAATATGGATTTCACCTTTGGGAGGTTAAATTCAATACCTCTATGAGACACAATATATCCCAATAGTTTTCTTGAAGTGACACCAAATACACATTTCTTGGGGTCTAGCCTCACTTGATATTTCTCTAGCTTGCCAAATATTTGTGCTAGAACATCTGAATGTCCTTTTCTTGTGATTTATTTTGCTAGTAAATAATCTACACAATCTTCCATTATGTTGTGGTACATACCATGAAAATCATTGTCATAGCTCTTTGATAGGTTCCACTTGCATTCTAAAGATTGAAAGACATTACGCTCTAGTAATAGGTACCCCAAGGGCATGAAAAATCTATCTTGTGTTGGTCTTCTTGTGCTATACAAATATAATTATATCCTAAGAAACCATCCATGAGTGAAATTATATCATGGTCTACCATCAAATTCACTATTCATGTCTATGTTTGGTAATAGAAATTCATACTTTGGACAAGCCTTATTTAGATATTTGAATTTGTGCATATATAGATGCCCCTAGTGGGTTTTGAAATAGGTACAAGGTTTGACACCCATTTTGGATAATATATTTGCATTAAAAATCAATTATCTAAGAGTTTCTATAATTCCACCTTGACTAATAGTGTAATCTAGGGACACATCTTAAGTAGTTTATGTTTAAATTTTTAGCCTTTGGGTAAACCCTCAAATGATGGACTACCAATATTGTATCTAATATAAGCATGCATGCATATACAAAAGAAAAATGGATTATTCATGCCTTAAGAAATGATGTGCAATCTATTTTCTCTTTAGGTTTCAATGATGCAACAAAGAATGTGATCTTGGGAGTATCTATTGTTCCAATGTTTATTTTGTTAAATTATGCTTCTACTAGAGTTAATGATCTATCTTGATGTTATATGATACTAGGGAGGTCAAATCCTTCATTCATAGGTGCCACTAGGAGGTTTTTACCGTTGGATATGTCCTTTATTTTTACTTTTTCATGATACAAAAGCTCCATAATGTGGTTTTCACTAGGGGATATTTTTATTATTTTTATGTTTTCTCTTTTATGACTAAAAGATTTTATTTCTCCCCTAAAGTATGATTGTACATCAAGGTCTATGCCAAATCTTTCTTTGTGATATCCAGGTGGTATGCAATCAACACAAACACCAATATCCATCCCATTATCTTAACCATACCTTCAACCCCCACCTAATATTCCTCAACATAGTGGTAAAGAATATGATCTTGTAGAGCAACTTCACAATAATTCAGCCATGATCTCCCTTTGGGACTTGATTCAAATATCACCTACATACCACGAGATGCTCCAAGAGGTTTTGAAGAAGATTGATGTCTCAAATTCTATTAAATTGAATGATGTAGCTGCTTTGTTTGATTGTATGCAAGTGACAAAGTTGGATATTACATTTCATCAACATGAATTACCCTCACTTGAAGTTAAGAATTATCATGTATGAAGTTGGATGCCATGCATTTCTATAATAGTTGTTTTCATTAATCATGTATAAGTGAATGATTTTGTGAATGTTGTACTCACTGTCTATTGTTGTAATTTGCATAAAATAATCTTTTATAGTTAGTGGATCAAGAAGGTGCTTTGAAAAGATTCGAAGAATGCTCCAAATTTATCTACATTTGAAGATATGGGCATATAGTTTGAAGGATAGAAAGAGTCAAGTGTGAAGCATGCATTTTCTAGTTTTTAGAACACAAAAGTGACTACAAAATTTTACTAAGAAGAGTGAAGACTGAGCTATTGCAGTCATGGATGGTTAAGATAAATGCTCCAAATTTCTTTGTAGTTTCTATTGTGGTCTTGTATTTTGTAGAATGAGTTTAAAATTTCCATTTGTTCCCTCCTTTCAAGTTTTAGTTGTTGAAGTGTACCATAAGTCAAGCTATCATTTTTCTATCTCAAAATTGTGTTGTCTAGGTTTGCAATAGATACTAGTTATGTGTTTGTTTTCTTGCACCAACATAATGTTGCATGAAGTTATGAAAGAACGGTATGAAAAATTTCTTGAATATTATTTGATTCTTGTGATATTATCTACATGATGCTATCTTGTCTCTCTAGTACTGCTTGTGGTCTAGAATTAATATTTGATGGGTTGTGTTTTCTAGGCTGAATTGGTACATTAAGTTTTTTATGCCAGGTTTTTGTGGTGTGCACCAACATGGGAATGGGCGAAGCATTAAAATTAATCCTACTTATATCCTAGCTTAGACCATATTGAATTTCCCTTTCCCACATATGTGTTGAATCTAACTCAATATGGCCGTTGCACGTTTCATGTTCATACTTTTCAATATCACCAACAAGGAGAAACTTTTTTATTCTTGTAGAAGGTATAAATGAAAGATAAAGTGTGTGATCAAAGTGTATAAGTGTTTAATGAATTATTTCTCAAGGAAAAAAAATCTCTAGGTGATAGATAGTGGGTGTTCAAGCCATATGACTAGTGACAAAAAAATTAATCAAGTTGGTCAAATGGAATGACATATTAGTAAAGTTTGGAGATAATTCATCAACAAATATCTATGGGAAGGGAACCATAAACATTGATGGAAAATTTAAAATTGAAGATGTTCTTTATATTGAAGGTCTCAAGCATAACCTTCTCAATGTAAGTTAGATGTGTAACAAAGGATACAATCTTTTATTTCATGATCAAGGATTTGAAATCATAAAAGAAAAATCTAGTAGACTTGTGGCAAAAAGCTCCAAAATAGAAGGAAAATTTTACAATATCAAGAGTTCTAATGGAAGTTTCGTTCTAGGACAAACAAGCGAAGGCTGGATATGGCAAAAAATAATGGGACACATTAACTTTGATAATCTTGTGAAGTTCAACTCCATGCAAGCAGTGAGAGATAAGCCAAAGATTGTCAAGCCTACAAGTACAATGTGTAGAAAATGTTAGATTGGGAAGAAAACAAGGATAAGGTTCAATACCAAGGAGTATTCTAATCCAAGATATTTAGAACTAATTCATACTGATCTATGTAGACCTAATAAAGATTTCTCAAAGATTATTCAAGGTAGATTTAAGTTATTTGATGAATTTCTCTAAGATGATATGATATAGAGACATTATTCTATAGAACTCTTAAAAGAATAGAATCAAGAGATGACAAGAAAAATGTTGAATGAAGCTAAATTTCTTGATATGCATTGGAAAGAAGTAGTCCATACCACTATCTATATCCTTAAAAAAGGTCATCTAAGGTTGGATAACACCAAAAATCCTTATGAGCTTTGGTATGTGAGAATGACAACTATCAAATATTTCAGAATTCTTTGAAGAAAATTCTTTATCAGAAGAGATGAAGAAGGTTTGGGAGAATTTGATTCAATATCAAATGAAGGAATCTTCCTTGGGTTTTCTACTAGGAGAAAATCCTACAAATGATACAATAAAAGATTGAGGAAGGTTGTTGAAAGTATAAATGTTAGGGTGGATGAAGAGTCACATCAAAGAACGCATTAGCAAGAACACTATTGGTATGATGAATCTACTTGCATAAAGGAAGAGGAAGAAGAGACTGAAAAAAAAGATGAATCTACCTATATAAAGGAAGAGGAAGAAGAGACTGCAAAAAAGAGTAAGCATAGGAGAAAATCCCTAAAACCCCTACCAAGTATGTTCAGAGAAATCATTTAGAAGATCAAATCATTGGAGACAAGAATGAAAGAGTGCATACAAGAATATTTGCAAAAACAAATGAACAAGTGAAATTTTCTCTACTATCAAGAGTAGATCCAAAAAAATTGTTGATGCTAGTAAGGACAAAGGATGGATTCAAGAAATGGAAGAAGAGGTAACTCAAATAGAGAATAATTAGACTTAGGAATTGGTTCCAAGGCCTATAGAAAAGAATGTAATTGGAACAAAATGGGTATTCAAAAACAAACTAAATGAAGATGGAGATGCTATGAGAAATAAAGCAAGGGTGGTTTATAAGGGATATTCATAAGTGGAAGGAATTAACTTTGGGGAGATATTTTCTCCAGTGGAAAGAATGGAGGATATCAAAATGTTTATTGCATTTTTTTTTCACAAGAGCTTTAAAGTATATCAAATAGATGTGAAATATTCCTTCTTGAATTGTGAATTAGAAGAATTATACATAGAGAAGCCTGATGGATTTCAACTATTAGAAGACCCAAAAATGGTATGCAGACTTAAGAAGGCATTATATGGTCTCAAGAAAGTCCCCATGTCTTGGTATGCAAGGTTGGACAAGTACCTATTTCAACAAGGCTTCAAGAAAGGTACCACAGATAGTAATTTGTACATCAAAATAGAGGATGAAAAGATTCTGACTGTTGTGTATGTTGATGATATTATCTTTGGTGGCAATGATGAAATGTGTAATAAGTTTGTTGAAGAGATGCTGGAAGAATTTGAAATTTCTATGCTACATGAGTTGTCATTCTTTCTCGTACTTCAAATCGTACAATCTGATGATGACATCTTTATCTCTCAAGAAAAACATGTCAAGGAAATGCTAAATAAGTTTGGTATGGAATACTATAAACCAGTGAGTACTCCCATGGTAACTAGTTTCCATTTGAGTAAGGATGATGTGTCACCTAAGGCTAATCAGAATCTATATAGGTCCATGATTGGGGGCTTACTGTACCTAACTACTTCAAGACCTAATATTATGCAAGCTATTTGCTTGGTTGCAAGGTTTCAAGCTGATCCAAAAAAACTCATGTAAATGTTGTTAGGAGGATGTTTAGATATTTAAAGAGCACTCCAAATTATGGATTGTGGTATCAAAATGGTAATTATTTTTCTTTGAATGCATATACTAATGTTGATTGGGTTTGTAATGTTGATGAAAAAAGAAGTACCAGTGGTGGAGCTTTCTTTCTAGGAGACATATTGGTCTCTTGGTTTAGTAAGAAGTAGGATTTAGTATCGTTATCAACAACAGAAGGAGAATATATTGCTACAACATCTTGCTACACACAAGTGTTATGGATGAAACAAACCTTGAAGGACATCAAGGTGACGTATGATGAGCCCATTCCAATTCTGTGTGACAATACAAGCACCATCAATATTTTAAAGAATTTAGTGATGCATGCTAGAACCAAGCATATATCTATTAGGTATCACTTCTTAAGAGAGAAAGTGTAATGCCCCGCCACACAACCCTAGTGGAAGTTGCAATTAACTACTCAAATGGCTAATTTTTTATTTTTTTTGTTTACGTACAAATAACAAGCAAGTTCACTACCCATTGCCAACAACCTCTAAGGTTACGAGACTGAGATTACTTAAAAACCCAAACAAGGAACATGAATTGAAACCATAACATTTAATTACTTAATGAATTAAGAGCACATACATTCCAAACATGATAAATTACATCAAAGCATAAGAGATACCACATGTTTCCCAATAACGATAATTTAACAATAAGATTACAACTCTCATTCCCCGAATGAGGTAAATCCAATAAGCATGGTTACATAATACATCTTCCACCTCGATAAAAAAGAGGGTTAATAATTTACAAGATTCAATTGAAATGAATAAAGCATGAAATGAAACTGGATCCCATGAGCTCTCCAACTGGAAATCTCGTCCACATGAACAAGAAGAAAATCCAACGGAGTAAGGTGCACATTCCACCCAACCAAGTGATACCCGAAGGCTCACCCCCCGTGCTAGGAGATAGTAACAAGGAATCCTATACAAGGCCATCAACCTCTAGACATAGGCTAACTCACACTGACACAACCAATCACATGAACCATACAACCATAAGAATAACACAAGTACAACTCTAACATCATTGACATTAGTCACATTACTTCTAGAAATAAAATAGATCAGGTATGATAAGAAGACCATACACATAAAACAAAATACCAACTGTTGTCATAGAAAGAGTGTCATCACACAGCTCGACATGGGATATCCTCTGGGAATCTTCATAGGCTCTGGCCCCCACTATGGGATATCCTGGTGGCCTCAACCGAATCCTGACCCCCATACTCACTCATGCAGAATCAAATACCTCTCGTAACGACAAGATAGATGACCTTGCCTTTCCAGGCCTTCCCACTCATCCCGAGCCTATACGAGCACTTGTGTTTATGAGTGAGGCTAAATTATCTTGATTAATGTGAAATACTACCCAAACTTCTAAGTATATTGTTTTCGTTATCACTTGATTAAACCACCTCTGAAGGTTATCTAGTTTACCTCTTTGGGTTCTAGCACCTAACAGAAGCCACTCTTCTACTTGACAACACATACAAACCAATCACCAAGGGTGCCAAAGTGCATACAAACTAGATAAACACTCACTCCAACTCTAGGAGGCAACATATAATGAAAAAATCACTCCAAACACTGTAGGCAACAAAAAAAATAATCCACTCCTTCCAAAGGAGGCAAAATTCACATAATCCACTCCTAATCCAAAGGAGACACAAACCATCCCCGTTCGTGAAAACCAGGTAAAACAACAGGATACATCTATATGCGCTACCTAAGACAATACCAAGGTTGACTAACATTTTACGACAACCCACACAAATAAATGAAAACCCCATCTAGGAGATTTACATAAACCATTCACTTCATTTTCCCAACAACGACAATGAGAGAAAACACATAACGAAAAGACACTTTTGGCAATTAAATAACCTACTTTAGGGTATGTGCAGGATCACAATGGGCCAAAAAGTGGCGATATGATGGGTATGTGTAGGGTATGTGGTTGACGACTTTTTTTTACCCAAAATTGATGAAACAAAAAAGGTTTTTAAAGGATATTCTCAACTTTCCACCAATATAAATTATGCTTTACTTTTAATTTAATAAATAATTATTATTCATTTTCTATTTGAATAACGACTAAAGTCCTAATTGATAGGCTGATTGAAAACATCTATAGCTTTCAACGGTAACACATTTTTTGAATCCAAAACATGCATCACATTCTATACTTCACATACTATAGGATTAAAAAATAAAATTTGAATTTCATGAAGTTTTGACCAAGTTAAGGTGGTTACATATGAATTTTTATATTTTTAAAAGTTGTAATAAAAATTTATAATTAATTATTTACTTGGAAAAAATTACAAAAAAATATGCATCACATTGAGACATGAGTCCTCTACTTATATCTAAAATCTTATAAAAAAATATTATCATTTTATTGTGGTTAGGGTGGTCAGACAGACACCTACTTCTTATTTTTTCCCTAAAATTTAAGTACTACTAGATTGAAATTTCAAATTTTCACCAAATAGATTTTTTTTTTTAAATAAACCTAGTAGTTTAGAAACTACATTCAATTTTCTACAAATTCTATTCTTACATATTTTTAAACTAATATAGATAACTTATTCAAATTTTTACGTCAAGTTTCCTAACTCTATTTTTTCTGCATTTTTCGCCACTTAAGGGCCTATTTTTTCCATGATGATCTTGCACATACCCTTTAGGATTTCCTAAATCCAAACAATGCCATGACATATTGCATGTAATCAATTAAAATTGGATTACTAAATCCAAGCAAAGCAATAATACATCGTTTGCAAACATCCAAGGTAAGTAAAATTACATTTGCAACATTAAGTAATTCAAAACCCTAATTGTTTAATTCCATTCACAATTAAATCAAGGACTAAACCAATTACTTTATTTCAAATTTTCTCAATTACAATTAATAATAAGAATCAATTTAAAAAAAAAAAAAAAAATTCATTTTCTTATAGAATCAACCTTTGCATCTTTTCTAATAAAAATAATCTAAAAATAATTATATTTAATTAACTCAATTAACATAACTTGCGAATACTCAAAGTAAATAAAATTACATTTGCAACCTTGAGGAATTTAAAACTAATAATTTAATTCCATTTTCTCTAATTACACATAATAATAAAAATCAAATTTTAAATAAAATCATTTTATTATAAAGTCAATTTCTGTCTTTTTTTTTTGCATATGGTAATAAAATAATCATCTTAAAATCCATATATTTAAATATACAAATATTATTTAAATATATATTTAAAAATCATTTTATATATAATATATGTATATTATATATAATATATATATTTAAATAATAATAAAATACACATATTATATATATATATAAAATATGTATTTTATATATTATAAATAATATATAATATATATATATATATATATATATATATATAATTTATATAATATAAATTAACCTATAGAAAAAAATGAATTTATCTTGGTTGCTGCGCAACCCCAAAAGACAGGGGCGCAACCCCTGCTGGGGTGGCTATCTATGTAGCCTCCCCTTTGGGGTGCGTTGTGTGGGTAGCATAGCTGCTTGTGAAGGTAGCAACACTGCCTCCACAACGCCTCCCATGGGGGCGGTTGTGGGGGTAGCCCCCAGCCCTCCCCTTTCACTCTTAATTTTATATATATATATATATATTTTTTAAAAAAAACAAAAAAAACACAGAACTCTATTTTCTGGTAAATGTCCAGAACAAAGTTTTCTTTTTTTTTTTACAGAAAAATTTCTGGGTAAAACGAAAAAAATTTAAAAGAAAAATTCTCAGCATAACTTCATATATATATATATATATTCACTTTTTTATAGCTAAAATTGGGCAAATTTTCCACAGAAAACTACAATAGAAGAAATTCTTTTAAACACAATTTCATGATTCCAATTTCTGGAGATTTTCTAAATCTAAACACAAAATAATTTCTATTGTTAAATCTTCAAAAAGAAAACTAATTTCTTGATTTCAAATTTTTGTTGAAGAGTTTGTATTTTCTACAAGAATCTAAAAATCTTCTAAGTGTTCAATAGGGTTTTCAGATTGTTTCCAAGCAAGTTTTCAAAACTGAAAAATGCAAATTTTCAAAACTATAAAACAAGAAGAACCTGTGATTTGAAGTTTGAAGAAGAGCTTGAAGAAGAAAAGTTGAGCTTCCCTGCAAGATAATTTTTCCAAAACTCTTCCAAAATTCTCACCCAAATCCAATAATGCATATCTCCCAAACAAGAATACCTTCATTTTTTTTTTAACAACAATTTTCTTCCAAAAAGAAATATCTTCCCCAAATTTAGTCAACTTCCCTAAAATATCCCATCCACCATAGTTATTACTCCCTCTATGCATTTTGGAGATATTTTGCTTTTTTTTTTTAAATTTAAAAACAAATTTCTTTTCAACACGACTTTATTACTTTTTTTAAAATTTCTATTTCAAAATGGAATTTTAAATTTTTAAAATTTTCTTTCCAAAAGAATTTAATACTTTTAAAATTTCTTTTTCAAAAAAAATCATTTAACACTTTTTAATTTCATGCACTTTTTCAAAACACATGAACCATTTAATTTATTTACTCTACAATAAGTTTAATTAATTGATTCAACACAATTAATTTAATTAATCAATAAAATAAATCTAATCCAAGATTAGATTATTTTATTAATTAATAAATTAAATAACATTTTTAGCATTATAACTAGATTAATTTAATAAACAACTTAAATACATAAAGCCATTTATTTACCTTTTTCCAACTTGCAAATAAATAAAATCAAGGAGAGATGAACAACAAAGAAGCAACTTAACCCGACTAAACCCGACGACACACTATGACTAGGGTGATGACTTGGCACAGAAAACCTAGCTACTATCTACCAATCGAATACCGTTGGCCAATGGACATGCTCAAACCTGTGAAACTAGGTGGAGTCGATGCTCTGTACCTGTCAACCTGCGAACAAAGAGTATATTGAACATGCATATATGTAACATAATAAATACACCGTGAAGAGGAAATCATAGAATCGTAGGGCACTCGCAAGTGAGTGATGCGATCTTGTCCCCTTCACCAATACACTCATCATAGACTGACAATTCCATCGTAAACAAATATCTCATGCAATAACATGTTACAATAACTAATCATCATTACGCCAATTAAAATATGTCAAATAAAGCATCAGATAAGATACATCACATCATACAAATAGACTATCGCTCTATAGATAGCGATCAAATCGCACACACATGATAAAGTATCTCAATAACCAAAAAGCACATCAAAGCAAACAAGGACACACTGTCCAATTAGAAAGAAAAACAGAGGGGTATTACAGAAAGTTGTGGATCAAGAAGTAAGGTTGGATTATGTGCCCACAAAGGAACAAGTTGTAGACATCTTCAAAAAGGTACTTTCAAAGGATATATTTGAGTATCTAAGACAAAATCTAGGGGTTGTTTCCCCTCTTTCTAACTAGATGCATAGTTGGTGCATCTATTTAGAGGGAGAAATTCAAGACACATTTTTTCCCCTGGATTGATGGTGGCTACCTCTCAGGGGGAGCATTTAGAAGAATTTTGAGGCTTCTGTAAACAGGGGGAGCTTGCATTTTGCTGCAAGTTCATTTGATGACCATTGGCCCTTTGTCCTTGATGTCAAAGGGGGAGAGATAAAGTAAGGGGGGGATATTGCATATCTGATATATCCAGTTGGTGTTGCCATCAATACCAAAGAGGGAGATTGCTTTAAGTATGTTGCATGTGTTGTCATTGATTTCAAAAGTATGGAGTTTACTGATGTTTTTGTCAAAAAAGTGATAGTGTGTGGATGGTTCCATATGCTGCAATTAGGATGTTAGAAATTATTGTGTATGAAGTTGATTCCATGAGTTACCATAACAATTTTTTTTTGTTGCTCTTGTATAATTGAATGATTCTCTAAATGTTTTACTCACTATTTGTTGATATACATTTTTTTTATTTAAGGGGTAAACGCTTTTGAACCAGAGCTATGAACCAAAATACAACCATTCAAAAATACCACCCCAATGGTTTTTGAACCTTGGTGGAAAGAACAAAAATGCCACCTTTAAACCATCACACCATGCCACTATCAGAAATTTGTTGATATAATTTGCATAAAAGAATATTTTACAATTAGTAGCTCAAGAAGGTGCTCTGAAAAGCTCTAGAGAACGCTCCACATTTCTCCACATTTGAGGATATGGACCTATGGTTCGAAGGATAGATAGATTCAAGTTTGAATCATGTGTGTTCTATTTTTCAAAACAAAAAAGTTACCAAAGAAGTTTCCTGAGTAAGCATAGTGAAGACTATGTTGTTGCAGTCATGGTGTTGGAAATATGTGCCTCAAACAATACAGGCTGAAACCTCCATTAGAGCCAAGTCAATGTGACAGCTTCAATGTCTAGCCGACAAGCAGTTTGTATCATTTTGTTTTGAACATGTTGTTGTGACCTTGCAGAAGTCTTGCCGAAAGGTTACACTGTGGAGTCTATCGCTGTGACATAGTGTGTTCATTATGACCTCATAGCACTCGGGAGACCTCTGGCCGACAGGCCATTCAATCATTATCAGGGAGACTCTCGGCGACCATGGGCTTCGGGATAACCTGTGATAACTCGGTGAGAAGTCTCAGCGAAAGCTAATGTCTCACCGATAGGATGTTTTGTTTTATGGTCTTTGAGCTAGCTAAGGGTTCTCGTTATGAAGTCTAGGTGAAGTGTTAATGTCTCGTTGATGTTGAAGTTTGTTCTCGGTGAGACTCATGGCGAACGGTGGTCTTTAGGATAACACAATGGTTTCGATAAGATGTCCCAGCGACATTGAAATGTATCACCGACGGAGGCTCAAGTGTAAGTCATCGGTGTAACACGACGGCTCGGTGAAGAGTCTTAGCGAAAGATAAAGTCTCACCGACAGTGCTTTTTGTTGGAGTCTTCGGGGTAAGTCTTGGAGTTTGGTATGTTCTCTCGGCAAAGATGATATGTCTTGGTGAATTCTGATGGCTTCGGTGAAACATATGGATCTCGGTATGATGTCTCGATGAAAGTCGATTGTCTAGCTGATGAGAACACTTAAGTCTACGTGACTTGCGGAGCTTCGGCGTAACGTCTCAGCGAAGGTGTTTGGTCTTGCCGATAGGTGTATACTTTTGGTGTAACCTAATGTTGCTCTATGAGACCTCTTGGTGATATTGGTATGTCTTTCCGACTATCCTGTGGAGCTTGATATGACAAATGACTTCGGTGTAACTTTGGTGACTCGCTATGACCTTCTAGCGAATGTGATAGGTCTGGGTGACTGCTTGGTGACTCGGTGTAACATGAAGCTTGATGGAATGTCCTGGCAATAAATGTGACTCTTGGCGACATCGGTATGAAGGCTATCTGGCATCGGCAAGACACTGTTAGTGTCTCACCGAGATGCCAGTATAGTGCAAATTCTGTTAACAGTTTGACCATCCTATGTGGAGCCTTGTGGACCAATAGGAAAAGTAAAAACTGAATTGTTGGAAGACAATCGGTTGTGATGGTTCTGTGAGGAAGTTTGACTGTCAGGGAACACCATGAATTTACTCAGGGATTGGATATTGTGATCGGTTGGTTCAAATCAATAGTGGAGTGTGGAGAGTTCGAACTGTATCAATGTATGAATTTGATTCTGTAAAGACTGTAAACAGTAAAGGTTCCTGTCCAATATTGTTAATGGTGAATGCTGCTATAAATAGACACCAGAAAGATAAGTCTGTCAATTGTATGTAATCTCAATTACTGAAATACAAAGTAATTTCTCTTAGTGTGGTGGGTTTTTCTCCCGTAAGGGTTTTCCCACGTATATCTAGTGTTCTTGTGTGATTGTCAAAACTCTGTTTCTGTAATATGTTTCATAGTGCATCTTAACTTGACTGTAATTGTAAATTTTAAAGTGTATCTGCATTCTTTCCAGAGGTATTGACGTTAGGAGAATTATTTTCTGCATTTGATTTTCCTTACACATGGAAGGTTCAGATAAATGCTCTACATTTCTCTGCAGTTGCTATTGTGGTCTTGTAGTTTGGAGAATGAGTTCACAATGTCTATTTGTCCCCTCCTTTTAAGTTTTAGTTTCTAAATTGTACCACAATTCAAGCTATCATTGTTCTATCTCAAAACTATGTTGTTTGGGTTTGCAATAGTTACTGGTTCTATGTTTGTTTGCTTGTGCCAGCATAAGGTTGCATGAAGTTGTTACATGAAAAAATTCTTGAATATCATTTGATGCTTGTGATGTAATCTACATGATGATATCATGTCTCTTTGATACCACTTATGGTCTAGAGTTAATATTTTGCGGGTTAAGTATTTTTTGGGTCAATCTAATATGTTAAGTTGTTTGTGCCAAGTGTTTGTGGTGTGAACTAGCATGGGAATGTGTGTAGAGTTAAAATTGGTCATACTTATCTCTTGGCTTGGATTGCATTCAATTTCCCTTTCTCATGGATGTGTTGAAGTTGACTCAATATGGTTGTTGTATGTTTCATGTTCATATGTTTCAATATGGGTGACAAGGAGAAACTTTTTGATTCTTGCAGAAGGTAGAAATGAAAGATCAAGTATGTGATCAAAGTTTACAATTTTTCAATGAATGATTAATGTTATTTTTTGAAGGTAGTGCATTGAAGGTAGAGGTATGAGTGTGAATTTTTGGAGAAGAATTTGATGTATGCTAGAGGCAGTGAGATGAAAGAAGAAGAGTATAAGTAAAGTGCAAAAGGTAGTGAGTTGTCCAAAGTGAGTAATTGAGTGTTTGAGGTAGTGAGCCAAAAGAAAAAGAGTATAAGTAAAGTGTATAAGGTAGTGAGTTGTCCAAAGTGAGTAATTGAGTGTTGGAGGCAGTGAGCCAAAGAAAAAAGTGCAGGTGTGAATGCTGGAAGTAGTGATCCAAAATCAAAGGAGTGTAAGTGCTAAAGGTAGTGAGCCAAAGGTAGTAGAGGTGTTGCAAATTCAGTTGTGTATCTAATTCATCAAAGTGTTGTATTATGAGGTTGCAACCTCATTCTATAAGTGTTGAGCAGGGATTTATAAACTTCCTTAGGTGAAAGGCCTTAAAACCTATTATAACTATTATTTCATTCTATGAGGCTGGATGTGGATAGTAGCTCCAAGCAAGTTTTCTCACCATGGTTTTTCCATTGTTGGGTTTTCCACATATATCTAGTGTTGTGGTTGTGTGCTTGTACTTTGAAAAGTTTTATCCGGTTAAGGAAATTATAAGTTTTTGAATTGGATTATTTGAGGGATATATTGATTCACCCCCCCTTAGTATATCTATGTGTTCTAATAGCATTGAATTTCTACATAAAATTGGTGTGGATAAGAATATTATAGAGCCTAATGATGTTAATATTCATGTTCTTGATCATGTTAATAAACAACCGTTAATGGTGATCACACTACCCATTAAGGTAGGACCCGTGATTTTACAAACACCTATCCATATCATGGCATGAACTCTTTCATACAATCTTCTCCTAGATAGACTGTGGATTCATGCCATGAAGGGAGTCCCATCTAATCTTCATTGTGAGCTCAAGTACAAATATAATAACAAGATATATATGGTTAATGTGGATGAAAAAAATTATATTTAACAAGTCCAAGATGATCATAACAATTCAAACTCTCTTAATACTTTGATCCCAACTTCAAAAGTGGAACCACATGTTGAAGATAATCATTATTTTATTTAACCTATAACAAAAATCTTATATGATGATTGGGGTTCATTAGATTCTATACCCTTCTTTATAGGAGAGTACAAAATATCACAATCTAAACCAATAGATCAATAGATCCAAAGACATCAATAGATCCAAAGACATAATCCAATGATGGTGATGGGGGATCTTCAAATTTTGTCTCTCATGTGTGGAAGATACCTAATTTAAAACAAGAGTCTTGTGTTTTATCTTGTTCTACATCAATAGATCCAAAGACATAATCCAATGATGGTGATGGGGGATCTTCAAATTTTGTCTCTCATGTGTGGAAGATACCTAATTTAAAAATAAAATAAAAAGGATTTGCTTGCTTGTGAAAGAGATAATTTTTCTCATGAGCATGTAGATACAATTTCTTCATCTGACTTGGAAGAGTGTTATGGGCTTAGATACAAAATTATTTCTAAAAACAGATATGCAAACTCAAAACAAAATGATAGGGATCAAGTGAAGTCTATACCATACTTTTCTAAATAGGGTTTAGGTTTCAAACCTTCATCCCCATCTTCATTTAATGCTTTATCATCTACTATATTTATGACATCTTATGGTAAGAGAGAAAGTTTTTCTTCACAAGAGAAAGAAATGTCTCTTGAGCAAGAGAATATTTTGTCAAGGCTTCTCAAATCCCACTTGATTAATCTTTCTTAGAAAACATAAAATACATTTTATAATAACTCATTGTGTGTATACCATCGAGTGCATGGTCATTCTACTAATAAATATCAATCCTTGAGTAATAAAATACAACTTAGTGATTGTGCTTCTCTCCCATATATTGATGCACCTAATCCTTCTAAACAATAATGATTTTTATTCTATGGTGTTTCTCCTCACTATGTGGCATTTGTAGCTTTATGTGTTTGTTCATTGTCATTCATGGTGGTACAATCTTAAGTGCAACCATATTTTCCATGAAAACAACATGGTAGTATTTTGTGTGGTTGTCCTTGTCCTTACACTTGGGGGTTAAGGAAAACTAGTTTTGAGAGGTGTGCATTCTCCTTGAGGATCCCCTCTTCTCCTCTTCTTCCTTAAATACCAACATAGTAAGTATGTTGGCATTTTAAGGGGGGGGGAATATGTTACCCCTATCTATTCCATACACATCTTGTGAGATTTTACTTATTGGCATTCCCCCTTGGTGGTGGTATTTTTTATAATTCCCCCTAAGGCCTGATTATCAATTCTTCCCCTATAGCATTAATAATTTCTTCTTCCACTGTGATGTTGAGATTTTTGCACCTCCTGAGATGATTTTATATGGTCCCTAAAGTGTGGTTTGCATAGTCCTAGCGTAATGGAGTTTACTGGTCTATGAGTTTTGAACATTTTTTATCATGGCCACCTAGCATAACACAACTTTCTTTCCAATGGAGCTATGTGTTTTATGAGTGTCTTAGCATAACAAAACTTTTTAGCCTTTTGAAACCCATCATATTTCTTGGACACCTAGCATACCACAACTTGCTAGCTAGTAGATCTATGTAGCTCATGAGTGATTTTACATCCTTATGAGGGCACCATTTTGTTTATATAACACATTTGAAGGATGATGTTTGGTACTTGAGATAGATTTAAGACTGAGGTCTCTTTTCCTTACTAACTTAAATTATTTTAGTACTAATCTTTTTTGTTTTGTTTTGTGATTATTGTTTGTTATGTGTTTGTATAGCACTTACATGATGTTGGAATTGTGTTTGTGTTTTGTTTAATTTCCATGTTAGGTTTTTATTAAACTATGCTATATTTATTCATCATGTAAGCTTTGTGTTTTCCATACTGTATTTCACTTCACATGTGTGTTCCTTTGAACTTATGCTATTTTTCCATGAGATCTTGAATCCTAGGGGCTTGCGCTTCCCCATAGATTCATTGACATCCTATCTCTTCAAGATTTGGATAATTGAAACCCTCTTGAAATTGAACACAAGGAAAATGAGGGGATAAGTGAAGGGAATGGATGGATCCCACCTATCTCCTATTTTGCTCTAGTTCATTCAAGGAAACCCTAGGAGCAACAACCTAAAGATTGAATTGAGAGAAGGGGTTGTTACAAGGTCTCCTTGGGTGTGATTAAACAAAGGGGTTCCACTACTAAGCAAATGATTAGAAAGACAAGAAATGAAACTAACATGCAAACCTAACTATGTAATCTAGGAAATGAAGCTTAAAATTAGAGTAATGAACTAAGAATGAATAGAGGTGCACCTGGTAAACTAAACATGCTTGAAAAAAGGTCTATAATCCTAAAATGTTGACTTTTGATGCACATTGGGACTCATACACCATTCTATGAAATTTAGTCCCAGTTTAGGGTTTCTAGGTAGAAATTAGAATTTCATAGTGACAAGTCTGAATCCACATAAATTTGGAAAAAGTGCTATACTAGGACTCATACACCACAATTGGCAATTTAGTCCCATTCTACTTTTTTAGAAAGTCAAGATCTAAATATATTCTCCTATCTCTACACTTCCTTCCTCTATTTTCTAAACCTTGCTTTCGGATTTGAACCTGTTAAAACCTGCAAAAAAAGTATTGTGTTGATTTTATTATGAGGGATTTGCCTCGGTCAAACCCCTAGTTTGGTAATTAAACCTTGAAAGAGATAGAATATCTTGAAATTAAATGTGTGTGAAAGTCCTAATCTTAAGTGCATATAATATTAGGAGATCTAGAGTGCAATGAAACCCTATTCTAATATGCTAGAATAGGAGGCATGAATGAAACATTAAGATGACGACTCACTTTGGGAGATCTCTAATCACCCTAATAAGCCAAAATAATGCATGTAACTTCCTTTAGGTAGAAAGTAGAATGATAATGGAGGATGGAATCACTTAGGAAATAAGTCATTAGTCTTGGTTTAATGGCTAGTTGCATCTCCCCAACCTAGAATCCATCATGATTCTCCATAGGAAACCATCATCAATCCTTGACAATGCTAGATATTGAGTTCAAAGTGAGCTTGAAGACTTGCAAAAACACTATAATGCTGCTCCAAGACTTCAACTTTATTTGCTCCTTGTTCTTGAATGCTTGAAAATCTCTATTGAAGGCTCTTACTTAAAAGTTCTAGGAATGCTTAGCTCTTGAATTACTAGGTGAAATAATGATGTGAAACCTTAGTTTTATAGGTATCTCATCTAATTTACCATTTATTAGATCCCAAATGTTGACATTAGCCAAAAATTTGGATTAGAAACCTTAATTTCCTACTCAAACCCTAAAAAGGGGCCACATGGGACTCATACGCCCAAGGTGGCATCTAGGTGCCACCTAGGGGGACTCATATGCCCAAGGTGGAATATGAGTCCCACCCTAGCTTTTTAGGGTGAGAAAATATGTGGGTGGTACAAAATTGAATGCATTTGTTGATTTTGTCAGGATTTCAACTAAAATAAGCCTTGGGATCTGAAATAAATGGTCCTAGGGACCTATTAATCATGATTTAGAGAGGGTCATGATGTTGGAATCCTTGCAACATGAGCATGAAGTATGGATGGTTTGTGTTGGTTGTTCCTATGTTGTCATTGATATCAACATGGTGATAACTATATGGGAAGACTGCTTGGTTTACCAAAATTTGTTCTCTGTTGGTAATACCCTTTTGTGATGGATCAATGTGTTGGTATTTGAGTCAGGAATTTACCGCAAGATCTGATATGACTCTAATCTCCTAACCATGTTTTCTTGGATCATTCAAAAAACTATATCCTTGATCTTGAGACATCTTTTGTTGTAAGTATAAAGTTATCTCTGGGAGAGTTTAACTCTGTATTTTACAGTTGTTATGTGTGTGGCATATTGTTTGGGAGACACCACATTATACTAAGGTGAATATTATTATGTCGCAGTTTTGATTGATAGTCTATTTGCTGGTGGTATGATAGGAAATTAATGTGCTCTCAGATTCAGAAGGTGTTTTCTTTGAGAATTATTTTTTGGTTTGGAGAATTGTGTTTTTGTCTTGGCCGACTCAGTGTATTCAATATATTATGAAGATTAGTTATGCTTTATGGATGTTAGCTAACTTGGTATAATGCTTAAACCATATATGGTGCCGACAAAGAAGGTTTTGATTATTTTTGTGTTCATCTAATTAGGCTGACCTAATTGATGATCAAGATATGATTGTATATATAAGATGTTTTGAGGAATGAAGAGGCATGTAGATGAAAAATAAAGTGAAGTGTGGATAAGAAAAGTGTGAGAGACTGAATGCTTTACCAGTTGTGATCAGTGCAATTTTGTTGAGTGATTATTGTGTGAGGCAGTACTTTATCTTCTGAGCTTTAGAGGAACTAAACCCTACACATTGAAGGTGTATTCTATCAATTCAATCTTTTGGCAGTGAACCACTATCATTGTATCTTGGTAGTGAGCCATCTTTTGTACTCAGGTTGTGAGCCTTTTAAGGACAGTAAGTCCTGTCAGTGATCCCCATAATATTTTGTATCCAGATATAATATATTTTGAGTTAACCCTCACCATGGTTTTTCCCTTTTTGGGTTTTCCACAAAAAAAATTATGGTGTTCTTGTGTATGGTTGCATTGATTTGTTTCTATGTTCTCTCTTTCTGATTTAGCTAGAATTGTGATAATGTTTAAATGGATTTTATCATGGTTTTATGGAATACTAATTCACCCCCCTCTCAGTATTTCAAATGTTCAAAAATTGGTATCAAAGCTTGGTCCCTCAGAGGAAGCCTAACAGCTTGAGGGAGGTCTCAAAGTTTGAGTTTAAGATTTGTTTTCCCTTAGAAGTAGTCTTTGTTGAATGTTTAGAAGAAATGGATGATTTGAAGGACAAGTTGATAAAAGTGAATGAGTATATTGAAAAGATGCAAAGTAAAAGTGTTGAAGCATGTGATCTATTGGTTGAAGGAGAAGAAATTATCTCTAGCCTGCTTCAACACTTTTATCAAAGATCAAAAATGGATATGAGTGGTTTAGAGTTTGAGAAAAGTCAGAGCTATAAATCAAAGCAATCTATTGGTAAGAAGAATTGGTACAAAGATAAACAAATCAAGGATCTAAGAAGCAATCTCGAAAAAACTCATGTCAAACGTTATGATGCTAAAATGTACTTATCTCTCAATGGTGTTTGTTACTCCTACAAGAAGTTTGGTCATAAAGAAAAAGATTACAAAAGTAAAATGAATGATTCTTTATCCAGAAAATGTTCTAAGAGCAAGAAGAATGGACATAAAGTTGGTTAGTTGAATAAAATGAAAATGGAAAGAAGAATATAGTTTTTTGTAAGTGCAATAATCTAGGACATCCTAGTAGTATCACCAAAAGAAAGAAAAATATCTTTTTGACAAAGAAGAATGATCGAATAATTGATCTGGAAGAAGCAAGAAAATAAAGGAAAAGGATTTGGAGAAAGTAATCAGAATCATCAATTTTATCTGTACCAACCTTCGGTGCAGATACTCCCATCAATTTCTAAGAAAAAGCAGTGGCTATGGGGGAGTAATCATCAAATAAATTAATGAACCCCCTCATCGGTACTTGTGTCATATCATGATAGAAGTATAAGGAAATTAAGAAAGTTTTCAGTCACATGTGTGAAGGATAAAATCTATAGAATTTGAAAGGATGAAGGCATACACAATCTTCAAGGCTATCTACCTACAAGTTGAAGTATTTATTGAAAAATCATTTAGAATGGAAGGAATAAATTGAGATAATTTTAAAGGATTATGTATCTTTGGAGAAGCATGCAAAGGAAGTTTAGAAGGAAATTTAGAGTTTCAGGGTTTGAAGAAGAAGTCAAGCGGATTCGAAGTAAGCTTTGGAAGAAGGATATCTACACATTTCTTGTTGACATTCTTAGAGGTATTCATGTTTGCAAAATCTTTCATTTTTACTGTTATGGATAATTCAAAGGTTGTGAATAGTACGGATAAGGTGCAAGTCAATTTAAGAAGATATTTGAAGGTTCTGTTAGAATATTCTATTGGTGCATTCTCTTACATCCCTCTGAGATTGTTTCCCACAGAAGATATCTGTGCATTTTTTTTTAGTAAAATAGAAGAAATGTCATCAATTCAGTTGAGCATGCTTTGGAAAAGTGAATTGAAATAAATCCATGATTCCTACAAAGTGTTAATTGAGAAAAAGTTGGATGTTTGGAGGAAAGTTCCCTTGTTTAAATTTGAGAAGAATTACATTCAAATAGTATTGTGTAGAATTCATGATGAATCTTTTTGGATTGATGAAGCATATTTGATTACCAGAGAAGCTATTAGAGATGTAATTGGTTTGTGTTCCTCTGGACCAGTTCCCAAATGGAAAGCTATGGATGAGAAAGAGATATTTGAGTTTACCAGTGTGAATCTTGAAGGGAAAGAGATTGATTTAAGATTGATTGTTGATCCGGTAATACAATATGCTACTATGGTCATCAGTCACAAAGTTTGTATCCAAACAATGACCTTACAGTTTCTATTGAGCCATTGTGCATATTGTTTTTGATATGGTTAAAGGAGGTATGGAATATGACATATGTGAATTACTTCATATACATCTTTTGAAGAATTTAATCGAAATCAAGAAGAATACATTTTGGTATGGAAATTTGGTTGTCTATTTACTCTTTTACTTTTTGAAAGAGTTACCGGTAATAGGAAAGATAGAATGGTCAAATTCAGAGCCTATTGCCTATCAAATCAAGAATTTCATGATAAATCTTGGTAATTTGAATGCACAAGATTCTACCCTTGCTACATTCTTTGGAACATTTTAGATGAGGATGAACAGAAGGTTTAGGATTCCAGTAAGTGTTGTTGAAAGGTACTCTAGAAGCATAAATTTTCTTGTGTCTACAAATTTTTGTCACATGGAAGCAGTTGAATCAAGGTTAGTTTGGATATATAAATTGACCTATGAAGTGTCAAAGGCTGAAGTTGATAATTATGCTAAAATTATTTTGGGAAGCCCTATGAATCTCGGTGTAGAAGGAACCTTTGATAGCGTGACCAGAACAGGGAAGAAAAGGAAGAGTGTGGTTAAGCAAGAGGTTGCAGAAGGAAGTGAGCTTGAACATGAGCATCAACGAATAAATATTTAGAGAGTTCTGGAAGAATTGCAAAAGGTTATTCCTAGTGCTAATTTTGATTTATCTATTTTTGTTGTGGAAAATCTTCATGGTGTGATTGATTCTTTAAAGGTTTACATATCCGGACTTGAAGTGTCAACTGGAATCAAGTCCAATGAAAGAAATTTGGAAGATATCAAAGAGAAATGTGTGAATTCACATAGTCGAGTGATGAAGGAATTGGAGAGTGTACAAGGTTGTGAAGAAGAGGCATATAAACTAATTTATTTTTTCCTAGATTGGTCTAGCTGTACACTAGTTATAAGAAATGAGATAAGGATGAGTGAGTCCTGGTTGAGCACTCAAGCAGATACATACAGGTTGGAAGAAGATAAAGATAATCAAAGGTGGTCCTACATTGTTCAACTTCAAGACAAATTCTTTTCTCTACAGAATCAGACGAAAAATGTTATCAAGAAGTTTGTGGCACTCAGAGAGATGATTAAACTCAGACATACTTCTATTTCTAGTGCTCTTGGATGTATTGGCGAGTTATCAGAGATCAATCTTAGTCCCAATACTTTAGCAGATGGTGTATAGTCTTTAACTAAACTTGAGCTATTTTACAAGACTCTTGTAAGTGCGAAAGGTTTATGGGAAGAAGGTATGATGAAAGGCTATCCTAGAGAGTCTTAGAGGTTCTTCTTCAGGTTAATTCAATTATGCGTTCATATGTTTTTGGCTATATTTTGATATATACATATATACCGGTGCCCCTTCCTTTGTCATTGATGTCAAAGGGGGAGAGATGAAGAGAGGGAGAGATGAAGAGATGGAGAGATGGAGAGATGGAGAGATGAAGAGATGGAGAGATGGAGAGATGAAGAGATATAGAGAGTCAGAGGAAAATCATTTTTGTGAAGAACAATTTTGAGAGGGGGAGTATTTAGAATATTTAGTTTTAGTTGCTGGAAAATGTTTGTCATGCATGTTTCCATCAATGCCAAAGGGGGAGATTGTTGGAAGCCTTGCAACATGAGCATGAAGTATGGATGGTTTGTGTTGGTTGTTCCTATGTTGTCATTGATGTTAACATGGTGATAACTATATGGGAAGACTGCTTGGTTTACTAGAAGTTGTTCTTTGCCAGTAATACTCTTTTGTGATGGATCGACGTGTTGGCATTTGAGTACAAAATTTACCGCAAGATCTGATATGACTCTAATCTCCTAACCATGTTTTTTTGCTCATTTATACAACTATATCCTAGATCTTGAGATATCTTTTGTTGTGACCAAAAAGTTATCTCTGATAGAGTTTAACTTTGCATTTTACTGTTCTATATGTGGCATACTATGTGGGATAATCTGCATTCTACTAAGGTGAATATTCTTATGTTGTGGTTTTGATTGATAGTCTCTTTGCTGGTGGTATGATGGGAAATTAATGTGCTCTCATATCCAAAAGATGTTTTCTCTAAGAATTATTTATTGGTTTGGAGAATTGTGTTTTAGTCTTGGTTGACTTAGCATATGCAATATATTATGAAGACCAGTTATGCTTTATGGATGTTAGCCAACTTGGTACAATGCTTAAATCATATATGGTGCCAACAAAGAAGGTTTTGATTATTTTTGTGTTCATCTAATTAGGCCAACCTAATTGATGATCAAGATATGCTTGTATATATATAAGATGTTTTGAGGAATGAAGAAGCATGCAGATGAAAAAGAAAGTGAAGTGTGTGTGTGCAAAGGAGAAGAAAGTGTGGAGAAGAAAAGTGTGAGAACCTAAATGCTTTATCATTTATGATCAGTGTAGTTTTGTTGAGTGATTACTGTGTGAGGCAGTACTTCATATTCTGAGCTTCAATGGAACTAAACCCTGCACATTGAAGGTGTATTCTATTAGTTCAATCTTTTGGTAGTGAGCCACTATCATTGTATCTTGACAGTAAGCCATATTTTGTACTTAGGCTATGAGCCTTTTAAGGATAGTGAGTCCTAGTAGTGATCCCCATAGTATTTTGTATCTAGATATAATATATTGTGAGTTAACCCTCATTGTGGTTTTCCCTTTTTGTGTTTTCCATGTAAAAATTCTGGTGTTGTTGTGTATGGTTGCATTGACTTGTTTCTATGTTCTCTCTTGCTAATTCAATCAAAATTGTCATAATGTTTAAATGGATTTTATTATGGTTTTATGGAATAATGATTCACCCCCCTCTTAGTATTGCGGATGTTCAACACATGAATGCAAAGGTACTAAAATAGTGTGAGATTGTACCATCTCCAAGAAGGGAGTACAATCTTCTACACTGCATTTAGCCCCCACTTTAGCGCCCATATGACACTACATGTATATGCAAGCTAAAGAAATTTGAATAGTAAAATTCATCTCATAAAAGGATACTCATATGGATATATTCATAAACATGGAAGAATGAAGCCCCCATTGTAGCTATCTACAAAACCACAATGTTAGGAATCACATCTTGCAAAACCAATTCATTTGTTATTAAAAAATCCTCTTATCTAACTTTCTTCATGAAATCAAATTCGAGGGTAGAGGTATGACCCCCTTGATTTTGCTTGCTTTATGGAGGTGGAATCAAGGTAGCAGTCTAACTGCATCTAATTGCATAAGTCCTATCATAGGGTATTTCCAAGTACCATACCACATAATGATAGATGTTTGATGAGAACAGGAGTGGAATTACAAATCCAACACAACAAATGACATGGAAAAAAGAGTTCTCTAGCCCCCAAAATGTTAAGTTGAATGATAAAGAAATTTTCACCCTAATATGTAAATGACCTAATTTGAAAGTATATAAGAGTAAAAAGTGAAGTAATTTGTAATCACTTTGTCTTTTTCCTTCTTGTAGTTTTACTTCAACGGAGAGAAAGTGATGATGCCAAGTCTACAACCTTGCATGCATCTGAGACTCGAGAGCCTACATGAGGAGGTGGCACAAGGTGATTTGCAACATACATTGAGTGGATTCTTCTCTACCTTAGCTTCATTTTTATGCATTTATTTTATGCTTTACGCATTTCTTATTAGTTGATTCATCTTTACCATTAGATTGCAAGTAGTAAGGTGTTGAAAAATGATGTTGTATATTAAATGTTTCTAAGAACTTCTTCACATCATTATTCTTAAATGGTTTCCCATTTTTTGAAACTAACATGGAAGGGAGTCCAAAGCAAGCAATAATGGGTTCCAATATGAAACGACATATTACATAAACAATTGTTGAACGAAAGGGAATGGCTTCTTCACATTTCATGAAATAATTTTTTTTCTGTAATTATAAAGGTATGTACGACGGATGAAGGTGGTGATATTTTTCCAATAAGATCTAGACCCCATATCGAGAATGGCCAAATAGAAACTTGGGCACAAAGCTCAAAAGTAGGAGCGTGAATCAAATTTCTATGTTCTTGACATTTATGGCATTTCTTAATGTATTCAAAGCAATCCTATTCCATATGTCTCTAATAGTATCCTATGTGGATTAGCTTTTGAACTAATGATCTTCCTCCAAAATAGCTTCCGCAAGCACTTGCATGAGCTTCCGTAAGCACTATGGGGATTTTTGATTGTTTAAGGCATCTAAGCAAAAGATCATCAAAGGACCTTCTATACAACACATTATCAAGGAGTATATATTTGGACACAAGTTTTCAAAGGCGGGCTTGAATATTCTTAGTCATCAGCACAAGAAAGGTACCTTCTTTTAAATAACTAAATATTGGTGTGTACCATTCACTAGATCTTTCCATGATAGTTGATAACACTTCTTCAACCTTATATTTTTTTGATGGTTTCGTAATTGTATGGACAATAAATGTAAAATATTTTGAAGGATCTTGAGGAGATATAAGGGAAGCCACACTTCCCATTACATCCACATGTTGATTATATTTTTGTGGGATGTTAACAATGGTATATGAATCAAAGGTGTTTAATGGAGTCATTGTGAGATCCTTTTATTTTGATAATTTTTCATTCTTTGCTTGATAAAACTCGTTTATCTTCTTAATGAATAATTGTGAATCACCGAATATTTTAATACTTCAAGCTTCCAAAGTTAAAGCGGTGCATAATCCAACAATTAAAGCTTCATACTCTACTACGTTGTTTGTGCATAGGAAGTTTAAGCAGTAAGACAAGGGAATAGGCTTTCCTATAGGAGGGAATAGTATAATCCCTATGTCGGAGCTAGTTCTACACTTAGAGCCATTAAAATATAACTCCCATGTATCAGTTTCAATTGTCAACACATTATCGTTAAGGAATGAATTTCGTTATTACATGTATTTTAGCATTCAATAAGTAATGTCTCAATTTACTAGTAGTGAATAGAAGAGCCAAAAAAAAATTTTCTATTATCGTATAATGTGTTTCGTAATCAATTAGAGTTAGACTAATGTAATAAACAAGATGTTATTTACTAGTTTTGTTTTGTTGAGCCAACAATGCTGCCAGAGCATGTGACGATGTTGTTGTATAAAGGATAAATGGTTTGTCTTGCATAGCAGGTTGTAAAACAGGTGGAGTAGTAAGGTAGTCTTTCAAACACTCAAAATTCTATTTACAATCCTCATTCTAGTTAAATTGAACCTCTTTTTTAAGGAGTTGTGTAAAGGGTAATGTTTGGTTTGCTAAGGATGTGAAAAAATGATGAATAGCCTGAATTCTTCCTTGTAACATGCACAATTGAGAAATATTTCTAAGAGGTGGCATGTTAACTATAGCATCAATTTTCTTCATGTCCACATCAATGCCTCTGTGAGATACTATAAAACCTAAAAATTTTCCACTATCTACACAAAAGACACACTTTTTTGCGTTCAACTTCATGTTATATTTTTGCATTCTCTCAAAGATTTTTTGAAGGATGTTCACATTATCTTGTCGAGTTAGAGATTTGGCTCGAATATCATCAGCATAATTTTCCAAATCTTATGTATGTAATCATGAAATATCAATGTCATAGCTCGTTGAAATGTTGTGCCTATGTTCTTCTATCCAAAAGGCATGAAAAGCCAACAAAATGTTCCCCAAGCTATAGTAAATGTTGTCTTGTATTGATCTTGAGGATTGATAAAGATTTTATTATATCCTAAAAATCGATCCATGAATGAAAAAAAAGTGTATCTCGTAGTTGAGTCCATTATCATGTCAATATTAAGAAGGGGAAAACAATCATTTAAAGATGCTTTATTTAAATCACAAAAATCCGTACACATCCTAATATGATTCTCAGGTTTTGCAATTGCAACAATGTTCGAGATCCAAGGAGAATAATCAATAGGTTGTATAAAACTAGCTTCGAGGAGTTTCTCAATCTAGGCCTTAACCAATAAGGCTATCTTAGGATTCATATTTTATATCTTTTGTATGGAATATGACAAATTCACTGACGAAAAATTCACTGCCAACAATTCACTGCCATGAAAATTCACCAGGCAAAAAATTAATTGCATGAATTTTTGGCGGCTAATTTTCCTTGGCGATGAATTGCTGGTGGCAGTGAATTTTCATGCAGTGAATTGTTGACGGTGAATTTTTCGTCGGTGAATTGCTGGTAGTGAATTTTCCTAGAGGCCTTTTGTATATCTGGTTTTGCATTTTCTGCAAGGACTATGTTGTGTATCACTATCTTAGCATCAATTCTCGGAAATATCTGAATAAGTCCAAGAAAAAAATTCAGGAAAGTCACGAATTAATGTTGCATTGTCTTCTTATTCATCTTCATCAAGGCACTTTCCTATTTTAATCACTCTTCATTATTGATATCCATTAGTATGTCAACTGTATCTCCCAAAGGAAGTGTGGTTTGTTTCATAATTTCATGATTATGCTCTTCATTGTCCTTATCAATCTCATTACTTTCCTTTTCTCCATCTTCTTTCTTAGCACTAATCATAGCACATGTAACCCATTTCTTTTTAGGAGTAAATGGCTTGTCATAAACTCCTAACATTTCTTTCAAAGCTTCATCATATTCAAAGTATTCCAATGATTCTTCACAATTTGTATCAATCAATTCAAGATGTTTCAAGGTGAGAGTTTTTTTAGGGTTACACATGATGGTGTTGATGTTTAACGATGGTATTTTCATTGCTTGTGTATCTTATAAGGAAAATACCCCAAACCCCTTTTTGTTTCTTGTGTGCTAGGATTTATAGGAACACGGATACCTTGCTCTTTCTTTCCACATCATTTTCCACTATAGCCAAGTTGTTTCATAAGCTCATAACCTCTTCCATAAAGTTTCTCCATTTCTTTTGAGTTTGGTGGTTGTTGATAGTCTATCTCATCAAAGTTTATTGTATAACTTGTATCTTCTAGAGTAAGTGCTTGTTAATTTTCTTTTGAATTATACATTAACATTACCATTGGTTGCTTTTTTTTTTTAGTTTCTTTTGTTGTGATTTTTTATTCTCTTATAAATGTTGGTGTGAATTCTAAAGAACCCCAATCATCTTCCAATAATTTTGACACTTTTTCTATCTCTTGTTCATCTTCTTTCCTAGGTTCTATGTTCAAAGTTGGAATTAATGTGTTTAGAGGACTTGTTGTCCTTTTTCAACTTGTGCTTTTAGGCTCAAGGTCTATTTCAACTTGGTAAACTTTGTTTTTATAGATATACTTCATGATACGATGAATATTTGAAGGCACCACATGCATCTTATGAATCCAAGGTCTTCCTAAAAGAAGATTCTATGAAAGATCTTGAGGCATAACATGAATATGAGTTTGTAATGTAGGCTTTCCAAGTGTAATAGGAAAAGTAATCACACCAACCAGTTGCTTTCCTACATTGTCAAATCCTCAAATCGATAAGGAATCAGGTTGAATTCTTGATTTATCCATGCCAAATATATCTACAAGGGTCACACTACACACATTAAGAGTGGAGCCATTGTCAACAAGAGTTCTTTTTACTCCTATCCTATTGAAGATATCTATTATCATGAAGGAATCATTTTTTTTCTCATCTCTAAGGGAGGTAACTCATGTTGATGAAAATTAATGTCTATGTTAACTGTATTCATTCCTTGAATTAGAGTTGCTACATCACTTGCATTTGCACTAGAGGGAACCACAACTTGTTGTAAGGTTGTTTGAAGCATAGTATGATAATTAGGTGAACTATGAATTAAATCCCATAGGGATATCTTTGCAGGAGTATTCTTAAGTTGTTCAAAAAGATCACACTCCTTCCCACTATGTGAAGGAAAATGAGGAGCACTAGGCAAGATGGGTTGAGGCAAAGGTAAGGATGTTGAAATTGTTTGTTTTGGTTGTGGATTGTTTCTAGTGTTATATGTATGAGCCATGGTATTATAACTTGATTGTTGTGAAACATTAATATTAGGTGGTTTAAGGATGAAAGAGGGTTTGTTTTGAGTTTTAGGTTGGTTTGAAGGTGGGAATAGGATGAGTTGAGGTTGAATCGCATTAACTTCTCTTTGTTTCGCTTTGTTGTCACAAGCCTTAGTAGATGAACTTTGTGAGATGAAGTCCTCAAGGGATTCATCTAACATGTCAAAGTCATCATGACTACAAGGCTTGAGGGTTAGGTTAATTTGGAAAAAGAGATTTGACATAATCAAATAACTATGCTTTCTCCAAGGGGTTCATCGGTTTACAAGTGTTTTGGTTTTATTTTCTATTGAATGCCAAATGCAATATAATCTTATCAAATTATGAACTAATGCTAGAAATAAAAAGTGCAATAATCTAATTCTATCCACAATTGAAATGAAACCAAATTAAGCTCAATCTAATGAAATGCATGAAATAAAAACTCAATAAACTAAAATAGAAATCTAACAACAACAAATAGAAGTATAGAAACAAGGTTTTTAATGCTATAAAATGGAGTTTCAGGTTTAACATGGGACTAAATCACCCAAAAGGGTGTATAAGTCCTAATTAGGGTTTTTTAAGGGTTCAAATGTTGGACAAAATACAACATAGAACTCCAAGAAATCAGATAAAATAACCTATACAAGGACTAAATCACCCAGAGGGGCGTATGAGTCTCATATTAGCGTTTTGGCACTAATTTCAGCAAATTATGAGTGAGTGTTAGGTTTTTTGGTTTGTATGATGTCTTGACTATATGCAATTATGGATTTCAAATGAAATTCAATGATGCAAGATGCAAAAATGCAACCTATATGCACTTTCACTAATGCAAAGTTTAGAAGCACTATATGCAAATTAACTAATGCAAGATCTAATGCAAAGTTAATGTAAGATAGATCTAGGACTAAAATGCACTCCAAATTAGAAATAAGGTATCCGAAGGCTAGGTTCACCAAAATGAACACAAGGAAAATGAGGGGATAAGTGAATGGAATGAATGGATCCCACCTATCTCCTATTTCACTCTAGTTCATCCAATGAAACCCTAGGAGCAACAACCTAATGATTGAATTGAGAGAAGGGGTTGTTACAAGGTCTCCTTGGGTGTGATTTAAAAAAGGGGGGTTCACCACTAAGCAAATTCTTAGAAAGACAAGAAATGAAAGTAACATACAAAATCTAACTATGTAATCTAGGAAATAAGCTTAAAATCAGAGTAATGAGATAAGAATGAATAGAGGTGCACCTAGAAAACTGGAGATGCTTGAAACAAGGTATGCAATCCTGAAATGTTAAATTTTGATGCACACTGGGACTCATATGCTAGTTTGGGTAATTTAGTCCCAGTTTACGGTTTCAAGGAAAAAATTGGAATTTCACAGTGACACGTTTGAATCTACAAAAATATAGAAAGAGTGTTATACCAAGACTCATATGCCACAAGTGGCAATTTAGTCTCATTATGATTTTTTGGAAAGTCATCTGAATATGTTCTCCTATCTATGCACTTCCTTCATCTGTTTTCTAAACCTTGCTTCTAGATCTAAACCTGTTAAAACATGCAAAACAAAGTATTGTGTTGATATGCTTATGGGGGGTTTTCCTCGTTCAAACCCCTAGTTTGGTAATTAAACCTTGAAAGAGTTAGTAGATCTTGAAAGTAAATGTGTGTGAAAGTCCCAATCTTAAGTGCATATAATATTAGGAGATCTAGAGTGCAATGAAACCCTATTATAATGTGCTAGAATAGGAGGCATGAATGAAACATAAAGATGATGACTCACTTTGGGAGATCTCTAATCACCCTAATAAGTGACAATAATGTGTGTAACTTCCTTTAGGTATAAAGTAGAATGATAATGGGGGATGGATCACTTAGGAAAAAATTCATTAGGCTTTGTTTAATGGCTAGTTGCATCTCCCCAACCTAGAATCCATCATGATTCTCTGTAGGAAACCATCATCAATCCTTAAAAATGCTAGATATTGAATTGAACGTGAGCTTGAAGACTTGTAAAAACACTATAATACTGCTCCAAGACTTCAAATTTATTTGCTCCTTGTTCTTGAATGCTTGAAAATCTCTATTGAAGGCTCTTACTTGAAAGTTCCAGGATTGTTTAGCTTTTGAATTAATAGGTAAAATAATTATGTGAAACCTTAGTTTTATAGGCATCTCATCTAATTTACCATTGATTAGATCCCAATGCGGACATTAGCCAAAAAATTGAATTGGAAAACTTAATTTCTTACTCAATCCCTAAAAAGGGGCCACATGGGACTCATACAGACAAGGTGGCATCTAGGTCCCACCTAGGGGGACTCATATGCCCAAGGTGGCATTTGGGTCCCACCTAGGGGGACTCATATACCCAACGTGGCGTATGAGTCCCACCCTAGCCTTTTGGGGTGAGAAAATGTTGGGGTGTTAGAAAATTGAATGCATTTGTTCATTTTATCGAGATTTTGTTGATGGGTGTTTTTGCACCTTCTCAACACAGGTAGCACACAAGTGCACTACCTCTCTTGAAAGGTAGAAATATGAAACAAGTTCCAAATTGCTACCCCAAGCTCTCTCGGGTGTCACGTCATGACAATTCTTGGAATAGTTTAGTTGGTTGATGTGATTTGTTGCTAATCATAGGGAAGCCTTATGTATGTTAAGTTGGAGGGATATTGTTTCTTTAAATGGAGTCTTTGAGATATTGGAGTTGATGTGCAATTGCAGCAAGTTCAAAATAGCAATCTAAAACTCCACCTTTATCATCAGATTTGGCTTTACAATGATGCCTAAATTTTGTCTAAATTACTATTTCAAAGAAAGGTCAAAAGGGAAGGGGAAGGAGTAAGTTCCTAGACCTAAAACTACTAATGAATAGCGATAATGGAGGATGCTACAGTGGACAACCTTCTTGAAACTAAGTTACACTTAGCCAAATTAGTTAACAGTATCATGAAACTAGTGCAATCTTCTAAGGTATGTAGATTTTCAAACATTCATTCATCATAAAGCATGAATAAAGGATGGAAATTAAGCACAAAAATTAATTAATGTTCAGACTAGCTTTACACTACTATTTATCATCAATAAACAACAAAAAACATGAACAAGGAAGGGCATCAACATACCAGAATTCTTCAGCATCAATGAACAAAATTTACTAAACTACTAAAGCATGCACAACACATAGAGCAACAAAGTAAATCTACTCAAATCTATTAACTATTGAGGAGATGAATCATGACACATGAAGGAACTTCAAGAATCCACCAAAAAGCAATGAATTTCTATTAGAATTTCAACAGAATGTCTTTACAACAACTCAACTCTCTCTTTGAAAATGAGAGGAGACCCCCTATTTATAGTTTCCAAAAAGAAAAATGAATGGCCAAGATTCACTACAAATTAGGGTTTCACCTACCCCCTAATATTTCATAATTTAAAATACATTTCTTGTCTTCTAGCTTGTTTTTTCCTCTAGTGCTTGGTACTATAGCACTTTTGTCTTCTAGATGATTGCCTTTTGCTACAGCTATACTGTGAGAAACTCATCATCAATGACCATCTTTCCTTCACTCTTCTTCACAGTGGCGTATGCCATGAACTTGCAGATTAACGCCTAAAGTTTATTCCATTCCATTATATTGGATTGGAGCACTTGGAAGGTCAAATTTTTGGATCTGCTAGTAATTAGCTCCCAAACCTTGTTACACTTCAGCTTATTCTTGATTACTTGCTCTGATTGGGCGAAGGCTCGAGTGGAAAAATATATAAAATCTAGTGTTAGTGAGTCTGTAGCCTTGTTCTCCATCTTCTTATGGAAATAAGACCTTATCTTCTCAAGGTCTAGCTCAACGATAGGCATGTTGTAATCCGTCACGAGCTTCAAATATTCCTCACAGGCTGCTCGATGTTCCTTGACCCATTCCAAGTTGAGCTCCACTTCATGGAGCACCCATGTCAAGACTTCTCTCTTATGATCTAGGGCTAGTTTCCATGTCTCAACAAGCCAATGGTAATCCTTTGCTAGGGCCAGCTCCTTTTTCCAAGCTTTCTCAGGCATCTTGACGATGGCCTCGAGTTTAGGGTATGTAATCCTATACAATTCTGGGAAGTCGATACAAAATTTCTCCATGCCTTCTAGTTTCTTTTTCACTTCCTGGAACTTATTGGCTATTCTGATGGTGTGACCAATGCCCATATCACTATTGTAAAGTACTTGTTGGAACCAATCTTCAGTGGCCTTAGTCTAGTTCTTTCTTCTTTCAAGCTTGCTTATGTGCTCCTTAGAGAGCAATAGAGGAGGGGCCAACAATGTTGTGGGTAATGCCACTTGTTCCTTTAACTCCTCCTTGGAGGATTGATTCTTGTTCATTTGGTGCATGATCGTGGCAACAGATCCTTAGAGATGATCTATATTTTGCTCCCTTGTGGCTGTGCCCAGGTCAATAGTGGAGATATGGTAGCTAACTCCTTCTCCTTTCTTTTCCTTGACTTAGTGGCTAGAGGATATTTTGGAGCCTCACTAGTTGGGGTAGCAGCAGTCCCACTGTCAGTTTCACTCTCGAGCTCATCTTCGAGCTTGACATAGGTCAGAATGAATCCCTAGAGCTTTAACTAATCAATTTTCACATTGGTCCATTTTCTAGTTCTATGCTCCACTGGTTTTGTTAGGATATTGAGGTCATTGAACTCTTCTTCATTCCAATCAATCAAAGGCAATGGTAGGTTGATGACAATGCCGTACCTTGGATCTATGACAATGTTTTCATCCTCTACAATTTGATCAGGTACTGGGAATAGTTTGACTGTTTTGAAAAAGTATGCAGTCATGCACATATAGTGTCTCATGCACACCTCCTAGTTGTCTCTACAGTTAGCCCAGGAGTCTTCAACACTGTACAAGTGGGCATATTCTCTTCTAAAGGGAATTCAAGAATCCATCAAAAAGCAATGAATTTCTATTAGAATTTCAACAGCATGTTTTTACAACAACTCAACTCTCTCTTTGAAAATGAGAGGAGACCCCCTATTTATAGTTTCTGAAAAGAAAAATGAATGGCCAAGATTTAATCTCATTGTGTGGCCAAGATTCACTATAAATTAGGGTTTCACCTACCCCCTAATATTTCACAATTTAAAATATAGTTCTTGTCTTGTAGACTATTTTGTCCTCTAGTGCTTGGTACTGTAGAATGTTTTTCTTCTAGTTGATTTCCTTTTGTTGCAGCTATATTGTGAGAAACTCATCATCAATGAACGACTTTCCTTCACTCTTCTACATAGTGGTGTACCCCATGAACTTGTCGATCAACGCCTAAAGTTTATTCCATTCCATTATGTCAGATTGGAGCACTTGCAAGGTCAACTTTCTAGATCTGCTATTAATTAGCTCCCAATCCTTGTTACACTTTGGTGTATTCTTAATTACTTGCTCTAATTGGGAAAAGGCTCAAGTAGAAAAATCTGGTGTTAGTGAGTTCATATCCCTGTTCTCCATATTCTTATGGAAATAAGGCCTTATCTTGTCGGGGGCTAGCTCGATGGCAAGCATGTCATAATCTGTCATGAGCTTCAAATATTCCTCACAAGCTGCCTAATGTTCCTTGACCCATTCCAAGTCGAGCTCCACTTCATGGAGCACTCGTGCCAAGACTTCTCTCCTATGATCTAGGCCCAGTTTCCATGTCTCAACAAGCTAATGGTCATCATTTTCCAGGGCCAACTCCTTTTCCCAAGCTTTCTTAGGCATCTTGAGGAGAGCCTCAAGTTTAGGGTATGTAATCCTATACAATTTCAGGAAGTCAGTACAAAATTTATCTGTTCCTTCGAGTTGTTTTTCACTTCCTAGAACTTATTGGTTGTTCTGATGTCATGGCCAATGCCCATATCACCATTGTAAATTACTCACCAAAACCAATCTTCAATGGCCTTATTCTAGTTATTTCTTCCTTCAAGCTTGCTTATGTGCTCCTTCGAGAGGAACAGAAGAGGGGTTGATGAAGTTATGGGTAATTCCTCAGCAAAAGACCATTGTTGTATATAGGCCATTAGATCTACCACTTGTGCCTTTAACTCCTCCTTGGAAGATTGATCCGTGTTCATCTGGTGCATGATCGTGGCAAAAATACATAGAGATGATCGATCTTTTGCTCCATTGTGGTTGTGCTTAGGTTAATAGTGGAGATATGGTAGTGAAATCCTTCTCCCTTATCCATTACAAGAGTAGCAATTTGTACTATTCTTGATCTCATTGCATCCATCGTGATATGGGATCGAATCCTTGGTTTCTTCTCCTTCTTGGCTCCTATCTGAGCTTGTGTTAGGATAACTTCTATCCTTTCTTTAGGGTCCATGAGGGCGGGGGTCTTCTTTTGTAGTTGTTTTTCCAACCATTCAGGCATATGAGATCCCTCATTTGGTGATTCATGATCACCTTCCTCTCTTTGAGTATGTTGGATCTCCCTTTCTTCATGACCTGATACCTCTTGCTCTATTTTCTCTTCTTCTTCATCTAAGTCATGGATGAATACAATCCTCTCTTCATGTGACTTAGTAGTAACTATGTTTTCCTTGGGGCCATCTTCCCTTTCAGATGCCTTTTCTTCTTCCTCCTACCCGAGCTCTGCATGGTGTTTTTCCTTTGGGCTTCTTTTTGTTCTAGCCTATTCTTCTTTAGTTTCATCTTCTCTTGCGGGAGGCATCTCTTCATCGTGCTTGGGGATTTCGTCTTGTTCCTTGTTCGGAGGGTCCATGGATACCTCCATATCTTCATCTATCTCCTTTTCCTTAGAAGACTGTCTTTCAACTTCCTCTCCAACGTCTTTGAGTTGTTGGGACAACTCTTCCTTGAGTTATTGATCAGAAGTCTCTACTATGTATTTGACACCAAGGTCTTCAATATCTTCCTCTGAGGACTATGACCTTTCTTCCTCATGCACTACCTCATCAATGACCAAGTGTTGATGCTCTGGATGCTCGTGGTAGTCATCCTTAGATTCCTCATCCATTTCCTTGGTTGCCTCCCTCTCTTGTCTTGCTAGCTCTTCAAAGATTTGCATGGTCACCTCCATTTTGGGTGGTTCTTTCAGAGGAGGGATAGGGAGACTAGCAACAGCTTGAGCCAAGGAAGCCTATATTGTGGGGTTCATTAGTACTCCTGAGAGCTCCATAGGCATATTCTGCATATGTCGAGCAAAGGCCTCTAGAAGAGTGAGGTTAGGCATCGTCGTTGCAGAGGCTAGAGGAGTTGCAACTGATGGGGACATTGAAGAGGATGAGAATGGGGAAGTGGTGGCAGATGAGGAGTCTTTTACCATAATGGGTGTAGTAGGTGAGGCGGAGGAAAGGTGAACCAAGATGTCCACCATGGATGGAGAAGAGGTAGGTAGCACTTGAGATGCTGGAGGAGGGGTAGTAGCAATAGTGGTGGTGGAAAAAAGAGTAGAGGTGGCAGGTGGTGACTTAGGTTTTTTTGCCTCTTCCTCCTTTCCTTCATGCAAGTGGTCTTCTTGAATTGTGGGCATCTCAGAGAATTTGCTCGACTTCTTTGATTTCTTGGAGGTCTCACCCTCTGAAGCCTTCCTTGAATACACCTTTTTCTTTGGTTGTCATTCTGCTACCTCCTTTCTTTTCCTTGACCTAGTGGCTGGAGCAGATTTTGGAGCCTCTCCAGTTGGGGCAGCAACAATCCCACTGTCAGTTTCACTCTCGAGCTCATCTTTGAGCTCACCATAGGTCAGTGACTCCCTAGAGCTTTAACTGAGCAATTTTTGCATTGATCCATTGTCTGGTTCTATGCTCCACTGGTTTTGTTAGGATATCAAGGCCAATGACCTCTTCTTCATTCCAATCAATCAAAGGAAATGATAGGTTGGTGATGACATCGTACCTCAGATCTATGACAGTGCTTTCATCCTCCACAATTTGATCTGATACTGGGAATAGTTTGACTATTTTGACAAAGTATGCAGTCATGCACATATAGTGCCTCATGCACACCTCCTTGTCGTCTTTGCAGTTAGCTCATAAGTATTCAACACTGTGCAAGTGGGAATATTCTCTTCTGACCATCTTCTTTAATTTTCCATATGGATCCATCCTTGGTCGAGCAGTGTGAAGCTCCAAGTTATATTCAATGATCTCCTTCTTAGAATACTCTGCACATTGGGATGTGGGAAGAGCATACATGCCCTGGCTGAAGGTGAGAGGGTAGGGGATTCCTAGCCTATGTTTGTTGCTTAGGAGTGTATCTGCATGCTGCAACTACTTAGAGACCTCTAGCAAAATCAGCCAGTCATTTGGATACCCGGGCAACTTGTATGGCCGCTCAAAGAAGCCTTTTGTTTGGATGTAAGTGAACTTGGGGAATTGTATAAATAGGAATCCAAACCGATGGATGAATGCATGGGTGCTATGTGTAACTCTCCTATCGAAGTCCCCTTTGAGGAGTTTGATAATGTGCCCAATAAAGGCATCGTTCACCCTCCAGTAGTCCTTCTTGAAGTTTCAGTATTGGAGATACAGATGCCTGTCATATAGTTTCAACTCTCTTCCTAGAGTTGGGCTCTTTGCTACAAATAGACTTTTGTATGGAAAGGGGTCAGCTAGAAGATAGACCAAATAGGAGGTCATGTAAAATTGAGAGGTCTTCTTGATTGCTACAAACTGCTCATGCAATGTGTTACTAATCAGCCCTACCCAATGAAATTTGGTCGTTCCTCTGATAATCTCTTCTATGAAGTAGAACATCCATTCTTGGAAGTAGGTCGTAGTCAGGATGCCCATGACTCTACTTAGCAGAGTCAACAGATCATGGTAGTATTCATAGAAATCACTCCTGAACAGTTCCTGGGGCATCTCGTTTGTGCTTCCCCTCCTCTCTTTCAACCAATATTGATTGATTAACTTTTTGAATTTTAGAGGGTCAACCTTCCATGTGCTTTCTACATATTCCTTTTTTGTTTCCTCCATGGGGTCGAAGGTAGGGATGTGGAAGGTTTTCCCTATATATTTGGTAGATAGGTTAGCCAACACTTTTCCTTCATGATCAACAATCCTTCTAGTATTTTCTTGATAGGGTTCCCTACAAGCCATCACTAGCTCTGGAGCCACAAGAGTGGGTGGGAAACTGGTTGCCTTGGCCAAACCACTCTTTTTTATCTTCCTTGCATTTTCTATAGTGGGGTTGGTGATGACCCTCTATCTAAATTCCTCAATGTCACTCTGCCCAAGGTTGGTGTTTGATATTGAGTCCCACATAGATGTGACTTTGGAGGTGATTTCCACCCCGTGGAACTATAATTTCATCTAGTCCTTATCTTCCTTCCCTCTCGGGACTTTGGTAGGTTTCTTCCCTTTTTCCTTTTCTATGGATGCCCCGATGGTCTTGTTGTTGATTCCATAAATCCTACAAGCAAAAGCGCAGTAAGAATATTCATGTATAAAATAAGGAGAGCGTTAGCAAAATCCAGCAAAACCAATGTTAGATCAAGTAGTTCATATTTTAAAGATCATAACATTCATCACAAATCATCATTTTTCTTTCGTTCGGGGAAGATACAACAATGTGGGCCCAGGGATATGGGTTTTCTTGGGCTGGTAACCGTTTTGGAGGAGGTTGTAGGCAGACGACAAAGAGTGCATGACGACCCACATGTGAGCACCCACATCAATATTTATGTACCATAATGGGACCCACCAAAATGCTAGGTCATTTGGATATGTGGGTTTGATTGTTCTCAAGGTCTTTGGAAGTGATAGCTCAATCGTTTTGGCATGCAGGTCCAGAGGTTGTAGGTGTAGGTGATGTCTCAATCGTTAGGAATGGCATTGGAAAGGCAGAATCCCATAGAAAGAATCTCGCAATGTGGGACCCTTAGTCAGGGAGGGTGACATCCTTCTAGCTTTGAAATTCAAGTCGTTCAATATAATCCGAGTGAGGACCCGCAGGATGCTATTATCGAGCGACCGTTTGAGATGGCGGAGAAGGGACATCGGCCCACAGGTGGAAATCTACACCATCAAGCCCAGAAAAGGCATCAACATGAGTTTTCATTCATAGTTCATCGAAAGACAGCAGAGGGGTCAAGTTCCACATGATGGAAGGCATGCTAGACTCAGCTATTTGAAAAGGGTAGAAATAGTACGGCGGCCCGCATATGGCCGCCCACAATAAACCACCCATCTGTAATTTTACTCAATGATTTTCGATGAAGGCTCAGGGAAAAGTTGGCGTCGGGGCCTGCGACGAGGATGAACGAAGATCGTCGGCCATTTGAAACAATGAATGCTTGGCGGTGATCCACAGTCGGAAGTCTGCATAGACCAACCCGCAAAAGGGTTCATACTTAGGCATTTGGGTAACCAGGACGACAACAAGAGACGCGGGGTCTGTGACTCAGGATGAAGCAAAGGTCTCACCACTTGAGATGATCATGGAAGCAGTGACGAAATAGCGGCAGAAACCCACATCAAGTGACCCAAAAAAGGAGGTTTAGTGCTTTACTAGGTGATGGACAGGGGTCCCATGAAGCCCACACACCGAAAGACTGGAGTCAGGCAGCCATGTGAAACGGCGATGGAAAGGGAGTCATCCGCATGTCGAAACCTGCACTTGCGGGCTTGTAGGTGCCATGAGGATTTCCTCTTGACTTAGGATTTTTGTTTGGTTTACTGATGATGGCAAGGAGGTGGTGTCCACCTGCATGAACGGGTCCACCAAGGGTGATGGTCGTGGTTTAAAGTTTGTCATTTGAAGAGCCAAGGTAAGGGTGGTGAAGGACTTGCAGGCCGCAAGGGCTTGACAACCCTGGTCAAGAATGGCAGTAGCGGTGTTAGGTTCTGCATGGCCCCAATGGGTCAATTTTTGAAGAGTTTTAATTTCTAGAACAAGGGTTTTGCGTGGAATTTTATGTTCTAACCAGTTTCAAGGTTTTTCTCTTCAATATTTTTAACAAATTTACAAAACTTAACAAAAAGAACATGATTAGTTAGTGGTGGAGAACCTACTTGGATACCCTACAAGAACTTGTGAAGAAACTGAATGGTGCAATGTTCAAATGGAAACGCGATCACGCAGATGCGAAGGCAGGGGAAGTAGGGGGAGCTCTGACAGGTTCAATAAGAATGTCGGTGAAAATGGCTTGTCAAATTTTCTATTTATAGGATTTGAGTCATTAAATGCACACATTAAATTCTAGTATGGTGGCAGTCACGATTGGTGAGCACAAATTTTGAAATGGCCGGCAACGGGAACAACGGAGCCCGCGGGGTGGGTGGCACTCAGATGTTTGTCATTTGACCGGTGGGTGAAAGGAATGACAATGAACGATGCGAGTCCCATAATGCAGGAAGATCCCTTGACTCGGACGCCATGGAAATGGCGATGAAAGGATGAAATTCCACCAAGGGCGGCTTGCATGGGTGGACCTGCAATGGACCAAAGACAACAGTTTTGAGGATCTAAGGAAAACTTCCAAAAGAAATCCATGAAGGCAGAAGACTTGAAAATTTGAAAGGTGGTGAAACTTGGTCAACTCAAGATGATAGATTTATGATCCCTTGACCACTTAGGACTCAAAACAGGGGGCACGCAAAATGAGGTGAAGGTTTAAGTGACCTAGAAAAAGTGAAAAAGAGAGGGCCCCATTCCGAACGGGGCATATGTGCTATAGGCACAACAAATTTCAATTGAAATAAGCCTTGGGATCCGAAATAAAGGGTCTTAGGGGCCTATTAATGATGATTTAGAGGGTCATGAATGCAAAAGTACTAAATTAGGTCTAAACTAGGTGTGAAATTGTACCATCTCCAAGAAGGGAGTATAATTTTCTAAATTTATTAAATCCCTTTTATTTAATAATTAACTTATTTAATAAAAGGGGAATTAATGACATTCAACTAAATTATTAATATTATTTAATTAAATGAGAATACATAAGAAATTTAAACAAATAATTCACATTACCTAATTAAATAAGATGAAAATTAATATGAAAGGGGATGAACTATCCAAATAACATCGATTATTTGATTAATAGGAGAAAATGATAAATTAATTAAATAATGAAGATTATTTAATTAAACGGTTGAAAAGAGGTGATTCAAGATTAAATGTTGTTAGTAATCAAATTTAGATGTGAAATATCGATCAGGATTATTTTAAGTGTCTACATAAATACACCAAAAATAGTATAAAAAATGTAGCTTTACTTATCATATGCCACTTTACCTATTAGATGTGCCATTCTAGCTATCAAAAGCATCAAAGAACAATCATATGTACCACTTTATTATCAAATATGCCACTTTGTGAAACTGAACTTGTAAATAAAGAAAACATAGAGATTAGATGTGCCTCTGTAACTATCAAATGTATTGAATTACTATCAAAAGTGTCACTCTATCTCAGATGTGCCATTCTATTGTCAGATGCATCATTTTGGGATGAATTGTGTTGTTCTACACCTATAACCTAACAACTCAAGGAAACTCAATGCAATATTAAAATCAAGGAATGTGAACAGGTGAAATCGAATCAAAGAATTCAATAAAGGAAATGAAGCAATAATAAAATCCAATTCAATGATCAAATGACCTATCTCACTGAAGTATCTACACAAACATGAAATAAAATGAAATCAAACTAATATAACTACTTTGTCTCCACCAAAAATGCCCAACCTTACTCTATTTTAGAATATAATTACTAATTTGAATAGTATATGGATTTCTCAAATACTTTAGCATAACCTTGTTAGAAAAATCATTGTAAAAATAAGTATAGTTTAGATACAAAATTTTTAGAGAGATTGAATGGCTAGATGATGGGAGTTTTATAGGTTTCAATGATATTTAATCAATTATATAGGATGTGAGATGAGATCAATGGATGAATATGTTTTAGAGATCATGAGGAATGTGCATGTGACATGTTTTAAGATGAGGGGCTGCAATGAGGAGTTAAGTAATTGCATGATCAGATGACTGACTATATGAGAGGATAAAGTGGAAGTGAGTGAGAGTGAATTGAAGTTGTTTTTAGTCAGCTCACTAAATTTAGAGTTGGAGGAATAAAGATAGAATGATATATAGGAATAAAAGTCTTCTACCTAGTTAATACTTACTAGGGGACTTATTCACATGTTAAGTTTACTTCGGTCCTAAGATTCTTTGTAGAAGACTTAGTTGTCATGTCTAGATCTTATCTTTTTGAATTTTATGTCAAGTTAGTTGTCTCATGTCATAGGATTAAGACACTTGTCATGATCTTGTCTAATCCTATGCCTCACCTTGGCTATATAACCAAGGGGTTCTCATACATTGTATATTGAATTCTTGGATATTCAATTACATTGCAATCTTGAGCATTGCATATTGATCTCTTTGTGCTTTCCATTTGGCCTCTAGATCTTGGGTTGCTATTTCCATAGCCAACTCTAACATGGTATTAGAGAAAGTTTGATACCTTTGGTAAGTCTATTTAGAGAGATCTTGGAAGATCTTGAAAATTTGAATATGCTCTTTTCTTGCATCGTGTGATGATCTAGATAATTAGAAAAACTGATAGAAATACTAGATTTTGGAGGGGTTCCTCTTTGTGGATTTTCATTGGAGGTTCATTTTGGAGCTTGTTGGTGCAAATATGAGCTCACCATTGAGTTCAAGGTGTTCGAGAAAGTCAATGTTACCTTTTGTTTCATCTAAATCAGATATATGAGGCCAGATCTATGAGGGTTTGAAGTTGAAGAGTGGTTGCTAGATTTGGAAGGTAGCTACAATTTTGGAGCACTTTGGGTCAAATCTGACCCTGTCATCACATCCAGAAGGCCCAAAACCCCAAGATCAATTGTCAATTTTCCAAAATTAGACACTTTTTCTCGAGGCCATTAGACAAAAAATTCCCATATTCGACCATTCGTACAACTATATAGTCACTTATGTAGGTCACCTTCAATTTGTCAGTACGATTCACAAAGAAATAAAATAATATTTTATTTGTTTTAAAAAAATTGGAATTATTTTTGTAAAAAAATATATATTTGATGTTTTTTATTTTCAAAAAAATTAATAAAATTAATATATATACATACATATATATAATTTTTTGCAGACCCAGCCTACAGTACTATAGGTAGGTTGCAGACTTGTACCCTATGGGTACCATGAAGGCTTGTGGGGCTCCACATGGCACAAATCCCATAGGTCCTTCCAACTCGTCAATCACTGATGGACACAAATAGGTAGCTAGATGTAAAAAACTAGCAGACATTTAAAACCCGAGAAGGAATATTCTATTGCCATTTGAAGAATCTGACAAGTATTAACGGTAGAATATTCTATAGGAGATTCTACTTTAACAGAGGAATATTCTAACCCCTATAGAATATATTGGAAAATGTAAGAATATATTGGTGATCCATCTGTGATAGCTAGGAAGCCATCAAATTTAACCCCATGAAGTGATGACATCAGTAGTACATCATAACATTTTTAAAATTATTTTGGACCCCTTATCATTTGTATTTTTCTTTTGAAGGATGATTTTCAAATGCTCGTAACTCATTTATTTGACCTCCTTTTTGCAAGATTTTTTTTATTTGGGGAAAAAAATTGTGCTCTATGAAATGGTATGGACCATGTTTTATTTTGGTGCCTATTTTTTCCAAAAATTGCATATTTTCATAGGTGTTTCTGAGTCGTTCTCATTTTTGGAACTTTAGGGGATTTGTTCTTGTGCCTACGGTGGTATTTTTGGGTGCAATTTTTTGAAAGTGCATAATTTTTTATGTACATTTCAATGGTGTGATCATATTGATCTCATTTTGTAACAAAAATTATACTTGAGCTTATGGATAATTTTGGCATCTATAAGCACTAAGATCATGTCTACTTCATTTTTTTGGCAAGTGGCATCTATAAACACACTAAATATAAAGTGTCATAATTATTTATTGTAGGGGGATTCTTGATTGAGTGAATTGGGGGGGTCTCTTGGTGAATTCTTTTAATCTTTTTGCTTGTGCTCTTCTTTTCCATGGATCATTCCAAGGTTCCTTTCCTCACATCATATAACTATTCTACATGACATAAAAATGCATGGAGTATTCTAATGACTGAAAGTCACTCTCTATATGTTTAAAATAAGGTACCTAAACCTACAAATGCATATAAGAAGATAAAGTGGATTATTCAAACATACTAAATCTCTTGGATGTCTTTGTACCTTACTTTCTCAAGATTTATTATTTCAAATTGAATCATGTAAGAATTATCATGAAGCTTGGAACAAATTAAAAACATTGTATGGTACTACAAATGAAGTAAGAGGCTATCAAATTGATAATGAATTGATGAGAATTGATCCTACGAACTTTGAAAACATCCAAGACTACATCACTAAGGTTAATGATCTAAGAGAGTAATGTAAAGCATATGTAATTGATAAGAAGGACATTTAGTTGGTCTACAATACATTGAACAAACTTGGTCCTAATTATGCTACTTTTGTTTCTAGCTTTCATACTCATAGGTTGAATATGGGGTCTACATATACTACATCTTTATTTGCATCATTTTCTAAGATGTTAATACATGAGAAACAAAAGCTTATCTCAATGGGTCTCATTGAGTCATCTAAATCTTAGGAATTATTGGCTAGTCAGGTGAAAGAAATAGAACACGTTGATAAGAAATTGTAACAATAATCATAATGTGAACTAAATAGACTAGATCCATACAGATTTAAACCCAATTTAATTACCTAAGTCATGATCCCAATAAGATATTCAATATCAACAAAGGAAGGAAGCCATTAAAACTAACATGCTAAAACACGAAAGCTTGAAAAACATCTATTCTAAGACATTGAATCTTATCTTATTGGGGGAGTGGTGTCACATTGATGTGGAATGGCGACCCTTTCCTAATCCTTTGGATAATATGAGAATTTTCCAATCAAATTTATTGATTAAAATCGATGGAAACTAATGAAAAAGATGAACAAAAACATGATAAAATCTAGATTAACATGAAAAAAAGCTAAGATGTTTGATGTAAATGTATGCAAGCTATGCTAAATGGAGTTGAAGTTCAAATATGAAAGGCATTGATGCAAATTAGACTAAAATGATGCAAACTAAGCTAAAATGGAAGCCATTAATGGAGGCTTAAGCTACAATGATGAAGATTTAAACTAAAAATGTTAAATATATGCTAAATATGGATGCAAGTGGATATGAGTTTCAACAACATAAGTTTTCTATCAAAATATGGATCCATTTCTCTCCAAATAGTGATTTATTTATAGGAAAGCAAATGAAAAATCAAGGGCTCAAATTGATTTGATCAATTACTGGTCAATAATGAATGAAGGGTGAGCACATGGATCAAAGATTCTCATCAATGGATAAGAGTCAAAGATCACATGGATCAAGGAAAGAACAAGGGTTGAGAATGATTTCAACAAACACACTTTGTAACAACTTTGAAAGTTTTTTTGAAAAGAATCAGTGCCTTTTTGGAGCCAAATAGGAGAATATTCCTTTGGAATATTCCCTATGCAAGTTGATGGGAGGGAAATTATAAATTTAGTTAATTAAACCTAAATTTAAATGTGAAAGATGGAGAATAATGTGATATTCATTAAATAATTGATTTAATGAAAAAAGGGAAAGCAAATATGATATTTAATTAAATAGTTTAAGGTTATTTAATTAAATAAGAGGACCTAGGGATTAAATTAAATAATTCCAATTATTTAATTAAATAGGGTGAAATGTTAGTGTGAGAGGGGGTGAATTAACCCAATTAGGTCATTTGGATTAACAAATGAAAATGAAGAATTTAAGTGAATAATTAGGATTATTTAATCAAACATGTGAAAAGAAGATAAAATTTAGGATGAAATGATGTTAGTGATCAAATTCAAGTGTGTAGTATCATTCAAGACATTTTTAAGTGTACAGAAACAAAAGAAATCAAAGAAAAATCCACATTTAGATCAAGCAAAGGATAAATCCTCTTCCAAGGAGAAGTCATCTAAGAAGGAGAAGTCAACTTGTTCATATTGCAAGAAACTTGGTAATGATGAAAGTTCTTGTTGTAATAAGGATATTGATGAGTTGGAACATCTTCTTAAGAAGAATTATATTGATTTTCCTTCTATAATGTCTAAGTCAACTTCTTTTTCTTCTTCAAAACAATATAATAAGGACAAAGGTCATGTTGGTTTAGCTTCTACATCATGAAATAAAGGGAAAGCTCTTTGTGCTTCTACAGGTCTTGGATCAAGGAGATGGCTTCTAGATTTAGGAGCATCTCATCATATGGAATCTTCATAGTCTATATTCTCTTCTTTTGAGCCTTGTTCTATGTCTCCTATTTTTATGAGAAATAATATATACATGAGTGTTATTAGGAAGGGATCTATTGATATTGGGGAGGGAACTTTAAATGATGTTTTGTTTGTACCTCATTTTTCAAACAATCTTCTTTCCATCTATCAAATTACACATGGTGGAGATGGGAGAACTATGGAATTCACTCCTAATTTAGTTATCATTAGACACTTGGAGAGTAGATATATTATTGCTACTAGGATGGTTGATCATTCATCTCATTTGTACACCTTTGTATATTTTACTTTTTATGATGGCTTTGTTCCTTCGGTTATTGATCACACTTCTAGTGTGAATCATGATTCAGAGGAGACATTTGGCTACTTTAACTTGGGGGTTCTCAAATTGGATATCATTCTTGAGCCTTGCATTTCATCTTCTCCATCTATTGTTGCAATTGATGATTTGTGTGTTTCTATAGATATGGCTTCTTGTGATTCAGTGTAGCAGGATCTACATCATCTTCCAACTACATCTACTTGGGATGCATACTTGACAAACATTGGTGGGTTGTTTGTTGAGTCTCATATTTTAGATTTGGGAGACCACATTGATTGCATACATCTACTCTTTGATGGAGATGATTCTTCTTAAGTTGTTGCGAGGGAATACTCTAACCATCTTATTCATTCTCTACATATCCTTCTTCATAGTTTGACATGAGTGTGGATACTTTGGATAGCATTTGGAGGAGGCTTCTTTATCTTTAGAGGAGGTATCTTTGTCTTTCGAGTGTGTTCTACATCTGTCTCTAGGATATTTTGTATTGGCATCTTCAATAGTGTGGCCTAGAACACCTGTTTGGAATGTTTCAGCTTTCAATATCAACATGGAGACACTTGATCATAGTTCAGAGACATCACATATCATTTTTCTTCTAACACCTTCCTTTCAAGAATGGGAAAACAACATGCATATCATCCTAGTTTTGTTTCTTCCTAAGGGGAGGAATGTTGTTCGATGAGATTGGATCATCTTCACCATTCAATGTTGAGATTCTACCATTGCAAAATACTCACCATTGAGGGGGGGCTACATGGTCTCTCATCTTCTTCTCTCTAATGGGGGGTCTTTTTTCCCCAAATTGGGGTTTTTCCTTCTCATTCTTCATTGAGAGTATTTTTATTTCATCTCTCTTTTGGGGAGGAGTTTTGTCCCACTAGGTTTTCTCCTTTCCTCTATTTGTGAGATATTGCATTTACATTTGTACATGGGTACCTAAACTGGCCTAGTATTTGGGACCCATCCTTACATATTTGTATAATAATCTACTCCCTAATTTGCACTTAAGGGGGGATGTTTGTGTGAATAAAATTCTTGTACGTAGTTTATTCTTACTAGGGGACTTATTCACATATTAAGTTTACTAAGGCCCTAATATTATTTATAGAAGGCTTAGTTGTGATGTCTAGATCTTATCTTTTTGACTTTTATGTCAAGTTAGTTGTCTCATGTCATAGGATTAAGACACTTTTCATGATCTTGTCTAATCCCATGTCTCACCTTGGCTATATAACCAAGGGGTTCTCATACATTTTATATTGAATTCTTAGATATTTAATTCTATTGCAATCTTGAGAATTGACTATTGATCTCTCTTTTATTTCCATTTGGCCTCTAGATCTTGGGTTTCTATTTCCATAGACAACTCTAACATCAACAGAGGGTTAAAAACCAAAAAATAACTAAATCAATTTTACATTTTTCTAACTTGGAATATCAACTAAAGAAAATAGGTCAAAGGAAACAAAAAAGGAAAAGGAACACAAACACAAAGCTCACATTAATTATCTCGTATTGGTTATAAACCTAGGCCAACAAAGGATAAAACAAGGATGGACTCAAGAAAAATAACACAAGGGATTTGAGTCCCAAGACCCATGTCAGTTTTTGTTTAGTTTTGGGCCTATTTTGATTGTAATTATAGTGATATGTAGCAGATTTTTTTGTTAATTTTGGTTCATTTCTCAATCCATATATCCTTATTTATTCTCATTTATATGTACTTCCATATATTCAATCATATATCAATCTGATATGCACTTATTCCCACACATTCACCTCATTATCAACCTAAACTTCCATGCACTTGATCCCTCTCTTGAGATCTTGCATCTCTTGTCCTAGGTAATTTCCTTGATGTGTAGGTGTGATTTTGCACAATGTAGATTTCATCAAATATTCAAAATTTTAAATTCAAATAATTGATACTTGCCATTTTTTACTAGTTGTTGGGAGATAACTTGGTACATGTTTGTGTGATTATTTTTGATGTCTTTGTATTTAAAGACACTCATTTGAGTATTTAAATACATCCAAGGATTATCATAGATCTTCTAAGTATTTTAAATAATTAAAATGAGCATTTTTAGAAAAAAATGGTTTTGGAGCATTAAAAGGAATTAGCACTTGCATTATAGTGCACATATAGGCCATTCCACTCTTTCTTATTGTCTACCAATACTTAACAAGGTTTTAAATCTATTCATTCAATGGGGTTGACTAAAGGAGCATGAACCCCTTATAATTGAGAAAAAATTTCAAAGTATTTCAAAATATTGTACATCATTATACATCAAGAAAGAGTATAAATTACACCAAGTGAAACCATAGAAATCAACATTCAACCATATTGAAAACCATAACCTATATATCATGTCCATGTTGTGTGAGATCAACTCAAGGTGTAAGATTGACCCACAAAAGGCTTTGGGTTTGTGTAGGTTCCTAGGCAACCATTACTTTGAGGACATTAATTCTTATAGTATGGTGAATCAATTATGTAATTCATCAATACCAATATCCCTTCAATTGTTAAAAAACTAAGTACATATTTCATTTGTATTCAATTTTCTAAAAATAACATTTCAATTAACATTTCCCACCTTCTTTGATTTACCTATCTTAGATAAATATATTTAAAATATGTTGAGAGATATCGTTATTCATGTGGGCTTATTCCACTTATGTCGTAAATCTTATAAAATTAAGTCATAGATTTTATTATATTTTAAAATGAAATAAATTATTTTTTATTTTTTATTTTACTTGAGTTAATTTCATTATTAATGGAATCACTAATATATATTATTAAATAGTAATACTTTGGTATGTAAATAACCATCAAATTTAATAAAAAAGACAAGAGTTTTCTTTCATGGTCACAACATCAAATATGTCTTTCCCCTAAAAATAATAGTTTACATTTTTTTGTATTTATTTGAGATTTTAAATAATATTTAAATGGTAAAATTTGTATACCCATGTCAATTTTTATTTAATTTCGAACCTATTTTGATATATTGTCTTAAAGCAATTATATACTGATGTGTGGCACACTTTTGTAAATTAATTTTATTCTATTTCTCAATCCTTATCTATCCCCACTTATTTTCATTTGAAGGCAGTTCCATATATTTAGTCATATATAAATTCTATATGAATATATTCCCACATATTTTCCTTGTTATATCCTAAAATTCCATACACTTCATCCCTCCATCAAGATCCTACATATATTTTCCTTGGCCTTTTCCTTAATGTGTGGGAGCAATCCTATATGCTATAGATTTCACCCAAATTCAAAATTTTAAATACAAATTGCTAACTCCTACCTTTTTTCACTAGTCATTGAGAGCAAACTTGGTACATGTTTGTGCAAGTATTTTTCATTTATTTTTATTTAAAGGAACCCATTTAAGAATTTAAATACTTATCCTAAATAATTTAAGTATTTTAAATAATTACAATCAATGTCCTTCAAAATATTTAGATTTGGAGTATTAAAAAGAATTGGCACTTCCATTAGAAATTCATTGCACACTTGATTTTTATCTTCTTATACGTGATAAGTCATAAATCCAATTATTCAATGAGGTTGGATGAGGAGAGCATGAACCCTTTAAATTCAATAATTTGTACAAGGTATTTCTAAATATTGCTAGTCCTTGTACATAATAAAATATATGAAATTATAATGAATGAGATCACAACAGTGTGCATTCAACCATATCAAAAAATGTCCCATGAGATTAGATCCATGTTGGGTGGGATAAATCCCAAGCTATGTGATTGACCATCTAAAGGCTCTGTTCATACAATTTTTAAGGTAGTAATCACTTTGAGGACGTCAATTTTTATACTATGGTGAATCAATTATGGAAGCCACTAGCACCAATATCCATTCAATAGTTCAAGAACTAAGTACATATTTCATATGCATTCAATTTTCTAAAAGTATCATTTCATGAATCTTTTGATTTACCTAAGTCAATTATAATTTTATCATTATTTAATTAATTATCATAGCTTAATCTTAAAAAGGCTACTCTTACTTTTAAATTTTGGTAAACCCATCCAATCTTACACAAACCTAGGTGTATTTTAGGTTTTGTACCTTTTTTGTCATTTTAGGCTTTTAGAAATGCATTTTCTAATTTATTAATCATTTTTAATTATTGCTAGGGTTTATGTTCCTAATCATTCTTATATATTTCCTTATAAGGTTTGTTCTATATTACTCTTTCTAACTGTACACACCATTGGATACCTCATTAAGGTTTCATTTTTTTTATTTTTTTATTTTTTTTATTTTAAAGTATAAGAGTGAATTGTATTGCCTTACCTTCCTATATCTCAAATCCATGCTTCTTTGTTTATGCCATATGCTAATCATGATCCTAATCTTCTTTGAAGATTACTTGTCTAAACCCTACCATGGAAAATCAATCTAAAATTAATTAAATAATTTTAGATGCTCATATTGAGAAACACTTAGATGATAAAAAAAATATCACTTATGGGTTACAAAGACTTGCAAGCCACAAACCCTACTATACAACAAAAAACGATAGGGTCTAAAGCTCTGCCCCACACAACTTTGGGGCATCAAAATGGCCCTTCTGAGAGAAATACGAAATGCCAAGGCATTCCCTTCAATCCATAGGCACACAACCGGAAGAAAAAATCAAAACCCAAAAGGAAGAGGGGTTCAAAGAAAAAAGTTGCTCATAAGCAAATTTGGAAGTGTAAGGATTCAAAGAAGGTGGAAGATCTTTCTGATTGGACCAACCAACAGACAGTGTCAACTAGGCACTCAGGAGATCACGATGTGCCCAAAATAACTTTTCCAGAAAGCATGCTACAAGCACAAATCCAAGACTTAAGGGATAAAGCAATAATATGTAAGTTTTAGAACATAAATCTACCTTTACCTCAATTAAAAGATTTGATTTAAGGTGATTGGGAAGGGGTGTAGCAATTTTTTTACTTAAATTTTGAAAAAGGAATATTTATAGTCATTTTTTATACTAAAGCTCAAAAAGAGTCAGTATTTAGAATCAAATCATGGGTTTACCAAGGATCAGGGTTATATATGTATGCAACCTTGGATCCCAAATTTCAAATTGGAGGATGTGTCTTTAGATTTGTTCCTTTTGGTTTCAACTGCCAAAGTTACCACTCAAATATAGGGAATTTAATTTGATTGAGACAATAGCTAATCATGTGGGTATCTTCCTTATGCATGATAAGGATTTCTTTAAAAGCCCTTCCAAACCCATCAAAACTTGTGCTCTCTTTGACATGTCCAAGTAACTTCCGAGGAAAATCCAATTAGTCTCAAATTTTGGCATTTGGGTTCAACACATTCTTGTGGAAACCTCGAAAACTACTTGCCCTCATTGTCATATTATAGGCTATTCCTCTTCTCAATGCATGTTAGGATCTTCCTCAGAAAATTCTAATTATATGTTAAATTCCAAGAGTGTTATGCATCATCATAGATAGTCTGATATTTCAATACCAAAGCTAGATGCTCCCATATAGGAAAAACCAATAGTACAAACACTGCTAGATCAAGAGATTATTTAGACTAACAACATCATACTCAAGAGAAAATGAGAAGTTGATACAGATTTGGGGCTTTTTACAAATTAAAGGGCAAGGAAGAAAGTTGCATTACAACTTAAAGTGCCTCAAAACATATGGGTTCTTCTACAAAATTTCTTTAGTCTATCACTCAGTTTATATTCTCCAGAAGTAAAACTAAGTTCAGAGCTCCAACTAGAGGATTTAGTAAAGAAGCTCATGTTTCAAGGCACGAGGGAATATTTAATAGCTTGGTCATTAAAAGACAATATGCAACAAACTCATTTTCCTTCTCAAGAGGTGTCTCCTTCCGATGGTAAAGAAAATTGGATCTCCTTGAACACGTCAAAGAAGATTAATGATGTTGACCTCCATTACTTGGCAGATAAAATGTTTTCCTCAATTGGATCATACTTGTTTGATGAAATTGCATTGGAAGAGGATTTATGGGAGAGTGACACTTTTCCAAATCAACAGGGAGTTCAAATGGAGTTATCAAAACATGAGGATTTAATAGAATCCTGCAATATTCATAACCTATTGGTATCAACAGACCAAACACTTAAGGAAGAGCTACAAGGGGATAGTTCCTTAGAAGCAAAAAGAGTAAATTCTGAGGAGACAGATTGTATCAAATCTTGTTCACTTTCGCAATCTCCTTTTCAACCTTATGTGAATAAATTTCGAGGAAAAAGAGGGAAAAACTCATGAAGATGAAGGAACAAATAGAGGTAGGGGTACAAAAAACAATTTTGGAATCCATGACAAATAAGCATCCTAGGAGAGCATGCTGCTCTCATTGGGTACAATGAGGATCTCTTCATGGAATGTTAGGGGCATTAACGCCCCTAAAAAATGTGCTCACATCAAGCAACTAATAGATGCTTTTGGAGTAGACATTTTTCTTCTTTAAGAAACAAAGTCTGTAGCTGATGTATTTGAATCTTCAATTAAAAAATGGGCCAAATGGGAATCAACACACTCACCAGCTCAAGGAGCTTTAGGAGGTTTAGTTATTTTGTGGAATCCAAAGTTGGTAACTATCAAATCACTGAAGAATGAGAATTATTGGTAGCTAGTAGAAGTGAAAAAAATTGATTTGCACTTTTGGCTCATAAATGTCTATAGTCCTACATCTACTCTAGATAAGAAAAATATATGGGATGAGCTTACTAGGTAAATCAATTTGAATCATAGTGGGAAAATTATATTAGCAGGGGATTTTAATGCAATAACATCTCTGAAAGACAAGAGTGGAGGAATTTTCCCACCATCAAGGTCATGTCAGACTTCAGTCAGTTTATTGCAACCAATGCCTTAAGGGATATTCATCCAACCTCAGGCAGCTTTACATGGACCAATAAAAGGAAAGGATTTCTTCAAATAGTAGAGAGGCTAGATAGATTTTTGGTCTCACCAAATTGGTTTTCTTCATCACATAATCTAAGTTCAAAAATTCTCCCGTATCCTGGCTCAGACCATTATGCAATTTGTTTGACCATAACAAACATAACTATCCCAAAAGTGAAGACCTCTTTTAAATTTGAAAGCATGTGGTTCAGGAATCCTCAGTTTATGGATCTTCTGAAACAATGGTGGGTTAATGCTCTATTCGATCAAGGAACCAAAATGTTTCAATTCCATCAAAAGTTGAACTTTGTGAAGCAGCAAATAAGAATTTGGAACAAACAAGTTTTCAAAAACACATTTCAGCAGAAAGATACAATGTTTAAAGAATTAACAGCAGTTCATGAGAGCATAATTCAAAATGGCTTGGATGCCGCTTTTTATGACAAATAGAAAAGGTTGCAAGAAGAATGGGAGGAACTATGTGCGAGAGAAGAGGCCTATTGGATACAAAAGTCTTAGTAATTATGGCTAAAAGAGGGAGACCGTAACACCAAATTCTTTCATGTGTTTGCACATATCAAAAAGGCAGCAAATTCAATTCACTCAATTCAAGAATTATCTTCATGTAACTAGCTCTCCAATGAAGCGGATATCAATAATGAAGGTGTTAAGTTTTTTTTAGAACTCCTTTCAGCTTCGTCAAATATAGATTCCAATAGAATAAATGATCAACAAGAATTATTGAGCACAATACCACATCTTGTTAGTAATGAAGATAATAATTTTCTCATGAGACCATTTACTATGGAGGAGCTGAAATTTGTAGTGTTTTCACTCCCACCTGATAAGGCTCCTAGTCCAGATGGATTCACGGCCTTATTCTTTCAAAAATGCTAGGATTTTTTGTGCTTCGAGCTCCTCTAGGCACTAGAAGAATCTAGAAGAATAGGGTTCATGTTTAAGCAATTCAATGTGACCAACATTGCAATCTTTCCAAAAGTTAAAGAACCTAAAACCTTTGTGGAGTTTAGGCCCATATCATTATGTAATACAATTTACAAAATATTCACGAAAGCAATTTACCTCAGATTGCAACCACTCATCCCAAGGATTATATCCCATGAGCAAGGTGGATTTGTTCTTGGAAGGGAGACATATGAAGGTGCCATAGTTGCACATGAAGTGATGCATTCAATTTCAACATCGAAGTTGTCTTCTTTCATTGTTAAATTAGATATGATGAAATCCTATGATAAGGTTGATTGGAATTTTGTTAGCAAGGATTTGTCAAAATTTAGGTTTTGTTCTCAATGACATAGGCGGATAATGTCTTGTCTTGCAGGAGCTAAGTTCTCAGTGATCATAAATGGTACTCCTACAGTTTTTTCAATGCTTCACAAGGGGTTAGATAAGGTGACCCACTTTCACTGTTTCTCTTTATTATTATGGCAAAAACATTAACTAGATTCATCCTTTTGAAGCATAATCAAAACTTATGGCAAGGAGTGCAGATAGCAAGTTCAAATATTTCAGTTACACATTCCCTTTTTGCTGATGATACTCTCTTATTCAATAAATCAACATTATTGGAAGCTAACCAGGTCAAAGAGGTCCTTGATAAGTATTCATCAACATCTAGGCGAAAAATCAATTAGGCAAAGTCCAAGATTTATATTTTAAATAATCCTAAGGATTTGAAGAAGAAAATTGTGAAGACTTTGGGTTTCGAAGAAGTTGAGCTACCTTGTACATGCTTAGGGATTCCATTCTTTAAAGGTGAGAATAAAGCTCATTACTGGGACAAGGTAATCAACAGTCTTAAAGCGAGAATTTTACTATGGAAAACAAGATGGCTCTCATTGTCAGGTAGAATTCTTCTAATTAAATCAGTTCTTGCTTCAATTCCAAATTATTTTCTAGTTGTTCTTAAAGCTCCAACATCAGTAATTTCAGAGATTGGAAAGATAATAAGGTCTTTCCTATGGAAAGGTAACATTGATGAGTAGAAAAAAATTGCCCTTAATTTCACTTGAAGGATTGGCAAAGGGAAAGAAGCCAAGGGGGTTAGAATTCAAAATCTCTCATGGAGAAACAAAGCATTTGGGGCTAAACTTGCATGGAAAATGTATACTAACCCAGAGGCCAAGTGGTCAAAGATAATGCAAGTCAAATATTTAGATAATGAAAATCCAACTAGAATCTTAATAGTGGCAGAGCATCCAAAGGGTTTTGTTATCTGGAATTTCATTATAAACAACAAAAATATAATTTCAAGATATTCATCTTGGGAGGTAAATGATGGGTAGAGCATAAGGTTTTGGGTAGACTCTTGGAATGGAAAACCTCCATTGGCAGAAAATCAGGAACTTCAAGAAGTAAGGGAAACCTTATTTGAGGCTTGGGGTATTCATTTGTTAGATTATGTGCAATCATCAAACCCACTAACTGGGAAAGTAGTGTGGAAAAAATCCTCTACCAGCCTCATATATTCTCAGTAGTCAGATATTTTTTGCAATATCATGAAGGAAAGAATAGTGTATTTATCTGCAAAACAAGATAAAATAATTTGGGCAGTATCAAAATGTGGAACATATTCTGTGAAAGAAGGTTATGCAATTATAATCCAGTCAAAATATTCCTCTCAGCCCCAACGTGCATTTACCTTTTGTTGGAATAAAAAATTCTTACCTAAAGCAGGTAGCTTTGTGTGGCTTGCCATACAGAAAAGAATCCTTACATGTGATCATTTATTTAAACTAAAAATTGTGGATCCTTTCAAGTTTCCTTTATGTGAGAAAGAGTTTGAAACAGTTGATCATTTGCTTATTCAATGTAATTTTTCCAATCAGTGTTGGATTTTCATCAAAAATAAGTTAGATCTCCATTTTCCTTTCCCAAATATAATTTGGGATCTTTTCCAGAGTTGGCCTCTCCTTTACCAATCTTTGTTCTTCACTTGTATTTGGTATATTGTCCCAGTGATTGTGACAAGGAATATTTGGTGGGAAAGAAATATGAGAATCTTCAGAAAAACAAAATCCACAGTTGAGCTGACAATAGTCAAAATAGAAAAAGCAGTATCATAAGGGGTAAACACTTGTGTTCAAAAGGAAAAATTCATAAATTCTCTATTTACAAAATGGGATAGTTTCATCTTGAAGAATGGGAAGGGTATTAAATTTCCTTTTGATGGTAGCCTTCTTAAAAATAGTACCAATAAAGTTGATAGGAGCTCAATTGAATGGATCCCTCCACAAGAGGGATTTTCCAAATTGAATTTTAATGGGGCATCCAAAAGCAAATCAGGTCAATCAATCAAGGGAAGGAGTCTATATTAGAAACTCATCAGGGGATATCTTGGCAGTCTCTTCAATCCATTTAGTTCATGGTACGAATAACAGCGCAGAGGCACAAGCATTATTATTGGGACTAGAATTGGCATCAAATTTTGGGATTGAAAATATACACATAGAAGGTGATTCTATGATAGTTATAAATGCATGCAGAACAAGTGTTGATGGTGTTTTCTACACAACAACTCAGACAAGATACAAGTATCCTATCTCTCTTGAAAGGTAAATCTCTATCAGCAAGCCTCAAGAGATAACCCCAAGGTCTCTAATGTCAGGTCTTGACAATGCATAAACAACTCGGTGATAAATGTGAAAATGTTGGTAATCACAAAGGGACCTTACTACAAGCAAATACTGAATCCTTAAATTCATCAAATCTAGCAAGAAAGTGATACTTTTAATCCTAAATCTAACCCAAATGATAAAAGGAATAGAAAAAGAGATAAGGGTTTTTTAAGAGACTTCTAAATTTAACACTAGCCCTAAGATTGATCATGCAGATGATAAACACTTGAAATGGACCAATCCCTCAGAAACTGATCTCTTCTTGACCCAGATGAATCTGCAATCTTACAAAAATAATGCAATCTTCTAAGGTATTAAAGATTTTTAGATCATGAATATTCATTCAAAACAACCCTATTGCAATTGCAATGAACCAACATTCACAATTGAACTAAGCACAATGAATATAAAGTCTAGGCTAACTTTGCAAAGCAACTAATAGTCAGCTAGCTGCAAAAAGTATGGACTAGAGATTGTTGCAAACACTTCAAGTATCCAACCATAAACCTCATCAAATTATCTAACATTAACCTATCATATATCAAATAAACTTAATCAATTTCAAAAGATAAAATCTCAGGAACCATGCCAAATAAAATTCAACACAAGAAAGGCACCAAATCACAATCTTCACTTGCATTAAATCACCCAAAGTAGCAACAATTCCAGTCTTCTGTTACAACACTTGCTTGAAAATGATACTAATTCCTAACTCTAACTCTTGCTATATTGCTTAATTTTCTCCAATATCAAATACTATCTAGCCCTTAAAAATGAGGCAGAATTCCATATTTATAGAAACCCCCAAGATTTGTCGGCCCAATTAAAGTCTACAATAATAAATGGCCACAAAACAAGTTGGCCAACAGGAATTTGAAATAAAGTAAAATATGCATTAAATGCATGCACTCCATCCAAGTCAGCCTGGGATCTCCAACATAACTTGGTCCAATGCATGTGAAGGAGAGGAGAAATAATGGGGAAGCACAAATTTTGATGAAGCATTACATTAACTACTTCCCCCTTTATCCTTAGCGCACTTCATCCTATCATTCACTATCAAAAATACTCTATCCAGGTCGGCCAAAGGTGGCATAGCTAAAATCTTAATTCTCCTTTCAATGGACTTAATATCTTATCTTGACTGTTTTACCATTTTATCCCAATCTACCTTACTAGTTGATATTTATCAATTACTACAATGTAGGTAGTTTCATCATCCAACTGATGTTCAATTACTGGGCCTTCATTGACTGGAGAATACACATCTCACCACCATTTTCTCAACTACTCCAAGCTTATATGTTTTGGCACAAACCTCTTTCTCCCTGTCATAACCTCAAAGAAATAAATGCACTTGTTGTAGATTTCAATCAAGGTGTCCTCAATTTGTTTCCCCTGCTTATACACCTTCTTTAAAACCTTTTTCCTTATTTGCAAAGCTTCAAACCACTCCCAAGGTTTTGCATCTCTAGATGAAGGAAGAATTCCATCACTTATTAATTTGTCTTCAGTATATTCCATGATGGTTTTAGTCTTTTGCAACAGGAGATCCACATCCTCCTTATCCTGAGCTAGCACATTCCTTAACCAATCTATTGATCTCATAGCATCTCCTCCAGTTGAAAGGATGTCTTTAATAGCATCATCTCCCTTAGTTTGCACTACCTGTAACCAACCAATTGTAGCATGTGTGGTGTTTTTCATTCTCTCCAACTCAGATATTTTTTCTTGTGGCAGGAATCTTGCAATAGATGATGAGGAGCTGGTGGATTGCAAGGGTTTCATCAAATCTTGTAGATATCTCTTGAGTTTATCATTTTCCTTCTTCAATTCTTGCTTGGTTTGTACTTCTTTCCTCAACCTACCCAAGATCACAACACTAGAGCCTTCATACTCTTCAATCTCTTGTTCCATGGAAGTAGGCCCTAGGTTGATAGTTTGCACATTGTAATCACTTACAATCACATCATCCCTATTCTTATCAAGAGCAGGAGTAGCAATGTGAACCACCCTGTTATTTGCTTCATCTCCTCAATCTTCGAGATGACCCTAGATTTCTTCTTTGCTTTACCCTTTCCTATATTTTCCAATAATTCATCCCAATTGGGAGGAGTATCATCTACAACAATTTCTTTACTTTTTAATTCCTTGTCCAGCCAACCTAGAATAGTAGAATCTGATTGTACACTACTTTTTCCAACTTCTTCCCATTGATCCCTGGGTATATCTTTGCTCAAATCTTGTTTCTCAGAAATCTCCTCAACTTTATCTTCCTTTTTTTATCATTCTCTTCTTCTTCATGTACCGGTGACAGAGTCCTAATTGGAATTTTCTTTCTCTGAGGAGGTCTATCTTTTTCACTTCTAACAGGTGAATCTTCATAAGTCACTAGAGGAGACTAAAACACCCTCTCCATTTCTGCCTTAGCACTATAGAGCTCACCTTCTTGAAAATATTCTTCTTCTAGATCTTGATGACTCTCTGCTTGTTTGGATTCACCTTGTTCACTTGGTGCATTGCGAACTTCATGGGAAGGGGGAATATTATCATGTTGTTCTGTAGCAGGAGTAACTAAAGGAGCATCCTTCCTTGGCACACTATCCTTGGGAGAAGGAGTTCTTGATCTTCTTGTATATACCTTTGTTCTCTCTCTCAAGATCTCTACATTTATTACCAGTGGGCTAACTTCATCCCTTGCCTTGGAGGTTTCCTTCTCCTTCTATGATAATCCCACTATCCTTCTTCTCTTTGGCATAGAAGCATTAACCTCTGTGTCTTCCTTTTCATTTTCATCCTTTACCGACTTCTTTGTCCTTGAAATGTGTTTCCTTTTCTTTGCAATAGGCTTTCTTTGCTTCTCTGCCTCCTGTACTTCCTCTGCCTGAACATCTTTAATCTTAATCTTGAAAGGAGAGCTCACCTTGCCTTTACCTTTAGGATCATGTTCTGTTGACTCCTCAAAAGTGGAATGAGACTCCAAGTCTCACATTAGATCATAGTGCATTGCACACCTTCACTTTCCAATTCCCACATCTTATGCTTGAGCCATAGCTTTGTATATTTAATCACTAGAGTCATAATTTGCTATAAATATATTCTCTTCCTCCAGCCAATCTATTTCTCCCACTAGTTTATCCTTCATAGCCTCATAATCATGGACTTGAATAAAATCTCTATCATCTTCAACCTGATCTGGAATGGCCTTCACATTGTATATTCGGGCTAAGTTTATTGGTAGCCTGGAAAAATTCTTCCTTCTAATCTCAAATTCATCACTGCAATTGGCCCAATAGTCCTCTATATCTTCCTTATGACTATATTCCCTGTTGGCCTTCTTTTGTGCTTCGCTAATCCTATCAAATCTAGATCTCTTGGAATGAAAAGATAAACCTAGAGTACTCATTTCTTCTTCAGAAGCATAGGCCGAATTAATAGAAGGTCATGCCTCACTACTACCTATCCTTTGAAGAAATTCACCACCAAATCTGATCTTGTGTTTATCCTTTTTCACAATTGCATCAAAATCACATATCTGCCTTATGACCTCCAGAAGTATAATGTGATCTATGAGATACCTAGGAAGTCTGTATGGAGTCCTCTGACAACCATCTATCCTTATATATGAAAAGGTGGGAAACTGTATAAACCAAGCCCCATACCTTTTGACTAACTCCTTAGCATTGTCAGATATTCTTACATGCTCTGTACCTTAGAGCAACCTAGTGATGTACATGGTGAATGCATCATTCACCCTCCTATAGCTCGCGTTACCTAGGTGTAGTTGTGGATAAACCTCATAAATTTCATCCTGCCCAAACACACCCCTTGTACTTAGTCCTTTGTATGGATGGAATCTTGCAAGCACATAAACCAAGTAGGAGGTCATTGTAAAGGTCTTCGCCTACAAGACATTAAACATTTTTTCATGAATCATGGCACTTATAATGCCTACCCAATGGTAATTAACCTTCTGTTCCATCCTCACAATGACATGGAACATCCAATTTTCAAACACTCTTGTACTCTTCAACCCTACCACCCTACTGAGAAGGGTGATAACATCATAGTATTCCTTCTTAAATTTAGCTCTAAATAGCTGCTTGGGTGGCTTGGAAAAGTGGGACTTAGGTTTCTCAAGCCAAGAATTAATGACTTGTTGGGACTTGATGGTATCTTTATCATAAAACTTATTTTCCACATCCATGTCAAACCCCACCACATGAGATTTGTTGGGCATGTCAAAGGTCTAGGCTATAGACACAGATTATGGTCTGCCACAATTCTTCCTTGAGGTCTAACTATACCCCTGTCATAGTTTCTAGCACACTCGAGTACCAACTCATAACACTGCACTGTAGGAGGGAATCTGGCTACATGTGCCAATCCTAATTCCAATATTCTTCTACCCAACAAAGGAAGGTTCTATGTTGCCATCCTTGTCTTAAATTCTTCATAATCCCACAATCCAACATTGGTATCAGTGACCTTTGACCAGATGGAGGTCAGCTTGCTCCCAGGGATTTTTCTCTTTATATCCATTTTGATTCTTTCTGCTTCAGAAACAACATACCCTTCTGCACTCGGATCTATTACTTTTCCCTTGGTCTTGGCAACAACCACTTGACTGGATTCATCCTGCATTCAATAGAGAAACCATAATAAAGATCACATGAAATCCAAGCTAATCGATCACTAATGACATATTCATCTTCAATATAAGTCCCATGATAAGAAAAAATCTCTAAACCTCATAAGAATTATTCATCTCAAAGCTCAGGCTTTCAGTCCTCTTGCGAAATTCAGGCCAAAGAGAAATTTTAGAAAATTCCCAACCAGATGGATTTTAGCGGAATAAACATAAAAAGCTTCCAATAATCATTTAATCAACCACCATTAGCTAAGAAACAACATGACACACCTTTAAATAACTCAAATCGATCATATAATGTGTAATCACCAGCTTATAAACCGTGTTATCTCTTAATCTTTCATTTTCAACAAAGTTTCAAAGAATTTCGCTGAGGACAGAAATTCGTGAAAATAACAATAGTCTACGAATTTTGGGAAAATGAAGGGACAAAGAAATTTTGGAAAATTCCTGAGGGAACGGAAATCCACGAAACAGGCATAATTCCAGATTATTGCACATCCTCGGGACAATGAAGAGAAAGTGGAAAACTGGGAAATTCTGATTGTCAAGGAATTCCGCAAAGACTTTGAAATTCCAAATGTTGACGTTTCTTCGAGGCTTCACTCAAAGTGATCAAATGATCACAAATTTGAGGATCTAGGGCTTAAAGCTAGCTTAATTTGAGCTTCTTACAAATCATATTTAAACTCTAAACTCACTTTGAAACAAATCGATGGAAATTAGTGATGCTCTAAACCTGAAACCCTAAAACTCAGCCATGAACATACAGAAAAATCTTGGGCTCAACTTACTACCTTTGCTAGGTTTTCAAAAGATCTTTCATGGCCAAAACAAGCAAACCGCTTTGTAATAAAGCTGGCAAACTCACTTGGGTTGTTAATCTAGCAAAATTGAATAACCCTAGCCTCAAGATGTTTCAATTCCAAACACACAAAAATTTGAACTCCAAGCACACTCAAGATGCTAAAGAATCATTCACATTCAACAATCAAAAGCAAGGAAGTGAATACATACTATTGATGAAGTGAAACTCGTTTATAGCAATGACAGATAACAACTTTAGCGCCCTAGCAAACAACAACAATTATGACACCCAAGAGAATCACCACCAAATCCGAGAATCCACAAATCTAACACGCCAAGTCCAACCAAGCACTCAAGATCAAGCACCTCAGATCAATATAAATCAAATGATAAAACTTAATGGCACAATACTCCCCAAAATTAATTAAATACATGTCGCAGAAATCGTACGATCGAGCATTAATGCAGTCGACAAGACAACCCCGACCAAAACCCGAGAATTTAATAGGACAACAAATGTTCAGAGAAATCCAACCAACACGGAATTCCATGAGACCTCAGAATTTCTGAACCACAGTGAAAAAGCGGCAGCCACCAAGTTTTCGAAGAATCCGGGGAATTCCACCCAGAGAGGATTTTCCTGAAAATAGTGAAAAACCCAAAATGAGCTTAGAACTTAGGATTTTCAAAATATACCATAAAGGGATCATCAATGCGGGTAAGATAGACATTCAAGCTCATGCCAAAGCAAGTAAGTCCTCAAAATAAAAGGGCCAAAATACCAAGAAACAAATCGAAAGAGGGTCCATGCTTTCAGCGAGGCGTGTGTGCAAAAACTGCACAACAACAAGAAAGGTTCAGAATTGGAATTTAAGTTACATTTTACAAAAAGCATGAGCACTGATAGATGGCTTTAATGCTTCCATAATTACCCACACTTATAGGAAAGGAAATAGGATAGTAAAATTTCTTGCAAATCTAGGATGTGAGGACAAGGAGATAAAGGTATTGTAGGATATAAGCCAATTAAAATCATTTCCTCAGTTAATTGATCTAATTCATCAAGAAGCAAAGAGGTAATCACTCAATTGAATGGGACAAGCTTACTTCAAAGTGTTATCTTTGAGTAACTCTTTACTGTCAAAGTTTTATGAAGCAATAGCCACCGTGGATAACACATGGAAAATAAACTCTGAGCTAGAATTATAGCATATGAATTGAGGTTTTTTTGAGGTAATGATGATTCATAAAGCCTCATGGTTATTTGTAGAAATCTAAAGGATGATTCACATTAGCTATTAAGGACTATTTCTTATCACCTGATGATGTGATCATGTCTATTACTGTCCATTTATTCCAAGCTGAGTTGCATCATTCTTTTCAAGTTAGTTGCCAAACATATTTTATAGATTCTCAGTGTACCTATTAATAATGTTATGTAGTGCGAAGCCAACCATTTTGTATCTCGGCATTTGTTTAGCACGAGACAAAAATTGAAAGGTACACAGAGGTGTTAAATGCTCAGCTCTCTACATTCTTTCTCATTATGAATTTTCATTTCATTTAGATAGAGTTCATTATTAAATAGAACTTCAAAGGAAGTCATTTGCACATTTCAAGTCACTAACAGTAAGGTTGCGGAGAGCAAAGAAGTCTAGTGTTTTAAGAGCTCACAATTCATCACTCAAGATCAAGCTTAATGACTCTTCATCCATGGAATATGAGTTTTTTTTTTCCAGTCAGACCATGGGAGAGACCGATGGAAGATTATCTCACCTGTGATGTTCTTAAAACAATGTTCAAGATAGAAAATGAGAGAGTTGAAGATGAAATTCGTATCATTTTGGGACTTGAAGTCACCAATCCGCGTGCATGTTGGATTATCTTTGCCTCCTAGGTGATTTCCATATTTTTTTCAAATGCTCTTGATTTAATACAGTCTCTAGTCGAATTGGAGGAATTGGCTAGAAAATATATCAATTTCCAATACATTCTAGACAGTGCAATTCTCTGTGTGGTACAAAACTACAATTTCTTCTTTGGGAAAGGGTTTATTGGAGGGTTGTTTCTGAGGGTTTTCATGAAAAAAAGGCAGAGCTTTGAAGAACTCTTTGACGCCATTAGACTGGCTTTACGGTTTAACAATGATAATATATTGTTGTGTGCTTTAAGGAAAAATCAAAGATATATTTGTTCTGTGATGGAATTGGAAATCAAGGAAAAATATTATGCTTTAGCATATTTCCATGCATATGACCCACCTCCTCCAAAAAATGGTGTTCTTTTGGACCTTCAGCTTAGATTCAATTTGCCACTTCAAAGCCAGAATCATGTTCAAAATGCTCCTAACCAGACATCTAACAGGGCTCAGGCGAATACAACTTTGGGGACTACATCGCGGCTGACTCCTCACTCCCATTTCCACAGAGCCCCTATTCGAAGCAAAAGAATTTTTGAGAGGGGTATTCAGTTAGCAGAGGGTCTAGAAGGGCATGATGAAATTTTGATTAATGGGGGGTCAATGAAAATGTGAAATTGTATTTAGTGGGTTTTTGTCTAATTTTGATGGGTCTTCGTTCTTTGAAAAGGGTTTGGAAAGGTTATTTCAACCTTCACATAGATGGTTATTTTAAGTTTTGGGAAGGTTTTTTGGGTTCTCGGTGCTGAATTTTGTATTATCAACATGCTTTATATGCTTCAAAATTGAATAAAATCGAACAAATTAATTGTTTTAATTCTAGGCTATTACTGGAGGTTTTCTTACTGGTTCTTTACTACCAGTATTCCCTTTTGAACTAGTTTATGTACTATCTTATTTAAATATAATATAATACTATAGTGGCTCGCCACTTTTGCTTTATATATATATATATCACTTGCTAGGTCAGAATTGATTAATGTATTTGCTCAATTTAAATAGCCTCATCGATTAAAAAATATATTTTATAAGATATTGGAAGGATTTCAATTTAGCATAAACATTTTGCATGATCTTATATCTTTATTAACTTGTTATAATGGTCCATCATTTGATACCTCCTCTTCTTTCAATCCCAAAACCACCCTTACCACTTTTATGGTCGTTGTTAGTACCCATACCATAGCCCTTATAGATATACCCTTCACTAATTTTCCATTCACATACTATCATTCCACTCACATACCAATCATGTGATACCCTCCACATGTGTTCCATATCATATCCCCTTACCAACCAATGCTCATCCTATTCCTTGATATCACCATATGACCACTCATTGTAATGTGATTCATCCATCCATATGTCTATGTCTTCCCTTAACCTCACAACCTCATTAGACTACTTATATTGTTTTGTGTACCCCCAACACCACCCTCGTGTCTACCTCCACTTTGGATACATTTTTGCAAGATGATCTTAAGAATAAAATCAACCATAAGAAAAAAAAAAACATATTGCAAAAAATCCTCCATATTGTACAACATTAGCATTCAAGCTTGTTAACTATCTATTATTTGTTCATTTTTTTGTCCCTCGATTTGATAAATGTCATGCAAAGTGAAACCCATGTGTTCATCTACAATATTTTACTAATGTGTGTATGTATTTTACATACAATTAAAATATTTTATCCAAGTTATTTCCACAAACATTAAGAGGCTATGGTATTCAATGCTTTTATTTTTTACTCTTAGGTTCTTAATGATGTTTTTTTATTTACTCAGAACATTCCTCAACAATTTTTACATAGTTATGGGGTTTTGAATAATTACTAACAATTTGAATAAATCTACTTATTGTCACTTTGTGCCCCCTTGAATTTCCCATTAATTATAACTGATCTAATAAATCTAAATGGCTTTTATCATGCTTAATTGTGCCTCTAATGCTTGTAGTTTCCACTTTCTGGGCTTTAGTCAATTAACCAATTGAAATTTTTTAAAATAGCTAAATATGGGGGTGTTTCATTCCTCTTATCCCTAACTTGAAACCCAAGTTCTAAGATCTCCTTCCTCCTTGAAAATCTAAGTATTTTATCTTGGTTCATATTGGGCCTTGGGCCCTTATGAGAACTTGGAACCTAAGGTTCCAAGACCTCATTCCTTCTCACTCTCTAATCCCCACTCTACTTGTTCTAGGTCCTTATTGGGTTGCAAGTCCTGATAGGAACTTGGAACCTAGGTTTTGGGTTCCAAGTTCCTTCTCGCTCCCACTTCTTGCATTACTCCTTTGGTCCCTATCAATCCATGGGAATTGATCAAATATTTTAACCCAAGTTACAAGTTCCAAGTTCCTTCCACCCCTCAAGTACTAACTCTCTCTTTAAGGTTGGAACCTAAGACCCAACAAGAATATAGAGCCTAAGTTATAGGTCCTTCATTCCTTTCACCTCCTGATGCTTGAAAATTATTTTATTCTTCCCTTCCCCTAAACCATAGGTTTCATTTCGAGCTTGGAACTTGAACCTTGTTTCTAATTTATTGGTCTAATATATCTCTCACCACCCATCAAATCATCAACTCTTTTCCCACCTAATTCTAGGTTCCAACTAGAACCTAAGACCCAAAGGGAACCTAAACCTTGGTTCCAAGTTCCTAGTATTTCTTGGCTCTTATTGCCCATCAAATCACTCTTTCTTTGTAGACAAATTCCAAATTATATTCTAAGTTCAATTCCCACCATTATAGTTCTTCCATGGTGTAAGTTCCAAGTTCTAATGAGAGCTTGAGACATGATTGGAACCTAGAACCTAGTTCTAAGCTACTAGTTTAACCCAACTCCTATTACCTACTAGAGTCTCTTTCTTCAACCTAGCAAGTACCATTAATGCTCAATTAATCCTACAACCACTATATTTCCATCCATGGAGACCTTATAAAGGTTTTAAACAAAATTTTCATGTGTTTGAAAAAGGAAAAATGGTTCCCATACTATATTTATTAGATTTCATGCTCTTTTTGTTAGAAGGCATCCTTTTTTTTTACAAAAGGCTAATAGCCTATATATATTAATAATAAAAGTAAGTAATTACAAAATTTCCCAAGAGGGCCTAATTTATGCTTTTGATCCAGCTTGAAGATTTAAATGATAATATTTCCTATTTTCATTGTCAGTGAGCTTTGGAAAATTTTGATTGAAAATATGTTGAAGCTACTAGGTGACACTCCAAACTGAGAATCTTGGCATGCCTTTAATCACTGAGAAAACAATTACACTTGGTAAAGTTTAAGGTAGAAACCTGAATAGAGAAGCCTAACATGCTTTTATACTTGTCAGGGATCGGGTTTTTCTTCTATCTTATCCTTCACTTTTGTGGAAACACAGAAGTTGGACTTCAATCTCCAATGTAAGACATATCTTTGATGTCTGAATTTCATTGCCTATGAACTTAGCCAAGTCTTGATTGAAAATATGTTGAAGCTACTAGGTGACACTACAAACGAAGAAGCCCGAATTGCCTTTAATCACTAAGAAGTTTGACTTTCCTTTCGACTTGTCAGGAATCGGGTTTCTCATCTACCTTATCCTTCACTTTTTGTGAAATCCAACAAGATGAACTCCAATCACCAAAATTTTGTTGCTTGATCTCTGAAAGTCCAGTCTGAGAATCCTGCCATGCCATTAGACTTGTTGGGAATTGGGTTTCTCTTCTACCTTATCCTTCCTTCACTTCTATGAAAACCAACAAGTTGATCTCCAATTTCTAAAAGCCTAATGCTTGATTTTGTTCAACTTTCTAACTTCTTTTTCCTGTGAACTTAGCCAAACTTTGATTAAAAAAATATTGAATTTTGGAGTTGAAACTCTGAATAGAGAAGCCCAACTTACCTTTAGTCTTGTATGGGTTCAAAATTCTTTTCTACCTTTTCCTACCTTCACTTCTACGAAAGCCAACAAGCTGACCACCAATCTTTGAAAGCTTGATGCCCAATCTCTGAGACTCCAAACTTTAGTCTTGTTAGGGTTCGGGTTTCTCTTCTACCTTCTACCTTCCTTCTCTTTGTGAAAGCCAAAAAATTGACCTTCGATCTTTGAAATTTTGATGCCCAAATTTGCTCAACATTTTAAGGCATTTCTCAGGTATGAGTTAAGCGATATCTCTGATGCCCAATAAATGCGCCCATGTGAGCATCTTTTGAGGAAGCTTGAATTTCTAATTTTTACATTACACCAATTCTTTCACTACAATCTCGGCTAGGTTTGGGAATGCATCAAACTTAACTCCATCCTCTGAAATGGTCACTTCTTAACTTTGTAATGCATCAAACTTAACTCCATCCTTTGAAATGGTCAAAAGGCCATCCTTGGTCATGAATTTTTCATAGATTTCATGGGGGTTTCTACACCTTAATCCATAGATATTTAATTTTGAGGAATCAATGTGTTGTTCTTCTCATTTTTTATGTGTTGTGTAAAACCTTGTTACCTTCATTTCTAAAAGAATGTTTACTACTCTTACATGTTTACATGTTGTGTTAAATTTATTTTTAAGAGATAATTATGGATCAAATATCTCCCTCTTAACATGTATATCAAACCTCAACCTTCGTACATACCTCTAAGAGAATTTATAACAAAAATCTATGTGAGTTCTTCTAGTAGTTTAATTAGTCCTCAATGATGTAGTGGGCAAGAAAATACTCATTTAATCTAGGTGCATCACCACCCTTTTTATTTCCCTTTAAAAAATTTATATTAGGGTTAGTTTGTAGGTTTAATTTGTGTTGGGTTGGGTTAACACTCTACATCTAGGTTAAAAATGAAGTTAACCTTCTTTGAAGGTCTAATCTTACCTGCAAGGTCCCACACCTTAAGATCATTTTGATGTTTCATCAAAGTACAAAATTGGCTTCAATAAGGGTGCAATTTCATGTGACAATATTTTATGCATGCTTAGTGGGACCATTTCGATGAGCTTAATATCATTTCCTAAGAAGATTAGTGTTAGTTTTATCAGATACAACCATTAGAGGAAATTATTCAAGTACCTAATGACTCTACAATTTTGTGATGCCCTAATATTTTGGTTTTAAACTATGCTAATATTTCATGCCAAAATTTTAGACAAGAGAATAATAAAAGGTAAGAATTCTTAATTCTTGGAACTACCTTTATTTTCATATAATAGACAATCTTATCCATGTTCAAGAACCAAGTTAAGGTCACTTCTTGTTCTTATTTTCTCCCCAAACATAACACCATTCCATATTGATCTAATGGAAATTCCAATAAAATATCTATTCATCACCTTCAATAGTGTAAATCCTCTCATCCTAGCTCAAAGAGATGACATACCACTACCACTACTATAAAAAACATTAGTGAAAAAAAACTACCACCATTATAACACACATTGGTGAAACAAACACTACCATTTCACTATTATACACATTCAAGATATCACAAACATATGCTTAGTACATAATGTCACAGAGGATAACATGGTTGTGAGGCTTCTTGCTACTTCCTTAAAAGTGAAATCCTTATAGTGGTATAGTGGATGCAACCTAATTCCATTTATAAGTGGAATGAGTTGGGTGGGAAAAATTACCAACAATTTGAGAATAAGAGTGACAACCTTTCTCTGTTTGAGAAGTTGACCACTATAAACAAATCCCTCCAAAATTTCATGGGAGATTTTAACTATATATTTTAGAAGACCTAGGATAGGATTCCTACCTTGGTAAATCCCTCCCCAAACAATACATTCTCACATTATTTGAGGGCTCTAAAAAATGGTGTGGCTATCATGATCTAGTCTATGGGAGGTATTCTTTTATCAGATGCATATTCCATTGCTACCAAAGATTAAAATTGTCTAATACAAGAAATATATCCCTTAGGCATCCAATGCCTTTTTTTCCAAAATTTCCACCCACCCAACTTATCTTGGCACTTGTTCCTATAATAGTTGACCAATTGAATATTCCTCATATCCTTTCAACAATTTATATGAGGCCAAATCTTTGTTACAAAGCTTTAGAAATGAATTGTCAACCTTGAGGAATCGACAAGTAAAAAATATAAGGCCTTATCAAAGTTACAACCATGCTTACCAACCAAATAGAAAGTCCTACCAAGGAAACATGCAAGGTGGTGGTACTTGCAAAGATCATCAAAATTTCCCCCATCTAGATTCATTGATTTTCCAAATATAAGTGATAATTCATTATGATCTTCTTTTTGTTCTTTTTTTATCTTCTAACTCAGTATCATAGTATATCACAATGGGTTTCATACTATTTCTATTGGCATGGTTGCAAGCACTATCATCAATGCAAAAGATTTTTAGTCTTTGGCTTGGTTTCGAAAGATAAGTTTTGACTTCATGGTTTGGTGAGGGAGGTGGAGTGGAGTCAAGAAATGACAAGTATAGATGGGTGGGAGGTATCTCATTGGAATTTAGATGTATGGATAAAGCATAATTAGTTAAGGATTTATTATCTTCAACAGGTTGATGAGCCATAACACGATGTATTTGTTTGCATTCTTTTGTAGTTTGATTTTTTCTTGTACAAGCTTCAAATTGTGAAGTGGAAAATGAGGAATTTTCTAATATTGGTTCCTTTTCTTCCTTTGTAGGAGGGATTGAAGGAACAATCAAAGGTTGGGAAACCATAGGGGTTTTATGTTTTTACAGAAAGGTTTTTTTTTTTCTTTATGAGGCACAAAAGTAAACCACAAAGGCCTCACTAAATGCTTGTCTTGTGGTCCTTGATAGGTTGGAGAAGGGGAAACTATGACATAGATGCTAGAAAGTTAGGGTTGAGGAAGAATATTATGTTTGGGTCAAGGTTTGTTTGCTACTTGAGGAGTAGGAGGAACAACCATCGAATCCACTGGAGATCAAGGAGCCTCAAGAAAAATGTTGGTAAGGGATAATTAGGATATATGTTTAGCTTTAAAAATTTGATATGATAAAAATAGATAATCTTCACAAGGTTGATTAGGTTGGGTTGGTTGAGGCAAGATGTAATCCAGTTAAAATTTTCATGAAGGACCAAAGGTTTAAATCCACTATTATAAATACAATGTATTTTTCCTTCAAATGGGAATTTAATATATTTTTGAATAATAGAGTTGATTGTGTTCATGGAGGTAAGCCATGTGTGACCTAACTTAACATAAAATTAATTTAATATTAGAATTATGGTGAATAAAACATCAAATTTTTTAGTTCAAATCTTAACTAGGAGAATTATAGAACCAATCATAGGGTGAATAAAGCCATCATGAGCTTTTAGTGATACTTCTGATTATTCATGATTATCCTTATACAGTTCATGTACATACAAAAATTCTCCAGTGATCAAATTCACTACACACATTGTATCAATGAGTATTTTCCTTGTGGGTAACTTATCATTAATTCTACCAATGATGTAAGAGGACTATCAATTGCATGTATAGAAGCATCAATATATATATATAATTCATATCAAGAAAGAGATTATGTTGACTTTGGAAAGGATGGGCATCAATCATTTTGATCATATCATATATGTTATCAACATCATGTTCATTATCTTTTTATTTGACAAGATTAGTTGCATGACTTGGTAGTGGATTGGTAAATATTTGCAAGTTTTGATTAGGTGGTGCTACAATATGATTGGTGAATACTGTATTTTTCTTCTAGTGAAAAATTATTATTTTTTGTATATATTTTGACCATCATTTCTATATATGTTACCATCTTGATTCCATGGATGTTTAATGTATCTTTTGAACTAAGTTTTTATCAATGATATACATATACTCTCACTTTTCCAATTGTTGAAGTTTAATCTTGATGGGGAATAACCAATTTAACTTAACCCTGCCCCCTAAACTAACATACTAATATACATGTATTTAAAAGAGATTAGGTTATGAGTATTGCTAACAATTTTAAGAACAAAAATGTTTTTGATTTCAAAGAGTATCTTAGCAAAGTTAGTAGTTCCTAACCTATAAAATTTGTCTTTATACTTAGATATGTATGTAACACTTTTAGTATTATGATGTTTGTCACAATAATTGCAAACCATTAACAAATGGATTAACTCATCACTTTTTGAATTTTTAAACTTACAACTTTTACATTCTATCTTTCCATAGTTAAAGTCACAATTTTCACAAAATTCAACAAGGTGAAAAAATACATCCTGGTCAATTTCCACTTCTAGGAAAATTAATTGTCTCTTAGAAAATTATTATCAGAGTGATGCTTCTCCTTTCTCACTAGCTTGTTCATGTGGCATCTTGAAGTGCATTCCTCCTTGGATATATACTTGTACTCCACTATCAAAACTTTAGGAATTCATTTCTTTTGCATTTCAACATCTTGTGAAGTGTTTTTGCTACTCATGCCACATTTTAAACCGTAATTCTTCATTGATCCTTTATTTTGACCCTTTTAGCACTTACCTCTTTCACTTGATCATAGTCTATATAATCAAGTGGAAAAGAAAAAGATTCACATTCAATTTGTAACATTGGAGCTATTAAATAAAAGCTATTTTTATTTGGATTATTTTCCAGATTTCCTCCCTATGTTGGAAAGTTTTCAAATTGGGGGCATTTAAGTTATTCTTCTTCAAAAACTTGTGTATAAATATTTTTTGATTCATCATCTCCCTTATCTTGCTAGTATGAGAAATGAAAAGTGTTTTCTCTTTTTATGTTTGATTCACTAGTTAAATGGAAATAAACTTTCTCTGGTTTCAACAATCTAGCTTCCAAAGTTTAGCTTTTGGAACCTTTTTTATGATTACTAAATCTAGAGCCACTACTAGAACATATTTTTCTTCTACTTGCACCTGTTGATATAAATTTTTGAAAATTCACCTTCATCAAAAAACTTAAACCTTCATTTTCTTCTCCTCTTGCTCTCTTTCATCTTGATGATGGATCACAGAGTGTGATCTGAAATGTTGATGCTAAAAACTTTGGACACAATCGAATCCAAAAGAAATACATATATTTTCACAATAGTTTAACAATTGATCATTGATATTCGCTGTATTTGATACAATTCCCTTTGATTCACTTGCCTTATTTTTCTTGATGAATATTTTAAAAATATTTTCAACATGAACTTTACATTGGTGCGCTTTGGAGAGAAATTAACTTTCTTGTAGCCAAATCCATCCTAACAAGGAAATTTATACAAATAATCTCGTTATGTTCTAAAGGTTTATGAATTCTATACCTATCTAATAATCTAAATTTACATTTTTATCTTTCCATGTTTGCTTTCTATTTTGTAGCTCTATTTTGAGATTCTTTATAGGATCACCTCTGAATAGAGATCTTCTTCCTTCCATGTGAGAAAATCCTTTTGAAATAGACAAGCATTGGGGAAAAATATTACTACTAAAAATTCTCCGAACATATGAAACATTCATATTGAATTTATATTTATCATGCGATCTGATATAACTTAAAATATCCATGATAAACCTAGACCTTGAAACATCTAGTACTCATTTTTTAAAATTTTAGCTTTAAATTAGATTCCAATATCTCTAAGAAAGGCTTTGAAAATATTATTATGATTTAGCATAAGATAAGAAATTTCCAAACTTTCCCTTTTGGTCTACTCGACTTTACTACCTACCCTCCTTCTAGCACAACTTATGTTGATGAGGATGTTACTCACACAATGTACAAATATATTTTTAAACAAAAAAGCATATTTATCTTGAAAGATCACTAATTCAATTAAGAATTAGTTATCCCAAGGCTTGAGAATTTCAGGTCTCGACTCACTAAGTTTTCTTAGGGTTCATTGTTTTATACTATTTTCACAAAGGGACTTATAGGTATTTGATGATATGCTTAAACTTTGAAAGTAATTTGGTTAATACTAACATTTCCTATATCAATCACTTTCCACATGCATGATAATTCTAACTATTCCTTCCAAAGAAATTATAAAAGATTAGAGAAAGAGAGAAAATGGCCTAAGAACTTTAATGATTTTTAGATATTACACACATACATATCGAAAGATATGTAACTGAAGAAAAAACTATTTGCACTTCACCATAATGTAACTCATAACTACATAAAAAATAGTGCAAAATTTTAAATAATTTAACCATTGACTAATGAGATAGCTTCAAAATGTACCCAAAAATGGTGCATCAAATTGATTATTTCGCCAAAATGAACAACTTATGGTCATGCAAGATATATAATTATGAATGACCTTGATATTGCTCCAGCATTGTAAGTATTTATAGTATATGCAAGTATTTACTAAAGATGAACAAAAAACATGAAATAGAAGTTAAATTAGGGATTTTCCAATCCAAGCTCTATCGTACTCAACAATTTACGATCCATAATCTAAGATATCATTCTATCTTTTATAGAATTAAGGGAGCGGTTAGTTATAAAATATCACATGGATAAATAGAATTGATCAAATTTATCTCTTTGACTTAGTCATTATTAATTATTCACTAACTCTTCAAAATTTTGGATAGTGGTCATGTATCCTTGTGGCTAACAAAATCTTGGTAGTAATCCTTTAATTTAGGCTTCACTATCCCAATTTGATCAAATCCTTGCATTTATATCTTTATCCTTTATCTTTTCTATTATTTATAAACCAAAATTAATCCAATTCCTACATGCTCCAAAATACCCTCAATTTACTCTACCAATTCCTTCACCAGCTTATTCACCTGCATCTGGATCTATAATTAAACCTTCATCTTCACATCCACCTTCTGATATCCCTTATGATTTTCACAAAGTTTGATATTTTTATTTCCACACCTACATCCAAGACACTCTAAATCAAATAATTTTACTCAAAATTTCCTCACATTGACTTTCATACAAAAACTTATAAATTCATTCACCATTGGGCTTAATCTTGTAATTCAAACTACCCTAACAATATTAATCAATAAATATTAGCAATTAAATCCACCATTTATAATAAATTGGATTCTAGCTTTTAATCCACTTTGATGTTCTCATGGGACCTTTTGTATTACCCCTCATGTTGTTCTTTCGACTTGATATTTTTTGTGGTTTTGCTTGAGAGACTTTGATAGTTACTGTTTGTTGGTTGGATTGGTTGATTGGATAGTTTGGACTGCTTGATGACTATGCTACTTTATATGATGACATGGATATGATGATATGACATTATGGTTATATTTGATTGGTGATGTTTTATATGGATGCAGTAGTATATTGTGATGCAATAGATTAGTAATTATTTCATGATGATATGATGTGATCAGTTTCATTTAACAATGTTACTTTATACTTGATGTTGTAGTTGTTATTATAGCTTTGGTGAGGGGACAGTGTAGCACCACTCATTTGCGAGTGCCCTGCTACGCTACGATTCCTTCTCACGATGTGATGTATTGGATTATATAAATATGTTGTACACAACCTTGTTTGTATGCAGGAATTGCAGGAGTAAAGTCTCAATTCCACTTGCTTTGGGTAGGACTGGGCAAGCATTAAATTATCCCAACGGGCATGAAGCTGAAACAAAGATGACAAGGAAGTCACCCCGTCCCAAGTTTGTCAACCCGTCTTGTGTCTAGTGGTATTGTGCATTTTGACCTTGGTCGTTTTTGCATTATATGTTAGTTGTTTTGTGTGAGTGTATTTATGTGACTTATTTTACGTTAGTGTTGTAGTATGATGTAATTTAAATAATTAAAGAATTAAAATAAATGTTAATAATAGTTATTGGAATAGTTTTATTAAAATATAAAAGTATTAAATTAAAAGTCATGTAATTTATTAAAGATAAATAAATTGAAAGGTGTAAATAAAATTATTTAAATTGGTATTTAAATAATTTAATGAAAATAGCATGTTGAGGACAATTAATGGAATAAAATAATTAAATGAGTTAAAATGTGTGAACTGTAAGTGTAATTTAGCAAAAATTGAAATTAAAACTAAAGAGTTCAGTTCGAATGGAAAAATATAGAAAAGAATAAAAAGGACCAATGAATGTTGATATTTTTAGCTGAAAAGTTGGTGAAGAAATAGAAAACTTCTTTTCATTCTAATTTTTGAGTTTTTGAAAATAGAAGAGGATATCTTTTTATTAATAGAAAAAAGGAGAGGTTTGGATGGATGGGAAATTTGACAGAAGCTTAAAAAATATGGAGTTCTGTAAAAAATTGCATCCTCTCTTGTTTTCTCTGTAAAAATTGTTTCCCTTTCACTGTTCTGGGGAAAAGGCTCTTCTGAATAGAAAAATAGATTAAAAGTTGGACTAAAGAATCTGGTGGAAACATTCTATAGAAGGAAAGGGAGCTCTTCGAAAAGGTTGGTTCGAATCAAAGGAAAGCTTCATCAACTTCTCATCAAGCACAGGACTCCAGGTTCCTTTATTGATCTAAATATTGCTTGTTAAATTTGAAATGGCAAATATGTTGTTCTGTAAAAGAAAAATCTTTTGAGGATTTAGAATTTGTTGGGTAACAGATAAATGAAAGAAATTTATTTGAGCCTCTGAAAATGTTCAATATTTTTATAATTTTGTTATGGGAAAATTCATTCCCCTCTGTAACAAATGGGTTTATATATATATATATATATATATATATATATGCATTTTTTTTAGTTTCTACAAAAAAGAAAATGTTCTTGGCAATATATTTTTATTTTGAAATTTTCATTGTGCCAAAATTTATTGTTTTCCAGTAGCGGCAAGTACAAGTTCTTTATGCTGGGTGAGGGTTGGTCTTGGTCGTACCCCCACCCCAGCCTTATTGTTGGTGGTTGCAATGCAGTCTAAGGACTACCACAGCTTTAGACTGTGCACGTGGCCGCACCTATATATTGGGTTTTCCCTTGTTTAATGTAACTGTTATTATTATACATTTATATATGTATATATATATATATATATGTATGTATATATATTTATGTAACTCTGTCTGTAATAGAATTTTCTCATAATTCATAACAAAATAAATAAATAAAAATAATCAAAATATGTATATATATATGTAATTATATTATATATATGTATATATAAATAAAATGTAGATATATAGATATATAGTTTTCTTTTATGATGATGAGGTTATTAATATGATTTTGAAATTATTCACAGAAATTGGCTAAATCATATATATATACTAGAATTGCTATTAAGTCTTTACATCAAATATATTTCATTGAAATTGGGGACAAAATTTTAGTGATTAATTGTGAATGAAATTGAGTGGATTGTTGAATCTAGGAGTCTTTTTTTCGTTATAGTAATGGATGAAAATTATTGTGTTGTTTTGTATTTTGGAATTTTGTAAATCAACTTTGGCTCTCTATTATTGTTGGGTCATTGTTTTGGATTTTTCGGTGTGGGAACCTAGTTTGCTTTAGGAACCCACTTAGGGATGTTGTGAACCTTATGCTTCCAGAGGCATGAGATAATTGTTAGTTGATGTTTCTCTTTTTATGGGCTCTTACTGTGGCAAGTTATTTGGTATCATTGTTTTGAAAGGGTTGTACGAGATTTTGTTGAGACTTTGGTTATGTGCTTTTAGCGAGATCCCGTCATGCCTCGCATGTTTTCTGTTGAGATTTAATGTTCATTCTATGTTGGTACAACCCTTGTTTTTGGTTATGTTTTGGGTCTCTAAGGAGAGTGGATCTTCGTGGGCGTCAGCACCTCAAATAGGAGGAAGGGCCAGGATAACCCACATAAGAGTTAGATTAAAAAGTGAAAACCTAATAAAAGAATTTAGGGGGATGGGTAGTAATAACATTAATAAGATAATTTTGGATACCTCGTCTATCCATTAGGGCTTTCACAGACTACTGGTAGACTGAGAAGGTCGTGGTGGGCAAGGTCGTTACCTCGTCTTCATGAGAGGTTAACGGCTTTGCATGAGTCACCCTATGGGGTCAGGGCCTCAAGTAGGAGGAAGGGCCAGGATAACCATAGATGGGGGCCAGCGTCTCAGGAAGTCTGGATCAGCCGGTGCTTGGAGGAAGGGCCAAGATAACCCATGTAGGACTATGCGATGACACTCTCCACTAGTTGCCCTTATGCTTTATTTTCTTGCTTGCCTCTGGAAGTGAATTATGGTTGTTGCCTTTGAGCTATTTATGATGTGGTTAATGGTCTTGTGTTTATTGCGATTGGTTCTTGGTTGTTGTGCGTTTATGATCTATGTACTCTATTGTTGTTGCTATTGGAGTTATTGTTACTATGTTACTGTTATTGGGGTTTAGTCTTGTTGGAATCCTTGGTCATGGTCACTTCCTTGTCACCTCTGAGCATGAGGGGTTGGTTTTTCTAAAACCCACGTGGTCAGGTGGAATGTGCTCCACACCCCGCTAGAATCCCCATCAACGTTCATTCTACACAGTATCTTCCAAATAGAGTTGTACCTGATGTTCATAATGTATTTCTGGCATTCCTTGTATGATGTATCTATCCCACATGTATGGGAGATTTTGATGTAACTCATGTATATGAGCATGTAATGTATTAAAAGATGATGTAATGTAAATGCACCTTGTAATCATTCATCAATTATGAGATTTATTATGGTTTGGTATCATGTGATGTATTTATATTTATGCTTATGAATGTATGGATGTTATCTCTTGCAAATGGTTAGTTCAGCATTTTGTTTGGGGATTAAATGCCTGAATTAGTGGTGGCGTGTGAGTCTTCGAACTGAAGACAATGGAAGTTGTTGAAAAGGCTTGATTGGTAGAAGAAAATTTGGCTATGGCCTTGGGTGGTCACACATGAGTGCAGATTGGAAGTGTTCCAACCCCTGGCTTTGGCTCCCATGGAGGACAAACACAGGCTACAGGATCTTCTAAGAACTGTTATGCGCCCCCTAAAGGGGTTCAACAACAGCAACATCAGCATCAGCAGCAGCAGTCACATCTGAAGCATAAAAACTATCCATCTTAGTAGGGTGGCAATTCTTAGTTTCGAAGGGATTAGAATCAGAACCAAGCTCGTCAGGAGTGTTTCGAGCAACCCACACCAAGTTTTCAGTCAGCGCCTAGTTGTGGAAGCTTTCAGCAGTCAAATGCTCCATCTGGGGGAAGAGGATTTGGCTGAGGTACTGGCTGCTACTCATGTGGGAAGCAAGGGCATGTTGCTAGATTGTGTCCACAAAAGAGCACCTCAGGATTTAGCCAGAGACTAGTTGGGTCAGAGACGATAGTGAGCGACATTGGAAGAGCTCACTGAGTTTTCAAGACAGTGGATAATCGGAAAGCAGACCACTAGAGCACCGTCGTTGAGACAACAGGTGTGTTACATAACACTAGTATTTCTATACTCTTTAATTTTAGTGCATCTGATTCTTTTATATCTCCTTCAGTAGTTGAATGATGTAGACTGGTGGCAACTAGGAAAGGCGTAAAATGGCAGGTTGAATTGGCCTCAAGGTGAAATTTTGTGGTAGAGAAGTTTGTTTAGGGTTGTAGTCATGATAGAGTGGCATTGACAACAAAGGTGGACCTCTGAATCCTACCACTTGGCTCATACGATGTCGTCTTGGGAATGGATTGGTTGAGTGTACACCGTGCCATGATAGACTATCGCTGTAAAGAAGTACGGCGCTTTGATGATTCTGGAAAGGAGGTGGAGATTGTGGGTATCCAAAGGCCCATTTCATTATGAATGATCTCTGTCATGCAACTAAAAAGGTATTCTGATAGGGTTGTCATCTTTTTACAGTATCAGTGAGTGATCTTGAGTCAAAGGATAGTCGAGGGGTGTCATTAGATGATTACCCTCTCCTTAAGGAGTTTTCAAATATTTTTCCGGGTGAGATACCAGGTATGCCGCCAAAACGAGATATAGATTTCAGGATTTTCCTAGTACCTGGAGCTGAGCCTATATCTCGAGCTCTATATTAGATGACAACGTAGGAACTTCAAGAGCTCCATCTACAATTGGAGGAGTTGTTGGCTAAGGGTTTTATCTACCCAAGTGTTTCCCCTTGGGGAGCACCCGTAATATTTGTAAAGAAGGATGGTTATTTCCGCTTGTGTATTGATTACAGGCAGTTGAACAAAGTGACGGTGAACAACCAATATCCCCTACCCAGAATTGACAATCTTTTCTATCAAATAAAAGGGGCGAAGGTATTTTCTAAGATTGATCTCAAATCAGGATATCATCAGTTGCGGATTGCGGAAGCAGATATTCATAAAACAACATTTCACACTTGATACAGACATTACGAGTTCACTGTGATGTCGTTCGGGTTAACAAATGCACCTTCAGTCTTCATGAGCTTAATGAATGGAGTGTGCCAAACGTACTTGGATAGATTCATCCTTGTGTTTCTTGATGATATTCTGATTTATTCCAAGTCTATGGAGGAACATGAGGAACATCTAAGATAGGTGTTGTAATGCTTAAGGGAAAATCAGTTGTATGCCAACCTGGAAAAGTGTGAATTCTATAAGACTAAAGTTCAATATTTGGGCCATGTGATTTTAGGCGAGAGAATTTTAGTTGATCTTGCAAAGATTTAGGCCATTGTGGATTGGCCCGTACTCACAAATGTCTCAGAGATTCACAGTTTCATGGGACTAACAAGCTATTATCGGCAGTTCATCCAAGGCTTTTCAAGGATTGCACATCCTATCACCTCTCTCCAGAGGAAGGGAAAGAAATTTATTTGGTCAAATCAATGTCAATTAGTATTCCAAAGTCTTAAGGAAAATCTGACCAATGCACCAATTTTGGCAGTACCGGATACTACGAGAGATTTTGTTGTATGTACGGATGCTTCTTTGGAAGGTTAGGGGTCGTTTTGATGCAAGAAGGGCAGGTAATTACGTATGAATCCTAGAAACTTAAGGATCGTGAACTGAACTACCCCACACATGATCTTGAGTTGGTTTTTGTTGTACATGATTTTGTAAGATGGAGACACTTCCTTTTAGGGCATCGATTTGAGTTGCATATGGATCATCGTAGTCTGCAATACATCTTCACGCAACCGAACCTGAATGCAAGATAGAGAAGGTGGATGGAATTCTTGTGTGAATATGATTTTGAAGTAAAGTATATCCAAGGCAAGGAGAATGTGGTGGCAGATGTTCTGAGCTAGCAAAGGCATGAGATAGCTGTGATTACTTTTGGAGTAGATTTATAGAGTCAGTTCCTCACCGCTCTTTCCTCAGTAATTGGTATCGAGAAATGAAAACTAAAATTGAGTCCAGCAGAGCTCTGGAAGGAAAATTTTTTGGATACTCACTGGATTCTAATGGTGTTTTGCGCTACGCAGACCGAATGTATGTACCTTCTATAGAGGGGCTTCGCACCCTAATCTTAACTGAAGCCCATTGGGCACCTTATTTGGCGTACCCTGGAGTTAAGAAAATGTATGCGGATCTTCGATCGCTATACTTTTGGGTAGGAATGAAGCGTGATATCACTGATTTTGCAACTAGATGTCTAGAATGTCAGAGGGTTAAGGCTAATCATCATCATCTGGCAAGTTTGTTGCAGCCTCATCTTGTTCCAGAATGGAAGTAGGACATTATCTCTATGGATTTCATTGTCGGCTTGCCTATGTCTTCCAGGTGGCATGACACTATCATGGTCACTGTTGACAGATTGACCGAGGTAGCCCATTTCTCTCATGTTCGATCTTCCTATACAACTTCTTTGGTAGCCAAGGTGTTCATGGAATACATTGTTCGATTGCATGGGATACCGCGTAGAATCATTTCTGATAGAGATCTGGTATTCACATATGTGCCATGGACATCTTTGCAGCGGTCCTTAGGGACTCAATTGAACTTTAGTTCTTCCTACCATTCGGAGATAGTTGGTCAAACTGAGAGAGTCAATCAGGTGCTCGAGGATATGCTTTGCATGTATGTCATGGACCAACAATCATGTTGGGAGGATTATCTGTATTTGGATGAGTTTTCCTACAATAATGGTTACCATAGTTCTATCGACATGGCTCCATTTCAGGCTTTATACAGTCGTCCTTGTCATACCCCCTTGAGTTGGGATTGGTTAGAGGACAGGGTTCTCCTTGGACCCAAAATGCTTCGAGATATGGAGCAGCAGGTAGCTCGCATCTAAAAGCATCTTGTAGCAGCTCAAGATAGTTAGAAGAAGTATGCTAATGCACATAGAGTTGATCGGCAGTTTGCAGTTGGAGATCAAGTGTTTCTTTGAGTGCATCCATGGAAGAGCTCTTTTCGTTATGGAAAGGGTTCTAAGCTTGTGCCTTGCTTCATAGGACCATTTGAGGTGTTAGAAAGAATTGGTCATGTTACCTACCGCCTAGCCTTACCACCCAATCTGTCACATATTCATGATGTATTTCATGTCTCTGTCCTTAGACCCTATTACCCATATGTATCTCACATTCTTGATTGGAATGCTTTACAGGTCGAGGACAGGTAGCTGGCACTCGAGCCTATAGTCGTGCTGCAACACAGGAGACTCACCCTCAGAGGTAAGGAAATTGAGCAGGTGCAGGTCCAGTGGGACCCCAATGATGAGACTTCAGCAACATGGGAGGATGCCTCCCGTATTAGAGAATCTTATCCTCATCTATTTACTAGCTTATAGGAGTAAGCCGAATTCAAGGGGGGGAGGATGTAATACCCCTCGTGTTGCTATTTGGACTTGATATTTTTTGTGGTTTTGCTTGATACTTTGAGACTTTGATAGTTAATGTTTATTGGTTGGATTGGCTGATTGGATAGTTTGGACTGCTTGATGACTATGCTACTTTATATGATGGCATGGATATGATGATATGACATTATGGTTATATTTGATTGGTGATGTTTTAAATGGATGCAGTATTATATTGTGATGCAGTAGATTAGTAATTATTTCATAATGATATGATGTGATCAGTTTAGTTTAACAATGTTACTTTATACTTGATGTTGTAGTTGTTATTATAGCTTTGGTGAGGGGATAGTGTAGCACCACTCATTTGTGAGTGCCTTGCTACGCTGTGATTCCTTCTCACGATGTGATGTATTGGATTATATATATGTATTTATATATATGTTGTACACAACCTTGTTTGTATGCAGGAATTGCAGGAGTAAAGTCTCGATTCCACCTGCTTTGGGCAGGATTGGGCGAGCATTAAATTATCCCAATGGACATGAAGCTAAAACAGAGATGACAAGGAAGTCACCCCATCCCAAGTTTGTCAACCCATCTTATGTCTAGTGGTATTGTGTGTTTTGACCTTGGTCCTTTTTGCATTATATGTTAATTGTTTTGTGTGAGTGTATTTATGTGACTTATTTTACATTGGTGTTGTAGTATGATGTAATTTAAATAATTAAAGAATTAAAATAAATGTTAATAATAGTTATTGGAATAGTTTTATTAAAATATAAAAGTATTAAATTAAAAGTCATGTAATTTATTAAAGATAAATAAATTGAAAGGTGTAAATAAAATTATTTAAATTGGTATTTAGATAATTTAATGAAAATAGCATGTTGAGGACAATTAATGGAATAAAATAATTAAATGAGTTAAAATGTGTGAACTATAAGTGTGATTTAGCAAAAATTGAAATTAAAACTAAAGAATTTAGTTCAAATGGAAAAATATAGAAAAGAATAAAAAGGACCAATGAATGTTGAGATTTTTGGTTGAAAAGTTGGTGAAGAAATAGAAAACTTCTTTTCATTTTGATTTTTGAGTTTTCGAAAATAGAAGAGGATATCTTTTTATTAATAGAAAAAAGGAGAGGTTTGGATGGACAGGAAATTTGACAGAAGCTTAAAAAATATGGAGTTCTGTAAAAAATTGCATCCTCTCTTGTTTTCTCTGTAAAAATTGTTTCCCTTTCATTGTTCTGGGGAAAAGGCTCTTCTTAATAGAAAAATAGATTAAAAGTTGGACTAAAGAATCCGGTGGAGACATTTTGTAGAAGGAAAGGGAGCTCTTCGAAAAGGCTAGTTCAAATCAAAGGAAATTTTCATCAACTTCCCAACAAGCACAGGACTCCAGGTTCCTTTATTGATCTAACTATTGCTTGTTAAATTTGAAATGGCAAATATGTTGTTCTGTAAAAGAAAAATATTTTGAGGCTTTAGAATTTGTTGGGTAACAGATAAATGAAAGAAATCTATTTGAGCCTCTAAAAATGTTCAGTATTTTTATAATTTTGTTATGGGAAAATTGATTCCCCTCTGTAATAAATGGGTTTATATATATATATATTATAATATATATATATATATATATATATATATATATATATATATATATATATATATATATACTTAATAAATCTATATATATATATATATATATACAGATATATTATATTTTTATATAAATGTATTTTTTTAGTTTCTATAGAAAAGAAAATGTTCTTGGCAATATATATATATATATCGAGATATTATATTTTTCTTTCGAAATTTTCATTGGGCCGAAATTTATTATTTTCCGGCAGCGGCAAATACAAGTTCTTTATGCTGGGTGAGGGTCAGTCTTGGTCGTACCCCCCGCCCCAGCCTTATTGTTGGTGGTTGCGACACAGTCTAAGGACTACCATAGCAGTCCTTTGGACTGCGCGTGCAGCCGCGCCTGTATATTGGGTTTTCTTTTGTTTAATGTAAATGTTATTATTATTCATTTATATATATATATATATATATATATATGTATGTATATATATTTAACTCTTTCTGTAACAGAATTTTCTTAGAATTAATAACAGAAAAAATAAATAAGTAAAAATAATCAGAATATATATATATATATGTTTTATTTATATATATATATGTAATTGTATTATATATATATGTATATATAAATAAAATGTAAATATATAGATATATAGTTTTCTTTTATGATGATGATGTTATTAATATGATTTTGAAATTGTTCATGAAAATTGGCTAAATTATATATATATATATATATACCAGAATTACTATTAAGTCTTTACATCAAATATATTTCATTGAAATTGGGGATAAAATTTTAGTGATTAATTGTGAATCAAATTGAATGGATTGTTGAATCTGGGAGTCTGTTTTTCATTATAGCAATGGATGAAAATTATTGTGTTGTTCTGTATTTTGGAATTTTGTAAATCAACTTTGGCTCTTTATTATCGTTGGGTCATTGTTTTGGATTTTTCGGTGTGGGAACCCAGTTTGCTTTAGGAACCTGCTTAGGGATGTTGTGAACCTTAGGCTTCTAGAGGCATGAGATAATTGTTAGTCGATGTTTCTCTTTTTATGGGCTCTTAGTGTGGTAAGTTATTTGGTATCATTGTTTTGAAAGGGTTGTACGGGATTTTGTTGAGACTTTGGTTATGTGCTTTTAGCAAGATGGGTAATGCCTCACATGTTTTCTATTGAGATTTAATGTTTGTTCTATGTTGGTACAACCCTTGTTTTCAGTTATGTTTTGGGTCTCTAGGGAGAGTGGCTCTTCGTGGGGGCTGACACCTCAAATAAGAGGAAGGGCCAAGATAACCCACGTTAGAGTTAGATTAAAATGTGAAAACCTAATAAAAGAATTTAGGGGGATGGGTAGTAATAACATTAATAAGATAATTTTGGATACCTCATCTATCCATTAAAGCTTTCGCAGACTAATGGTAGACTAAGAAGGTCGTGGTTGGCAAGGTCGTTACCTTGTCTTCATGAGAGGTTAACGGCTCCGCATGAGTCACCCTATGGGGTCGGCGCCTCAAGTAGGAGGAAGGGCCAGGATAACCACAAATGGGGGTCGATGCCTCAGGCAACCTGGATCAGTTGGTGCTTGGAGGAGGGGCCAGGATAACCCATGTAGGACTATGCGATGACACTCTCCACTAGTTGCCCTTATGCTTTATTTTCATGCTTGCCTCTGGAAGTGAATTATGGTTGTTTCCTTTGAGCTATTTATGATGTGGTTAATGGTCTTGTGTTTATTGTGATTGGTTCCTGGTTGTTGTGCGTTTCTGATCTATGTACTCTATTGTTGTTGCTATTGGAGTTACTGTTACTATGTTACTGTTATTGAGTTTAGTCTTGTTGGAATCCTTGGTCATGGTCACTTCCTTGTCACCTCCGAGCACGAGGGGTGGGTTTTTCTAAAACCCACGTGGTTGAGTGGAACGTGCTTCACACCCCATTGGGTTCCCCATCAGTGTTTGTTCTACCTAGTATCTTCCAGAGGGAGTTGTACCTGATGTACATAATGCATTTCTAACATTCCTTGTATGATGTATCTATCCCACATGTATGGGAGATTTTGATGTAACTCATGTATATGAACATGTTATGTATTAAAAGATGATGTAATGTAAATGCACCCTTGTAATCATTCATGAATTATGAGATTTACTATGGTTTGGTATCATGTGATGTATTTATATTTATGCTTATGAATGTATGGATGTTATCTCTTGCAAATGTTTATTTTAATGTCTATGATGTATGTAAAGTTAGTTAAGTTATTTAGCTTTATATGAATCTTTCATTATGGGTTGGTTTTATGTGATGTGACCTCGCGTGCCTCAAAGGACTTAGATGTTTGAGATGTTATCATATAATGCAATAATGTATAATGGTACTTAATATGTTTCTTCTGTATTTTAAAAAAAAAAATGTGTGCTTAGTGGTTGTCCTTTGGGGTTTGCACGACGAGCGTTACACCTTTTCAGAGATTTTAATTGGTACATGAATTTTAAATATTCTTATCGGATATGAAATTCAAATAATTTATAGTATTGAGCTTCGTATCAAGAAATTCATCTGACAAGTTAATTTTACTTTCCTTATGCATATGAGTGACCTAATATGTTATCAAGTGTATTAATTATCCTTATTTATTACTTATTCCTCATTTAAGACTTGTTGTGCATAAAAAACCCTTCCTCCTACACTAAATTTTGAATCAAGAACTGAATATCCTTCATCCGATTTAACAAGCTTTCCAACCTTGGTTAGTGTGATATTTTCCCGATTTTTTTAAAAAATAGCTTCAATTAATTATGAAGAAATGGCAATTCCATGAACTTCTTTGGCCTGCGATAAATTTTTTGAAGTTTCATAGGCATTATTACTAGTGTGGAATGTGTTACCTTACCAAATTTAGAACCACACATCCAACATTTAGTTCCACAAGACTCAAATTTTTTGAGAAGAAAAACTTATCCATCCTATCCAATTTAAAATTATTTCAAAATGGTGATTAACACTATTTTGAACATTCTCTTCAATTCCATCAAAATAACTCATTTAAAAACTTAAATCTTAAAACCCTTATCTTAACTTATGGAATTATTACCTTCTAGTGACATAAGCAATAACTTTTGGGGTATGGGTCCCCATTCTATTGAAGAAAATTGGGGTGTGTTATGAGACTACATAATAGAAGGCATTCATTGTTGAGTCTAAATATATCTCTTCAAGGAAGCAAATAACATATTATAAGGATCAAATGTTTTATCCTTTGTAATAGTAAACAGAGAATGTTGTCCTTCTATAAAATCCTTCAGTGAGCTAAAATGTTTGTCAAAAATTATTCTAGAGTTGTCATTTATCTCATCCCCATTACTAGCCTCATGAATCCTAACATCCTTATTTTGTATTTTTTCAAGTTCTCCTTCTTTGAGGACTTTCCCCCCTTGGGGAATAATATTATTAATAGTGTTGCACTCTTTTTGTTATTTAAAAAAAAGAGTTTCCATGAGATCTTTGGAATCTAGATGAGAAGAAAGTTCTTAAACAAAAAAATCCCAAAAATCCACTTGGTCAACAACTTTATTATCTTATTCCTACCTTAGGATGGGTTTTTGGATAGCAATTGACAAAGCCTTATCATGAAAATCCCTAAGCTCTCCCTGAGAAACTTCCTAATTTTGGGTTCTTCTTTTCCTGAGATAGGTTTAAAATTTTTATCCATCTCATGGTCATACATGTTGAAATTTTGGTAGAAAAGGCCATCATTTTTATAAAGGATTGATTGAACCCATTTACCAATATTCGACTGGAGTGTGATTTAGGTAGGGAGGAATTTAGTCATGTAACTACATTAACACAAAACCTAGCAAACACAAGCCTAGTTCTCTCCATAGTAATTTTATTAATGGATAAAATATGCCCAAAGGAATTTGCTATAATTTTGATTTTTTTTGTATTTCAAAATTCTAGTGGTAGCCCAAGTAGGTATACCCATGTTGGAGCTGCAACACATAAATCAACTGTAGGTTCAAACCCATGCTTTTATTTATAGAGAGAGGTTGTTTGCACAACCTTTGTCAAAAAACCATGGTCCTCCCATAAGTAATTTGATCAAATCCTCCTTGTTAGTAAATCTAAAAAGGAATAGTCCATCTACCATAACATTGACGAAAACATTTCATTTCCATTACCAAGCAAGCATTGGCCATTTCCAAACTAAATCAATATTGGGTCTAAAAGAAAAAAAGCTACCAACTAGGGTATTGTCCATGGAAGAAATAGCTTCATCCATTATGGAATCATGAAATTTTAGGGAAATACCTTCTTCCAAAAACTGAGACATTGGGATCTCTCTACCTTCAACCTTATATGACTTAGAATTTCCCACCTTGGCATCCCACAATGATTGATTAGGCCTTTTAAAAAAAAAAAATTGGGCAGTGCAAAAGAAACACCACTCAAGATAAGTGAATAAGAAACAACACCTAGGACATGTACATTAGAAACAACACAAGCAACATGTGCAACACATACATCACCTATGACAAGGGGAGCACCCCCCAAACTACCCTCCATGAGAGAAACCCATTGAAAAGTTTGTAAAAATTTCAAACCATAGAGCATACAAAATCTTTTCTTGTGTTTACTTACAAAAAATTGTTTGTTGAAATAACTTTCTTTAGTGTTATTATTACACAAACCAACTTTAAATTGACTAAAAGATATATAAATATATATTTCGCCATAATAAAGACTTACATTCTTTAAATGTGATCTTCTAAATTAAGAGAAATGAATGCAATTCAAAGATAAAGTTCTTACACAAGTTTAATACGATAAGAGAAGTTGCATATAGCCAAAAAAACAATAAATAAATCACAATTCCTTGCATAGGTATAGAGATAATGATTTTATAATTCAAATTATGCCAATTTTTTTACATTAAATTTTATTTTTATTTATGATATTGAATTTGGTATCTTTTAAATTATGATTTTTCACATATAATTAGGGGATATAATATAATGCATTGATACAATATGTTGTTCAACTTGTTATGCTTATTTAGATCCACATCAGTAAACCATATTTTTAGTGTAGGTTTATTAGTATGTGTTTAAGTTAAAATTTTCACTTCAAACATTTAACTATGTCGAATAATATTTTTAAAAAGATCTAAAAAATGAGGGTATGAATACAAGTAAGATTACATTGATCTATAACTTGTGCTTTAAGTAATCTTTTTGTAAATATGCTATCACAAATTATTTTTCATGTGAATTGTGATGAACTAACTTTTTATTCAAAGACTAGTCAAATTAAATATAGATGTTCCTAATTACTAATTATCACTAGAATCTTAAATGTTATTCAAAAGATTATTTTCCTATATTTTTATAAAATATCATATATATTTTATAAAAAATCTGATACAACCTAATATATATAATATTTTATTTCCTAAACATTAATTCTTTGTACCTTTTATAACTACTTTTGTTATAATTTAACATTGATCAATACCCCCCTAAAAAGGTTGCATGGGGCTAAGGGAACAAATATTATTAAAAAGTAAAAAAAACTTAAGTCTTCCATATAGTAATGATTCTTCTCTAACTAATTTATGGATAAAAAATATGAATAGAATTGGAGACGAAGTAAAATATGTTTATGCCAATTCAGAACCGAATGAAATAAAAGCTAAGAGCGCATGACTATTGTACTTATGTTTCTGTTTGAAGTGGCATAATGTCTTTATACTCAAATAAAAACTATAATGCCCATCATAACTCCATTGCATTTTAGTGCTCTTAGCGTGTTTACAAGTATGATGAGAATGATAAGTGGGGTATAAGATTTTCATCTTGCAACCACTTGATGGAATGGTTAATGATGACATCTTTCAATATTTTATTCTATAAAATAGTCAGTTGTGGGATGTTAAAAGTTAACCATTATTAAGACGAGGAAGGATATCATTATCAAGAGGTTAATCATTTGGAAAATACTAGTCATTAGGAATGGCCACCTAATTTGTGATGGCATCTTCTTTGTCTTTGTCTTCTTCTAGATCGGTAAGAATTCTGCAAATATGTGACATAACAAGGTCAAACCAAGGAACTTCCCACTATTGTATCAACTAGGGAGGCTATAGTCAAGTTAAGAGGCAAAAAAATGTTCATGTGGTGGGGGGATTGACCATGATGGCAACATAGAAAGGGGGATCCTTGAGACCCATGAAAACCACATCTTAAATGAATATTGTGGCTATGACCACGATAACACTCACATGGAGAGGCATCCCTACAAACAAGAGAAGATAGAACATGAGCAACAATATATCGGGCATTGGCCTAATCCTCAATAAGTGTTTACAAGTAGAAACCATCCAAAGCAACTATATTGGCCTACACTTGGAGCTACAACATAACATTAAAGCATATAATGGCTTTAGTATACAATGAGAAATTAGAATCCATTGTAGACCCTAAAAGTAAAGTAGTGTCTCTATCTTTCAAATGCTAAATAGCATTTCCATTTTGAAGCCATGCCAAATTTGGGTAAATCCCGTAGGCATCTCATGCCAATCACCTAAAATAATCATATACTAGGACAATAGCTCTAGTTGGAAAGGCTTAAAGAAATCATCTATCTTATTTCATGTGGCTTGGGCTAATGAAAACAACCATAAATAATTCTGGAGAGTTTTCAAATGTCCAAAAAAGGACAAAGGAGGTAGGAAACACCAAAATGGATAAGATGAGATCCAATGGGAATATCTTGATATAGAAGACACCAAGAAAAATAGGGTAATTTGGGATTCAAAGTAGTAGAAAGGACTATTTGAAACTTGTGGCACCATTAAGTGGTAGTGGACTAGAGGTTCCACATGACATTGAGTTTTTGAGCCATGGGTAGATGAGGAGAAAGCCAAGAATACCCATAAAATGATTTTTAGTTATTGAATGGAGTGTATAGATAACACTTTGAATCCTTCTCTAGGATGTAGCGTATCAAGTCCTACCCTTTATGAAAATTTTATGGAGGCACAAACTTCATAATGGTTTTAAAGGACTCAAAATCCTAGTTGTAAAGTTTGTATTTAGCTTGATTCCTTGGCCATGATAGTTAATTCTTAATGGCTCTAGAGAAGGTGTCTAAAATAAAGAAAATCTAAGCTACCTAACAAATTTTATTGCATGTACATATGAGACTTCAACAAAATTTCAATCTTGGATAGTAATCACAAGAGCCCACTATATTAATTGTTTGTTGAGGGAAATTCTAATCCTAAAATTATTCCCTTTTCAAATAATCCATGGCTCAATAGTTTCCCAAGCCTTTCAAATACTTCTGACAACAAAAGTTCCTTGAATTTGTACAGGTTCCTTCATGATGAAGATGGAATGAAGTTCTTAATCTTTCTAAGATTTTCTACCATGAGGAACTACAGCAGTAATGCACATTTGCCTTAAAAGGATTTTGTAGGCTTTCTGGCCTTACAAGGAATTTGGCACACAAGGCCAACCCCTGTTTGCAAGTATCAATAAGGCCTAGACAACCAAAGACACATGGGAGGTAACAAAATTTCCTAGCAACTCGATGGAACCCTTTACCTTGCTTTGAGGAGGCCTAAAGAAATTACTTAAGTAATATCTCAAGCTTTTAATAAGAGGATTTTAAGGGAGCCTGGTAGAAATGATAGTATACATGAGTGGTCACAAACACTTTAGAACAAAATTGAAAATTTATAGCTAGATAAAGAGGCTTAACAATCCAAAAGTGTGGTTTCTTCTCTTGCAAGACAAAACAACTTGCCAAAGACCTATAAAAGAGGATTGGAAAGCAAAGGGAATACCCAAAATTCTAAAATTTCCACTTGGTCAATCCATTTCCAATCAAAAGAATCAAGTTAGGAGAGTTTGAGAAAAAAAAGTTTGGTGAATGTATTGAGTCAATGCTAAGGAAACAAATATTTAGTGTTGCAAGGCATGTATCACATTGTTTTATTTTTCCAAGACAGCAAGGTGTCATTAATGAAATGACCATTAAAAAGCTAAAATTTGAGTTTGGAAGGGAAATACATTTAACCATCTACAAGGTAACTACATTGGCAAGAAAATATCCAAATAATTTAGTCATAAGAATATACAAAGTTGAAGCAAGATGGCATTCTTGACATATGGATCAAGAAACCTCAAAAGAGGATGATTGTCAACTATAAATGATGAGATAGGATGAGGCATTTGCAAAAACCATTCAAACTAACCAAATAAAATTAGGGCCAACCCAAGAGCTTGAATCATGGCTAAAATAAAACAATTCAATATAGTCATAGACCTTAGCAAAATTGAATTTGATGAAAATATCATGTTGTTGAGAATGACAAGCTCGTTCCATACCTTACTAAAAAGTAGTAATATTTTCTAAAATATATCTTATTTTGATGAAGCTAATATTTCAAGTCAAGTAATAAATGAAAGTAAGTAACAAATGTGAAGCAAAAGAACTTGGGCTATGATCTTTCAATATGTATTCAACAAAGTGATCAACTAATAATTACAAATTTTGTCAAGATCACCAATCTTAGAAATAAATTTAATATTCTTTATTTATAATAGTACCTAGGTAGCCTATAGCAAAAGATTCCAAGTAAACCTAGAAGAGATTAAGTACACTGATGTGTCATTGAGATTATAAAACATGCATGTGAAATCACCATAACCAGGAGCTTTATCATTATCCATAGATAAATTCTATTCATGAAGAACTAGACAAGTCAACTTTTGGTCATAGAGGGCCCACTATGTACCATGTTGCCTCATATTATTACAAATGAACACATTCCTAAATAAACTAGACAACAAGTTTGATGCTACAAATCTAAGTTCATGAAAACATAAAAAGTTCAAGATTATAGATGTAAGAATTAATATTATAGGTATAGAAGTAAATTAAAATAGAAAATATCTTATTTTATTGTTTTTAAAAGTACGAATGTTTCATATTTTATAATTAATCACAAATATCAAGATTTTTCCTAGAGTCAAGTGTACTTATCCTTCTTTTTTGATTTAGAATTATTTGTAAACACATTTTAAAATGTTATCTCAAAACTTAATTATTGTAGTGAAAATGTACTCCTTTACATTTTCACACTATGTTTGGGCCCCTTAATAAATTGAACTTAATTAAGCCTCTAATTGGCTCAATTATGCATCTACAAGCCTAATTAATTGCAATTTCTGAAAGGGGAATCATGATTTAATTAATGCAATTAGCATTTTTAACACCTCGAATTGAATAGTTCTTGGAAATTTAGGTCAAGGCGAATGGGTCCCCTTTAGTTTTGGCGGCCTTTTTGTGATCCCAAATTCAAATTCAATTGTCGGCTTGTAATGTTTAATTTTTAGTAAATTAGAAAATTACCTATAAATATAAGCTCTTTTTATTAATTCAAATCCTAGCACAAGAAAGAGATTATTCCTAAAGCTAATATTATTGTCAAATGAATTCAAGAGAAGATTTCTCAATCATTTGTTATAGCATTCAATATCTCAAGCATCATGTCAAAGTTATCAAGCATCATGCATGTTTTTGGAACTAACGTTATGATGTAGATTTCAAGCATTAAGATCACGTCATCAATCAAGCCATTCATGCAAGATCAAGACCTTGGAGAGATGTACTAAGTTTCAGTCCTTCAAGGGTTTGGTGAGTTTCAACATATCAATTGTTCATTCATCATTCCTTTCATGTTTCATTGTTTCATTTCAAGGTTTAATTACCAAAATGGGGTTTGACCAAGGCAAACCCCTATTCACCAAAAACAAACAATTTTTCCCTCTTGTGTGTTTTACATATCTTAGGTTGAAGAAGGATTGAAGATCTATCAAAAGAAAAAATTTGCAAAAGTTACAAAAGTTGTCAACATTGTCGTCAAGCCACGAAAACTCACTTTCAAAATTTATTTCTGAATTTCCAACTGTGAAACCCGAAGGAATCAGGAGTGAGGACACTCAACACATCCTTTTTGTGACAAGTGGATAAAATCCAATCCTTCTTAGATCTATTGAAAAATTGCTGGTTTTGTCAGATTAAGGTTTAATTTAGAGGTTTCATGTGTTACATTGAATAGTTGCATTCATTTAGTACTTTTCATTCATCTCCCAAAAATGCACTTCAAGCTGATTTACCCCATCCTGAGTCAAGGAAAACAACAAGATCTCCATCAAGGTTGACTCACATAAGGGTTGAAAGTCAATATTACCCTAGGGGATTTCTTTTTCCTAATGAAGATAGAGAAATAGGTGCATCATACCCCCTTCATATTGGTGAACCCATTTTCCTATGTTTCAATTATATTATCTAATTTTTTATATAAGGTATATTAGGTTTTGGAGGGCCCCTAAAACCCTATATAAAAAGTAAAAAATAAAATAAACAACCAAAAAATTTAGTAGGGTATTATAAATCAAGAGACAAAGAAACACCAAAGAAAAATTAAATAGAAATAAGGGCAACAAGCCCATGACTTAAGGCCTTTTAGGGTCTTACCTACTTCTATTTCTTCTTTGTAAAAAATTATTAAGGTTGATGAAGTCTTGGAGGTCTTTTATTTTCCTAGTAGTAGACTTCTTACTTCCTCTTCCTAGAGCTTTGGTCTACCATATGTTCTTCCACATGTTTCTTCAACTCCCTAATGTCTATAGTTAACCTTTTATTTTATCAATTAAGACTTTTAGCCTCATAGAACTATTCTTTATGGGGAACTTTCTAACCTCAATGATTCTCCTATATGTTTATAGATTTTTAACCCTATTATTTTTATTTTATTGAACTATATTTTATTGAACTATATAAGTTAGTTGAATGTTTATTGTTACATTAATTAAAATTAATTTAGATAACTTTTAAATGAGTTATTTTATTTATTTTCATTTTGGTGAACATGTGATATCTCACACTCACTAAGTTTTGGTATTATGGATTATTCTTATTATAAATATTGCTCATAATAGACATGGTAATATTGGTTAGGGTTTGGAAATCATCCTTGTGTACTCTCATTGTTAGATATTTCATGTCGTGAATATTTTTTGCTCTCTCCTAGCCAAGATCACTCCTTATGCCACTATACTTTATGATGATAATACATCTTTTATGTTCTATGATAGTGACATATCTCTTCAACACTATAGTCAATTGATATATTTAGGGAGTTTTCTTTATGTGATAATGAATTCTTATTGATATTGGTGATAAGTACCTAATTATGGTATTATTCATATATCTCATGATAGTCCCATGCTCTTATTTTCATCATTTTTTGATGTTGCATCATACAACTTAGAGCCTATGGATATGGTTGTGTTTGCTCCATCTTCATTAATACATTAAAATTATGTGCATTATGATGAGTTTTTAGTGTCTCATGTAGATTATATAGATATTCATGAGAATACAATGCTATGTGATGTATTATATAATGATATTATTTTTCTAAGTAAGGAATTCATACTTTATGAATTGATAGTACTATGATACATATTTACATGTTAATTATTTCTTACTTGTATAATATAAGAATATAGATGATGGTATCTAGTTAAAGAGTATATCTAAAGGAATCTTAATTAGTGATGCTTTATAACTTTTGGTTTGATTTATCTTGTATTGTTTATATTGGGACTGGGACAATGTTCACCTACATAGTCCCTATTAAAATATTTCATTTGCATGATATGGTGTGATAAAGTGTGATGAGTTTCAAGTCTTTTGACATATCATATACATTGATTTACATGTGGTAATGATGTAGTAGTAAGTTTCAATACAACATATATGGTTTATTTACATTTAAACTGTTTTAATATAAATTATGAATTAATTGATAAATAAATCATAACCACATATGGAAAGTGTTTTTTGGAAGCATAAATATGATGTAGAAACACATACAATAGAGCTAAAGTTTATGTGGCATAGTCCGAGAAAAGGATAATATTTTAGAAGATAGCATAAGTTACTACAAGTAGTCATAAGATATGTTATATTTATATGTTCACCACACTCAACAATCAAGTAGTGGTGGTGATATAGGGAAAATATGATCTCATCAATTATAGTAAGGATGTAACCATATATTTATTGTGTGTGGTAGTGGCTATATATAAAGTAATCATCCATGAGGATATATCATATTTGGTAATATTTATAGTATGATGATATCATAATATGGATTGAACATGGTTACATTACTCTTGGTATTCAGTGTGTTGGTTGTAAATTTAGCTAATTGGTATTCCCATGCATATGTCTATATGTCTCTATTAGACACACAAGATAACTGAGAGGGGGGTGAATCATTTGTACATTAAAACTTTCAAACCATCATTAACCTTCAAACCCTTATTATGCACCAACATGATTGTAAACTAATGAAACATAAACACATTCACAACCATACACCATAGAACACTAGATTTACATGGAAAACCCTAATTAGGAAAAAATCACAGTGAGGATTAACTCACATATATATGAATAACAACACTGATTACAAAAGGCTCACTACCAGAAGGGATCACTGCCCAAAAGAAAATAATGGCTTAGTGCCAAGGGCTCACTGCCCAAAGGACTCATTGTTCGGAATAGAAGAGAATAGAAGAATATTGTTACAAGGTGGTTCACTACCTCAGAGCAACAATAAGATCCACCACAATAACTCTACATCTTCTACAACCTTTGGCTCACTGCCTCCAACAGCTTCAAGTACATTTAAAATATAAACACCTTCTACTCAGTTCTTTTGGTAGCCTTAGGAATTTAAGCTCGCACTCATATCACAACACTTGATTACATTCACATCATCCTTCACATCACTCTGCATCACCAAAAATTGACCTTGTATATATATATCATCCACAACCTCAAAAATATTCTCTGAGTCAACTTCAATGAAATATATGCGCCTCAAACGTGCAACCAACAAATAGGTCGGCACCAAACACTTCCATGGTGGGAATAAATGAATGTGAACCACACTAAGGGCTAACCAGGACCCAAATCTACATTGACATGCTTCATTGTGCTTCCAAAAACCACATAGCACATTTGCAAGTAACATTAACACGTCAAGTTGGCCAAACTGGTATTATCGCTACCAAGCAATCACATTCACACTTCTCTAGGTCCAAAAAAATCTTGCGAACCACATAAAAAAATCACAAAATCTTGGAACATTCCAACACCAACAAAATATACAAACACATTGGCACAAACACATGCAACTGAGAATATTATCATCCTATGCAACTAGTCAAATTTCCACTAGGACACAACAAATGAACCAAGCTTGTAGAACAGTTAAGCACAAAACCATCCAAGGGAATATAGATACAAGCAATATTAACACATTCCCAAATCCACAAGACAAGAAACTTTAATGTGGAGAAATACGAAGCAATTCCATTTCTCCCAGACAACCCTCTTCACCATCCGACACGATATCAAACACAACTTCTACAGTCGCATGATACATAACTTGGAACTTTGGATATAACACCTATGAAAACCTCTGGTCATCTCATCCAAACTACATAAGAACATCTTCAACCATGAAGAAATGCAAAGCACAATGCAATACACAACTCTATCACCTTGTACACGCTTTATTCAAATTTTCTCAAAAGAACTTGGAAACCAAGTGAACCAACTACATCAACAATACTTGCTCAACAACACAACTCCTCATCATAACCACACTAGAGGTTGGAATAGGTTGACATCAATTACAACACTAATGACAACATAGTGCAAAAATCTCCAACAACTCCCCCTTTGCCATTGATGGCAACACTAGCTCTAAAAAACCCATCAACAAAAGCAACCTTGCATCAAGCAACGCTCCCCCTTACCTGGATATTTCTTACATTTCAAATTTATTTCTTTCTCACCTTTCTTCTTATGCTTTTTAGGCTTATTTTCTCTCCCCCTTTGACATCAATGACAAAGGGCAACACCTGCAAACTTCACTTCAAGAAACACATACAAAATACTTTCTCTCCCATTTACTTTCTATCCATTGCTCTCTCTCCACTACTCTCTCCTCCTTAGGGGCACAAGATATGCTCCCTCTGACTACACCAACCAAAGACACCACTACCTACTCCCCCTAAGAGGTAGCCTTCATCAATCTAAGACAAAGAATTCATCTTGAATTGCTCACTTAGACAGATGCACCAACTTATGCATCTAGTTGAAAGGAGGAGAAATAACCCCTAGCTTGTTTCTGAGATACTCAAATGTATCTTTTGGAAGATCCTTTGTGAATATTTATTCTATTTGATCCTTTGTAGGCACATACTCAAACTTTAATTCATTCTCAGCAACTTTATCTCTTAAAAAGTGATACCAGCTAGAGATATGCTTTGTCCTTGAATGCATTACTAGTATTTTGAAATGTTGATAGCATTTGGATTATCACATAAGATAGGTGTTGGTGTAAATAAAGTCTTGTACCTAGTTAATTCATTACTAGGGGACTTATTTACACATGTTAAGTTTACTTAGGTCAGAGGAAGGAATCTTTCTAGAAGGTGTTAGTTCTCATTAGTTGTTAAAGTCTTGTACCTAGTTAATTCGTTACTAGGGGAATTATTTGCACATGTTAAGTTTACTTAGGTCATGGGAAGGAATCCTTCTAGAAGGTGTTAGTTGTCATTAGTTGTTTTCTTATCTTTTGACAACTACTACATGTGAACCTAGGTAAGTGTGATTAGTTGTCTCATGTCATATGATTAAGACATTTGTCATAATCCTATGACATCTTGCATCTCACCTTGGCTATATAACCAAGGGGTCTCTCTCATTGTACATCAATCACAAATCTATCATTGAATCATATTGATAAGAATACAGTTTATTCTTGTCACATTCTATTCTCTCTTTTTGTGCTTTCCATTTGGTCTCAAGATCTTGGCAGCCATGGCCAGTTCTAACATGGTATCAGAGCGGGTTGGGTGCCATTGGAGAGTCTTTTTTCTAAAGGGAGATACCAGATTTGGGGGTGTTCCATTTTTGGCTCTTTATTGCAGGTTCAAATCAAAGCTTTTTGGTGTAAATCTAAGCTCACCATTGCGTCTGGAAGGTTCGAGAAAGTCAATTTTCCCTTTTGTTTCGTCCAAATTGGACATACCAGGCCAAATCTATGAGGGTTTGAAGCTGAAGAGTGGTTGCTAGATCCAAAAGGTAGCCACATTTTTGGAGCATTTTGGGTCAAATCCGACCCTGCCATCACGTCCAAAAGAGCCAAAAACCCTACGATTGACAACCAATTCGTCCAAACCAGAGCAGTTCTCTGGTGAGGCAAAAAAAATTGCCCGAGGAGTCATACGGCCCCCAGGTCGTCATAATTATGCCAGTCGATATGATTTTAGAAAATAAAAATATTTTATTCTTTTGAAAAAAATTCTAAAAATTATTAGCCGATAGGCTATTACGTGGGGGAACCCCATTGGGATCTCCTCTAGTTTGACACTGGTGTTCTTGACATGCTCACTGAGTCGGCTAAAAATCTGATGCCTCCCACGACGCATTTGGTTGATAGGCATTTCATACAAGAAATGAATGCAAGAAGGTAAAATCAAACATAGTGAAATAGTCATCCTATTGGCATAAGCATTGCACCTCATTGGTGCAAGTGCTAGTATTAGTGTCGACTATTTTTTTTTTAAGTTTTATTCAAAAATCATTTGAAAATATTTAAAAATAAAAAACAAAAAGGAAAAATCTCTAGACTTTATTCATTGTACAATAGACAATGTACCGCAGAGGTATGTGGAACCCTGCAAGTTTTATGTCGCCTACCACATGGCAACATCCTATTGGTCCATGCGAGTCCCTGACCCCACACACCCGCGGGCTCATTTCATTAAGGCAGACCCATAATCAACCGACGACCGGGTTTTTAAATATCTGGAAAATCAGTGCATTCAATATAAAGGCAGTGGCTAATCTTCCAGATTCCATCTTCAAATCCCTCGTCGGTAGAGAAAAAGAATATTTTGAGGCATATACCGACAAAAAGAATATTCTAGCAGAGACAGAGTATATTCTCTTTTGATGTGTAGTAGGCCATCAAATTTAAACGAGCAAATTTTTGATGTCATCACCTCGTCAGCGATGACGTCAGCACTGGTTTGAATTTTTCCTACCCCCTTCTGGTTGAAGTTTTCATTTTTGCACTTAATCTTCAAATGCTCATAACATGTGCTTAGGACCTCTAATTTGTGAGAAAAATTTTTTATTTGGGGTAGAATTTCGTGCTCTTCACAATGGTTCAGTCAATTTTTGGTTTTGGTGTGTGGTTTTTCCATAAATTTTAGATTCTCATAGGTGTTGTTGCTTCATCCTCATTTTGGGAACTTCGGGAGCTCATATCTTGCTCCTACGGTAACATTTTTGGGTGCAATTTTTTTTGAAAGTGCATGATATTTTGTGTACTTTTTAGTGGTATAATCAGATTGATCTCATTTTGTACCAAAAATTATACTTGATTCTGCGGCCAAATTTGGCATTTGCATCCACCAAGATCAAAGTCCACTTCGTTGTTTTGGCAAGTGACAATTGTAAACGCACTAAATATAAAGTGCCAAATTAGATATTTCTTGGGGGGTTTCTTGATTGAGTAATTTGGGAGGGTAATCTTGTAGTGGTTGGTTGCATTCTTTTTCTTGGTTTGTGTTCTTGTAATGGGGAAATCTCAAATTGAACTCCTAAATCCACATAATTATGCTACATGGAGAAAATTAGTATGGAACTATCTCATGGGAAAATGTCTAATAGGCTATCTAAAGGAAACCATTTCTCAACCTATTGATGCTTCAGAATTGGCAAGATGGGAGAATAATCGTGAGAAAACACTTGGATGCATATGTTCATTAGTCTCATTTGATTTACAGTTTCATATTGAATCATGGAAAACACCTAAAGATGCATGGGAGAATTTTGAAAAATTGTATGGTAAAATAGATAAGATTAGGGGATATCAGATTGATAATGATTTGAAGAATCTTGATCCTAAATTTTTTTACCACATCCAAGATTGCATCTCCAAAATCAAGCAACTAAGAACACAGTTGAAAGAATGTAGCATTGAAAAAGGGGATTTACAATTGATTATGAATGTGTTATCCAAGCCTGGTCCTAAGTATTCAGTGTTTGTTTTTGGCTTTCATACCCATCGACTTTCCATGGGAGCATCATATGTTGATCCTAATTTTGATGACTTTGCAAATCTCCTAATCCAAGAGGAAGCTAAGTTAATGAACATGGGTCTAATCAAGTCTTCCAAGTCACAAGCATTGGTGACTAGTGAGTCAAAAGTACAGAAAGAATCAGGGAATCTTGATAAGAAGCAAAAGAAGAAAAAGAACAAGCCACATAAAGAATCAGAATCCTCATCCTCAAAAGAAGAATCATCAAAGGAGAGGCCTTTTTGTGCATATTGCAAGAAGGATGAACATGAAGAACATTATTGTTATAAAAATGATATTGATGAGTTGAAAAATCTTCTCAAAAGGAATCACATTGATTTTCCTTCTAGAATGTCTAAATCGCCTCCTTCTTCAAAACAATTTAAAAAGGACAAAGTTCAAGCATCTACATTAGGATATAAAGGACAAGCTCTTTGTACTCTTTCATGTCCAAGATTAGGGAGATGGCTTCTAGATTCAAGAGCATCTCATCATATGGCATCTTCGCATTCAATATTCTCTTCTTTTCAGCCTTGTACTATGTCTCCTATTTTAATGGGAAACAATACATACATGAGTGTAATGGGGAAGGGATCTATTAGTTTTGGGGACAACACTTTCCAGGATGTTTTTTGTGTTCCTCATTTAATGAACAATCTTCTTTCCATATATCAAATTACACATGGTGGAGATGGGAGAACTATGGAGTTCACTCTTGATTCAGTCATCATTCGAGAGATCATTTCTACTGGGGTGGTTGATCATTCATCTCGGTTGTATACCTTTGCAAATTTTGCTTCTGATGGTGACATTGTTCCTTCAGCTGTTGATCATATGAACCATGATTCAAAGTAGACATTTGGCTTCTTGAACTTGGGAGTTCTCACATCAGATCCAATTCTTGAGCCATGCATTCTATCTCCTCCATCTATTGTTGTAGTTGATGATGCTTATGATCCAACAGTTTTGGTTCCTTGTGATTTAGTGCCACAGGACATAAATTGTCTTTCATATTTGGCTACTTGTGATGACTTCTTGACAGGTATTTCAGACTTGTTTGTGGAGTCTCATCTTGCATATTTGGGAGACATCATCAATAGCATTCATCTTCTCTTTGATGGAGAAGAACCTTCTTTAGTTTTTGTGAGGGAACACCTTGACCCTCTTGTTCATTCTCTACATGATCATTATTCGCAGATTCGCATGAGTGTGGATACTTTTGGACAACATTTGGAGGAGGCTTCTTTGTCTTCAGAGGGGATATCTTTCTCTTTGAATCATGTTCTACATTCATCTCTACTAGATGTTGGATTTTCCTCTTCAGCAATGTAGCCTAGAATGCCTGTTTGGAGTGTGTCAGCTTTCGGCATCAACATGGAGAAACTTGAGCATGCTTAAGAGACAACATCATATATCATCCATCATTCTGAAATCTTGCATACATCCATGGTTTTTTTTCTTCCTAAGGGGAGGAACATTGTTCAGGGAGATTGGATCATCTTCAACATTCATTATCAAGCTTCTACCATCATTGCAGGAGACTCAACATTGAGGGGGGGCTATGTTGTCTATCTTCTACTTCTCTCTTATGGGGGGGTATTTTTCCTCACATGGGGTTTTGGCCTTCTCATACATCATTGAGAGCATTTCATTTTTTGTATTTCATCTCTCTTTTGAGGAGTTTTGTCCCACTCGGTTTTCTCCTTTTCTTCGTTTGTGAGAGAATTCATTTGCATATATACATGGGTACCTAACATGGCCTAGTAGTTGAGACCCATCTTTGCATCTTTGTGCCATTTGCATAATAATCTGCTACTCCCTAAGTTGCACTTAAGGGGGGGTGTTGGTGTAAATAAAGTCTTGTACCTAGTTAATTCATTACTAGGGGACTTATTTACACATGTTAAGTTTACTTAGGTCATAGGAAGGAATATTTCTAGAAGGTGTTAGTTCTCACTAGTTGTTAAAGTCTTGTACCTAGTTAATTCATTACTAGGGGACTTATTTACACATGTTAAGTTTACTTAGGTTATAGGAAGGAATCTTTCTAGAAGGTGTTAGTTGTCATTAGTTTTTATCTTATCTTTTGACAACTACTACATGTGAACCTAGGTAAGTGTGATTAGTTGTCTCATGTCATATGATTAAGACACTTGTCATAATCCTATGACATCTTGCATCTCACCTTGGCTATATAACCAAGGGGTCTCTCTCATTGTACATCAATCACAAATCTATCATTGAATCATATTGATAAGAATAAAGTTTATTCTTGTCACATTTTATTCTCTCCTTTTGTGCTTTCCATTTGGCCTCAAGATCTTGGCAGCCATAGCCAATTCTAACAATAGGGATAGGTTCATCATATGATAATTTGATATCTTTTAATGTTTGCTTCATCCACAACACCTGTGTTCAACAAGATGCTGCTACAATATATTCTACCTCTACAATAGATAATGATATTGAATCTTGCTTCTTATTAAGCCAAGAAACCAATCTATTTCTAAGAAAGAAATTACCTCCACTTGTACTTATTTTTTCATCCGCACAACCTGCCCAATCTACATTTATATAAGCACTCAAATAGAAATTTGTATCCTTAGAATGCCATAGACCATAGTCCAGAATGCTCTTCAAGTATCTAAATATCCTTTTGACTGATACCACATGTGATTCTCTAGGATCTTCTTGAAATATTACCACAAGATATACTACCTACATGATATATAGTCTAGTAGCAATTAGATATAGCAATCCACCAATCATGGATCTATACTTTCTCTAATCTATCTCAAGAGGTTCATCATTTTTTCTCAACTTACAACCAGTAATCATGGGAGTATATATCGGTTTAGAGTGCTCCATTCCAAACTTCTTTCACATTTCCCTGACATAATTTGATTGTGAGATGAATATACCTTTATCAGATTGATTGATTTGTAGCCCAAGGAAAAAATTCATCTCCCCAAACATTGAAATTTCAAACTCATTTTACATCTCCTCTTCAAACCTTTTACAAATTTCCTCATTTCCTCCAAAGATGATTTCATCAACATACACAACCACAATCAATATTTTATCTCTCTCAACCTTCAAGTAAAGATTTCTATTTGCAGTGCCCTTTTTGAATCCCTACTATAATAAGTACTTATCCAATCTTGCATACCAAGCTCTAAGAGCCTGTTTGAGTCCATATAAAGCTTTTTTCAACCTGTAGAGCATATCAAAATCCTTTGATAATTGAAAACCTTTTGGTTTTTCAATGTACACCTCTTCTTCTAACTCACCATTCAAAAAAGTAGACTTGACATCCATCTAATACACTTTGAAGTCTTTATGAGCTACAAAATCCAAAAACATCCTAATGGCTTCCATTCTTGCTACTAGAGAAAAAGTCTCTTCAAAATCTATTCCTTCCACTTGTGAGTAGCCCTTACACATAATTCTAACCTTGTTATTGGTGACTTCTCCATCCTCATTCAACTTGTTCCTAAAAACTTATTTAGTTCTATCACATTCTTGTTTGTTGGTCTTGGGACTAGTTCCCATGTCCAATTCTTCTCAATCTGGCTCAATTCTTCTTCCATAAATTTGATCCATCTCCCATCCTTGCATGCTTTAGTTACTATTTTAGGTTCTACCTCAAAGAGAAAACAAAATTTTACCTATTCCTCTGTCATAGTAGCTTTCTCTTTGTCATCACACCTTTGCTTTTGTCTCCAATTATTTGATCCTCAGAATAATTCTTTTGCACATACTTAAGATCCTTAGGATTCTTTTCTGGAGCTTCTTCCTCTTCCATTGTCATCTCTTTCTCTTTCTCTTCTTCTTTTTCTTCTTCTTTGCAAGGGGGTTCATCAAATTCATATCCTTCTATCAACAATAAGCTTTAGTATGATTCTTCATCCACTTTGACACTTGAACTTCCAACTATCTTCTTTAACCTATTATTGTAGCATATGTATGCCTTTCTCTTTATAGAGTATCCAAGGAATATTCCTTCATCTGATCTTGCATCAAACTTTCCTAGATTTTCTTCATCTCTCCTGATATAACATTTTCTTCCAAAAACCCTGAAATATTTCATAGTAGGAGGTTTTCCATACCATAGTTCATAGGGGTCTTTGAACTTTACACTCTTGCTTTTCCTTTTTTAATAATGTACTCTCTCAATTTTTCATATCTCCAATCCATTTTCCCGTGGTGATGAGTTTTTAGTGGATGGAAAAAGTGTCAGATGCATGTAGTTTAAAGTTGCAAGGTGGTGTAATTTTTGTTCTATTCGTCATATGACCAAACTGAAAAATTCCAAAATGTTTGTATGGGTAGGTTTATGCTAGGCCAAGTCTTGTTTCGCACCCCAACATGCTAGAATGTTTTGGACTACATTGTATCGACGATTTCTCTTAAGAGACCAAAGTGCAAAAGAGTAGCAAACTTTCACAAGATGTTACTTGGAAACCGTGGCACTTACAACCATTTAGTCAAAAGGTATAGGATCATGTAGGGTCCCTCTACAATAACCTGAGCTCTCAATTTATCATACCTCCAATCCATTTACTTGTGGTGACAAGTTTTCAGTTGATGGAAAAAGCATCAATTGCATGCAATGTAAAGTTGCAAGGTGGTACGTAATTTTTTATTTTTTCATCATGTGACAAAACCAACAGTTCCAACATGTCTAGATGGGTATTTTTATGCTAGGAAAGGTCTTTTTTCGCACCCTGGCATGCCAAAACGTTTTGGGCTACATTGCATCGACGATTTCTCTTAAGAGACCAAAGTGCAAAAGGGCAGAAAACTTTGATGAGTTGTTACTCAGAAATTGTGGCACTTAGAAACATGATGTCTAAAGGTACCATGTAGTGTCCCTCTACAATAAACTCTCTCAATTTTTCATACCTCCAATCCATGTGCCCATGGTGACAAGTTTTTAGTTGATGGAAAGTGTCAAATGCATGTAGTGTAAAGTTGCACGATGGTGTAATTTTCATTTTGTTCATCATGCAACCAAACTGATAGTTTCAACATGTCTAGATGGGTATGTTTATGCTAGGAAAATTCTTGTTTCATGCCCCAACATGCCAAAACATTCTAGGAAACATTGCACTAGCAATTTCTCTTTAGAGACCAAAGTGCAAAAGGGCAGAAAACTTTGACGAGTTGTTACTTGGAAACCATGGAACTTAGAAATATTTTTTCTGAAGGTACATGATCATGTAGGGTCCCTCTACAATAACCTCTCTCAGTTTTTCATATCTCCAATCCATTTTCTTGTGGTGACAAGTTTTCAGTTGATGGAAAAAGCATCAGATGCATGCAGTGTAAAGTTGCAAGGTGGTGTAATTTTTGTTTTGTTCATCATACAACCAAACTAATAGTTCCAACATGTTAGGGTGGGTAGGTTTATGCTATGCAAGGTCCTGTTTGACACCCTAGCATGGTAGAATGTTCTGGGCTACATTGGACCAACGATTTCTCTTAAGAGACCAAAGTGCGAAAGGGCAGAAAAATTTCACAAGCTATTACTCAGAAATCATGAAACTTACAACCACTTTGTTTGAAGGTATAGAATCACGTATGGTCCCTCTACAATAACCTCTTTCACTTTTTCATATCTCCAATTCATTTTCCCGAGGTGACAAGTTTTTAGTTGATGGAAAAAGTGTCATTTGCATTCAAAAAAAAGTTGCAAGATAGCCTAATTTTTTTTATGTTCATCATGCGGCCAAACTGACAATTCCAATTCATTCCACTGTGGCAACAATGTTTCAGATGTTCCAAAAAGTGTCAGTTTCATTTAGTAAAAAATTGTTGAGATGCAGTATTTACATTCTTCATCTCCTAGGGGTAAATTGACAATTTGAACACGTTGGGGTGGCTATAGAATAAGTCCACTTTATGATTTTGGTCAACGTAGGTTTCTTTATAATCTTATGACTGAATGATCTACACCAAATAACTAGTCTCCTCTATTGATTGAACTCAATGTATTCATAAATGTTTTGGTCAATATAGGAATACATTTTTTGAGATGAAGGAAAGTATCAGCATGAAGAAAGTGCCTATAAATTTGAAGTAGTGATTGGCCAACTAGAGGATGGGTACTTGAATAATACTTGAATAAAATTATTGGAAATGTAGTGTATTTATTGTTTGTACTTTGTCTCAAATTAAAACTTGATTCCATAGCTATATGCCAAAAATATGTCATCCAAGACCACAAACACATATTGGTGTAGGAAAAATAATAAATAACCAACAAATATAGGTGAAATGAGTGTGAAATAAGTTATGAAGCATGGAATACACCTAGATGTTAAATATTTGAAGTAAACTATCCTCATATATCCATTGTTCAATTTGTCATTCTATAATGGCTCAGGCAATATATTATTATCAAAAACTTGAAATCTAAAAATATAATCCTTAATTAGCTCATTTTCCTATGTTTTCATTACATGAGCTTGAGAGATAAACATATTAGCATGTTTTGAAGCACTTCATTTATTGCAAGGAAACAATATAGGAACATTTTTGTGATAACGGATTGGAATAACATTTGAATCATTTATAGTTACTTCAAATAATTATTTATTTATTTAAATAATCTTTTATAATGTAAATATGGACACCATCAATAAAAAAGATATGTATTAACCAAATAACCATATAGGTATACATCAATATATATATTGATATAAGTATAACATATATATACAAAATAGTCATATAGGCTTACAAGAATGTCATATAGGCATACAATAAAGGACCCTAATAAATAGTCATTCCCCTCCAGGTGAAGAAAATAGATCACAAGCAACCTTTAATCGTCAGGGGGATGGAGATGTGTATGATGGTTGTCTTCTTTGAATTTGAGGGTTGGACCTCCTATTTAATTTTTCATGGAGTCATACCTATTACAATACAGAGTATAGACATTGATATATAGAAATTACATTATATAAAATGAAATATTTAACAAAATAATCACTTACTACCACCAAATGATCTCTCTCCTCATCCGCAATAGGATATAGCATCACCCTCACAATGTGGCATTGCAAAGCCCTATAGCAACCATCCATATAGAAATTAAATAGTTACAAAACAATTTAATCATTTTTTTTTTCAATAATAAATAGCTAAAACAATTAATGTAATTTAAAATTTACTAATCTATCTCATACCCATGTCAAAGGCATCAAGCTCTCTATTGTAGTAGAGATGCCATGCTCCAAATTTTCCTATCAATATTAGGAGGAGTATCTACTTGCATCATTTGAAAATAAAATGACATTATTCAATTACGAAAACTAGAAGAGTGATGCAGGTCATGGCTTATAATATATGACATAGTCAAAAAAAATTTGAGTACTTATTAAACTATATATTGCTTCATAGTTTAAAATATATGGTTACTAGACTATTGTGTTCCTTAGGATATGTTAATGCATCCAATTCTATTTCAAAATTTGTTTTATGATCATTGAGGGAGACATTATCTTGAAGTCCCATGAAGGTGATGATAGAATCATCATTATGGAGGATGTGAAATGGTGTGTGATTTTGTTGATCTAAGGTGATGAATTTAGGAGATAGATGATTAAGGTTAGTCATGGGGTCAATGATAGGTTTAATGAAAGGATTTGCAGTAGAAAATTCCTTAGTGGAACAATGATATGGAATCAAATTTGATGTTAGGAGAGTTTAACCTAGTGTTCATAGGTGTAACATCCTTATTATTCTTATCAAGAAGGTTATATTTGATGCCTTGGAATTCTTGGTTTGAATAAATACAAATGTGTTTGAGGAATAATTATTTGTGAATGGTAAATACTCTAACTTGATATTTCATGATCTTCCACATACTCTTTGTGATGATCTTCCACATAGGATCTTTATTATTTTATAGTGACAGAAAAACCAAAGGAAACAAGAAGGTGAAGTTTTGTGATTTCTATACAAGTGATAGGTTTGTGTTGATAGTCCTAGGGAAAATTAGGAATATGGAAGGCAACTTTGAAGATACTAAGATCTAAGACCAATTTGACATAGAAGAGAATAATGAAAATGGAAAAAGGAGAAACAGTGCACAGTGGTATGGATGATAAGATCCATGTAAGGAATAAAAGGAAAAATCATGATAATTTTCTTCATAAGACACGTGCACGCTGTAGACATGAATCATTTAAAGGAAAATCATTTCTAGAATAGTAAAGAAAAAAAATTATGAAGCGACCAAGTGAATGGTTTAAAGAGAGACAAAAGAGGATAGGACAATATGATGGCAAGGCCCCTATAAAAACCCTTCATGAACAACATGGTGAACAAAATTTTGATAGAAGAGAATAATATTTCCTATAGAAACAACAAGACAAAACACAATGTACAAGAGCCATATTGGGTAGTTTCTAAGTTGGCAGTAAGAAGTTGATAGAGGAAGAGGTTGTTATAAGGGAATGTTGCATAGTAAGGGGTCTCATGAATGACAAGGTAGGGTTGTAATAATAGAAGGAGAGATGATCTAGAGCAATGTGATAATCAAGAGAAATTAGGAGAAAGGATAGAGTATCATATCCTCTTGACTGTGGGAATAGTATCCTCGTATTAGTAGGAGTCTTCATGAGTATCAATTGAATTTTAATGGTTTGCATGCTTCATGACCTGGCAATTTCAAAGTAAAGGATAGTCACAAGATGACAATCTTGGGGACAATCATATCATACAAGAAAGGGACAATATCATGATTACATAAAGAAGTCATGCAAACCTTTGTTGATGTAAAGTGTGAAGAATTTTTGAAGTGGGGATAATATTTATAAAAATAATGTCAAGCATGATAGTGAGATGCATGAAAAGAAGAATAATGAGCATTGTCAAATAAGAACAAAATGATGTAGTGATAGTGAGCAATGAGGGGACCGCGGTCCTAAGATCTTGATAACCATTCACACCTGTAAAGACACTCCATGATTTTCATAAAACCTTGACATTCTATTCATGTTCATGGGTGAATCACAAAGAAGAGATAGTTAAGAAATGGAGTGAGATATCTTCATGACAGTGGGTAGTGTAATATTCACATAGGCAGAGTAATGATCACAAGGAGAAATGATGAATAAAGGATAACGAATGAACAATAAAGGATATAGCATAAATAAAAAACTATAATAGGATAGTTACATAAGACTCAATATGATAGCCTAAAGTCACAAGATGTAATAGGACATTCACATGTACATTTGAATACCAAAGAATGCTTCAAGGGATAATTGTGGAAGATAATTTTTATGAGGCTAGATACTTTATATATTTTCAACCAAGATACCTCAAGGTAAAGAGTGCATGAAAATTGTGAATGTGGTGGTAGTCACATGAAATCCAATTCTACAAGATGGTCTCATAGGAGAAGAAACAAATTTAGTACAATGGTATAAGAGGAGCATGCATAGTTTATTATTAAAGGATAGTTTAGACTGGCGGTGTCCTTTTAATGATCATATTCATAGCTCAGATAGTCCTTGTGAAGGGATAGAAAGAAGGAATATATTTCTAAATGATAAGTGGACAATACCTTATCTATGGAGTAGATACCATTGAAGGTAATTGATAAAAGATGATAGTATATAGTCAAGAAAGAAAGAGAGCAGTCCACTATGATGTCAAGTACTTCAAAGGTATAAATGAAATTCTACAACCATAACATGGATGCAATAACATACTCATCATGATAATTATAGTCAGCATAGGACAAGGGTAGTAATAAGATAAATATCTTGAGCAACATTCATGAGCCCAATAGTGAGCAGAGAGATGGTATGCTACAAGCTAGTGATGTCACTAGCCTATATTTTTGGAGGTCAACAACATGAACAAATGAAATTCATAGATTACAAAGTGCTTAACAACCTAAAATTAAATTAATTAAAAATTACAAAGCATACTTATAAACTATCTAGAACCATCAAATCATTAAACATTATTCAATTACGAAATACTTTTTTTTTTAATTTTGAAATTATAAATAATCTGTATTACCTAAGTGAAACTTTGATGACCACCTCCATTGGTAGGTGTTTCCATCGAAGCTCCAAGATTAACCTATTAAACATCCAAAATGAGATATAAGAATACCATTCATATAACATTTAGCTATTCACATGTAATATTTATAATTCTTTACTAGGTACATACCTCTACCCTAGAAGTCTTGCATGTCAAAATAGTTTGAGATTTTATTGAGGATATACTCATAGTAGAGTTTCCTCAAAAAATATTGTGGCACCTCATTGTTGCTACATGGAGGATGGTCAAAAACTATCCACCACCTTTTCTAAAAATTGGTCTTTATCCCTTGGTGGTTACACCAATTGATAGGGAACCTCTTGCTTGAAGGATGTAAAGGTTGGTTCATTTTAGGGTTCATGAATAGTGCACACAAGTAAAATTTTGTATTTTTTTCATCTTTAACTTATTTATATGATAATTTATCTACATAAAATTTCTCTAAACTCTCATCTCTTCTCCAACCAACTACTTATTTGCTTGCTAATTGAATCTACATGTGATATTATTGATTTAAGTGATTGAGCAAGTGTAGTTCTATGTGAGGTTGTGCCTGTAGAATCTCTCAACCTTTGAATTAACTTCTCAATTTGTTTTTTGTTATTTTTAATTTTCCCCATTAAATTTTCTTGAGTTCCTGGAGCATGATGAGGAATTGTTAGAGGTGTTTGTTGGGGTTGTTCTTTAGTAGGGATTTCAGCATGAGGTGAATTAGGAGTTTGAGGAGGAGGAGGTGCATTATTATTTCTTGAAAATTAAATAAATTTACATCAAAAAATATATTAAATATACCTATTTAATACCAAATTCACACAAAAAACAACAACTTACTCCTTTGACCTCCCTAACATCATGGCGACATTTTGACGAAGATTTGGAAAATAAATGGAGTGGTTTTCGCCTTCCTAGAATACAAGCACATGTCTTGGATGGTTTGCAAGCCACTGAACAAATTGCAAATAATGGGGAATAAAATGAAATGAGGTTTGTTTTTTTATTTATATGACTTAAAACGTGCTCGCTTTATAATGTGAGCGTGTTTTAGGCTTGTATTCAAGCTCGGTCACTCCAAGCCATAATGCGAGCACATTCTAGCGAAATTTAAAATTTAAAATCTAATTAAGTTGAGGTTTTAAAAGTAAATTTTTATTTTCCTATTTTAAGATCCTAATGTTAGTGTAATTAATTAATTAATTATTACACTAGCATAAGTTAACTTAGGTCATTTTTAATTTAGTCCTAGGTTGCATTTTAATAAATCATTTAATAAATAGGGTAATATTCCCTTCCATGTTTGTAGGGATAAGATTCCTTCTAGAAGATGAGTTGTCCTTCTAGAACTTATCTCAACATTTAATAATCATCTAGATAGGGTTCACATGTTAGATCATGACACATGGCAACATCTCTTGCATCTTAGGTTTCCCTTCTTGCCTATATAATCAGGCATTTTTTTCATTTGTAACATATCATTTTACATCATATCATATCAATATAGAATCTTTATTCAGCATTTCATAGTTGCAACACTTTTCTTTGTGGTTGATTATCTTTCATGGCAAAGGTCCTTTATTGAAGATTCTGGAGCTTCAGGGACTGTGCATCCATAATCTCAACACCTAATAGATTGAAGTGAATATTATAGAACAACACAATCATTACACATATTAATAAATGCCTCATTTTTTTTTGGATTTGTAAATGAACATAGAATTCATGAATCACTTTAAAAAATAAAAATAGATAGGAGAGAATGTACATATAAATGTAGTGTGTTATACTCTAAATCACTAACCTACTTACTTTCACAAATACCTTGAAATAGAGATAAACTATAACAAAACATAAAAATAATTACTCGATATTCATCAAAAAATGGTACAAATAATTTCTAGAGGTTTAGAGTGAAGAAAATAATAATAGTATTAATAAAAATTAATTAAAATAAGAGTTAAACATGAAACAAAACACGTGAATTGAGAGATAAATTTTAGAGGACTAAAAAATTCCACAAAAAACTCTATTAATGTATTTTCAAATTTAATAAATAGAACTTCAACAACAAATAAAAGACCTACTAATTACACTTAACATTATCTTGTAAAACTTCTTGTTGCATACCCCATCTATGAAAGAATACAATTATTTATTCTTGAAATTAACAATGTGTTACAAACACTTGAACATCAAAAAATATAAGACTTAATAAAAAAATCGATAAAACAACTACTATAGTAGCTATAAATTTTAAAATAAGTACATAGGAGGAAAATGGTAATGCTAATTCCTTTACCCAAGAAACTAGAATTAAAGCAACCTAAAACCTAAATCACTACAAACCATGCAAATACCTTTTCTCATATTCATAGATAACTTAAAACAAGTCCATGTAAAATAAAAAGCATTAAACAAAATCATGTAAATCTTGGCTACACTTTACACTTTCATTTATAGTGGTTTCAAAATAGATAACCATATTGAAATAAAAATTAGGCAAAAGAGAAAGAAAAATTTACAAAAAAGGGTCAAAATTCATAGTTGATAATAGTATGAAAACTCAAATTGCTCAAATAATGTAGGGAAAGGAAAAATATTTAAAGCTTGAAAATAGACAAAGTTAAATAATAAAAAAATCATATAGAAATTCATCTAGCACAAGAATAATGAACTTTATATTCTAATGCATCAAAACCCTTGAAAATTGTTACCCCCTATTTTCGACTAGCTCAATTTCAAAAAAAATACATCAAATCCATCATTTGATTGATCGATAATCTATGTCTCTATAGTGTCTTTAGGATCGGTTATCATTTGAGCATGTTAAAGGGTTGTCAGTTTTGAAACCTTATTGTCACTTGGTTAAATCATGTTCCATCTTCATAATTCGTCAAACCCAATGTATAACTCCCGAGTCCAACTGGTTAGTACAGGTTGATGATGTTAATTTCAATGTCAGGTGCTAGATTGAAAATTATCTTATGTATGCTCCCAAGGGAGAAAGGAAGCGGTTATGTTCATGCAAACTTGAAGGTGGAAGGTCTTGAAAGGAAAGAAAAGAAGTTCAAGCAAATACCATATCCTCCAGCCTTTCCAACATGGAAGCTCATGAATAGAATGTCAACAAAGGGATAAGCGTATTGGTTTTATTGAAAGCAATAAACAAGACAGTTGCAGAAATTGCAGAATATATATTGAGTTGATATGTTGAAGGGGGCGTAGAATCTTTCAAGAGAATGTAATGGCACACCTGGAACCAAACACCACAACCTTTGCTAGCTTCTTCCCTGCCTGTGCCACATGAGGTGCGCAAAAAATTGATATTGCAGCAACTGCAATGTATGCAAGAAAAGGTATTGGTTGAATTTGGTGGCGCAGCCGAGGCGTGGAGAGCAGGAGTTAAGGTAAGCAAACTGTTTGACAGAATTACCTGTTCTAAATGCAGTGATTAAAGGTTTGATATCGAATGTTGTAATTGCATATGGCGGTGAATTGTTTGACAGAGGAGCGCGATAAGGAGAAGGTGTGAGCTGTTTGATAAAAAATTTCAAAGAAATGTGGCAACATGCATTGAAATAATTGCTGAATATGCACAGAATTGAAATCCTCCTCGCGTGAACATGTATGTAAAATGTGAGGGCAGAGACAAGGCGTGAGAGTTGTTTGATTAAATGCCTCAAAGAAATGAGTATTATATGGGATGCGATGGGCATGAGACAAGGAATGCGATCTGTTTGACAAAGTGCCCTAATGTCATCTCATGGACTGCGATTGTTGCAGGATATGTACACAATGGATTTATTGAAAAGGATATAGAAACTGTCGAGAAAATGCAATCAGCAGATGTAAAGCCAAATTCCACAACATTAGCAAGTTTCTTTCCCGCCAGTGCCAAATGAGAGGCGCTGAAAACTGGTATTGTGTTAACCTGCACAAAAGGTATTTGTTGAATATAAATTCAGCCATCGCCATGCAGTGCAACCTCACAAGACATTTCATTTCATAGAATGAAATGATTGCAGAATACGCACAAAATTTATTTGTTGAAAAGCCTTAGAAACTTTTGAGCAAATGCAATTGGCTGGCGTAATACCAAGCATAGGCAAGGCGTGTGAACTGCTTGACAGAATGTCTCATAGAAATGCGCTCTTATGGCCGCTATGACTGCAAGAAATGTATGCAAAGTGTGGAAGCATAGCGAAAACCACACAATAGTGTTGCATAAGGAGTGAATTTTTTGGCAGAACATCAGAAGCGAATATGGTCTCATAGCGCGCCATGCACATGAGCAGGTTGACCTTCAAGATGATCATTGATCACTGCACAACTTCCTGGACGAAAAGACAATGATGTAAATAACCATTGGAATACCAAGCTAAAAAAATAAAAGCTATCTGGAATGGGAATCGACCAGAGACACATAAGCCAGTTTCACGCCTGATGGCAGAAATAGCGAGCACATTAGCTCCTCCACAGGTAGCCCACCTTACTGAGGCAGCCTTGGGATGCTTCAAGGATGAGATGTTGCATCTCCTTACCAAGAAGCGCATTGACTGGAGAGCGGTAAACCCCAAAGGAACAATTCTCTACAATGGTATGACTCCCTCTCAGTTGTCTCCAAATCGAATGTGGGACCTCCCACAGAACAAAGTGTCATTCTAAGGACGAGGTATTCATATCAAATGATGATACAATTAAGCAGGGAATGGAACAATCTGATATCATCGGCATACGGCAAATTCACGGTCAATAATTTACTGATGGAAAATTCACTACTAACAATTCAGGACGGGAAAATTCACAGCCATGACAATTAACTGCACGAAAAATTAATTGCATGTATTTTTGGCGGTTAATTTTCCATGGCGGTGAATTGTTAGTGGCAATGAATTTTCCTAGAGCTGATATCATCATGTCCAAACCATGGGAAACCCATGTAAAAACTGAGTTAAATGGATTCAACTCCACGGGTAGTCTGTACACTACACTTCAGTTTTCTGGGCCAGAATATCATTCTCCATTATTATATATGGGTGGATAAATCAACAAGGCTGGAGTAAATTTCCCATGTATTGCCACTACTAGCTCGTTGATGGCTCGTGAGTCTCCTGGTCATATGGATGATTTAGATAGAACATCTAACGTTACACTTTCACCAACATTTTTGAAGCAACAGGAAGATGTGGAATGCGGAAATATTTGGAAGCAGGTGAAGTGTAATGATAATGGTGGACATGTAGAGGAGGGTTCGGCATGGAATCAAAGTATGTGCAGTGGAAGCACATGTACTGGTGGTGACCACTGTGTTGATCTTGAGCAACAAGAGGTTGAAGAGGAAGTCGCAAGATCAGATGGTGGCAGAGTCAAGAGCAGACAGGTGTTTAATTCTGAGTGTGTGTTGTGGGATTTGTCTGATGAGCTCATCACTCCTTAAAATTGTATTCCAGGTGATGCGTCTATTTAGTCTTCAGGAGGCACTGATGTTAAAGAGAAGCATGAAGCTGGATTTTTAGTTTAAACCCATTAATGTAAACATGGAAATCAATTGTTATTTGAAAAATGTAAATGGTGGCAGCGGTTAATGACTGTCCTGAGAGTGCTGATGAAAAGATTAAAAGTTTTCTTTCATTTTAAAAGTCTTCCTCGTCTTTCGTGAAGTTTCAAACAACTCCTTGAAAGACAATGATGAAAATGAAGCTCGATCTTATCAACACCTCCATAAAATTTAATAATCCACTTCAAGATGCCATTACACATTGGAGAGAATATCGAGTCTCTGGAAAATAGAATCAAAATAACTACCAAGGAATCTCACAATGTTTCTAGTCATTTTGCTCTTTCATCACAGGAAAGTGCATTTATGATAGGACTGATTTGTTGTGATGGTGAAAGTCACCTAACTGAAGAGTCTTTTATACTTGAAGGCAGTGTTGATTTCTCTAGAAATCAAATATTGAGACTTTACCTCCACAAGTTGGATGGGTTTTCTTTCTTTCTTAGTCAAGTGATTGAATTCAAAGGAAATAATTTCAGTGGACATTGTTGGGTATGCAGTTAAGAATTTATTGTTAGTAAGTGATATAATACTTGACCTCTTTTCAAAGATATGGTTTTCAAATTATCTTTTTCAAAAGGGATTTATGTCACATATCAAAGTTAGAAATTGAAACTTATTTGTAAAAAAGTTATGTAAAACCTAATCAAGTTTAATTATTTTAAAAACCATTATGTTTCAAAAAGTAGTTAGGAAAGTGGTTATAACGTAGTTAGAAGGTGGTTATCAAAAGAAACCTATAAATACAAGGCTCATTAGTATTGTAAAGGGGGGACTTTTATTGAGGAGAAACTTTGGAGGATTTTTCACAATGACTTTTTGATGACTTTTGGCTTTACACATTACACAGAAAGGGTAAAATTTCATAAAGATAATACAAAATACTGTTGGCTCATATGTTTTGAATGAATTTTTGAGTTATTATTACAGGCTTTTCATATATCAAATTGGTAGTCCCTTATGTCTTGGTGGAGATCATCTGTTATCTATTTAAATGCTTATTAATTTATGCAATTGATGTAATGAAACATAAGCAGGCTTTGGTATCTCAATTTGAATGTGTTGGAGTTACTCATCTCTTCATATGTTGAGATTTGTAACCTTTATGTCATTGTTATTGTATATTGAAGTATACATTATGGTGAAACCCCCTAAGTAATGGTTGTCAGTCATGAAGTCCTATTCGGTATTCCTATGTCTATCAATATGGTCTTTGTTATTTAGATTTCTTTAGTTTTATCTTTTCTCCTTTATGTACTTTCAAGTTAAAAGTACACAAAAACTACAAAAGAAAACCCATCATATGAGGGAACTTCCCCTCTCAAATGCAGAGGAAGATTGTTATTCCATAACGATCTCTCCAATTGTTGGAATGATTGTCACCACTCATCAGGAAAACATGGTCATTTTTGGAGAAACAATTGTAGTGACAAATCTATTTACCAACAAAAACAAACTAAAATATCATCTTCAAATTTTCAAAACTTGGTGTTGTAACATAAATATTTGAGGACCTACTAAAAACAAAAAATAAACAAGGATATAAGAACATAAATATTCAAAGAATTAATGAAACCTATAAATTTTATTTACCTTGCTACTCTAATTGAGTTAAAGTGCAATACACCCTTTCTCCACTTGATGTTATTATCAGATGATGGTTAGTTTTAGTATTTGGAGTGTGGATTACTAAAAGAACCAAGTATAATAATAGTAAGATGATGAATTTTAGTTCTCAAATGGACAACATAAGGATCACATGAAAGTTGTTGGGAATTGGTGTCTCAACCTTTTGTCCTATTTTATAGGAGTATTTTTTATGTCGAGAAATGAAAAATCAAGTGATTCCTATTTTTTAGGAAGTGGGACCCACTTGGAAGTTTCCTATTTTGTAGGGGGTATGTTGACTGGTCAACTGATGTCATGGGAGAATGCCACTTGTCACTTTGGCACTCAACTTGGGCAAAGGAATTTGTAAAATTCTTAGGAGTGCTTAGGTGCCAAGTGTCAGTGTGATGAGTTTTGGGACCCCACTTGTTGGCATATTCCTTTGTATGAGCACAAAGAGCAAGGAAGCATGAAACTTGTCACATAGGCCTTCACTTGGGATGAGAAGTTTGTAAAAACTTATCAAAGGTGAACCATGATGCCATGTGGCATTAGTTTGACTTGTTGACTAAAGATCAAAAGGGAAAGTTGCTTTGTGAAGACTGAGTTGTCACTCAGAGTGACTAGGAGTCTTGAATGAGTTCTAAATTGGCAGTTGACTTGATTTTCTTATGGAGGATGCCTAGCTTTATTGGTGCATGATTTATGATGATTTTTATCTTGTATGTGGTTGCATGTGAGTGCATATCGATTGCATGTTTAGGCATGTTAGTGTATGATTGGAAGGATGCTTTTATGGATAGTTGAGATTGGTGCATGTTCTCTATTACAGTTTTCATGCATGCAAAGACTATGGAAATTACATATGGAAATCTTAGGTGCCCATATTGGAGATGTATAAAATGCTTAATGACTTAGAAATTTATATGAGAGACTATTACGTAATATCTAAGATATTGTTATGTTCTTGAAATCACTCTAGATTTGTATCACAGTGAAACTACACCTACAAGGAGCATAGATTCTACATATTGTATCTAATTTACATATTATAGTAATACAATCGATCTATGCTTTGGTGTGTGGATTTTTTCCCATAAGGGTTTCCCCATGTAAAATTTATGTGTTATGTGTTTTATGCTTAAAATCAGAAAAATTAAATTAATGCTTGTGCATTCTTAAAGAAATTTTATAGAATAAAGATTTGAAACAAATATTTTGTAGCCCTCTCCTGATTGATTTGCATTAGGGAATATTTTCCGCACTCATATTTCCTTTCAGTTGGTATCAGAGCTTGGCTAGTTTTGTTATCCTTGGTGGGTTAGAAGGATTTTTTGTGCATATCTTGATTCAGTGGGAGTTCTTGCAAAGAGAACTTTGAAATCTTATTGTAGGTTTAAGATGGAAAACACATTGAAGAATAGAAATGGAGAAATTTAATGGTGGAAATTTTGATTTGTGGAAACTCAAGATGGAGGATGTGCTCATAGATCGAGATCTATGGCCTACTATATCTAGTACAAAAGCATCAACAACTTCCCAAGCTGGTTGGGATTTAATGGATAAAAAATCCAAGGGTTTGATAAGACTCTACTTAGATGATTTTGTGCTCATGAATGTCTGTGAGGAGAAGACCGTGTTGGAGTACAAAACCACTGAGGGGAGGGTGATTCAGTGGTTCACAAATCAAATGTAACTTGTTTAATTTTCACAATCTTATGTATATGATTTTCAAGCATCATAGGTATTCAAATGTTGAGAAAAGCATCATGAAATAAAAGCCAAAAATCTTGAACATAGAGTATGCACAAACATATCACAAATCAGGAGAAACCACAACATAGTATTTATGAGTGGAAAACCCTATTCAGGGATAAAAACCCACTTTGAAAATTCACTTTATTACGCCTTACTAGCAAGACAAGAATTTCACTGATCACAGCCTCACTAGCTACAATATATGCCTCCCTAGAAAAGCCTCATTGGCTATCCTATATGCCTCACTAGCAAATCACTTACTCCACAAATCAACTCCAATACAAAAGATAAAGATATAAAGTACTACTCTGTTTACAATGCATACCAAGTTACCAATATTCCCCTTTCACATACATGGATTTCAACAAATACAATGAACAAGTTGACATGAACAATGAACAATAGCCCTATATACACATGTCATAGATTCTTTACATGAATCTTTTAATCCCAACAAGCATTAACAAGCTTTATAGCATTTGAGTAAGATCAAAAGAGCCTCAACCTCTCACTGCAACCTTTATGTATGGACTAATAGAAGACACTGATAGTCTTTAACAAAAAATACTTCCCTATCAAGGCTCTCAACTCAAAACATATCTCATTTCCATTAAAAAACAAATCACTATCACTGTTCCCTCTTCATATTATAACTTTGTCCCATATTTCATGAATACTATCATTCAAAGTAAACATGAAACACTTTTCTAAACTGATCTTCAAGTTCTCTTCATTATGCATTGTTATGCACAAGATTTCAATCTTTTCAATACTCTCTTTAAAGAGTATAGACCACATTCCCATCACACACGATGTCTACATTATATTGTCATCTACAACAACATTACACACACACCCAGACAATTGTAGTGATACACCAATACTTTCATTCCATCGAAGCCTTCCTATAGTTACAAAATTGTATAACTAAAAGCCTAGCCCAATGTCCTTCAATAGCCTGTCAAGAATGAACCCTTTATAAAATAATTGTTGGCAAGTTCTAATAAGAACTATTGATCATGGTTTTACATCTCTCAAATCATCATTATAGTGGACGGAGCAGTTACCTAACTACACATAACAGAAAAATAATGTCTTTTTCATGCAAAAGCCCGTCAAAGTGCTAAATCCTTGAAAGTCCTTTAGAAGTTTTAAAAATGAAAGCCTTTTTTCCTCAACACTTGCCAGGTTGACCTTTAAGAGATAACCAATAATTTTATAAAAATGGTATAATATAAGTCACTACAAAATAAGAAGGACTTGCATTGAAGATCACCATAAACCCAAAACCCTAGATCTTTAGGGATTTGAAGTATCCTTGGAAATTTAAAATAAGAAGCATGAGAATTGCTTCAACCATGTTGTCTTTGTCATGAACACTTGTAATCAATAACCGCCTTGTAGAAAAATTGTCATATACTATCATGAGACAATAACCCTTAGTATGAAGGTATCAACGACATGACCATTTCAACAAGAGCACCCACTAAGAAACCAATTGCAAGATCACAGTGTATATATATTCCCAATTGTACCAACACCTTTACTAATCTTTCCAACAGTCCAATGCATCAATACTTCCACTAGTCTTTCCTTTATTTCAACACCAATAAAGCTTCAACCTTTCCAAATTGCAATTCATTGAATAAATGATCAACAAGAACTTGGCATACATATCAATGAATGCACTGAAGGAGAATTTGAACCAAGTGTATCTAGCAAACAACTCTTTGACATCAACCTTTCCCACTGAATATCTAATGACCACTTATGATACTTTTCCATCAATTACATACCTTTGACATCAATGACAAAACATAATGCCAACAAACTATAGCTAATCCTTGGAAGAAGCTCAGTGACATTTATCAAGGGAAATCCTTGGTGAATAAGCTTTTCCAAGGAAATAAGTTGTACTATTTAAGGATGGAGGAACGAGGTTTAGTTTTTCACCACTTAAATGCATTCAATATGTTAGTGGCTCAACTAGATTATGTTGGTGTGAAGATTGATGATAAGGATTGTTGCATGTTACTACTTTGTTCTTTACCAGACTCGTGGGACTGCCTAGTTATGGCTATTGGAAGAATAACCACCACCTTCAAGATGGAAGATGTGGTTGCTTCATTGTTGTCTAAAGAAATACAGAGGAAGTCTTATGAGATGGATAAGGAGGCCCTATCAGTTCATGGTAGATTGAAGGAGAAAGGAAAGAAAAAGGACAAGAAGTCCAAGTCCAAGTCTCTAGAGAGATCTAAGTCTCCTGGCAAAAATTCCAAGGAAAAATTCTAGAATTGCGATAAATCCAAACACTTTCAAAAAGATTGTGAGGAGGAGAAGAAAACAAAAAATAAGTCTTTCTCTGATTCTAAATCTGATAAATCATCTCAAGATGATGCAGATGGTTTTGTTGTAGCCTTGGCAATGCATGCATTGAAGAATATGTGTGGTTGATTGATCTATGTGCTTCTTTCCACATGACCTCTCACAAAGGTTGATTTTCAAAGTATGAAGATTATGACAATGGGAATATGTATCTAGGTGATGACTCTCATTGAAGATTGATGGCCATGGAAGAGTCAAGATCTGATTCCCTAATGGTAGAGTGAGGGGAATTGATGGTGTTTCAAGCACATCCTTGGTTTGGCACGAAACCTACTCTTAGTGATTAAGTTGGGTGATGCAAGAGTGCAAGTTATTTTCTTGAGTAGAAGATGCAAGATGACCAAAGGTGTTATGGTGCATGCTAAGGGTGTTTGAATTGGCACTCTGTATAAGTTGGATGCATGCACGATTCAGTTTATAGTGCTTCTATGAAGTCCAATGAAAGGGCTTTCGATTCTTCATCCTCACCATCAGATCGAGCAGAGAAGAAGACTATGGTGTCTACATCAAATGGTCATGCTTTCTAGGTACCTAAGGGTTCCAATGCTTTGGAAATGAAACTTCCCGTGGAGAAAATAATGTTGTGGAACCAAATGCTTGACCATATTGGTGAGAAGGGTCTTAGAGCCATAAAAAATAAGAGTCTTGTTGAAGGTCTTGATGATTGTAATCTCAAGTTTGACTTTTACAAACATTGTATATATGGAAAACAACACCATGTTTCATTTTATTCTAGTTCTTATAAATCTTTTGGGTTTTGGATTATGTGCATTATGGTGTGTTTGGTCTTGTTAATGATCCTTCATTGAATAGATCTATGTAATTTTTCTCATTCGTAGATGACTATTCAAGAAGGAAATTTGTGTATTTCCTTATAATTAAATTTGAAGTTTTCAGTCGATTTAAGGATTTCAAGTCCTTAGTTGAAAATTAGACTAGTAGAAAAATAAAGTGCTTGAAGACAGATAATAGTGGTGAGTTTTGTTTTGTAGAATTCAATCAGTTTTGTAAGGACCATGGGATCGAGAGACAAAAGATAACTCCATACACACCACAACAAAATGGATTTTTAGAGAGAATGAACAAAACACTGATGGAGAGGGCTAGGAGTATGCTAAGTGGTGTTGGCCTTGAACAAAATTTTTGGGCTGAAGTTGTTGCTATTGCATGTTACTTGATTAATAGGTCTCCTACGTCGGCTCTTGTTGAAAAGACACCCATTGAGGAATTGTCTTGCAAGAAGCCCTCGATGAGACATCTCCAAGTCTTTGGTTGTGAGGCATATGCTCATGTGCCTTATGTAAAAAGATCTAAGTTGGAGAACAAGGTTTGTGAAGTGTGTCTTTATCAACTATGGAGTCAATGTGAAAGGGTACAGGCTTTGGGATCCAGTTGCAGAGAAGGTGATCTACATAAGAAGCGTTATATTCCATGAGTTGAAACCTTCTATAGTAGATCTACAGCTAGAGAAGGAAGATAAAAAGGAGGTAATTCAAAATCCACCCACTCCTAAAAAGGATGAACTATGCACTCCTAGTGGACCTGATGATGAAGATAGCTCTAGCAGCTCTAAAAGCTCTAAAGAAGAGCTAGAACCTCAACCTCAGTCATTGAGGAGGTCTACACGAAAAAGGAAGCAATTGGGTAGATTTGATTACTCTATGTTAGACTCCAATTGCATATTTTCTTAGATTGCTAACAATGATGATCCCAGGACAATTAGAGAATCTATGGGTATGCTGATGCAGATTCTTGGATGGAAGCCATGAACAAAGAGATGGCAGCATTAAAAAATAATACTACATGGGATTTGGTACCTTTTCTTGAAGGACAGAAACCCGTTGGAATGAAATAGGTGTTCAAGAAGAAATTGGTCCTGATGGTAGTGCTGAGAAGCATAAAGCATGGTTTGTCGCAAAGAGTTATTCCCAAGTGGAGGGAATAGATTATGGGGATATTTTCTCTCCTATAGCTAAGTTGACATCCATTAGGTTCTTTTTATCACTTGCAGCAGCCCATGACTTTGAGGTCAAGAAAATGGATATGAAGATAAATTTCCTTCATGGTGATTTGGAGGAGGAAATTTACCTGTAACATCCAGAGCATTTCATTGTGAAGGAGAAAGAGAATCTAGTATGCAAGTTGAGAAAATATTTGTATGGTCTGAAGCAATATCTTAGAATGTGGTACCATAAGTTCGACACCTATGTGTTGTCCATGGGATTTGTAATATCCAAATCTGACCATTGTGTCTATTACAAGACTAATAATGGTTGCATTCTCATTATTTTCTTGTATCTTGATTATATGTTGTTTATTGGGAATGATAAAGGCATGATTTCAAATTTGAAGTCTCAGTTGTCAACACAGTTTGAGATGAAAGATATGGGTGCAGCAAGGTATATTTTGTGGATTGAGATCAGAATACATAGAGCTAAAAAAAATCTTTGGTTAAGCCAAAGCAAGTATGTGAACTCTATGTTGGAGAGATTCAACATGACTACTTGCAGATAGTTAGTTGTTCCAGTTATGCAAGGGATAAATATTTCTATGGTGGATTGTCTAAAATATCCTACCGAGATGGAGGACATGACTTGAGTTCCTTATGAGAGTGCTATTGGCAACTTAATGTATGCTATGGTTTGTATGAGCATGGACATTGCCCAAACAATGGGAGTCCTTAGCCAATTTATAGCTAATCATGGATGGGTGCACTAAGATATGGTAAAAAGAGTGTTCAAGTAATTGTGGGGTACTTTTGAGTATGCCCTATGTTTTCATGGTAGCCCTACTAGACCTCAACATTCAATGAGCATTTTTGGATATGTGGATTTTGATTGGGCAAGTGACATCGACAACAGGAGATCCACTAGTGTATATCTTTCAACTATGTTTGGCAGTGCTATTTGTTGGATGAGTAAGAAGTGAGCTATAGTCACTTTGTCCACTACTAAAGTAGAGTACATGGTAGCTACTCATGCTTACAAAGAGGCCATTTGTCTTAAGATATTTTTTTCAGATATTGGTTTTGATGCAGAACATATTACTATCTATTGTGATATCCAGAGTTTTATTTGTTTAACAAAAATTCCTACTTTGCATGCTAGAACAAAGAAAATTGATGTGTAGTTTCATTTTGTTTGTGATATGGTGGAAGATGGGAAAGTTAACTTGGAAAAGGTGGAAACTTTGGTGAATGTTGCAGATACATTGACAAAGCTAGTGAGCACAAATAAGCTCAAATGGTGTGTCAGCTCTATGGGCCTTGCGGCTTGAGTAGTGATATAGTGACTCTTGAAGGTCTTCGACAAGTGGGAGAACGTTGGGAATTGGTGTCTCGACCTTCTATCCTATTTTTAGGAGTTCCTATTTTATAGAAGTATTTTATGTGTTGAGAAATGAAAAATTAATTAGTTTCTATTTTTAGGAAGTGGGACCACTTGGAAGTTTCCTATTTTGTAGGGGGTATGTTGATTGGTCAACTGATGTCACAAGAGAGTTCCTCTTGTCACTTGGGTGTTCAACCAATGAATTTATAAAATCCTAGGAGTGCTTGGATTCCAAGTGTCAGTGTGTGATGAGTTTTAGGACCTACTTGTTGGCATATTCCTTTGTATGAGCACAGAGAGAAAATAAGGGTGACACTTGTCACCTAGGCACTCACTTGGGATGAGAAGTTTATAAAAACTTCTCAAAGGTGTGTCATGATGCCATGCAGAATTAGTTTGACTTGTTGATTAAAGCTTGGAAGGGAAAGTTTCTTTGTGAAGATTGAGTTGTCACTCAGAGTGATTAGAAGTCATGGATGAGTTTTAAATTGGAAATTGACTTGATTTTCTCATGGTGTATGCCTAGCTTTACTGGTGCATGATTTATGGTGATTTTTATCTTTCATGTGGTTTCATGTGAGTGCATATTGGTTGCATTTTCATGCATGCCAATGTATGATTGGTAGGATGCTTTTATGGAAAATTGAGCCCAATGCATATTTTTTGTTACAGTTTGCATGCATGCAGAGACTGTGGAAATGGCATATAGCAACTATAGATGCCCATATTGGAGATGTATAAAATGTTTAATGATTTCATCATTTATATGAGAGACTACTGTAATATCTGAGATACCATTATGTAGTCGGAATCACTCTAGATTTGTATCATAGTGAAACTGCACCTGTAAGAGCATAGACTCTACATATTGTATGTAATTTCCATATTAAAATAATATAATTGATCTATGCTTTGGTGTGTGGGTTTCTTCTTGAAAGGGTTTTTCCACATAAAATTTATGTGTTATGTGTTTTATGCTTAAAATCTAAAAATTAAATTAATGCATGTGTGTTCTTAAGGAAACTATAATAGAATACAAATTTGAAACAAAGTTTTTGTAGCCCTTTTTTGATTGATTTGCATTAGGGAAGCGTTTTCCGCACCCAGCTTTCCTTTCAAAAGTAGATGTAATTTAATGGGATAAGAGGCTTCCTATTCATAGATTTTTCATGATGGGAATGGATGGATAGGATAGCTTAGCATTGCAACAAGTATCACAAGGAGGAAGCATATGATTAATATATCATGGATGTCAAAGTGTATGAGCACACCATATGTAATGAATAGGGTGGCTATGGAAGGACAAGTGGAAGAAATAGAGTGGCTACACATGTGTGAGGAGATTATGCTCACACATGTGAGAAAAAGAGTGGGCCTAGGCCATATGAGATAAAGATAAGGTGGAGGCATGTGAATGATTCAATATTACATGATTGAATTCTCACATGTGTGATAAAATGAGTGGGTTGAGGTGGCATGCTCAAACATGTGTGAGAATTGAAGGTGGAATGGACACTTGTCAAATGATGATAAGTTTGAGGATTTTGATAAATTCAAAATTGAGAGAAATTATAATGATAGTCAATTAAGGTTAATTAATTAATTAATTAATTAAGATAAGAATAATTAGTGATGGGAGTTATAGTTAAATTAATGTGATTTAATTATTTTACTTTTGAAGAAGTGGAAAAGTAATTGATTTAATAGTATGTTATTTAATTAATTATGAGACGAGGGGAGAGTGTTAAATTATAAAAATAATTAATTAAATATTTATTTGATTGATTTTGAGTCAAAATTGAGTTATTGATTTTGGGGTGTCTAGTTTTCCCCCTCTTTGATATGACATCATGATCAAAAGAGGTGGTGTCATGTCAAATAAAATAGTAATATGACTCAATTAGTTGGAAGAAGTGGTGAAGAAAAGATGGTGATATGATGCCCCTCGAGAGGTTGCCTAAAAATATTCATCCAAGATAGATCTCAAAACGAATAAATGTAGATGAAAATTAGATAGATGGAAAAATAAGAAGAAATGAAAGAAAAATAGTGAAAAAAATGTGAAAGATGAAGAAATGGAAAAAGAAAGAGTGAAAATGGTGAAAATTTTAGGGCCTAGGTTCCTAGAGTAGGGCTTGGGAGGTACATAAATAGGCCTAGGGGGCTTCAAATAGTTTGTTTTCATACCAATCCCTTAAAACATTATAGCACTAAACATACAAAGGATCTAGGAGAAAATGACTAATCTACCACACCAAAACCCATCAAGTGGAGCAAGTGTGACATTATCATCAACTTGCAAAGGTGGGAGCACTGATATCTATCACAACTAAATATCTATGCTAGTTCAGGGTGACATAAATGTAGGCCAAATTTGTAAAAATATAAGTGTTAATGTATAAATCAACACTTGTGCTAGTAATATTAGAGCCTACATGAGTGTACTAGTGCTTGTATGGGAAAATTTGCATTAACACTCATAATATCACTTGCATGGGGAAAATTTTTATTAGGTTAGGAGAAGCTTGCTTGGTTTGAGTATCACTTGCACTAAGGAAATGGAAACTAAACATATTAGTTCCTACACTTGTTTTGGGTAGGCCAAGCTAGTACTTGGGTTAGAAAGGATTTGATGACCTGGTTTAGGTAGATGCAAGAGTGATTGTTTCCTCTACAATCATGAGATAGATGACCTCAAATGATGAAATTACAACCACTACTAAAAAACATGGATCAAGAGTTTTGGAGGCTATTGGGCTCTATATATCACTTATATGCCTAAGATTTGAGCACATAGGGTGATGATGACAACCCTAGTGGAGCAATTGAAAAGTGACACTAGCCCCTTCCTACTACTAATAGGGGGATGACCATCATATTGGAGGATGTGTGGAGGATTTTATAGATTCATACTCATGGGGAGCAAGTAGAGTATGAGTTGGTAGGTGCAAATATGTACTTGGAGAGATTATTCTTGACTTCATACCTACCCATAGTAGGTATAGAGATGGATTTGGTTGTTTGAATGGGCATACTAGGTGATTCTCCCCCATTTTTATAGAGTTTGTTTATTGGTGTACTTATACTAAATATGAGATTAAGAAACTTCAAATTGGATGGGTGCAAGCGATGGAGAATATGGTGATAGGTGGAGTAATGTTTGCTTGGGGATCTTGCATGCTATTATATCTATACATTGGAGATGCACATGGTGGTATATAGAGGTGGTAGAAGTTTATATTGCATGGTGGCACTTTTACATGTGTGGGCATGGGACAACATAGTTGTGTTATGACCAATGGTAGCATGTGTGAGGCTGTCCTTGTGTTTATCTTTATGAGAGGGTCATACAATAGACATGGATGGGAGGTCTAGCTTATTAGAGGTAGGATATTGATGAGATAGACCAAGTGGAGTGGTGACCATGGAAAGCATGTGAGTTTGGCTAGGAAATTATTAAATTATCCCTATACACAAACAACACATTTATTTTTAGGGTACACTTGCTATGTGATTGAGCGATATCTACCATATAGGGTGTTGCATCAATTTAGGTTATGTCAAGGTAGGCTACCCAAGGAGGCCCTTTTTACATGGGTAACTCAAGAGAATGGTACATGGGTGATGCTAATGGATGAGTTTTGGGTGAGGATTGGATGGTTATAGGTGGTTCTAGTGCCATGGGTTGAACAAATAGATGTGGTTGGTGTGAGTGTGACGCCATGATATGTAGAGTGGTGGGTGGAGCACCAACTTGTTAGATTGATAATGTAAAATGAGGAAACTACAAGAGGAGGATATGAACAAGGTGGAGTGAGGATTAGAAGAGCAAGAGGGGGAAATGTAGTCTCATTAGGGGTAGGAGGTAATTGGGAAAGTCTATCAGGGATAGGAGGTGATTGCGTAGTTCCTTTTGGGGTGAGGGGAGTAGAAGGATATTAATGATGGCCTAGGGGAGGAGGAAGAGGAGGGAACACAGGTGTGGCTAGTGACAATGATGTTAGAGTTAGATGCATTCCATTAGGAGAGACAAGGTGAATGTTGTGCAAGACCAATGGACAAGCGAGGACGATAGCCTCCAATTGAAGTGAGATAGGCTTCAAAGAGAGCTATTTTAGGAGAGGGTGAGAGGGGACAACCTCAAAATAGAGCTTGAATTTATGAATTAGGAGAGGGATGAGGTGAAGCCCTAAGTAAGAGGAGGATGCATGAGGGCTTAGTTGAGAGCCAAGAGGGATGAACTAGCTACTCAGTTATAGTAGGTTCAATGAGTACGAGTAGAGAGATCAAGCCTAGGGATTAGTTGGGGCATAGGGATTGGTATTAATGGTGGTATAGATAGGGAGGCTATCTAATTGGATGACAAGGGTAGTGTGGGAGGTATAGTATTATTATTGTACATATGATTAGGTAGTTGCTCCAAATTAGGGGGCACCATCACTTATGGCTATATAAACTAGTTTGTTTGCACAATATAGAAGGGTGGGTTTTATCTGGTACAACCTTCTATATATCCTAGAGGCTTGAATGAGGGTGCTAGCTAGAGCTAGCCATAGCCTTTGTATCATATTTTCTTATGTATACTCCTATATCCTTAGATCATTTATATTTTTTATGATGGCACATTGTACCATTATGTACTTTTGACATACATATATATGAGATGATCTTGATTTTGTGGTGATACTTATGATGTGATGTTTATTATGTATATGATAACAAGATGTTTTATGTTATGGTTTATGGATTATATGATCATATGTGATGCATATTGGATGGATGATGTATGCATATGATGATTTTATGATGGTATGATGGTATAATTTATGATGATATGGTGTATGAATATGATGATTTATAATTTATGATCATGTGATGATGTGATTATATGATGGATATGATTATGTGATGATGTTTCTATCCCTATATGTATGTAAGATATGTAGGATGGACATAAATGTGGAGTCTTGTTTCAATAGATTTGATATTGGGATTGATAAATGAAACATAGAAAAATAGGTTCTTTTAAAATGGAATGGGCGTTCACCAATTTTACTATAAATAGAAAGGGGGAAATGGGGTATAATGCACCTATTTATCTCTATTTCATTAGGAAAAAGAGACCCCTTAATCCAAGAAGCGGACTCGCGGCCCGATGAGTCAACTCCCGAGTGATATTTTTGCTTCTTATGACGCAGGGACGGGTCGACTGCTAAACAACACTTTTTGGGAGAAAGACTAAAAGAGTAACAAACCGTTTGGAAATGAAACATGAAATTAGGAAGAGCCAAACCAATTCAAACAAATCCCCAGTAAACTTTCAAAAGATCCGGAAGTTGCCCCAAAGATTTGTGCACCTTTCATCAAAAATTTGTTGTTGGAGTGTCCCTTCCTCGGGATTCATTCAAGGGAAAATGGGTCTTTGTGGGCGATCCAACCAATTTTGGGTCCTTTTATGGGTGATCCCACAAATAGTGAAGAACCGATCCCCCAAAATGTAAATCAAAAGTGGTTTTTTATTAGCATTTTGATAGGTGTAGAGACTCCATTATAGGTATGGTTTAAAACTAGCAAGGTTCTATCCAACGGGGTTTGATCTAAGGGGGTTTGATCAAACCATATTCAATAAAAATCCTTTAAAAGGAACCTTTCAAGGCTTAAATCATTATATTTTCTAAAAGTATGTGATTTTAGAAAAAATTAAGATGAAAGTGTAACCCATTATTGTGGCAGTACCTTGGTCCTATGTTTGTACTCCTAAATTCTCTAGATTTCACAATCAGAAGTTTGGAAATAAATCTTGTAGGTGAGTTTTTGTGGCTTGATGACAACTTTTGCAACTTTGAATTTTTTTCTAATTTTGCTCTGTAAGAGATCTTCAATCCTTCTTCAACCTAAGATCTATAATGCAAACACAAGAGAGAATTTTTTTTGTTTTTGGTGAATGAGGGTTTGCCTTGGTCCAACCCCATTTTGGTAATTAAACCTTGAATTGAAATAGTGAAACATGAAATGAATGATGAATGAACAAGTGCTATATTGCATTTCACCAAACCCTTGATTTGAAACCCTTGAAGGACTACAACTTAGTAGATCTCTCTAAGGTCTTGATCTTGCATGAATGGATTAATTAATGATGTGATCTTGATGCTTAAAATTTGACTTGAATGCTTGAAACCCACATCACAATGTTAGCTCCAAAAACATGCATTATGCTTGATATCTTTGACATGATGCTTGAGATCTTTAATGCTGCAACAAATGCTTGAGAAATCTACTATTGAACACCTTTGAAAATAATTTTAGCTCTTGGAATAATCTCTTTCTTGTGCTAGCTTGTTCTAAGATTTGAATTGATAAAAAGAACTTGCTTTTATAGACAATTTTCTAATTTCTCAAAAATTAAACATTACAAGTTGACACTTAAAACTTGAATTTAGGACCTTAAGATGCAACCAAAAACAATTTTAAATTTTGAAATTGTGATCTTAAGGGGGGCCTATTCGCCCAAGGGAGAATGGGTCTTGAGCTAAATAATCATGACCTATTCATTTTGGGGTGTTAATGATAAATGCATTAATTAAATCACAACTCCCCTTTCAGAACTTGCAATTAATTAGGCTTGTAAATGCTAAATTTAGGAAATTAAAGGCTTAATTAAGCTTAATTAATTAAGGTAACCAAACATAGTGTGAAAATGTAAAGGAGCACATTTTTTGACACTACATTTAGTCCCCACTTTAGTGAGAGGATGATCCTACACTCAAACTCACACTAAAGTAGTAAAATAAGCATCAAGAGAGGTCTAATTGCACAACTATTGGAAAGGTAAGACAACAAAGGTCAAGGAGGATGATCAAGCCCCCAAGATCTAAGATCTCATGACAAACCAACAAAGGCACAAAGAGACGCATACCTTTGTTGAATATGTAGCAACAAGACAAGATACACAAGCATACAATACCAAAAATAGAGAAGAGAGAGGGGTGGATCAAGCCTCGACCGCTTTGTCCAACCAGGCGATCGCAAACCTTGCTTCTTTGTCCAAAATGTTTACAAGTGGAAATTCCATTGTCCAATTGGCGCAGCCCAAAGCACAGCGTTGCGAAAAATTTTGTTTCTTCACCTGGTGAGCCCCAAAAGTGGTTACTGCCAGCCAAGCTTTCTCCAAGCTGAGGCAATAACCACATGCAACTCGACAACTTTTGATAAGGTGTCGCAGAAAGCGCGTCTCACCGGTCAAGCACTTATGTTGCGCCGGCAGCCTTGAAAAAAAAATAAAGGTCTGACCAGAAAGCTAAAAGCCATGCCGGTGGCCTCAGGAAGCGGACGGTCCGTTCGGCCAGCGAATTTTCTGGAATTGAAATGATGGAAGAGTCCACCGGCGGCAGCCCCAGGAAACTGGATGAAGTGTAATGGATAACGGACTTTGATGTTCATGTTCAACCTTTAGGAACATTTACGACTCCGAGATCGGTCTGGCAGATATGGTGTCGGATTCTGCACCAGGGAATGCCGGACCATAGTCCACCAGCCCCGCGAGGAAACGCCGAAGGTACTCCATTGACTGGAAATCCAACCCACCATTGCCATTCTGGCGAAAGAACCTGAGTCCCTTTGCGCCAAACGGACCAGGAGAACCCTCCAGCCTGGGGCCTCCAGCAAACAAATGAAGTGCTACCAGCCAAGCCACTAAAAACAAAAAATAACGTGCCTGGTCACATGAGAGCTTTATTTGGAAAGCCCTATGCAAAACACATGCTTCCAAGTAGAGCTACATCATGGAAAGGATGGTTTTCCCCCATATACAATCCTAATATAACACATAAGGAATCCATAGATTTGGGGTCAACATTTGTTGTTTTTGTAGTGACATAATCAAGCTTGGAATCATCATCATTCCCCAAATGACTCATGAAACAACAAGCACAAAGGAAGAATGACACATAGAGATAAGAAAGGAGAAGCTTTTGGGTCAACATGGAAGAGACCTAAATGTCTCGACGCCTTGTGTCATCCCAAAAAAAAACACAAGACAACAAGTTACAACAGATAGAATAATGTAGCTACAAATAGAAGAATGTCATGACAGATTCTCTTCCTTTGTGTCCTTGTACCAATGAAGTAACAAGGGTCATCCAAAGTAGGCTCAAAAACATGTATAAATACACGCCAAGCAACACAATATGGGGGATCACATTGTGCATATGCAATCACAAAGAACATAAAGAGAAGACTAGTATAGCACATGTGATTCAACCTATAGTACTACATCCCAATCTTGTTCATCATATGTGAAAGGTAGACAACTAGCCAAAGGGACAATGACAAGTGTTGTACTAGGAGAATCACTTGGTTCAACGCATGGTGATTCACTCTTGTTAGGAGGACCATCACAGTTGTTATCATCTAAGCTCACAGAACAGGAAAATAATAAATTCAGCTCATTATGCACTTCCTCATCAATCTTAGCAATTTCATCATCATCCAAGTTAATCATAACAAGAGGCCTAATGACAATTTCCATAGAAGTTTCTTATTTTTTTTGTTGTTTTGGTGAAGGTGGATAATCATCATGCTTTGTTTCAATTATTGTTTGATCACAATTTTCTATTTTATTTTCTTCTTTTAGTCTATGATCAATAGCACAATGTCTACGCCTATGCTCTTTAGCATTTATTTTTTCTCTTTGCATGATTTTCAAGCTATGATTGTGTAGGAGCAGGTTTATCAACCATAGGTTTCTTTTCTTCCCACAAGGGAGGAATGGAAAGAACCGTGGGAGGTTGTTCAACCACTTTCTATTTAGCTTTATAAACTTTTTTGATCTTAGGAGGGACAATAAGACTCATTTGGTTATCTCTTGATCATTTGTAGGAAATAGGCAAAGGATTTATCATGGGTTGTTCTTGGTTACTTGGAATGGATTTTGGTTCAATCATGGTTTCATCAATGATAGGATGCTCAATCATAGGTTGAGGTATGATGCTAAGGTATAATTCTGCTATATTCTTTTCCTTAAACTTTTGATAAAAATTGAAAAATAAGTCCTCATGAGGCTTAATAGCTTCCATAGGTTTAGGCCAAAAGAAATTCAATGAGAAATTCCCACCGGAAGACATGGGATTAAATCCACATGGTGCATAGTAAAAATATCATTGCAAAATGGAAACTTTAAACATTTATGTACTACCAACAGGATGACGCCCATGAGCATAGCCATGGATAACCAAGCTTCACATAGAATTGGTCTGATGACGGGATGATGGAGAATGAGACATTCAATTTTTTTGGTCTAACTTGTAAAGGAAGAGTGATCAAACATATTATAAGGCAAGCAATACCATTATGCATTATGATGAATGCTTTATATTTTTTATAAGAATCTTGATAAATTTCATGCACAATAAGAAATCATCAATGACCACATTCTCTACACACACGGGATCAATTAATATCCCATTAGTAGGTTTGTCATTGATTCTTTCGGTGATGTAAAGAGGAGCATTGGGTGCATGTATAATTATTTCATTTTGTGATAAATCAATGTCAAGGGGCATTTTGGTTTGACCCTTACAAGGTTCCACATCAATGAAGTCGAACACACATTCTAAGCCCCCTTCATTTTCATTCATATTGTCATTATTTGTATCTTCAAGTTTGTCAACATTCATCACATCATTCTTGGCATCATTAGCTTTTACAAAAGAGACACTATGATTTGGAATTGGATTAGTAAATATTTGCAAATTTTGGCTGGGTGGGGCAACGAACTTATTTCCTTGATCATTAACACCACCACTCTAGATGTGATTAGAATCAATTAGGTCTTGCACAACATGTTTAAGATGCTTACATTATTTTATATTGTGTCCATTTTTTTGGTGATAATGGAAAAGGGCATTTAAGTTAAAGTTTGGAGGTAAGGGCTTAGTTGTATCAATGGATCTAATGGGAGGGAAGGTAACTAAGTTCTTACTCAAAAGTTCCAACATGATGGAGTGAAGGGTATCGGGTAAAGGGGTAAATTGTCTACTCATCTTCCTAAATGGATATGGATTTGTCATTTTTATAGCAGCCACTTGGGAGTTAACATGTTGATTTGTTTGAGGTGTGTTTATTTGTAAAAAGCCTCTATTTTATTTCTTGAAAGGTTGGAAATTGTTATGGGGTGGAGCTTTGGATTTCTCATAATTGTTAGGAGTTTTTTCTTCATGATAACTAACTGAATTTTGATAGTCATGAAGGGTTGTGCACAAGTGTGTAAAGGAAGGAAACTTCAACAACTCAAGTTTAGCTTGAATATTGGTATGCAAATTGGTTATAAACATTCTTTGAAGGTCACCATCAGGAATCTTAATGTTTATTTGTGAGTAAATAATTTGGTATTGTGTTATGAAATCAGTGATCTTTTCATCTTTGTTTTGTTTATGTAATGCATTAAATCAGCAAAGGTCATCTTAGAACCCATGTGAACTTGGAAATGGTTAAGAAAGGAATCAATAAGTTCATTGAATGAACTAATTGAGTTATTTGGTAAAGAAAAAAACCACTCCAAGGTAGTGTCTTTCATGGATCTAGGGAAAAATTTATCCAAGAATTTATCCTCAAAAATGAAATCACTGCATAAGGTTGTATATGTCGAAACATGGTTACTAGGGTCTCCTTTTCCATCATATTTCCCAAATCTAAGAATCTCTATGCCTTGTGGCATATGTGTTCTCAATATCTCCAAGGATAAAGGGTTTCTTTCAACATATTGTGAAGGTTGGCCATTTTGATTTTGGTTCAATGTGTAAATTTGTTGTTGGACAAATGAAACACTTTGCAAGAGTTGGTTAAGGATGTAATCATTGTTTGTGTTGTGAGATGGAGGTGAATAAGGTGGAGGTGTGTATGTATTTGGAGGACAAGTGAATTGTAATTTTTTGAGGGGAGATGGATTAGGAGATATGAGATTTGAATGCACAAAGCTAAATGGATTCCTAGTGGAAATACCTAAGGTGGTATTAACACTGCTAGTAGGTTGTTTAGTTGTTGTAATAGTTGGATTAGTGTATGTTAGAATACAGGTCATAGTTGTGGAAGGAGGAATTATATTTCCACCTTGACTTTGAGTATACCCCAAATTTTTAGCACAAATAGTTGTGTTAGGAACATTTTTTTTAAGGATGTGAGATAGACTACACACAATTTCTATTCCTTATTCATTATCAATCATTCCCCTCATGTTATCTATGATAGGAATTGCAATACCAACAATGTATTGAGAAATCACAATGTTTTTCAATTGTTATAACTCTTCATCCATTTGTTTTAGTTCTTATTGAGGGACAATAGCAACCATTATTTCAACATCAGTCACATTGGTTGTGGGTAGGGTGGTCATGGGAAATGAGGTATCAAAGCTATGCTCCATAGTGGGTTGACTAGTATAAACACTATGAGTGAAAGAGTTGGAATACTCAAGATCCATAGCGAATGTGGGAATGCAAGATGGCATGAGTCTTGAACTATGCCTCACTATAGTATTTGCAATAGGACACTAGGTTGTGATGCTTATACAAGTTTCACCAAATCTAGGTGGAACCAAAATGGAGAATAGGTACTAGATAAATGCAATCAAATACCCTAGAATATGAAGTGCAATGCAAGTATGTAAAAGAGATAGCAATCTTCAAATTTTAAACAAGATAATTTGTTGATTATACTATGAAAAAACCTAAAAAAGATGTCTTTGGATTCCAATTTTTATTTCCAAACAATGCACTCAATTTGACCAATTAAAGCCAATGCAAAAGATGATTGATTTCTCTGATTTCTAAAACTAAAACCTAGATTTAACTATAGATCAAAAGAATTTAAATAGAGAAAAAATACTTCCCAAAAGTCTAAAACAAGACCTGTACAAGGATAGATTCACCCTAAGGTGAATGGGTCCTAGCATAAGGGTTACAAAATTTTGAATTTGAGTTTGAATTTCAGATCTAGGGTTTCCTATTTCAGGTTATAAACTGTACTTTCAGTTATTGATTTTTCTAAAATTTGATTTCCAAATACAAGTGCAATGAATGGTAAATGATGAACAATATGACACTTTTTGACATGTAATTTTGACTCAATTTTTGAATATGAATTATTGAAAATACACTAATATACAAGTACTATGCAAAATTAATGTAAATTTTTAATTTTTCTAGATTTTAAAGTATGCAAAATGCAAACCTAAAACCCTAAATGTAACTCAGAATAATGAAAGTTAACAACCCTAAATGAGATGCAAATCAATGAAATGAAATGAAAATTAATGCAAATCCTAGATATAGGGTTTGAATGGATTCTAAATTAGAAATTTTATTGTGCAAGAACGTCAAGTTCACCAAAATGAAACATAGAAAAATAGGTTCTTTTAAAATGGAATGGGGGTTCACCAATTTTACTATAAATAAAAAGGGAAAAATGGGGTATAATGCACATGTTTCTCTCTATTTCGTTAGGAAAAAGAGATCCCTTAAGCCAAGGTTGAGTTTTAGCCCTTAGGTGAGTCAACCTTGAAGGATATCTTGTTGTTAATTTCCATCTAGGATGGGGCAGATCTACTAAAACAACACTTTTGGGAGAAAGACTGAAAAGTAGTAAATAAACCCAAAAATGCAATATGAAACATGAAATCAAAAGATTAAACCTTAATCTATCAGAACCTGCAACTTTCAGAAATATTTGAGAATGTTTAGTATTTTGTGCCTTTCATCAAAATTTTGTTGTTGAGTGTCCTTTGGGACTCATTCGCCTAAGGGAAAATGTGTCTTTATAGGGCTTCTTGAAATTAATTTTTGGGTCCTCTAGTCCTATGTCTACTCTCCCAAATTCTCTGGATTTCACAATTAGAAGTTTGGAAACAAATCCTATAGGTAATTTTTCATTTCTTGATGACAACTTTTCCAATTTTTCTCTTTAAGAGATCTTTGATCCTTCTTCAACCTAAGATTTGCATCACAAACACAAGAGGGAAAAATTGTTTATTTTTGGTGAATGGGGGTTTTCCTTGGTCAAACCCCGTTTTGGTAATTAAACCTTGAATTGAAACAATGAAACATGAAAGGAATGATGAATGAACAAGTGTTATGTTGTAGCTCACCAAACCCTTGATTTGAAACCCTTGAAGGACTACAACTTAGTAGATCTCTCCAAGGTCTTGATCTTGCATGAATGGATTGATTGATGATGTGATCTTGATGCTTTAAATTTGACTTGCATGCTTGAAACCTACATCCTACATCACAATGTTAGCTCCAAAAACATATAAAATGCTTGATAACTTTGACATGATGCTTGAGATCTTGAATGATGCAACAAATTCTTGAGAAAGCTACTCTTAAACACCTTTGAGAATAATACTAGCTCTTGGAATAATCTCTTTCTTATGCTAGCTTGTTCTAGGATTTGAATTGATAAAAAGAACTTGATTTATAAACTTTTATAATTTCTCAAAAATTAAACATTACAAGCCGACACTTGAAACTTGAATTTAAGACCTTAAGATTCCACCAAAAACATGTTTAAAATTTGAAATTGTTATCTTAAGGGGGACCCATTCGCCCAAGGGTGAATGGGTCCTGACCTAAATAATCAAGACCTATTCATTTTAGGGTGTTAATAATGATAAATTAATTAATTAAATCACAAATCTGCTTTCAAAAATTGTAATTAATTAGGCTTGTAAATGCAAAATTTAGGCAATTAGAGGCATAATTAAGCTCAGTTAATTAAGGGATCCAAACATAGTGTGAAAATGTAAAGGAGTACATTTTCTCACACTACAATAAGTTTAGCTTATTATGTTCGTATAGCTTATGATTATGATGTGGATACTTATAGGTTAGATTTTCTAGGAATAGTTACTTAGGTTATATGGAAATTTTTATTATGTTGGCATGTTGGGAGCAATCTTAGTTTTTGATATAGCAATGGATGTTATGCACAAAGGTGTAAGGACCAAGGTGAAGGAAAACCCATCATACATAAGGACATCCCATCATATTAAAGGTTGATAATAGCCTTGGTGGGTCATGTAAAGGACAACCAACAAGAATTCCAATAGGCCCACACACACAAAGCTATTTCTAGGTTTGCTAGATCATGTGAGGGAATGGCCAACAAACACAACACATAGAAACAAAATCCCATACCCCAATGCATATTAGTCAAGACTAACCATGATGAAAAAAGATCAAGGTGATTGTGAGTAGGTATAATATGGGTCAAAAAATAAATTAGAACAAAAGGCCAACTGACAAATAATACATACATCCATCATGCATCTTAAAAAAATATGATTAATTATAAGGGATTTGATTTATGCCTGATATGGGAAGGAGCATCCCAAAAAGGCATGGTTGTTTGAATACGGAATAGCAGGGGATAATTAAGGGGAATATGTGTTATTTCGGAGTTGTGATTTATTTTCCTATAATTTCCAATGTGTGGTTTGTAAGTTTTAAGAATGACTTGTTTATGTTCAAGCTCAATTTTGTAGGGATAACATGAAGCTCAATTCAAGGGATAAATGTAAGATTCCAATTTATTGGGGAAAACTCAATATGATGGGTAATGTATGAAACTCCCTAGTATCAATTCCTTACTAAAATATGTAAGGTATATCCAACAAGATGTATTCACTTGCCCCTAGCATACAACAAGAGACATGAAAGGGTGGGCGGGGGTAAAATAAGTAGGTAGGTGAATGAGTGTGTATATGATTTAAAGGTGAATGGGTTAGGACCTAATAGATGTTGGAGATTGGCTACTACACATGTGTTGAACATTCAAAATACTGAGAGGGGGGGTGAATCAGTATTTTATAACTTTTTGAACACAACAAATTTAATCACCAAACCATATTAATTGAGATAAGAAATGAAAGCATGAATTATCCACAAAGTCACAAAACACAAGAACACCAAGATTTTTATGTGGAAAACCCAAAATGGGGAAAACCGCGGTGTGGATTAGCTCACAATATATTATATCTAGATATAGTACATTATAGGGGCTCACTACCAGGACACGCTTTCCTTATAAGGCTGACAACCAGAGTTAAGTACAATACAAAAATGGTGGCTCGCTACCAAAATATGAACTGATACAAAGTGCACCTATCTTGTGTTGTATTTCCATTCCCTTGAAGCTTTGAATATGAAGTATTATCTTGCTTAGAAATCACACAAATCTGCTCTAATTTTGAACTTTTACCATTGAATTTGTGTGCTCACATCAAACAACACCACTCACACTTGATATGTCATTTTTGCTCACTCATCCACCTTTTGCACTCTACTACTCTCTTCTCAATTCCAAAATATCTCATGTATATATACCCAATTACATCCGCACACATCAATTAGGTCGGCCTAATTAGATGTAAAAAAAGCAATCCAAAATAGCTTTTTTTGGCACCATAGTAATGAGACTCAAACTCAACTCAAACTTGGCTAGGGTGACTCGACTTGGGACTCGATGCCCAGACTCAATGCAAACTTGGAAAAATGAAAAAAACCCTATAAATTTAGAGATTTTTAAGGATTTAAAGCTTTTTTCAAGTACCCTTTATTGAATAAACCTTAAATACACACTAAAATCATTAAATAGAAGCAAATTTAGTCACATACACAAGTATACATCGATCACATAAGTATAAAGTACATAAATTGTAGCTGAGCTATTGAAGGAAATAACACACTTAGATATATAGATATAGTCAAATGTATACAAAACTCATGGAATATGAAATCCATGACATCAAATGTTCCAAAAAATAATGAAATATCAAAACAATAAGTACAAGTCTATGGCTCAAAGAAGTCTACATCCTTCCTACAAAGGCATCTAAGGTGGGTCCTAGATGATGTAGCAACTGCAACCATAGTCTCTGCTTTTGACTCCATGCCACCCTCACCAGCATTAGTTGTGGATGTTTTTTCTCATGCTTTAGCCTCCTCCTCTACCATGGTTATAGCCTCAACCTCTCTATCTACCTGGTCAACCCAATCAAGTTCCTTGTCACTAACACAAGTATACATCAATCATATAAGTATAAAAACAAATTGTAGCTGAGTTGCTCAAGGAAATAACACACTTAGATATATAGTCAAGGACTCAAATGTATACAAAAATCATCGAATATGAAATCCATGACATCAAATTTTCCAAACAAATATGAAATATCAATCAAAATAATAACTAGAATTCTATGGCTCAAAGGAGCCTACATCCTTCCTACAAATGTGTCTAAGATAGGTCCTGGATGATACAACAGCCATAATCTAAATTATCAGGGCAATTTCCCTAATGAGGTTGAGGGGTAGTTCCCTTTGTGGGGATCTAGGCGCAATGCCTCTAGTGGGGTCGAGGGACAACACCCCTTGTGGGGGTCTAGGGGAATCACCCCCAACAAGGTCAAGGGGCAGCACCCCTTGCAGAGGTTTGGGGGCAAAGCCCTCAGTGAGTTCAAGGGGAAATGACCCTTGCAAGGGTTTGGGGGTAGCACCCCCAATGGGGTCAAGGGGAAATTCCCCTTGCAAGGGTTTGGGGAAGTGCCCCAGGGGTGTCAAGGGGAAACATCCCTTGAAAGGTTATAGGGGTAGTTCCCCCAATGGATTCAAGGGGCAACGCCCCTTACAGGGGTTTGGGGGCAGCACCCCCAGCGAGGTCGAGGGGTAGCACCCCTTGCGAGGTCCTGAGGTAGTGCCCTGGACATGCTCCCTATCACAATATAGGGAAGGGTCGAGGGGCAGAGCCCTTGCCACCAAGACCAAATTAAGACCTCCAAAACCATACAAACCTTCATGGTGTACATCATTTTTCATTCACAATAAGTATAAAAAAAAAGTTTGAACTTTAAATTTTATGTAATTTCTTTCACTTTTCAAACCTTGCCTGTCGAGTCTTGCTGACGAGACTTGTCTGGACTCGACAAGTTTGATGAGTCCACCAGACTTGATGAGTCCAATCAGGACTCAACTGATTTTGAGTCTAAGCCCCCAATACTTGGCCAGGGTGACTCGACTTGGGACTCACCTAGTCCTGGTGAGTCCTAGTGAGTCCAAGCGACCCTAATTTCAATGGTTGGCACCACACAAGATTCAAAATCATCTTTTCACTCCAACAACCTATGTAATACTTAAATTAGGTCGATATGGATCTAAAATAGATTTGACTAACATTCATAAAGTGTATTTAATCTTCTCAACACATATCATGTATTAGGTCGACCAGGAACAAGACCTAATCACAAAAACTTCCAAATATACACATGCTTCCCAATCATACGCACCTTCTAGATTCAATATTTCTTCAATTCCTCATTTTATTGACATCAGATCTAGACTACCTTCAGAACTACAACATCAAAACATTCTTCATAATAGAATTTGAAATCTCCCATGTTGGTATACTAAACAAAGAGAAGATAAAAATATATAGAGTTGAACTCTATCAATGATATCTTCCAGTACTCTTCACCAAACTTCTCAAGATCTTGAGTATACTTGTATGAACCAATCATAATGATATTGTTAGAGGCACAAAGTTATACCTCTTCTTATGGTGAAGTGTGGACCCAAAGATTGACGCACTAAACCTCAAAACCATCAGCAGAGAACACTTAACCAAACTTCTGATAGATCAACTTTTTGGTATAGTTAGTATTTGTACAAATAATGCTTCCCCACAATGTTGACATCAATGACAACATTGGGACAATGGAATCAACCGATGTATGTACACTTCATGCTCATGTTTCCAAGCAGCATCAACAATGATAGATTTCCAAACTTCCAACAACATGGAACTTGCAAGTTGGTTTTCACCATGGTATTTATCCATGGTACCACCAAAGTGGTTTGCACCATTGAATGAATTATATTCTTTATTATTTTTTAAAAATAATTTTAAATTATTTAATTAAATTATCTATTTCATCACTTTTCCTCTATATTAATTAAATAATTAATAGTATTTAATTAATTTACTAATTATTCCTCTTTCCTAGATTATTTAAATAATTTGTTTCCCATTTGCCATTTCTTAAATTAAATAATTGTTTTTAATTATTTAATTTTTGCTAATTATTTATCAATATTATCCTCTTCTAAAATAAATAAAATTATTTATTTATTTATTTCCACTTTTGCACATGTAATGAATAATTCAATAATTCGATTAGTTTTTAATTACTAATGTATTTCCACCTCACTAGTCAACTCCCACTCACTTCGAGTTCACTCCTCAATCAATACAGTCTTTTAATCAATCAATTTTGTTCACTAACTGTCAATCTCACCTATCTCTTTGATAAATTCTCGTAACTGACCCATACAAGTAGTTAGCTCCAATCAGGAAGTCATTTAAATCTTCATCAATTCCTCTCAACCATTCTAGGCCATTGATCTATCCATCTCTTCATCATATATTGGACGTTGATCAGTATCACCTAAAATCCATAAATTGAACCTATCACTCATCTATTTATCTCTCTCACTCATTGCAACAAAACTATACATATATCATTCTATATTATTTTGTGCTACAAAATCTAAGAGAAAACAACATTACACCTTTCCAAGGTGCAATATAGGAGGGAAATGGAGCTAAGCTAAGATTATTGTTGTGTATGCATGTTTTTCTATTATTCATTATGAAAATTTCTTAATGCTTCATTGATGTGATTTAGTGAATTTGATTGTGATGTGCTTTCATTTTATTTTATTGTTTTGGCTTTCATAATCTAATATTCATTTCTAGGTCATCACATTTTGGCACACTTGGTGGGACCCATGTCCCTATTTTAATGTCCAATTAAAGTTTGTTTTGAAGATTTGTAGGTTACAGGTTACAACAATGTATTCGATGCCAACACGATGCGTATGCTATTAGTTTTATGCATTAATGTGTAGAATGATGCATATGATAGTATGGTGATTTATTTTAAACCCATAACGATGCTTTTGAGGCTCAATCGACATATTTGATCTCTCTATTTGCAAATTCCAAAATTGCAGCAATGCATTTGATTGTACAACGATGCATTTGATACTAAAGTGATGCATTTGACTATATAGTAATGCATTTGAGGTAAAGTGATGCATTTTCAAGTAAAGTGACATAATTAATTTTCACAATGATATATTTGCTTTTACAGTGGTGCATTTGACTCTACTTATTAGAATTTTGTTTTTTACTCGAGTGTTTGCTCAGTTTTGGAACTAATACATCTATGTAGTTGTGTCTTTCATTGGTAAAAGATAAAAACCTATAAACTACTAACATATTTGATCTAGGATCTTGTGTTTTTTAATTTTTAGAATAAATAACACTCCAATTTATTAAGGTAAATGAATTATTTGATGTGGCTAGTGGAGTCTTGGGTATGTATGTTCTCCCCTCACACCTAGTGCAAACTTGGGGATCAAAAACACCATAGAATCTAAATCTTTGTTCATTTACTCGAGGAAGTGATATCTGTGTATGCTCTCCCCTCATGCCTAGTGTGAACTTGGAGATCATAAACAATATCATTTTCCTTCTTTTTAATTTAGTAGGAGGCTTGCTTAGGGACTTCATCACCCCAAGGGATACCTCAACCATTTTTTTAGGTGGGTTATAGAAAGGGATGAGAAAAAATGTTGTACCCCAAGGTGTGGCCAACATCATTTAAGCCAAGCCACAGGATCCTCAATCCATTGAGACTCATTAGGTGAAGAGAGCGAAGGAGACCCTTCTAATCTAAGGCACTATAAAAGGGATCAATATTCATCAATCCACTAAGAACCTTTATTTTATAAGCCTTAAGACTTGTAGTTATTATTGCTAGTGGTGTGCAATGTACAACACTATGTACGAAGTTACCCAACATGTATTATTGAAGGGTGAGATATAATTCTTTTGAGGGTGTAAAAGTCATCAAGGGAAGGAGGAAGGTGAGCCCTTGTGCCACTAGAGACCTAGCTATCATCCTTTAAGAGTAAATCCATGTACCTATGGTCTTCTAGGATATTTTGTTGATTGGGCATCTACTAGAAGGACACACCTTTAATATTAATTAGGTTTTACTTCTTGGAGTGTTTTTATCATGAAGACTAGTGAATGCCATTTATACCATATATTTTGAGTCGATTTGTTGTCATTCTCTATTTTTTGTTGTTTCTTTCTAAACAACTAAAAATTAGTCTTGAAAATCAGTAAAATACGAGTCAAAACCTTAGAAATTTTCTAGTCATAGACTCAGTATAGCGCATTTTACTATTACTATGATGCATTTTTTGTTACAATGACACATCTAATCATCATTAAATACCATTGATTATCCTTCAATGCCTTTAAAAAATATAGTGACACCTCTAATTTGTAGAGTGATGCATTTGATATACTTTTATGAATTTGATATACTTCAACACATTTGATTAATCTAGTTATGTTAGACTAAGACTTAAGTTTCTGGTGCATTTGACTTTAGATTGATGTCTTTGATAATGTAGTGACACCTTTGAAAAAACATAGTGAAGCCCTTAAAAACTACAATGATTCCATTGATTTCATAGTGATTCCTTTAATACCTATAGTGATGCATATGATCCTAATTTTATGCCTTTGAAAATACAATGACACCTTTGAAACCTAGATCGACGCATTTAACTATCAATAAAAAATCACCAAACTCCTAAAATCTCCGTAAATAAACTTATACACCAAAGTAAACCTAAGATCTACTAAAACACAGACAAGACCACATACTTAAAAAATCCATGATATCTTTAATCATTTATTCTATCACCCTTTCATCCTTTCATCACATTCATAGAAAAAACTAACAAAAATTAGGATCAGACCTATATCCAAACCACAGTCATTCATACATAACTAGTGAATTTATCTACCAAAAATGATCCCTAGTCTACCTAAATATTACATCCATTCATCTCTAATTTTTCTTAGTTTCTTAGAAGTTTTCTTTCTCAAGTAAAAGGACCAATTATCTTATCAGTGTCCTACTTTAGCATAGAATTCCATCTACTTCTAGGTCAATATATTTCACACCCCTATCTATTAATTTTAACTCATCAATATAGTCCAAATTAACACATTAAATCAAATCTAAAATCATCATCTAAGATCTAGACAAACTTTATACCTCTCTTGGTCTCACCTTCCCACATTTCAAAAATCACCAAAATCCTAAAGCCTTAGAACTTGTTGTATGTCAGTAGAAATAGGGTCCCAAACCAAGAGAAAAATGCAACACCAAGATCCCAACATGGTACCCACAAACATTGACCCTTTCCAAGAAACACAAGGAGAATTCCCACATATGTTTGGACCAAGAGGTTTTGAAACACCACCTCCACTAAGTCCTAGAAATAATCCTAACATTAGTGGGGTGGTAAGAGACGTAACACCCAAGGAGTTGGAAAAATCCCAACAAGATGCTAATGCTATGAAACTAGTAGACTCACTTCTTGTAGCCATTCATGACCAATACTTATTAATTTCATAACAAGTAGCTAAATTACCTTCTATATTTGACACCACACTTATATAGGATATCACAAATAATACTTTGTCACAGACCTTGGGGGAATGAGTTCCAATGACAGCATACTACAAACCAATTTCTCCTTACCACCTTCCATGACACAACAAAATAACTCTTTCATACAACCTAATAATAATCCTTCCATCCAAACTACTAACAATACCTCCATGTATTCCCCACACTCACCTGATATCACACCTCAACAAATTGCAACTCAAACTCTCACATACCCACTAATTCCACACAAGTATCATTACCTCCTATGCACACTCAAACTCTCACACACACCATGAAAATAACCAACCCCTTATATAACACGTCCTCTAGTAATATTATTTCTCCCACTTCAATAATTAATCCACAAACATTATCACAACCACCTCACACCACACAAGCATCCTCACCCAACTTGCATGCAAATGGAAACACCACTCAACATCGAAACACTATCAATAATCCATTATATCAACAAAAAATTCCATTTAACAACTCTAACATCTCCACTCCAATGAAAAATACACAAGTACCTCCACATGCACCTCATAATTTTTGACCACTTAGATCTAACATCCATACCTCTAAGGTACACAACAATCATAACATAACCCACTAAAAATACAATCCCACATCATAATATCCACATGCTATTACCTCAAATCCATCAAACAAAAACATTGATCAACATAAACCCTCTCAAAACATCATGAACTCTCAACATCACATCAACCCACCAAACTACCTTCATCAAAACTTCAATGTAAACCCATCTAACCAAAACATCTATCAAAAATACCCAACTCAAAACATCATAAACCCTCAACAAAAATTCACCACATCAAACCACTTTTCTAACTCCAACACATCCACTCATACCTACATTCCACAAAACTATTCACACATTCATGAAAATAACCCATCACCAAATTTCCCTCGAGGTCAATCATCAACACATCCCATATCCAACCATAACACCATCAACATACCTACTTTCATGCACCCAAATTATTTAGACCTACAAATTAAAGATCTAAAACAACAAATTTTGAACATCCACATGGGACCAATGAAGAAGAGCTACACACTAGAGGACATATGCCCCTATCCTTTTGACAAGACACTATCTATGCCACCTTTTCCACATAACTTTGAGAATCCTAAATTTGAAAAGTACAAAGGAAAGGGGTACCATTAGGAACACATTAGAGAATTATACATAGCTTGCTTATAGGTTGTTCATAATGATACTTATCTTATACACCTCTTTCCAAGAAGCTTAGAAGGGTAGGCCATGGAATGGTTTTCATGAATCTCATTTGGCATTAAGACTTTCAATGAACTCACTGAAAATTTTATCACATTTCTCCTATAACATAGAACATGAAGTATCAATGACTGATCTATGCACTACAAAATAAAATAATGGAGAAACTTTCACCTCCTTCTTATAGAGATGGAGAAGCTTGGCTAGTAAATGTTTGTGCCATATACCTAAGAAATATTTAATCTAAATATTTATTCAGAATATGAATACATAGATAGGATTTCATCTAAAATTTCAATAATCCAATACTTTCGATGAGATCATTGAGAAAGAGATTACTATTGAGAAAGCTATTGTAGCCAAAGGATTCATCAAGATATTCAAAGACAACAAAGACTATTTGAGTTCCTCAAATGACAAATATCTTTTTTGGAATAAGAATAAAAATTTGGTCAATGATAGTGTGGTTGCCAAAATGGCTTAACATGCTTAGCCAATCTTATGCTTATAGGCACCAACCAATATTCAAAATTTGGAAAATATTCCAAATAATTTATAGAGAGTTCCTCCTAAGAAAAACATCATCCCATGGTAGAAATACACTCCTTTGGGAGAACCCATCAAATAAGTACTCCAAAAAATAATCCAAGAAAATTTAGTCACACTCCCAAAGATTAGACAATATGAACCTCAATTCAAACCCACGTGGTGGAAGAACACTAATTTCTGTGAATACCATATAGTGAGAGGACACACAAATCCAAATTATTTCAAACTCAAGAACCTCATTCAAGATCTAATTGAAAAATGAGATATAAATGTTGAGAACCAAACTAAAACCTCAAAAATGATCATACAATCTTCAACAATCCCTTACATACCATGAGAAATGAAATGCCACTGACTAGGATAGTACCTTGAAAAATAATGCCAACTATAATGTCATCCATCATGAATACACAATAAATCAAATTTAGGAAGTTGATAATCACTTGTGTCTACTATTACCATTAAAAATAAAAATCATGAGTGTGTTGTTACAACCCCTAGAGATAAGGTTACCCTTCAGTGGGCCTCATCCAGATCCCATACTACACAATATAACCTTTTGGACCAATTAGGCAAGATACTAGAACAAATATCTATCCTAGAGCTTCTATGTATATCACTAATTCATAAAAAAAAAAATCCTAGATAAAGCTCTTAGAGAATCTTCAGTACCTACATATCTGAATATTGACCAAATTCAATCCATGGTTGGACATCTTGCCTCTACTAATCACCTCATGTTTACTAACAAAGATATGACATCTCACATCCACTCATAATTATTCTCTACATATATAAATATTTGTCCATAAGCACAAGATTAAACGAGTCCTAATAGATGGTGGAGCATGTTTGTATATTTGCACCTTGAACCTAGTAAATATATTAGAATACTTTGAGGGAGTCATAGACCTAAACAATAAAATAGTTATCAGAGCATATAACAATATAGATCACCCTTCAAATGGCACCATCACACTCCCTATATGAATTGGTCTAGTCATAATGGACACAATATGCCAAGTGCTAGATCTTGAGATCTCACACAATGTACTTCTCGATCGCCCATGGATACACACCATACATGTCATGTCATCAACCTTACATAATGCTTAAATTTTTATCACAATGGAAATGAGGTAACCATACTAGGAGATCCTAATCCTTTTCCATATTGTAGTAACCTGAGAGTCAAACCAAGAATCAAGTTCCAAACAATAGTGAAGCCTCCTCTACATCATACATTGATATAAATGCATTAGCTAAACCATCCACTCACTCCACTACTATTCCAAGAGTCAATATTCAAGTACAAGATATAGGGTGTGGTGAATATAACATGACACAATTCTTTTATATCAATAAGCTTCCACCATCACCCAGGACATATGGAAAACCATCTAAATCACAAGAAGTCTCCGACATTATTATCAAATGTAACCCAACCACATTTTCAAAATGGGGGGAACTTAACAAAGAATCTGTTGAGGAAGACGTATCAAAATGAATCTACAAAGAAAAAGAAGATGTTATACTTCTAGTTGAAAAATACATCGAAGGTTTTTCAGATTATGGAACATATGGGGTATGATGGTCATAGTGGACTTGGTTTACAAAAAAAAAGGATTTTAGAACCTATTCAAGTAACAAGCAAGCAGCATTTTCAAGGGTTTGGGCTTGAGAAACCACAAACTATGTCCTTGGATATTAGGTTTATCCTTACTAAGGCAACAAAAGCCTCTTTCATGGTTGACACTTCTTATGAGAACACTATCAATGACTCCTTTGAGAATATCACCAATTTATTCAAAGATTATTCCATTGATACTTTATCCTCCATATCCTTTGAAACATCTTCCAACAACAATAACTAATTGTTGTTTTATCCTCAACTCATAGACTAGGACCAACAAGGACCTCCGAGTTTAGATGTCTTCCAAAATGATGAGGCTATCGTTGAGTTTATGGGATTACGATATGACATACCATTAGGAGATCATAGAGCTAGTTTCATTATGGAGCTTGACCACATGACATACTTTAGAGATATTTCCAAGCCTTCTAGTTGCAAAAATATAGCAATCATGACAAGGTCCTTTGGTGAAAACCATGATACAACACTTCTAAACCATAAAAAAATAAAAATAAAGGATGCATCTGACAGTGAAAACCTTTCTAAGGTATCCAAATATGTGAGGTTTGTTAGACCACTTGACTATCCCAAATGGATATCAAATCTGGTACCTATTACTAAGCCCATTAGGGGCATAAAAATATGTATAAATTTTAGATATCTTAACAAATTTTGTCCCAAAGATGACTTCCCTCTACCAAACATAGATATGATCATTGAACTGATAGAAAGAAATGGATGTTGTCTGTAATGGATGGATTCTCAAGCTATAATTAGATACGTATTGCTATAGAAGACCAGCATAACCTTTACATGCCCTTTGAGGCCTT
>VDFB02281492.1:550439297-550512335 GCA_007258455.2 Sequoia sempervirens
ATTTCTTTGAGGCATTTTTTGAAATAGTTCACTGTCTTGTCTATGCTATTGCTTACTATTATGCTTTGACAGATTTTTTCCAAGCATCCATAGCTTGTTTGAAAGCACCTATTTTAGGCTTTTAGCCATAGCAGCAAGGCAGTGAACTGTTTGATAAAATGCTTGGTAGACATGTATGAAAAATGTGGTAGCATAGACAACTGTCACCATCTGATATTTATGTAGTTGTAGTATACCGGAAAGTAATGTAATCACGATATGAATATAACCAACAAATATCTATTTTCTATAATTCATGGATTGAACTCTGTATTTTATATGCTCTCAATGTTTGTATGCTATGGAAATGCCATTAAATTTTTTTTTTTAAAAGTAGTATGTTATGTGTGATACTATCAACAATGTAATTATATACTGATTACTCTTTCTTTTTACATAATCTAACGTATTTCAAACTTTTCATAGGCTGCCCGACACATCGAAGGCAACAAAGGCAAGACTAGAAAAGCATAGGCAACACAAACTTGGCTCTGGTGGTTATATGAAATTAGCCGCATGAATTGTAAGTATCAATAAATGAAATATTGCATCCAAATTATAATAAATTGAAAACAATTTTGGTTTTATCACACCATAGAAGCAAAATTCATGATCTTCTGTAAAAATGTAGGGCTCTGAATTCAACAGAGTTCCCACAGAAGAGGACCTAAAGATTGCCTTCCAGCAAGGCTATGGAGCCGTGGCTGAACGCCTAAGAGTCTTGACTGGGAAAACACAATCTTCCATTGCATCTGACACGCATGTAAATAAACTCAATAAAGTTTATTTAAAATTGAATACTTGTTCAATCTATTCAATATTAATTTCCACCATAAAGTAATTACATGCCTATTTGTTTTAAACATTCAAGTAATGATAATATTGCACATGACATTGGAATGCAGCCTGGTGAGGGTGGAGCATAACGTGTAGATGAAGGTCATGGTGTGCATCCCGGTACTTTAGAGGATGTAGAGTGTGATCAACATGTTGAGCATGATCAGGCTAGAGAAGATCAGGAATATGATGTGGCCCCATCAGGTAAAGAGGACCACTCTAAATTTCTTTTAAACATATTTAATTGCAATTGGTGTATTAATTAATGTAACCTTTTGTGTTTCAACTTTAGAGCATGTAGAGCATGATCAACGTGTTGAGCATGATCAGGCTAGAGAAGATCAGGAACATGATGTGGCCCCATCAGGTAAAGAATACCACCCTCATGTTCTCTTAAACATATTTAATTTCAATTGGTGTATTAATTAATGTAACTTTTCGTGTTTCAACTGCAGATCGATTTAGAGGGTGTTCAACATGTTAAGCATGAGTCTATAACAAAAGTTCAAGAACATGATGTGGACCCATCAGGTAAAGAGAACCACTCTAATGTTCTTTTAATTAATGAAATACTTGTAACAATAATAATAATTAAACATATCAGTTTAACATTTATTTCTTATTGCAGCAGATCCCCCCTTGCAGCGGTCCACGTCATGAGCAGATGACTAGGCATACATTAAGATCAAGAGAGGGCAGAACAACTAAAGGGGACAAATATTGATTTAGAAAATGATACTCCACTTCAACTTTATGTAGCTTTCAAAAAGAAACAAAAAAAGTGATTGTAATCATATCATGACAACCATATTTTTGATAATATGTAAAACTAAAAGAATGAATATTATATGTTAATGAATGAATGTGAATATGTTAATTAATGAATGTTATATGTTAATGAATGAATGTTATATGTTATTAATGGATGAATGAATGATTAATGTTATATGATTGGGTATGGGGAATTGAGAGTGATGTGAGGGGGGGGCAGGGGCCAAATGAGCTTCCACCGTCACGTGGTTGGCCCTGTTAAGTAGAGAATATTAAACTATTCTCGAAACAAACATAAGCTCAATAAGGTAATGGAATTTTCAATATAATAAATGCATCGTTTGAAGCATCAAACCAATATGTAGTCTGTATGTATGATCAGTCGTCAGTCTCCGCAATGGTACATTTCCACGAATATTTTTTTTTAAAAAAAAATTGATGCTTCATCTCAATTTCGACGAAAACCACTGACGAATCAACATAAAAGTTCGACGAAGTTGCTATAGCTACGACGAAGGTTTCGTTGTAACTCCTTGCCCATTTCATCGCAATTTTGACAAAATTTTGGCATTGTTTCCACGCTACTCCTTGCCCATTTCGTCGCACTTTCGACGAACTTTTGGTGTTCTTCCAACGCTACTCCTTGCTATTTTCGTCACAAAGTTGAAGAAATATTGGTGTTGTTTCGACGCTACTACTTGCCTATTTTGTTACACATTCGACAAAATTTTGGTGTTGTTTCGATGCTACTCCTTGCCCATTTTGTCAAACTAGCAATGAACTTCTAGTGTAATTCGTCGGTGGATACACGAAGTGCTCGTCGATATTCTGATGAAAGTCTGAGCCATTTCACGATGCTGACGACCGACGATTCTTCATCGTTATTTCGACATTTAATTTGTCGTCGGCCTTTCAACAAAAAAATAGCAATGAAAATATTTTCACCATTTCATCACTTTTCCGACAAAGATTTGTCGAACAACTGACGAACGACCGTTGGAAAATGGTGTAACATTTAGTAGTGTAATAGCATAAGGTGTTAAAACAAAATTTTTGTAGCTCTCTCCTACTTAGACTAGTGTAGGAATTTGTTTTCGCTCACCTGGATTCCTTTCAATTGGTATCAAAGCCTGGCTAGCCTTGGTTCCTTTGTTGGCTAGAAGGGTTTTTTGAGCTAATCTCTATTTCAGTGGGAGTTTTGTAGAAGAGTATGTTTCATTACCTTGTTGCAGGAAAGAGATGGCAAGCACATCTAGGAGGATTGAGATGGAAAAATTTAACGGTGGTAATTTTGAGTCGTGGAAGCTCAAAATGGAAGACATGTTAGTAGACTAAGACTTATGGCTTGCAATTTCTGGAACCAAACCTTCAGGCATGAAACAAGAGGATAGGGATCTCATGGATAGGAAAGCCCAAGGTCTTATTAGACTTTGTTTGGATGATTTTGTTCTCCTAAATCTCCATGAAGAGAAATTTTTTTCTTCTCCATGGAAGAATCTTGGTGATGTCTATCAAGCTAAATCCCTAGTAAACAAGCTTTTCTTGAGAAATATGTATTCTCTGAAAATGGAATATGGAGGATCCATTGCAGATCACCTGAAATCTTTTAACATGTTAGTTGCAAAACTGGGTTCCATTGGAGACAAAATAGATGAACAAGACCATTGCATGCTCCTTTTTTGTTCGTTGTTGGACTCTTGGGATCACCTAGTAATGGATATTGGAAGCACTACTTCCACCTTCAAGATGGATGAGGTTGTTTCCTCATTACTATATGAGGAGATGTAAAGGAAGTCTTCTGAGATGGAAAAGGAGGCCCTTGCAGTTCGTGGCAGACCAAAAGAGAGAAGAAAAAAGAAATACAAGAAATCTAAGTCAAAGTCTTAGGGGAAATCAAAGTCTCCTGGTAAGAATTCCAAGGAAAAATGTTAGAATTATGGTGAAACTGGTCACATTCAGAAATATTGCAAGAAGGAGGAGAAGAAGAAAAACAAGTCTTTCTCTAATTTTGAATCTGATAAATCATCCCAAGATGATGGAGAAACATTTATTGCAGCCTTGGAAGCCCATGTATTAGATGATGTGTGGTTGATATATTTGGGTGCATCCTTTCACATGACTTCTCACAGAGATTGGTTCTCAAAGTATGAGGAGTTTGATGATGGAGAGGTGTACTTGGGTGATGACTCTCACCTAAAGATTGTTGGTTGTGGAAGAGTCAAAATCAAATTTCTTGATGGAAGAGTGAAGGGGATTAATGGTGTCTTGCATATCCCAGGTTTGGCACAAAACCTACTTTTTATAAGTAAACTGAATGATTTGGGAGTGCAAGTTGTTTTCTCTGATAGAGGTTGCAAGATGACTAGAGGAGCTATGGTGTTAGCTAAGGGGGTTCGTATTGGAACTCTATTTCGACTGGATGCATACACCATACAGTGCAATAGTTCTTTTGATGTATCAAAGAAGAGACCTTTGGATTTTTCATCCTCACCATCAAATTGTGTAAAGAAGAAGTGTGATGCAGTTGCATCTAATGGTCATACATTTTGGGTACCTAAGGGTGCTCATTCCATGGAAATGAAGCTTCCTGTAGAGAAGACAATGTTATGGCACCAATGACTTGGTCACATTGGTGAGAAGGGTCTTAGAACCTTGAAAAATAAGAGCCTTGTTGAAGGCCTTGATGATTGTAATATCAAGTTTGACTTTTCTGAACAATGTATACATGGAAAATAACACTATGTTTCTTTCTACTCTAGTTCTCATAATCCTTCTAAGGTTTTGGACTATGTTCATTTAGATGTTTTTGGTCCTGTAAATGTTCCTTTGTTATCAAAATTTGTATATTTTTTTTCTTTCATAGATGATTATAGTAGAAGGATATTTTTTTATTTCCTTAGAAGTAAAGCTGAAGTCTTTAGTTGGTTTAAGGAGTTTAAGGCCTTGGTAGAAAATCAGACTAGCAGAAAGATTAAGTGTTTGACAAATGATAATGGTGGTGAGTTTTGTTCCATAGAGTTTGACAAGTTTTGTAAAGATCGTGGGATTGAGAGACATAAGACAACTCCCTACACTCCACAACAAAATGGAGTTATAGAGAGGATGAATAGAACATTGATGGAGAGGGCTAGGAGTATGTTAAGTGGTGCTAGCCTTGAACAAATTTTTTGGGCTGAAGTGGTAGCCATTGCATGTTATTTGATCTATAGATCTCCTACATCAGCACTTGTTGGTAAGACACCCATGGAGGCATGGTCTAGTAAAAATCCTTCAATGAGACATCTCAAAGTATTTGGTTGTGAAGCTTATGCTCATGTTCTAATTAAGAAGAGGTCTAAGTTGGATAACAAGGCTATTAAGTGTATCTTTATCAACTATGGTGTTGGTGTGAAAGGGTACAAGCTTTGGGATCCAAAAGCTTAGAAGGTTCTCTACAACAAAAGTGTGATATTCAGAGAGATGAAACCTTCAACTGTTAAGCTACAACCAGAGAAAGAGGAGAAAAAAATAAGGAGGTAGTTCAGACTCCACCTACTACAAAGAAAGAAGAACCAAGTACTTATGTTGGACTTTATGATGAGGAGAGCTCAAGTAGCTCTAAAAGTTCTAAAGAAGAATGAGAACCAAACCTCAACCTCAACCTTTAAGGAGGTCTACATGAGTTAGGTGGCAACTGGAAAGGTTTGGATATTCATTATTGGATTGCAATTGCATATTTTCCTTAATTGCTAATACTGATGAGCCTAAGATGGTTAGAGAGGCATTAGGTATGAATGATTCAGATTCTTGGATGAAAGCCATGGATGAGGAGATGACTTCAATAAATAAAAATAAGACTTGTGATATGATACCTTTTCCTGCTAGACATAAACCTATTGGTTGTAAATGGGTTTTCAAGAAAAAGTGTGGTATTGATGGCAGTGTTGAGAAGTATAAGGCACATTTGGTCACTAAGGGGTTTTCCAAGTGGAGGGAATTGATTATGGGGAGATATTCTCTCCTGTAGTGAAGCTGACATCTATCCAGATTCTGTTATCACTTGCAACTACATATGACTTAGAAGTGGAACACATGGATGTGAAGACAACATTCCTTAATGGTAATTTGGAGGAAGAAATTTGCATGTCACAACTAGAGAATTTCATTGAAAAAGGTAAAGAAAATTTGGTTTACAAACTGAAGAAGTCACTTTATGGTTTGAAACAGTCTCCTAGAATGTGGTATTAGAAGTTTGATACCTATTTGTTTCCATTAGGATTTAAAAGATCTAAATTTGACCATTGTGTGTATTTTAAAACTGATAATGGTCGTATTCTAATTATTTTCCTATATGTGGATGATATGTTGTTTATTGGGAATGGAAAAAGTATGATTTCATATTTGAAGTTTCAGTTGTTAGCATAGTTTGAGATGAAAGACCTAGGTGCAGCTAGGTACATTCTGGGAATGGAAATCATGAGAGAAAAAACTAACAAAAATATTTGGTTAAGCCAAACCAAGTATGTGAACTCTATGTTGGAAATATTCAACATGGTAGATTGTAGATAGTTAGTTGTTCATGTGATGCAAGGGACAAATCTTTCTATGAATGATTGTCCAAAATCTCCTACTAAGACGAAGGACATGATGAGAGTACCATATGCAAGTGCAGTTGGCAATCTAATGTATGAAATGGTTTATATGAGACCAAACATTTCCCAAGTAGTGGGAGTCCTTAGTCATTTCATGACTAATCCTAGACGAGTGCATTGGAATGATGTTAAGAGAGTGTTTAGATATTTATGAGGTACTTCTAAGTATGCCTTGTGTTTTCATGGTTATCCTACTAGACCTCAATATTATGTGAGCATTCAAGGATATGTGGATTTAGATTGGGTAGGTGACATTAACAATAAAAGATCCACTAGTGGTTATGTGTTTATGATGTTTGGTGGTGCTATTAATTGGATGAGTAAGTGATAGGTACTAGTCACATTGTCCACGATAGATGAAAAGTAAATGGAAGAAACTCATGCATGTAAGGAAGCCATTTGGATTAAGATATTGTGTTATGATATTACTTTATATGTAGGAAAAATTACTATTTTTTGCGACCGTCAAAGTGCAATTTGTCTAGCAAAGAATCCTACCTTCCATGCCAGAACAAAGCACATTGATGTACAATATTATTTTTCTGTGATATGGTAGAAGATGGAAAGGTAAACTTGGAGAAGGTTGAAACTTTGGTGAATGTTGCAGATGCATTGAAAAAACCAATGAGCACAGAGAAGTTTATATGGTGTTTCGATTCCATTGGCCTTGGGGCCCTAAGTAGATGATTTTGTATGACTCTTGGTAGGTCTTCGACAAGTGGGAGAATGTTGGGATTAATGTGTCTCAAACTTAGAGTCCTAACATTGATTTTCATATTTATTTGTATTATTTAATTTCCTATGGTGTCATGTCACTAATTGGGACCCACCGGCTGGGTGGCATCCCCGTTGGAGGTGACTAGGTGACACATCATCATCCCAAGTGGACATAGGCATCCCACTTTGGAATCTATGACATATGAAAGATTCTATGACATGTCATAAGGAATATTTGAATGGATGGGTCAAAGTTGGTGCCCAAGTTGGGTTATGACAGGGTGTAAGAGAATCAACTATTTTTAGTCAGTTATGAAAGATTCTCTTACACCGATGAGTGTTGTCAGCTATGACAGATTCTATGATAGTTGTAAGATGTGTAAGGCATTTGTCATAAGCTATTTAGTGTAGGAATTTGTTTCTACTAATTCAACTTCCTTTCAATTATGGATCAACCACTCAACAATAAATGTGGTATAGAAAGGATCAACAAGCAATTGTTTGTTCATAAATTATGCACCAAGATACACCTTAGTGGTATCTTTTTTCTTCTCTTCATCAAATAACAAATTTGTTGATGGATCTTGCACAATTTTTGAAATAAAACAAAAATCTCTACTTCTATGTTCAAGAATCCTAAGAGCTTCAATCGATGGCATTGTAATCTTCATTTGAATCAAGAGCAACCCCACATAAATTGGAGTGTATTGTGGAAGAGCTGTGTCTAGTTCTATAGTCACTAAATTTTCATTTAGTATATGAGACATCACCTTACTAGAAGAAATAACATGATTTTCATTCATCTACTTCCTGCTTGGAGCACTCCTTTGTATAAAACCCGTAGCTTATCTAGCTACTTTCTTAATATCCCCTATATATGTGACCTTATCTCGATAGAAAAAATCATCACTTATTTGTATAGGCTTGTATTGAACTTTGGGAATGTACTTTTTTTCTATTGTGGTTTAGGTCTCTTCCTCTTATCCATGACCTTCATTGGTACATTACTTTTTATCATAAGAAACATTTTTTTTTACCCATGTTAAGATTCTATTTGTTGGTAGCTAAATTTCCAACCCTTTGTGGTTATACAGGGACATTTATATTCCTTATAGATTCTTTCCACTTTGGTCTTGCACAATAGTGACATTTGTAAGAGCCTTAATTTATTCATCTAAATGTCTAGTCCACATATATCTATGTTGCATAAGAGATATCATATGCTCAAAATCATGAGTTGGAAGTTGAGAGGGTTGAGTACTAGGTCTTCCCTCAAGCTGAAGAATATAATAATCCAAGTTGGGACCACCATCCATAACATAACATCTTTTGTGTAGTCATGGACTAGTTAATCCAATTGGTCAATGTTATCCTCGTAGTATTTTTGGCTACCTCCATCATTTAGGAATTCATCATTCTTCTCCATAGAAAGAGAAACAAACATAGTTGAGAGGATCAAGAGGAAAGAAAAAAGACTCACACCACATATTATCATCCTAATAATTGGCATTTTCCTTGTTCAATGAGTTAGGCACATCTTTATCTTGTAGTTTGATATTTTCACTCTTTTGAGTAGGCCTTCTATTGTATTGTTGGTGTGGCCTCTTAGACTAATCCATGATATACTATCTATTGTACAATATTTTATCTTTATTGAAGTGCGTGGATGTACCCTAAGGTGCCAATCCTTTCTCATTATTTCCACCTTGTAATACAAGTCTTTTCATAGCACCCATCAACTTATCTATTTTTTCCTCTATTTAAAGGGCTTGTTAGGAATATCCCTATCTTGTTGTGATGATTTCACATCGGCTCTCTTTAGATGCTTACCACATTCCCTCATATTACTTTCAATGTTTATTGCTACATCATATGCCTCCCTAATGGTTTGAGGGTCCTTATCTCTCAAGAAATAACCATTTTTTAATTAAATCCACCATAATACAAAATAAGACACATGGACTCATTTGGTTTAATATGTGGTGGAATCTATCTTATGGTGAGGATTAATCTATTATTGAAGTTAGTTACCATCCCATTTGTGTGCTTATTGATTTTCATGAGCTCATGGATGGTGAACTTAGGATCAACCCTATCTTTGTACTATATTATGAAAATAGATAAAAAATATTCCTAAGAAGAGATACTATTATTAAGAAAGTTTCTAAACCACTTCCTAGTACTCTTCAAGGAATGAACAAATAAATTCATCATCACATCTTCATCTTCAATATCATATTCATCAATGATATTGATGAAATATCTCAGGTGCTCCTCCCATATTAAAATATTATTCCCTTGAAATTTTGGGAGCTTACCTTAGATGTCATTGAGAACCAAATTGGGAAAACCAAGGATCCCCAGGAAATCCAAGTGTCTATAACTTTCACTTCACATAGGTTACCTAACTAGTGTGAATCTCTGAGCTTGCTTGTGAGGATTACCCCCTATATTTTGGTGAGTAAATCACATATCATTCTACTACTATGAAACTTGATCATGATTTTGATTCATTTGATCAATTTCCTCTTGGATTTCATACCTATTTCTCATAGCTCTATCAATAAACTCAAGTTCATCATCAAAAGTTACTCTCTCTTTCATTATCCCCGCTAGGTATATGTTGGTTAGCATCATGGAAATTATGATTCAACCTAGACCTCAATTAACTCATAGGAGAAGGATGCATGCTCCCTCTATGACCATCCCTATCTACGTAGCCTATAGTATATCTATTTATTTTCATATCAATCTCACCAATATTAAAATTCCTTCTTTTGAAGAGCTTGTCTACCGAGTCATTAGAAGTATATTGATAATGGTATCTTAGGTCACTAAAATCACCACCTTGGCTAAAGTATCCAAACCCTTGTATCATTCTAGCTAGATGGAATATTTTCATCCCTTTCCTTCCACTTTACACATTGGTTTCTTGTATTTTCTACATTATTTCTTTATACAACTTTTTCATCTCTTGTCTCCTCCTAACTATTGTAGAAAACATAATTCAAAAAAATGGTTTCTTCTTAGTAGAGTTGACACTCCTAGAGGGAGAGATATTATTTTATTATAAGTATTCTCATTGGTATCCCAAAGAAAATATACAAAAAAAAAATTAGATTTTGATTACTACGAACTATATGAAGTGATTTAACAACCTAGTGCAATCCCCAACAATAGTGCCATTCTATTGGCATAAGTTGGTAGGATGCCAAACTTACCCAAAAAAATACACAATTTCAAAATTATTTAGGTTTCTAAGGTTCACAAGATATTCTTTTACTCTCTATATCCTCAAAAATGGTGTCATTCTATTAGATATAAAAATAAATACTCCACTTCCTAGAATGCATAATACTCACAAGACTAGGGTTGTCATCATGTGAGTATAATATTTCATCAAAAAAAATGTGGAGGATCTTAAGATAACTCAACAAGAGTGGGTTATATCTTACGTGCTTCGAGCTCTACTTAGACTCATGAGGGTGTTCCTAAGGGTATACCTAGATAAGTATTCAAGTCTTAGAAGGTAAATAAATGATATTGGATGATAGCTAGACTCAACCTATCTAGTTAGCCCCAAAAGTTCACTAGACTAAATAGATTAGCTATCTTCAACCCCTTATATAGTTGACAGGACATCTTGGAAAATTTTGAAAGATGAAGTGAGTTCCATGATGGACATCTTCAAATGATGAAATCATGAGCACACAAATTGGAATTGGACTATAATAGATTTTATATTTGATGTTTTAAAATGATGACTGAAATCACACTAGAGATTAGTTGATTTTACCGGGTTGTTAAGTCAAGTAAAAATAAAAAAGAGAAAGGAACAAATTCAAAACTAAAGTGATCTACTTTTCAAGGCATCAACATACATGAAATTTCAGATTCATCTACTTAGTAATCCAACAAAATTACCCAAAATCATACAAAAACATATAGAAGAGTTATTGCAACTAATATAATAAACTTATAATCCTATCAAATTCCTCTAATAGTGATTCCATTTGTAGTAACAGATGTGTTGAAGAAAACATGTCATATTTGATACATTTTTTGAGTTAGAATACCCATAACTAGAGACATAAAACTAAAAACAATGATGATTATAATTTATTCTATCTCAGTTTGCAACATTCCCTACTTTCAAAACCACTAATTTATGCTCAATATTATGATGACTACCCTTTTGAATATTCACCTAAAAAAAATATATGTTCTTTGTGTACCATCCAATGTTGAAAATGATCACTCATTCCTTAGAAATACTCAAAAAATAGAAAACCCTAGAAATGATCACTATAATTGCAAAAGATCAAAGGACAAAAATAAATCCCTCTAAAATGGACACCTAAGATCATAAGAAATCTCTAACATTAAATGCAAGTAGTTGGGAGAAGAGTTACCATTAATATGATTTGGTGGGAGCAATACATCATCAAAAAATGCATTATAGGAGACCTATTGACATATTAGGCTTTTCTCTATAGATCTTCCTAGGAGAGAAACATTAAAATTATCACAACTCTAAAATGACTTGACCTTGTTGACAATGAGACCTTGGGTTTGATTCCTATCATTAAACAATCAGGCCCTAAAATAAGGAGGAATCATAAAAAAATTCCAAGAAAATGATCCCTTGATTTGTTAGGAAATGACCTTTAGGCCTATGCCATACCTTATACTCAAAGAAGAAAAGGAAATAGATGAAATGAAAAAGAACTGACACCTGAAAGATGGGAAATTTTGAAATTAGTAAGGGAAATGGATTGGGCTTCGAGGATTGGGAAGAATAATTAACCCTTATTGAAAAATAAGACAAAATTTAGGAAGGAAACTCAATCACCAAAGATTGAAGACTATGACATTGATGGTCAATGATTAAGAAGAACTCATACCGCATGACGAAGAGGATGGTAAGGATTTAAGATTATGACCAATCTCTAAGGCCCAAAATTTTAAGACTTGGATAGATTTTGAAGGATTCCAGCAAAGCTTCGATGATCAATGGAAGGGAAAAGGAAACATGAAAGCAATAAAGGTTAAGAGTTAAGGCCGATGACTAAAACCTGAAACTTCGATACTTACAAAAAATTTTATGGATTTTGAAAGGGTAAGGAGCAAAACTTGGTAGTGATAAATTTTTTATGACAATATGTGAACAACTGAAAGTTTAAACCCAAAAAGGGAACACTTTAGCTAGTATCATATTTTCTTTGGTTAGGCACAATTCATGCAAGTTGACCCATGCAATACCTCTCCGGTAAATTATCATATGGGTGAAGGATTAAGGAATGAATATGGGAATGAATTCATGTAGAAGGAAAATGGATTTGAATATGAATATATATGACAAAGGGCTACACTTTTGGTGGGTTATCCTTTGTATTTTGTTGATGTAGCATGAGGGGAATTGTTGATGTCACTATTTTCCACCATCCTATGAATAATGCTCTTTGATGTTGTGTTCAATTTGAAGGCCATCACAATGCACATTTTCACAAGTTCCAACCTTGTCTCTTCAACAATATGTTTAATTTGAAGGCCAACACAATGCATAATGTAAAATTAAAGACTCCTCACAATATAAAAGTTAAGGATTGAAGCCTCAAATAGAGATTTCACGCCCTACAAATAGAGTTTTTCTCTTTGCAATGTGAAGGTGAAGGCTCATCACCTCAAAAAAATATTCCATACCCTATGAAAAAAGATACACTCCTCAATAGATATTTAACCTACAATGATAGTTGAAATGGCCTACAAAAAATCATGGCCTGCAATAAATTTATGGCCTTTTCACAATGAATGGATTACTAACACCTTATCTCCACACCCTTAACAATTGAATCAACCTATGCAATGTATTTGATGCCCCTCACAATCTATATTCAATGGATCAACCTAGATAATAAATTCCAATGTGAATCAACATGTGTAGTGAATGGCTCAACTAAAATTTTATTGAATAAATCACCCTTCACAATATATTGGTCAAAGGTTTTATGAATTCTAAGAGACATTACAAGCATGTCTTCAAACACTCGAGGGTCTTCCACATGCCCTAAGGTCTTCCAAAATGGAAACCCACACCATACACATATTTCGATATGACCTATGTTGTCATTAATATGCCTTGGATCAGCTCAAAGCTCACCTCACCTCACATAGGTAGATCAAGATACATGATAGCCTTTGCCAATTCTATGGCCTCTACACACATTTTCAAGAACACACAAGCACACAACAACAAAAATAAAAATTGCATGCACCTATTTTTAAAAGAATAAAATTAACATATATTTTTGGACCAATGGTCAAGTTCTATAATGGCTCTAATACCATGTAAGGTTGTCTAGCCAAAATATCTAAATACAATACCAATACTAGTATGCCCCTGTAAGTTAGAAAATTGAATATGCAAAAGAACACATAAAAATGGATCAATCAATGTGAAATTGATTAGCTCATGAAATGGAAATGTACATATAGAAGGGAAGTACAACTACCACCAAGAATAGTGGAGAAGACTAGGTAGTTGACTAGCACTAACAAGGAATGGTGGCGAGTTAACTCCACAGAACTAGCAAGCTAACTCCATAACTCTAGCAAGCTAACTCCATGAGACTAGCAAGCTAACTCCATGAGACTAGCAAGCTAACTCCATGGAACTAGCACACCTAAGAAAGATTAATGCCAAGTGTAAGAATAATCCATGTGTAATAATAATATCTAATAAAAAATGAAGATAAATAATATGAACCTATACTAACAATGTCAATCAAATAGAACAAAAAATCCAAGAAATAAGAGAATTATAACATGTTCAAGTATCTCAACAAGAGAATAGAAATAGGCCATTCCCATCATGTTCAAAATCCATTAAACCACATCACCAACATATCAAGAAATCTAGAAATTACATGATACATCTATTCATAAGGAATTCTTAGAGATTTCCTCTAGTTATACAACCCCTTGGGAGTGATATGTACAAGTACTTGGATTTCTTTGGTATCTCTTACCCAGTTTCAATTCCAAATGAGATAAGGGGAAAGATACCAATACTCCAAGGTAATAATATCATTATAAGAGAGGAGCATCTTAGACACTTCATCAATGTGATAAATGAGTATGATATTAAATATGAGGATGTGATGATGAAACTGTATGACAATAAAATATGGAAAATATGCAAGAATCATAAATAACAACCACTAAACTATAAGATTCAAAAAATCCAATTCTAATCTATCAATGAAGCACAATATAACATAAGAAATCAATAATAAGCCAAAGCAATACCTTCCTTCCTATGTCAACATTGAAATCACCTCCATTGTTCTTCTCAATTTTTCCTTTACTCTTAGATTTTATGTGTGCACAATTATACTAAGCTCAAATTAATATGAATATGATGTGATAGCAAAGAGTTGAAGATTTTTGGTTAGCCTTCAAATAAAGATGAAGGCTGATTTTATAGAAAAGAAATATTTTATGGGTGGTATAGATTCAAGGAAGAACTAAAGAGATCGATGGTGGAGAATCAATGAGAGGAATTGATTGATCAATTAACTGGATAAAACTATTTGCATTCAATTTTAGTTAATTGTTTCCATGATTTAGTTAAGGATTTGATTGATCTGTTAACTCAGAGTGAGTGGGAGTGAATTGAATTGATTGGTGAAAGAAGTGGAATTTATTAGTTAGTATACTAAGTGTAAGTCTCAGTCAGGAAGTGAGTTGGAAATGCATGAGATTTAATAATTAATTAATTAATCAAATTATTAAAGAAATGTGCAAGATGAATTAGATAAATGAATAATTGATATTATTTATTTATGAAGAGTGCATAATATTGAAGATTTTATGGATAATTAAATAATTAAAGTAATTATTTAATTTAGAAAGGGATAATTGGTGATTAATTAAATAATATTAATTTATTTAATTAACTTAGGAGAATAAATATAATTAGGGATGTAATTAAATAAATAGAATTTATTTAATTAATCAAGGAGCAATAATGTTAAGGTGAATTAATTAAATATTTATAAAATCATTTAATTAATATTAGAATATAAAATTAAATAATAATTAAATAATTGTTAATTATTTAATCATAAGGATACGATGATAATTAGTGTAAAAGTGTCACTTGTAGGCTAGGATAATTTTGAGTGTCTAAATTTTCCCCCTCCTTGATACAAAGTGATTTTGAGCATTATTGTTAGAAACCAAGATCAGATTTGCAAACCGAAAAGACCTTCCACAGAAGAGAAAATCAGAAAAAGCAGAGAGGTTGCAAAAGAATGTGCAACATAATATTATTCGAGAATTCAATAATTACATGATAATGATTTGCTTTATAAAAGCAAAGATGCATAACCCTAATCTTATCTTGAGCAACAAGATAGCTCAACAAGATAAGGATGACAACTAATTAACCTAGGCATTAAATAATTACCTAAGTAAACTTATGTAAAGTGTAATTAAATATTAATTACACCAACACCCCCCCATAAGTGCAACTTAGGGAGAAGCAGATTATTATGCAAGAGATGAGTCCCGACAACAAGGCTTGATCAGGTACTGATTTACAAATGCAATGATGAGGTAGAGAAGGAAAACCCAATGGGACAAAACCCCCCTACAATGAGATGACTACTCCAAAGAAGCACTGGAAGAACACTGTGGAGTAACACTAGAACCTGAAACTGGCAAGCAAGGAAAGATACTTTTCTTTACTACTAAAACCAGATGAGAGCCACTAATTGACTCAAGGAATCATGATAAAGCAACAGCAGACCCGATGCCACAGAACACTGGAAAACTCACAAACTGGAACAACCCTGAAATCTGTGAAGCAATAGTAGATGAGATGATGACAGAATTTGGAAGCCATGTATCTTGATGCCGATGCCAAACTGTGACTGAAACTCTTCCATGGGAAGGAGTACCATGAAGACTCTAGAACATTAACCATAAAAACATGACCCTTAAACTGAGATGGATCCAATGTGGATCATTAACCATAGGCTCTCAATCTAAAGTGTGAACTGATGAATCCGATATGTGTCAAGCAATAGCAAAATGTGGCCAAAAGAAACTAGGAAACCAAATAACCCATACGAGCTGCCAACAAATCAAAATGGATATGGAGATCAAAGTGAAAATTACACTCTAATCATATTTATTATGCAAGAAACCCCCCTGAATGGAACTTTATCTCAGTTCATTTATTACAATAACCCAACGATTGTAAAAGGAGAGAATACTAATGCATGCATAAATAGAAAATAACATGATGTGGTACTGAAATGAAGTGCAAATATTCAAGTTTCACTTTTCCAACTGCAAAAACATCCAAGTAATCTCCAAAAAAAACCCATCAGGACAAATATGGAATAATGAAAAACTTGGGATAGATACAGAAAAAAGTGCATGGATAGAAAGATAAAACTCCTTAATAACTTTCCAACGCCTCAAAGAAGATGAAAATCGAAGATCGTGGCAAAAAGTTATGAGCTCGGAAGCCCAAAATGAACATCTAACTTCAAACAAAAAAAAGAAGATAAACAGAAAAATTATGAAAAATAACCTACACCACTAGAAAGTTCTTGGAACCAGCTTTCCGGTAATATCTCGTTTTCCTGATTTCGATACCGTATGCCCAAGTTATGACCAAAAGAAAAAAGCAGCTCCTTTAGGAAAAATCAAGGCTAGGAGGGGCAAAGAGGCCGTACGGCCGATGACGTCATGCTGGCATCAGCACTTCACTGTGTTAAATTTGACGACCATCTGGCCATCAGCGCAAAAAATGCCCCCCCCTACAAAAAATTTGACAAGTGTCTAGGCTGCATAAGACTATCAGAATATTCTTGTACCCCGGCGGAATATTCTCTATCAAAAACGTTTTGCAGCGAATGGAATATTCTTTGACAACAAAATATTCTGTTTTGAACGTCTAGCAAAACATAGGGCCCCCAGTCCTCCATGTGACCGGGGGTGACTGGAGGAGCTCGGCGGGGGTTGAGAATGACGGGTGGCGACTGGGCGGGAGCTGCCAGCGGCGGTGGTGAGCCGGTGGTCGCCCGGTGGCCACTAGGTGGCAGAGCCAAAATACACTGGGTGTGGTGGCACGCAAACCAGAAAATGCATTTTTTAATATTTTCTCAATGTTCGAGCCTCGTAACACATGTTGGGGAGGCCGTATGGCCCCCCAGGTAAATTTTTTTTGCCTCCCAGATCAACTACACCAAAATCGACAAAATAGAGGGCATTTTTAGGGTTTTTGGCCACTGCGAACACGATGGTGACCTTCGTTTGTGCCCAAAATGCTCCAAAATTTTGGCTACCCCCAGATCTTGCAAAAAATCTCTAAACTTCAAACCCTCACAGATCTGGCAAATGATGGCCAAAATCTAGAAAATAAAAGTCAATCTTGACTTTCTCCAGTGCTCTAAATCCAATGGTGAAGCCCAATCTGATCCAAAAATGCCTCATAGATGAACTCAAGGCATGATATCCTCGAGGAATCCCGAATGAATCCTGCAATGATTTTCTCAAAAAATATGAGAAGGGGCTACAAATCAAGGCTCTGATACCATGTTAGAAACCAAGATCAGATTTACAAACCGAAAAGACCTTCCATAGAAGAGAAAATCAAAAAAAGTAGAGAGGTTGCAAAAGAATGTGCAACATAATATTATTCAAGAATTCAATAATTACATGATAATGATTTGCTTTATAAAAGCAAAGATGCATAACCCTAATCTTATCTTGAGCAACAAGATAGCTCAACAAGATAAGGATGACAACTAATTAACCTAGGAATTAAATAATTACCTAAGTAAACTTATGTAAAGTGTAATTAAATATTAATTACACCAACAATTATTTCTAAGAAAAATCAGGAAAATTATGTTCAAGACCTACCCCAATATGCCCTGGTGACAGTGAGATAGTTGTTAGGGTTAGAAATGACAGATATATAATAATTAAATGTAGATTTAAGTAATAAACAGAGAAACTAAAACACACACAGAATAAATCATAACACAGAATTTAACGTGGTTCACCCAATCCGGGCTACATCCACCAAACCGCAGCCATCCAATACTTTTATTATCCAGTGCAAAACTTATTACAATCTTGCGAATAATTGTGTTTTTCATCATACTGTAATACCCATCCGAACCCCTTTTTAACAAGCTTAGAAGCTTCTAGATTTTAGGTTCTACAAAATTGGATTTTTCCTTTTTCGTTGATTTTTCCCTTTTTCCGTGACAACGCGAAAAAGTAGGAGGAAAATTTTTCTCGGGGGCTGCCGCCCCCAAACCCCCGCCTAGGGCCCGGCCCAGACCCAAACCCCGACAAGGATATGTGCCGGGGTGTATAGTATACCATGGGCTATACAGTATAGCATGATCAATCACCACATATGAACAATCTCCCACTTGGAGACTGATTCTAGACGACACTGCTGCAATTACAACTCCCATTGGAAATAAGTACCTTGGACCCTGCTACTCTGTTATACTTGAATTCAACCTTGAAGGCCAACTGAAGCTGAAGAGGAGCTCAACTTCTCCCTTGTCACCGTCGTCGTAAACATATCTGCTGGATTGACATTTGTATGTATCTTGTCCAGCTTGACCTGTCCATCCTCCAACACCAACCGAATGAAATGATATCTCAAATGTATGTGTTTTGTTTTAGAATGCAAGGCAAAATTCTTTGCAAGATGTATAGCACTCTGGCTGTCTATAAACAAGTAATTTCTAGCTTGTTGTCTATAAATCACCATGGAGAAAGGTTGTTTTAACATCAAGTTGTTCTAAATGCAAATCTTCAGCAGACACAATACTTAAAACAATACGAATAGAAGTCATTTTAACAACAGGAGAAAAAATATCATCAAAATCAATACCCTTTTTCTATACAAATCCCTTTACAACTAATCTGGATTTAAATCTTTTCTTACCTCCATCATCCTCTTTCAGCCTATAAACCCATTTGTTTGGTAAAGCCTTTTTACCTGCAGGCAACTTGCATAATTCCCAAGTCTAATTTTTCAGTAAGGAGTCCATTTCTTCTTCCATTCCATGCTCCCACTGAACCTTGGTATCCACCTGTATAGCTTCATCATAATATTCTGGTTCACCAACATCAGTTAACAAAATAGTATACAAAGAGGAGAGAATCTTTACGGAGGTCTACTTATCCTTGAAGGCGTCTAACGGAGTTTGTGGTATTTCTTTGTTGTTGTTGTTGCCCGACGAGGAACCACTAAAACATCATTGTTTGGAATATCATCCAACACGCATAATCATTTTCTTTCTTCTCATCTGCCAGCAGATCTTTGTACAACACCTTCTCATTGAATATGACATCCTGCTTCTCACAATTTTTGATTTTCAAAATCCCAAAGCCTATAACCAAATTCATCAATGCCATATCCAACAAATACACATTTCTTTGATTTTGCATCAAGCTTGGTTCTATTTTCAGAATCTACATGTGCAAATGCTTCACAACCGAAGGTTTTGAGAAAAGAATAACTCACCTTCTTACCTTTCCATGCTTCCTCTGGAATACCACAATCCAAAGGATTAAAGGGACCTCTATTAATTAAATAAACAATAGTGTTTACAGTCTCTGCCCACATTTTTAAAGGCAACCCAACATGGAATCTCATAGTCCGTGCACACTCCATTATTGCTCTATTCATGCGCTCAACCACTCCATTTTTTTGTGGAGTCCTTGGAACTATTTTCTGCCTACGAATACCATTAGAGGAACAATAATCTTCAAAATCTTTGCTGCAATACTCACCACCATTATCAGATCTGAGACATTTTATCTTTTTACCCATCTCATTCTCAACCAAGCTTCTCCATTTTTTAAAAGTTTCAAATACATCAGATTTCTGCCTAAGGAAATAAATCCATACCTTCCTAGTTGCATCATCAATGAATGTAACATAATACAGAGAGTCACCGAGAGAAGATACCGAGTGGTCCCCATACATCTATATGTACAAGCTCCAATTTCTCATCTTTCTTTTGCTTCCCATCCTTGAGAAAGCTTACTCTCTTTTGTTTCCATACACACAACTTTCACAGAAATCCATATTAACACATTTTAGACCTGGTAAAACATTATTTGAATGAAGTACTTTCATACCTTTTGCACTCATATGCCCAAGTCTATTATGCCACAGTGCTGATTCGAGTCCACAACAACTGTATGATCTTCTACTTCTTGGCTGCAACAAGCTTTCTGAACATTGACCTTTTACGTAACAATTAAAGTAGAAGGAACAATATGACCATTACAAAGATATAAGGTGCCTACTTTCACACCTTTTGCTACCACTAAGGCACCCTTTTGACCTTCCAATTTTATCACTAAATGTAACAACACAACCTTCATCATCTAGTTGCCCTGCTGAAATTAAATTTCTGCTTAACTTTGGAACATGCCTTACCTCACATAGTAGCCAATGATTCCCATTCTGCAACTTAATCTTGATTCTTCCCTTTCCAACAATCACAGGGTTCGTTATCTCTTAAATAAACCAGCCCAAAATCCCCTTGGACATAATCAAGAAAATAACTTCTATGGGGGGTAGCATGAAATGAAGCCCCTGAATCTAACACCCAAGAATCATCAGCATTATCAAGGGAAAGAATCAAAGCATCCTCATCAGATTTATTACTTACCACATTTGCCTCTTTACTTCCTTCCTTTTTGTCTCCTTCTTTATTTTTCTGAGACCAGCAATCTTTCTTCAAATGACCTGGCTTACCACAGTACCAGCAATCCCTCTTGTCGCTAGATTGGTACCTTTTGTCCTTTGATTTTCCTCATGACTTCCCACGATTTCCAGAATTGTTTTCTCTCTCCTTTGTTCTACCCCTGCTTTCTGCATTCAAAACATTTCCTGATGTGGATGTTCCACCTGAGCTTTTCCTACGGATTTCTTTGCTCAAAATAACACCAACAACATCATCAAATTTCAATGTATTCGAACCAGAAGCATAATTGCTAACGGCCATTACCAAGCCATTCCAACTTTCAGGCAAAGAACACAGAATCAAAAGAGCCTTAACTTCTTCATCAAATTTTACTTTTATAGAAGTTAATTGACTGGTGACCATATTAAACTCATTTAAATGATTAGTAACTGACCCACCTTCTACCATTTTCATATTAAATAAACGCTTCATAAGAAATACCTTATTCGAAGTAGAAGGATTTTCATATAACTTTGCCAGGGTTTCCATCAACTCTTGAGTTGTCTTTTCTTTTGTAATATTGAATGCCACTAATTGTGCCAGGCATAAACGAATACTGCCAAGAGCCTTTCTATCCAAGATCTCCCAGTCCTCATCTAACATTGTTGCGGGTTTCTTGGTTTTCCCTTCCAATGGCTGTCATAAATACTTCTGATATAGATAGTCCTCCATCTGCATCTTCCATAACTGATAGTTCTTCCCATTAAACTTCTCAACCTTCTTACCCCCGTCTGCCATTGCTCCCACTCAACCGTGAGACTCCCACTCAGCTGTGAGACCTTCCTACAGATGATAATCGAAACACAACCCACTCTGATACCACTTGTTAGGGTTAGAAATGGCAGATATCTAACAATTAAATGCAGATTTAAGTAATAAATAGAGAAACTAAAATACACACAAAATAAATCATAACACAAAGAATTTAACGTGGTTCACCCAATTAGGGCTACATCCACCAAACCGCAGCCATCCAATACTTTTATTATCCAGTGCAAAACTTATTACAATCTTGCGAATAATTGCATTTTTCATCATACTATAATACCCATCCGAACCCCTTTTTAACAAGATTAGAAGCTTCCAGAATTTAGGTTCTACAAAATCAGATTTTTCCTTTTTCGTTGATTTTTTCCTTTTTCTGTGACAACACGAAAAAGTAGGAGGAGAATTTTTCTCGGGGGCTTCCGCCCCCGAACCCCCACCCGAGGCCCAACCCAACCCCGAACCCCGGCAAGGATACATGTCGGGATGTACAGTATACCATGGGCTATACAGTATAGCATGATCAATCGCCACATACCAACAATAGTGTAATGCCCCCTTGGGAAATTTGGTTAAAATTTTTGAAAAATTTTCCAATTTTTTTCAACAAGCTGATTTAATATGTTTAGGTGCGATGACAATGAAAATTTATGATTTTAGGTCATTTTGATCAGCAATAGTAGTAATAAGGTGACACGAAAAGTGCATCTAGTTCAAAAGGGGGCATCCACTAGGTCATTGGAGGTCTATAAATAGGCCCTTGGGTGGAAAAATATCCTCATTTGTGTATTTTCTTTTGAGAGTTTTAGAGGAGAGGAGTGAGCTAGAGGTGAGGAGCAACAAAGTTATGGCAAGAATTTTGAAGGCTAGTCATCGAGGGGTGCAAGTTTGGAGATAGAAGTGGCCAACTAGCTTGGGTGATGTAGTATGTATCCTATCCTAATTTTGAAATTTTATCATTTTTTTTCTAGATTTAGGGCTCGAAAATAGAGCCACGAATGCAGTGTAGGATTTTGCAATTCATTTGCCATCATGACCACCACTTCTATAGGTTTTAACACCATAATTGTAATCATGTGATGCAATTTTCATGTGGTGCCACAATCATTTTGTGGGCCGTAATTATTTCTAGTGTTGCATCTATTTTATGGAAACACATGTGTAGAATAAAATGGTGTAACTATGTTCCAAGTTGCATTTGTAATGAAATTCGTAAGTTTTTAGAACAACTCATTTATCTATTAAAGAAATGCAATTGACTGTCTTTTAATTAAATGCATTTAGCAAGTGAAAATTTAGTGTTTAATGGTTCAAATAGGTTTAGCCAAGTGTCATGATTGACATAATATGTTGTTTGAAGGAAGAAGTGATTTTTACCCTTATATACATGCAAGAGTCGATCGATTTTGGTGGCACTTCAAAACCACTTGGATATGGTAGAGCATGTGACTCTACATGCTCTTGGATTGTACTATATCACATTCATGCTTGAGATTAGGGATACCAAGAGATTCGTCACTACATTGGCTAAGAGGTGGTACTTAGAGACTAGCTCTTTTCATCTTCCTACTTGCAAGGTGATGGTGACTCCAGAGGATGTATGGTGCATCCTTCACATATGATTCATGGTGAGAGGGTTGCATATGATTTAGATTCTGATTTAGTAGCTATGTATAGGTGTTTTGGTACTAATGATCTAGGGGTCAAGGAGTACAAAATCCAATGGGATACTCTAGTTGACCATTATGAGAGATTGATTGTTGTCATATGTAGTGTTGTAGTTGGTGTTATATGCTTATGAGATGTTATGGAATGCTTTATATGATGCTATGTTTAATGATGATTCTATAGAATATGATGTATTGCTATTTTTTGTATTTTTATGCAATATAAATGACCTAACATGCATATGTATGTGTTCATGATGTTCTAACATGAGTATGGATGCAAGATGATGTAGTGGAAATATATATTTTTGTTTGTCATAGTATGCCATAAACATGACTGCAGGGACTAAAGGAAGAAATGTTAGCTAGAGGAAAAAGTTAATAAAAAGTGAAGAATCATTAGATAGACCAATGAAGTGAAATAAAAAGAATGAGATGGATGAAGATTTATGTATGAATTGTAGGATAAATTTTGAGCTTTAATTAGTGCATGATTATCATCATAGAATGTTTATTATGTGGCAAGCAGATGTATGCACACCAAGGAATGAATTGTGATGGTGGCATTTGTTTTTGTTTTCCTAAATATTTGATAAGAGAAAAGTGGATATATGTACACCAAGTTAAGGAAAACCTTGGTGACATTAGTATCCATTATCAAGACTAAGACACAATAGAAAAGGAGTGCCACAACTCATACTAGTGACAATAGGACCTTATTGGAATATGTGAGGAAGTAACTATAGAGCATGTTAATACTGATGCAAGAAAGCATTAGATGACCTTTAACTTGCATAGGATGTTTTCATTATGCCAAATGGAACCCCAATCACACATAAGGAGCTTGGTTACCCCAGGTCATATTATCAATACAAACCACAAAAGAAATCAAATAGAAAAATTTATAATATATCCTCACTCCTCTAATCACTTGTGGATATCCTCAAGTAGCATAGGAACATGAAATAAGATAAATCAGATAAAAAGATAAGACTAACTAGACCAAATGAGTTAGCAACCATTTAGATATTCTCGTCAATGATGAGTGATTTCATGATAGGATTCAAAGGGTTATTCCTGGTTTGAGGAATGAAACATCTCATATAAGACAACTAGTCTAGTTTGAATGATGTAATAAATTGTATAAGACAAATGATAGCTAATAAAGATAGATGACGTTGATAGATACATAGACAATTGATTGAATAGGTTGAAGGATAGATTGATAGTTTTTCTTTTGTTTCGTGATTTTTTGAGCTCAGTTTTCTATAGGATTTTTTTTGTGTCTTGCTCAAAATGTCAATCTCAATAAGGGATAATATTATGGATGGTGGATTGTGATGGGAGAAAAAATTATTATGGCTTGTGGATAGTTTATTATGAAAGGTGGATTGCAATAAGTGATTGTGATAATATCCTTTGATACCATGTCAAAGATCCCATCTAAAAATATAGGTCAAGGATTTTCCCCCAATTAGGTATAGGAGTAGTTATTATGGAAGGAGTGGATATGGAAAGCATGTGATGCAAAATATCACCCATTCTCAGGCCATGAGAGGGGTGACAAGGTTTTATTATGATAGCTCATGTGCTTGGTTTATTATGGATGGGATAAAAAATAAGATAGAATGGTGATAGATGGTAGAGTAATGAACTACTACACATGTCATATGTTTTCCAAGTTTTCATTATGATACTTATCCAAAGCACCACAAAAGTTGTTATCACTAATGGATGGATTATTTCTCTTTACTTTTTTTCTTTTTTATTTTTATTTTTAATTTTTTAATTTTTTAAAAATTGGGATCTGAAAGTCATGTATAGTACTTGTGAAGGTGCATGTTATTAATAGGATTAGGTAGCACTTAACCTTCAAGAGTAGAAATTTGATATGCACCAGATCTATATGCTATACTGATAATGTAAGGACCCAACTAGTTAGGTTCAAAATTTCTTGGTTTTTCTCTATCCATCTGATTCTTTGGGTTCTCTTATAGGACTAAGTCACTGATGTCAAAAATGTTGAACTAATAATCTTTTATTGTAGCTATGTCAAAGATTATTTTGATATGCCTATAAATGAACCAATGTAGTTTTTTGTCTCTCATCCAATAGCTCTAGCTCATGTAGTTTGCATATCTTGTATTCTTTGTAATCAATAAATGGCTACATGGAGACTCTCAAGGATGGTAACTTGACCTTGATAGGAAGGATAGCTTTAGAAACAAATATGGGCTACTATAGAGTGGCACCAATATGAGTATGAATGCTAGTATGGTAAGCCCATAAGGTTGGATTTAATTGTATATGTTAGTCTTAGCTAGTGTCATTGATAGTATTTTTCTGGGATTTTGACTATGGTTTTATTATATGCCTCCACTTGACCATTACCTTGGGGATAATATGGAGTGGAAAAGTGATGTTGAATATGATACTTCTCACATAATTCTCAGACATCCTAGTTCTTGAAAGGATGACCATTATCCATGACAATAGAAAGGGAAACACGATACTAGCATATGATGTAATTAAAGATAAACTTCACAATTTTCTTTCTGATGATGTAGGTCATAGGAATCACTTCAATCCATTTTTTAAAATACATGGTTGCAGAAATAATGAATTTATGGCCATTAGTGGAAGTAGGGTGAATCTTTCCTACAACTTTGAGTCCCCATTGAGAGGAAGACCATGGTGATGCAATCAGGTGTAGTTGTTGTGCTAGTACATGGACAAGATCACCATGGATTTGACATTGTTGTCATTTCTTAACAAAGTGGTGTGCATCATGTTCCATAGTGGGCCAATAGTATCCTATTCTCATGAGATTATTAGCTAAGGTAGGACCATTAGAATGATCTCCACACATACCGTTGTGTACTTTGTGTAGAGTTGTTTGCGCTTCTACTACATTGAGACATCTAAGTAAAGTACTATATAGGCTATGATGGTATAAGGTATAATTGATGATAACATATTTGGAGGCTTGTAAAGGTTTTATGTTGATTACTTGACAAGCTAGGGGCAAGGATTTGGTCATGCAAGTAATTATATGTTTTTATACCAAGGTGGATCAAGACCAATAATTTCACACACAAGCTCAAATTTGGGGACATTGACGATCGATAGATCCTATAGGATATTATTCCACCAAGAGCTCACATTGATGCACATTATTAGGTATGTCAAGGATAGATCCTATGGTAGCCATTGTGTTGGCTGCTTTGTTCTAAACCCGTGGAATCTACACAAATAGGATGACGTTAAAATACTATTTAAAATTGTCAACCATATTTTTGTACGACACACGTTTATCATCTTTTATCTCATATTCATCATTGACCTGCCAAACAACCAACTATGAATCATTGTAGACATGCAGGTGCTTGATATTTCATTTTATAGTATCCTTAAGTCCTATCAACAAAGCTTCATATTTTGTAATGTTATTCGCATAGGGGAATGTTATTTGGTAGGACTTAGGGATTCTATCCCCCTGTGGTTTTATAAAGAGAACTCCTTCTCTTGAACCATGGTGTGTATAGGACCCATTAAAATATAATTTCCATGTTGTAGAGGTTTCTAATGTGAAAATTTCTTCATCTGGAATTTTGATACAAGAGGTTTAAATGCTAGAGTAGGAGCATTGGCTAGTTGATCGACAATTACCTATTCTTTTATTACTTTCCTATCTACATACTTGGTATCAAACTTTTTAGGGATCATTATCCAATTTTCCAATCTCTTAGTGAGAGTAGCTTTACTCAACAAGTACTTTAGAGGATCTATTTTTTCTATGAGCTTTGTACAAAGGTTTAACATGTAATGTCAAAGTTTTTATGTGGAAAAATGAAAGTAAGACATGCGCGATTAATAGGAGTGTAGTTGATTTCATATCCTACAAGTGTATGACTGATGTAGTATATAACACACTCTTTACCTTCTTCATCATTCTAGGGTAAGAGAGCTCCTAATGTTGATGACATTGTTGATATGTATAGGATGAGTGGTTTTCACTCAATATGCGACATCGAGATTGATGGAAATAACAAGTAATATTTTATTTGTTGAAATTCCTATTGATAGTTATCATTCCATTTGAATGGAACCCCTTTGCGAAGAAAGTATTGGAAATGATGGCATTTGTCTTCTAGTTGCACGATGAACCTATAGATATATTGTAGTTTTCCTTGTAGACTTCTTAGTTGCGTCAAGTTGGATGGTGGTGACATATTGATGATGGCTTTCACCTTTGTAGGATCAACCTTGATACCTTTGTGAGAAACAATGTATCTTAGGATATTTCCAGAAGTCACTCCAAAAACACACTTTTTTAGATTTAATCTTTGTATTGTTCCAACCTAGTGAAAATATTATCAATCACATCCAAATGAATATCTCTTGTCATATATTTTGATAGTAATCCATCAAAATATTATTCCATAAGGGTGTCCATCATATCATGAAATATTATATTCATGTCCCTCTAATAGGTTGCTCTAGTATTTTTAAGGCCAAAGGGTTATGTTCTAGAAATAGGTACCCCAGAGACAAGTAAAAGTTTTTTTGTGTTGATCTTAAAGAGAAATTTTAATCTGATTATAATCAGAGAAGCTATCCATGAGTGAAAATATATCATATCCAACTATTAGATCCACTATCATATCAATGTTAGGTATGGGGAAATCATATTTAGGACAAGATTTGTTTAAGTTCCTAAAGTCTATATAGATTATAATTCCTTCTATTGGTTTGGTGATTAGCACAAGATTGGAAATCCATTCTGCATATTCGATAGGTCTGATAAACTAACACCTAACAACTTTTTAGTTATTCCTTGACCAATAAGGTCGTTTGTGGGTGCACCTTTCTTAGCTTTTTCTTGAAAGGTTTCACAATCAAAAGAAGAGAAAAATGATGAAGGGCTAACTTAGGTTCTAGTCTAGGCATGCCAGTATAATACCATGTGAAGTTGATTTGTCGTTTAGACAAGAAACTAATGAAACTAAAATTTTCTATCTCTGTCAAAGAAGCTACAAAATATATAACCTAGGATTCTCAAATGTGTTGATATTGATATCCTTTGATTTTTCTACTAACAATGAAGATTTCTTTTGACTTGCAGGGGAGAGATCCAACCTTCTATCCTTGGGTGCCTTAGACAAGTTTTTTCCCTTAGATATGTCCTTTATTTTTTCTTTTTCATGGTCTAGAGGTGCCTTTCAATTTTCACCTGGAAACTTTATGTTTTTTTTTCAATTTTGCAACTAGAAGGTAGAGTAGACTCCTTGAAGTAGGAATTAGAGTCAAGGTCTATAGTGAATCCAACTTTGTGATCCCCCAAGGTATACCTTCTCAAATTCCCATAAAATCAATGATTGCTTCATCATTTTTTAATATATCTAAGCTCAATGGACCTTGTTGATCACAATATATTAGTTGTGGATGGATTATGGGCATGTTATCATCAATATTGAAAAAGCTCAAGGATGATGTAGATATGGTACACATCGAGGAATCGTTAGGATCCCAAAAGGTTTTTATCTAGGCTCAACCATTTGTAGGTAGGTTTTTAAGAGGTTTGGTCTCAGTAATTTTCTTATAAGTCTCAAAAAAATCATAAACTTTAGCTTCTTTATTCAAAGGTAACTTAGTACAAGGAGCATTTAATTTTAGTGGTTTATACCCAAGCTCTTTTTTATTTGGTAATTTTTTAAGCAAGATAGGCTTTTCCATTCCCTATTTCTATTCTCCCAAGCCACTGTGACCATCATATCCTTTCTTCTTCATGATATAAAAACCTTTTCCATACTTATCAATAGGCAAATCAACATTTTTTTTTGTCTTCTTCATCTATAGATTTCTTTCCTAGTTTACCCCACTTAGTGAAGGTAGTAGGAGGTTGATACTGAATGATTCCCTTAGGATATTTTTGGATATGGCATGGCTTACCATAATGTTTCAATGAGGCTGGAAAATTACCAATGTAGAATAAGTTCTCAATATTGCATTCCCTACACCTATTATCTTGAACCTGGACTTTTCTTTCAAGCAATGATGCAGGTGGACATGAAGAGTTTGATAATGATGCATGGTCAATATAGTGGGATGAGATGGATGGAAAGGATTCATTATTTATAGGCACTTGATGTTCAGGAGTCCCTTTCAAATTGTTCCAATACTGGAAAGGATCAAGATCACTTGATATGATAATCACTATTTTGTTATAAGGGAATTTCAAGCACTAATGGTAGGTGGATGGAACAGATTTCATGGCATGAATCCATGGTTGACCGAAGAGAAGGTTGTAAGGAAGGTATAGGTCTAGAAATTGAAATATTGTATCTTGAATAGTAGGACCAACTTTGATGAGAAGGGAAATAATTCCCTTTAAAGAGTTCTCTACATCATCATATTCTCTTATAATGATCCTTTTTGATGCATCTATACATTCTTCAGAGAATCCAACAGTAGTGACCAATTTTAGTGTACACATATCCAGGCCTACTCCACCATCTATCAAAACTTGTCTTATTTTTTGCTTATTGATATATACCTCAAGATATAGGGGTTCATTATGATGGGGCTTATGTGAAGTAAAATCATGTTCTATGAAAGAAACATGGTGCATGGCAGCCATAAATCCTACCATGGGCTGAAATTGGTCAACATTTAGGTATGTGGGAATAGAAGAATCTTGTAAAGCCTTATCTAAGATATTCTTGTGCTCAAGGGATGTACGTAACAATTCTAAAATAGATATATGAGCAGGGGATTTCCTTAGATGATCCAAAAGGTTGTATTGAGTTGTTGGTTGAGATCTTAGAGTGACCCCTTGTAGAGTCACTTTAGATTTATGGATGGTAATTGTGCACTTAGGATTCTTGTTCTTAATGGTAATGGTAGAAGCATTATTATCGATTTGTTAAATGTAATTAACCATGTATTTAGAGGAAACACAGGTATAATTGGCTTGGTCCTTTATATTTTGTCCTGAATTGGAGACCTTCCTAGTCCATGAATCTATAGAATATCTTTAAAGATGGTATGATTAGAATTTGAGGATCCTTTTGGATTATCGATCAATATGTCTCCTTGTTTTATGAGGTCTTGAATAATATTATTGAGTTTAAATCATGAAGAGTTTTTATGCCCTTTAGTCCTATGATACTCACAAAAGTCATTATCATTCCACCAAGATGGTTTAAATGGTCTTTGCCTATAGTGTCTTATTTCAGGGAGTTGGATAAGGTTTTTTTGCAACAAATTCTATAAAATTGATTCAATAGATTCCCATAAGGGTGTATATTTTCATCTTGGTTGATTAGTCCTTAGAGGACCACATTATGTATTATTCTGAACCGTTTTTGTTGATTGTTCATGCTTTTGTGTTTGGTGATTGTTGTTTGGAGTTAAAGGTCCTTTAAGACTAATGGTAGGGTGTGCCTTGTTTATTACTTTAGCATCTACCACCCCATCACTTGTCACATTCTTGTTTCATGAATAAAATTATTTTTGTCATTTGAAGTGCTCAGGTAGTTATTATTCTCTTTAAAAAAAATCACCAACCCTTTTTCGATGAGAGTTTTCTCAATAACCTCCTCAAATGTGTTTGAGAAATGAATTTGGAGATGAAACGTCACTTTATTGATATTTTCTATGAAGATTCATACCAATTACTTTTCTAGAATATGACAAGGACATTTGCTCGCAAGGATTCTCCAACTCTGTAAGAATGAATCAAATGTTTCTCCATACTTTGGTATAGTTTTGCATAATTTTATTATATTTATGTCATTTTTGATATTGTAGGAGAAGTGTGCTATAAATTTATCAGCCAATTCACTCTAGGTAATGATGTCAGTAAGTAAGTGAATGAAGCGTTCTAGTGCCTGTCCCCCAAGACCTCATGGGAAAAGTTGCATTAAGTACGTGTGATCATAAGAAACATCTAAGGAGGATGTGTGAAACAACCTTACATTATCTACAAGATCTCACTTTCACTTGTATTTATCATATTTTAGTTCAATAAAATTTGTAGGGAATGGTGGCATGTATATGCTTCCGTTAAAAGGATAATTGGACATAAGTCGTCTATTGAGTAAGTATTTTTGTTTTCAAATACTTGCATATTTGAAATTTGTTGTTGCAAGCTTTGTAGTTGTTGAGCTAATATATTTTTTGGTGATGGTGATGTAGGATATATGTTTGTTTGTTGATAATGTGTTTGACCTTGTAAAGGGTTTATGAATGGGTTTGTATTTTGATGGTTCATAGTTGAAGTGGAAGAATGCATGTTTTAGTTAAGTGTGTTGAAATGATGTTGTTGCATGGGTTGGGTAACTTGGTTAAAGTATGTGAATGCTATATTTGGATTAGGTTGTTGTTGCGGTGGAGGTTGGTTAAAATTAGATGTGAATTTTGATTAGGGTTAGGTTGTTGTTGTGGAGGTTGGTTAAAGTTATATGTGAATTTTGGATTAGGGTTAGGTTGTTGTTGTGGAGGAGGTTGGTTCAAATTTTGGTTGGATTCAAGGAATGTTTGATTCCAAGTCGAGGGTGTATTTGTGTTCTGTGAAATAGAGGTCATGTTTACCAATGGCCTTGAAAATGAAGGGTTTATCCTTTGAGTTTTATTAGGTGGATTTTTATTTATGGTGTTATGAGTCATAGGTATCATATTGCTTGCTTGTTGTGTCTTAAATTGTGTGCCAAATGTAGGTGTGGGAGGTATATTTATAGTTATTGTATTATGCAAGGTCTATCCAAATGGAATGCTTGTATTCAACTATTGTGAGGTGGAGTTATATGATGGAGGTGTCACATTAGCTGCACCTACTTCTTGAGATACCAAACTTGATGTTTCTCCTATGATGGTGGAAATATAAAAGTCAGCAAGAAGTCTAGCCTTGTTTTGTGCAAGTGATAAAAAGTATCTATTAGGATCAGTGGATATAAGTTCCTCCATTATTCACAATATTCTAGGATCTTGTGATGCATATTCTATTTCTTCTTGGGTTAGATTTTGTTCCACATTGTTCAAGTTATACTCATCATCAAAAGAGGGTGTAGTTTTAGATTGTGACTTTGGTTGTTCATTTGATGTGGACCCAAAGTGCATCACACTAGTGGGATTATAAGTATGGTCAATTATGGAGTATATTTATTTTCTTGTTCTTTGTGATCTTGTTTCAACCATAAAAGACTTTTTATGTTTGTGTTTTTTGTGATTTTGTGATTTTTTGGATTTTTAAATTTTTGATAGATGCAAGATGAGTATGAAACTATGCTATGTTTTTGGGATTTTTGATTTTTATGGATGAAAAATGAGATGTATGCTAATTATTTTGGATTTTGAAAAGGATATGTGACAAATTATGAAGGACCAAAGTGATCAAGGGAAATATCTAAACCTCAAGAAGGATGACTGATTAAGACTAAAGGATGTAATTTAGGCTAGGAAAAGAGGGAAATGCAATACTAAACTAGACAAGGACTCTAGTTTTTGTTTTAGGTATATAGTTTGTACCTTCAAAAATCAACCCTAATTTCTTTGTGTAAATAGACACGTCGGGGAATTAATAGATGTGATACAAAAAAGACACAGATGTAGTGCTGAAATCAACAATTACATCATAGAGTAGTGACAGATGTGTACCAGAACTAAACAATTGCATGATAGTAACAAATGTGGTACAAAGTCTAACAGTTGTGATGCTTTGGTTTTCTAGGTTTTCTGAACAATCGCATTAAAGAAACTAACAATTGCGATAGAAAATATAATTGTGGTACAAAAATAGATGTGGTGCAAAAATGAACAAATGTGTCACTCTGACCTTGAAAATGTGTTATAGAGTATATATGTGGCCCACAAGATTTAACAAATGCGCACGAATCTATCTTTTTTCCTAAAATTAGGTGTTTTAAGTGACATTTTGTGTTTGATTTTTTCAATTTTGGCCAAAAATACTCATAAAACACATAGAAGACAAGAATAGTTGTTTGACTCTTTAAATCTTGGTAAACAAGGTTTAAGGCCCAAATTCTAATGGAATCACTAGTAGAGTACACATAATGAAGAAAATTTAAAGACAAGTACAACTTAGTTAATCAGATAGGAGTGTAAACTTGATGTAGGCCTACCTCACAATTAAGTGATAATACTTTGTAAGATTGGATAGAAACACCTTTCTTGGAAAAGATGATAGCTAGATGTTCAATGACATAGGCCCAATACAAAAATAGGCTCATGTTATTTCTCTCCCTAAGAGGCTACAAATAGCCAACCCAAATATTTCTATCTCTACTTAAGGGAGTACATGGTAAATAGCTTTGAGCATGATACTATACCTTGTACTAAAAACAAACTAGGACTGAATTGCTCCTAGGATTCTAGAATTATAAAGGTATTTAATTGGGGTATACTATGAATAGAAATCTCTTCTATAATAGCTTGAGTCGAGAAGGGACTCCTCTCTACTCATCACCTCCTTATCTCAGTGAACTGAGGGTCATGGGGCTTGGCTTCGAACAATGCTTTCTTTCCTTGAAGTAAAACTTTTGTTCTCCCCCCTTTATATATCCCAATAGGAAACCTACTTGAGATCACAACTTGGGGTGATGAGGCCCACAAGAAAGTCTCTCTAATTCAATGGTTATAGTGTTGTTTTTTATCCGAATATTGTTCTTATATGTCATGAGGGGAGAGCATACACAAAACACTACACCTTCAGTAAATAATAGATTGAAAAATATTGACATTTTTTATTCCCAAGATCATGCAAGGCACAAGGGAAGAGCATATGTGTCACTAGTCTACCAAACACAAAATATAGTTATTCTTTAATCCCAAATGAAAATTGTTTACTCTAGAAATCAAAGATGCAAAGTTTTAATAAAATTCTTTGACAAGTGAACCTGCATCAAATTAGTTAGTAATTTCAAAGCAATGTCTTCATCAATTGAGCTACAACAAATGATATTAGTATTCTTAAAATTATTCTTTTCCAAATGACTTCCACAATTCTACCAACAAATATTAGTAACCAAAAAACTAGTAATCTTTTAGAAACCAAATACCTTAAAAAATAGAATTTGCAAATTTTATACCATTTCAATCAGATAGATGTGTCATTATTTCTATTAGATGCATCACAAAATAGTTGTAGTATAGGAACATGTAGATGCATCACAATAGACAATTGTGGTGCATGAAGCAAACAGATGCATCGCAAGAAAAAAATGCGGTACAAAAATATAGTTGCATCACAAAACTTGAAAACACCAAAATTGACAAAAATGCACAAAAAAGACAACCAATAAACAATAAATGCAATGTTAGGGTTTCAAATAACCAGTTGTCAACCCTATGAATAGTCAAAAATAGCAATTGTTAATGAAAAATGGAAATATTTTAAACATAGTCAATTGCATCACTGAAATAGATAGATGTGTCACAAAAATCTACGCATGCATCACTATAATATAAATGTTTCACAAGAATGTAACAAATGTGGTGCTATAGATAGCAAAACTCTACAAATGTGGTGCTTTGCACTTACAAATGTGTTGTAAAACCTGTAACTTCAAAAATTTCTAACTTTTCACCAAATTTGTTAGTTTCACGTCAGGTTCACCATCTATATGACCACAAATCATGGAAAAAATGAAAGAATCATTAAAAAAACCCACTAAACTATAAAATTCAAGCAATCCAAATATAATCTATCAATGAAGCACAATATAACATAAGAAATCAATAATAAACCAATGCAATAAACTCTTTCCTATGTCAGTTGACATTGAAATTACCTCTATTGTTCTTCTCAGATTTTCTTTTGCTCATAGATTTTATGTGTGCACAATTATACTAAGATCAAATGAATATGAATATGATGTGATAGAATTTTTTTGAAGATTTGTGGTTAGCCTTCAAATGAAGATGAAGGTTGATTTTATAGAGAAGGTAGACTTGGATGGACAGTCTAGATTCAAGGAAGAACTAAAGAGATCGATGGTGGAGAATCAATGAGAGGAATTGACTAATCAATTAACTGGCTACAACTGTTTGCATGATTCAATTAAGTATTTGATTGATCCATTAACTTAGAGTGAGTGGGAGTGAACTAAATTAATTGATGAGAGAAGTGGAATTGATTAATTAGTAGAATGAGCGTAAGTCTCAATCAGGAGGTGAATGGGTGTCTTTATGGTTTCTTTGGAGCCACAAATGGGTTAAGGAAGGGAGACCCAATCTCCCCCTTCCTATTTGTGATAATGGTAGAGGTAATGGGTAGGAGTTTTAATAGGCTAGAAAGGTGGTTGGGCTATGGAAGGGGATAAAGGTGGCAGAAGGATTGGACCCAATGACCCATTCTCAGTTTACCGATGACACGGGTCTATTAGGAGAAGCAAATATGAAAGAAGTAGAAGTAATAAAAAATGCTTTAGAAAATTATACCTCGACGTCTAGTTAGATTTTAAACAAAGAAAAGTCAAATTTTTTTCTTCACTATGAAGAAAACAACTTAGAAAAGGATTTCCAACTTCCTAGATTTTTCTATAGGGAGTCTCCCGACGAAGCATCTTAGGACACCTTTGTTTCAAGGGATCTACAAATTGGAGTATTGGGAGGAGATAATCAATAATTGCAGGAAGAAGTTGAATGCTTGGCAGTGTAGGTGGTTATCTCTGGTGGGAAAGTTAATGATGGGTGATCCCACAATAGTGGTTTATTATTTTTAGCCAAACTGGACACTGAAATTATTATTTTTAACTAAATCTTCACATTTAGGCACCTATAGCAGCTAAATTGTGAAGAATTTGAAGATGATGCAAACTAGAGTCTCGTCACATTTTGTCTGTATATTTTAAAAATATTTTTTTCAAAATTTTTGGAATCAAATTGCACTTCTTTTTCCATCTCCCACGAAAAATATTTTATTTCAAAAAACAACATTTTTAGAAAGTGATGCACATCGTATAACGCATAAATTTTTTTCCATGAAGGATAAAATTCTAATTCTTTCAAATTTAGATTTGTAACTCCGATATCTAGTGCTTCCACTTGGTTAGACATTTTTTTATTGAATATTTTTTGTTTCATAAAGTTTCAAAGTCAAACCAATTACAATTCAGACATAGCGCAACTGTATAACGCATAATTTTTTTTTTTGTATATATCAAAATTCATTTATTTTTTTGTTGGATCAAGGACTTCAATATCTGGTGCACTCATATTTTTCAAATTTTTTTTTGATAATCTGCTATTTTTCCACATGTACAGAATAGAGACCTTCATTTTTGATGAAAAACCTATGTTTAATAAAACTAAAAAAACAAATACATAATAAAACCAAAACATATTAAAATTATATTCGTTGGATAGCTCGTTCTGAGGACTACCTAATTCCAGTTGGGTTTGTGAAGATTCCTCTATTTTCATCCTCAACCTAAGCTCTGAAGTGCCAAAATCTCAGTTTTTTTTGTGTCTCAGAGGGACGATGAGGAATAAGGGGTGTTCGAATGAACCCCCCTTTTATAAGGGGTTTTGTTGGATTTTTTGGTGGGAAAGACTTAAAAGGGTTCACCCGAACCCAGGTTCTAGCAAACCCATAATGGGTTCGTATGAACCAATAGGTTCGTACAAATCCCTAAAATCAAGTTTTTTTCCATGCATTCATTTTTTGTGTGTTTTCCTTCCTCAATTCAATTGTAAACCACTATTGTGGCTTCACCCTGATGGTGAAATCAGTGCTAGTTGCATGCCAATTTACCTAATGTCGTGTTTCAATATTTCCAATAAAGTCGTTGCAAGGCTAAAAATTTTCATGAAAAGATTTGTGTGGGAGGGGGAAAAAGAAGCAAGAAGGATCCCTCTAATTAGTGGGAAACAACATGCCTACCAAAGAATCAAGTGGCACATCCCTAAGGAGAATGGATGCTCAAAGTATAGTGTTGGGTGACAAGCTCAGTTGGAAAATTTACAAAGAGCCAAATCGATTGTGGTGTAAGATAATAAGGAGTAAATATTTGGATGAAGAGGATCCAAAAATGATCTTAACAATAAAAACTCAAGGGGTAACTCTACAATTTGGAGGTTTATTTGGGAAAGTCAGAAGGTGATAACAGATCACCTAATGTGGAAGATAGGTAATGGAAAGTGCACAGATTTTTGGGGTGATATATAGAATGGATTTAAACCGTTGGTGGAAGTGTTAGGTGAGATGGAGTGGTTCAAAAATTTGAAATCCCGCTTTGGAAATGTAGTGGTAAACCATGTAAAGGTGGCAGTAGGGGCACTGAAAGGTTTTTGTGACTGGATCTCTTTTGAATTGTGTGGGATCCTTGAAGGTGAAAGGCTTAAGCTTTTGAAAGAGCTGGATTCTCGTTGTGTGCTACTCTTAGAGGATGATGATGAAGTGATTTGGTGTGAGGAAAATTCTAGAGTATACTCTGTGAGGCTAGGGTATATGATCCAAAAGGCTTAGGTAGCTTTAGGTGAATGGCCCTTGAAGTTGTGTTGGAAGTCAGGAATATTACCAAAGGAAGGAGCATTTTTGTGGATGGCATTGCATAAACGTATCTTAACTAGGGATAGGTTATGTAAATATGTTATTAAAGGGCTAAGCATCAATGTGTTATGTTTCATGGATGGAAAATCTACATACCACTTGTTTCTCAACTGTCCATTTGCATCTGATTGTTGAGATTGGTTGATGCAATTAGTGGGTTGGTTTGGTCCTAGATAGAAGGATTTGTTTCTTTTCCTATCTAGTTGGCTAATTTGGAAATGGGATAACTTGTGGGGTGCAGTGTGGGAGGCTACCCCATCTATGGTGGTGTGGAAGGTCTAGAAAGAAAGGAACATGAGGTCTTCAATGACAAGTGATTTTTTGTAAAGGAAATAATAAAAAAAATAGAAGTAGGGGTTTGTGAGGTGGTAAGTGCCAATGTGTGCAACAAAAAGGCTTGCAAGTTTACAAGTTGGGATAATTGGATTCAAAAAAAGTGGGAGCTTCCAAGGCCTCCTCAGCAAGGTTTTACAAGTAAACAAAAAGATAGCAAAAAAATGAAATGGAAGCCACCGGCGGAAGGGAAAGTTAAGTTAAATTTTGATGGGGTTGCAAAGGGAAACCCAAGTGAGGTTGGAGTTGGTAGCATCATTAGAGATAGTAATGACGTTTGACTAAGTTCTGTAGTGAGGAAGATTGGTTTGGCCACAAATAATGAGGCTGAAATGGAAGCCTTGGAAATGGGGGTCAAGCTATGCCAAGAAAAAGGATTCAATAGTGTGGAAATCGAGGAAGATTCTCAATTTTGCATAAATGCAGTAAGTAAAAACGAGGTGCAAAATTGGAAATTGAAATCATGGGTGAATTTGATTAGGTAAGGCTTGCCGAGCTTCATTGAGTTTTCAATCTCTCATATTTTTTGTGAAGCCAATGTGACAGTGAACAAGCTAGCTTTAAATTTGGGTGTTTCTTTAGTTGGTCTAAAAGTTCCTTTTGATCAAGGGAATATCCCTAACGAGCTAAAAGAATTTGTTTAGAAGGATTGGTAGCTCCCATGAAAGGTTGAGTCTTTCTTAAGCAGTTGCTCGTACGGTGGATCCAAAAAGTGATTCCAAAGAGATTTGTGTAGGGGTTGATATTCAAAGAAGGGGAGTTCAATATGGAAAAGTTGGATAAGGTTTTTCGATTAGTAACAAGTGGTCGATGTTGATCATGGTGTAATTATTGGGGTTTAGAAAAGGCCCAAATCCATTGTTAAATTGAGTAGTGACTTGGTTTTCATCAAATATTTTGTAGTGCCTGGTATGATGGAAAATTCCTTCAGTGTTGAGTTTTTTTGTAACTGGGAGGAGGGAGGTATCCTAAGGGTGGAATCGAAGGAAGAACAAATAGCCTTTTTGTTTAGAAAAACTGATTCCAATGAATGCAATGTGATCTTGAAGATGGTTGGGTTAGACTTTTGGGTTGGTGGGCATGCTCATGATGGCCTTGTATTTCAACAAATTTTCACCGTTTATGTCCACATAATAGGTTACTTCATGTGGAGTACTAAATTAGCCTAGCTTCTCATGGAAGATGGACTAGCAGAAAAAATAATGGGGGCATTGGAGAATATTGAAATTGAATTTGAAATGGGGCTATTAGTCAGTGTTATGAGCCTGAAAATGGAGAAAAAGAAGTTAAAGCTGAGGAAGGCTTGGAAGTTGTTCAAAGCAAGAGTGGAGGAAAATAATGGTATCATTGAGTTTTTGGCTTTCTTGGAGGCAAATTCTAGGTTAATTTTAGAGGAGGATGTTTTGAGACTGCTAGAGATAGAAAAAGGGGTGGGGCATTTGTACCACCATTTTCTGTAACTATGCTTTTGAATTTAATAAAGGGAGCCACCCCCTTAGGTGGAGCTTATAATTTTTTTTTTTATAAAATCATTTAATTAATAGTAGAATATGAAATTAGATAATAGTTAAAAATTGATAATCATTTAATCATAAGGATTGGACAATAATTAGTGTAAAAATGTTGCTTGAAGGCTAGGATAATTTTGAGTGTGTACACAAACTATTTGTGTAATCCTTGGAAGAAAGTGGAAAAGAATGGTATTGAAGCCTCTTGAATAGTAGTGCTAACACATGGGGAAAAATCATAAAATAAATTGATTATATAATATGGGAAGAGGATTGATCCCAAGTTTGGCATCCATAATCTCACAACCATTAAGAAAGCAGTTAATAAAATAATAGTTAATTTTAACAACAAGTTTATTTTTAAAACAAAGGAGATGTTTCCATAATTAAGGTCTAATGATTCAATGTGTCTTGTTCTAAACTATGGTGTATATGATGTTAAATTCAGGTATTTCCTCAAAGATAATAATTCATAGACTCTCAAGCAAGCATATTTTTATTGTCATCCATACTGAATGTAATATAAGGGCATTTGGAAATCATATCAACAAGGAATATTTCAAGATGCTCCAACCTAATAAAAAATTCCCAATTAATCCATTGACTACTTGTGAAAATTAGATAAAATAATGGGGGTAGTAGAGAACCTATATTACAAAGTAGAAAAGAATGGAAAGGACCATCATCTCCAAATAATTCAACTCATTTCAATTAGGGTCATTGTTTGCATGATAAGCCTTATAATCATGACTGGACCAAATAACACATTAACATGAACAAAATAATTCTCTTGGTTAGATGGATTTCAAATGAAAAGGTAAATTAAATCTAGATCCTCTTAAAAGAAATAAAGTGTGTTTCAATGACATACCTTTGTGTTGTGAAATTTTCTACCTTCCTCATGATCTAGTAGATTGTGTAGTTTCCCTAGTTCATGTAATAAAAATGGAGAGATTCCTTATGCGGATTAAAATTCCAAATATCATGATGAATAGATTAATTATTTGTATTCATTTCAATATATATTTGGGGATGAAGAAGATGAATATTTTGATCAATTATTCCAATTTGATCAAATTTAAAATTTAATACAATATGAATTAGTACTAATAATTTGGAGCATTTGAGGTAAATGATGAGGTGGAAATAAAAAAGAATTTTTTTATCAAATAAGCATAAATGGGTCCCTGTTGAAGCTGTAATGACAGTAGTGATGGAAAATGTATCCCTTTTACATTTTTCCACTTATTTGAGCCCTCCTAATTAATTTGGACTTAATTGTGCCTTATTTTGGTGTTGTAAATGTACCGCTTCACACTTTCACACTTAATTAGGAGTCCTTTAATTATTTGATCTCAAATTTCCTTAATTGGCCCCTTTTATTCATTTACCAAGCCCATTTAATTATAATTTCTGAAGAGGAAACTCGACATTCATTAATGCCTTAACATAGCACTTCTCATTGAACAATGTGTGTCCTAGGTTTAGGGACCTACGACCCATTCACCCATGGGCGAATGGGTCCTCCTTTAGACCTAGGACCTAAATTTAAATTATGTTTGTGACAATATTTTAACATATTCAGATGTCAGCTTCTGATATTTGAATTTTGAGAAATTGAGGTTACATATCTATAAATATAAATTTATTTCACTATGTTTCACCTAGAAATTTTGAAGTGAACATTCCTATAGAAAAGTTAATGATCAAGAGAAATTCAAGGTATTTAAGAGCAGATTTATTGAAGATTTATTGTAGCAATCAAGATGCAATTGTCATGTCAAAGTCTTCTTGCATCATGCATGTTATTGGAGCTCATATGATGATGTAGGCTTCATGATCCATCTAATCATTCAAAGCATTATTTCAAGTCAAGATTCAAGGTCCAAGATCCACATCCATTGAGGCCATTTCATGCATGTTGCAGATTTACATTTCAAGGTTTATTCAAGGGTTTGTTGAGTGGTAACATTGCTTTCTTCATTTTGCATTCCCTTTTTCATGTTTCCTTTCATTTCAAGGTTTAATTACCAAAATGGGGTTTGACAAAGGAAAACCCCCATTCACCAACAAAAAAAAAAATCCCTCTTGATTTGTGTTTGTAGATTTAGGTGGAAGAAAGCTTGAAGATTTATTGAAGAGAAAAATTGAAGAAGTTGTCAAAGTTATAAAAGTTGTCATAAAAAGTTTGTCATCTCATAGAAACTCACTTACATAATTTATTTCTGGCTTTTTGAACTTGAATCCTAGAAAAATTGAGTTACTCCCACGGCTTGTGTGGGATTCTTGAATGGGGTTTGACAAAGGAAAACCCCCATTCACCAACAAAAATAAAATAAAAATCCCTCTTGATTTGTGTTTGTAGATTTAGGTGGAAGAAAGCTTGAAGATTTATTGAAGAGAAAAATTGAAGAAGTTGTCAAAGTTATAAAAGTTGTCATAAAAAGTTTGTCATCTCATAGAAACTCACTTACATAATTTATTTCTGGCTTTTTGAACCTGAATCCTAGAAAAATTAGAAGATTCAAATTTGTAGCAAAGGCTGCCGAAAGTTTCAAGAAAACCCTAACTCAAGACCCATTTTCCCCTAGGCGAATGAGTCCCAAATCAACTTCAAAAACTAACTTTTGGTGAAAGGTACATGCAGATCTCCCTCTCTCTGATCTACATTTTGTTTTATGGTTCTGTCAGTATTGAGCTTAATCTTGTTATTACAAGTGTTATATTGCATTTTGGTATTGATTTATTATTTTTATTTTTTCTCCCCAAAGTGTTGTTTGACCTAGACCTCCATCCTGACACAAAAAGGAAGTATGTAGATTCACACTTTGACTTGATTCACCTAAGGTTCAATAATAATTTTACTGTGTGGATCTCATTTCCTAATGAATTGAGGAAGAATAGGCCCATCATATTCAATTGATCTCCCATAACCTATTTTTTCTTTCTTTTTATTTTGGTGAACTCAACCTTTTGAGCATTATTTCTTTCTAATTTTGGAAACTATTTCAGCCCTAGATCTAGATATTGCATTCATTTGCACTACATTGCATTGAATTGAATCTCATATAGGTTTTTTTAACTTGCATTAGTTTTCATATCATTTAGGGTTTTAGGATTGCATTTTTTGAATTCTTTAATACTAAAAAATACAAAAAAAAAAGTCATTTCGCAAATCATTTACATAGAATTGCATCATCTTCATTTATATTTGAAAATTGAATCAAAATTTCATTTCAAATTAGCTCTCCTAAGCTGTCATTTAGTCATATTTTTCATTTTCATTCAACCTTAATTTCATAGAAAATTTAAACTATAACTCACTGTCTAAAACCAGAACATGGGAACCACAAGAATCAACTCAGAAATTTGTAAAAACATTTTTCAAAACCCTAAGCTAGGACCCATTCTCCCAAGGGAAAATGAGTCCCTAATCAAGGTTCTTTCTTGAATTTCTGGGTATTAAAACCTTTGTTTTTGTATTCTATTTTGTTGTTTTTAGTTTTATGTTTTAGTTTACATAATTTTTGTTAATTAGAATTTATCATATTAAGCTTAATTTGTTAAATTTAGTGCATTGTGTGAATTCAAAACTGCATAATTTACAAGACATCATTTTTCATGTTTTTACATAGCATAATATGAAAATTATCTTGTTTGAAATATGAAAATTTCTTGTACATATTTGCATTGAACTTTACATCTTAGTATATTTGATTGCATCTCGCCTATTTTCCATTTTGGGTGCATACCAAGTTTGTGAAACTTGTATGAGCTTCACAACTTGGTGTCCTATTAGCAATACTATTGTGAGACATAGTTCAAGACTCATGTCATCCCGCGATACACCATTCACCATGGATCTTGGGTTTTCCAACTCTTTCACTCATAACATTGACACTAGTCAACCCTCTGTGGATCATACCATTAACACTTCATTTCCCATGACTTCCCTACCCATAAATCATGTGCATGATGTCAAAACAATGGTTGATAATGTCCTACAAAAGAACATAATAAGAATAGATGAAGAAATAGAAAAATTGCAAAACTTTGTGACTTCTAAAAAACATTGCTAGTAGTGTCATTTCTATTTTATATAATGTGAGGAAAATTCTTGAAAATGAACATGGAATAGAATTTTGTGAAGTCTAGGTCATATTGTTAATCAACATGTTACTATACTGACTAGTTATTCTCAAGCTTTGGGATATACTCAAAGTCAAGGTGGAAATCCAATTCCTCCTTCTACAACCCTTACCTCTATTCCTACATACACTAGTACTCATGTTACTACAAATCTCCAACCTACTAGTAATGTCAACACTTCCTTAGGTATTTCCATTGAGAATCTCTCTAACTTTATGCATTCAAATCTCATATCTCCTCATCCAACTCCCCTCATAAATCTACAATTCACTTGCCCCCCACTTACATACACAACTCCACCTTATTCACCTCCATCTCACAACACCAACAACGATCCAATACTTAACACACTTTTGTAAAATGTCTCATCCCTTCAACAAATAATCACCACATTAAACCAAAACAACAATGACCAACCTTCACAATACATCAAAACCAACCCATTATCCTTGGAGATATTGAGAACAAAAATTCCATAAGGTATAGAGGCTCCTAGGTCTGAGAAATATGGTGGGAAAGGATTTCTTGTTAGCCATGTTTTGACTTACACAACCTTATGTAGTGACTTCATTTTTTAAGATAAACTCTTGGCTAAGCTATTCCATTGATTGTTGAAAGATGCTTCTTTAGAGTGGTTTTTCTCTTTACCGAATAATTCAATTAGTTCATTCAATGAACTTATTGATACCTCTTACAACCACTTCCAAATTTACATGGGTCCTAAGATGACCTTAGCTGATTTGATGACATATAAACAAAAGGATAATGAAAAAGTCATTGATTTCATAGCATGACACCACATGCTTTATTCACAAATAAACATTATGATTCCTAATGCTGACCTTCAAAGAATGTTTATTTCCAATTAGCAAGATAAAATCCAAGCTAAGCTTGAGGTGTTAAGGTTTCCTTCCTTCACATAGTTGTGTACAACCCTTCATGATTACCAAAATTCAGTTAGTAGTTGTGAAGTGAAAACTCCTCTAATTGTCTAGAAAAGTCTGAATCCACACCTCAAACCAACTATCAACCTTTCAAGAAACAAAATAAGGGATTTCTATAAATTAATCCCCCTTAATAAAATCAAAATGTTGACACCCAAGTTGCTTCTATAAAGACGAAAAAACTGTATGCCTTTGTGGATAGAAATAGACAATTTACACCCCTATTTGATACCATTCATAATATCATGTTGCAAATTTTAGACACAAATTTGATTTCCCTACCTTCCGTTAGAGCTCCTGATCCTACTAAGCCTTTACCTTCAAACTATAGACCAAATTCCTACTTCTGTTTTCACCAATAAAATGGACATGATATAGAATATTGCATGCATCTTAAACATCTTATGCAAAACCTCATGGATTCTAATCATATTCAAATTGGAGGTGTTAATGATCAAGGTAATAAGTCTATAGCTCCTCCTAATCAATATTTTGAAATATTTACCAATCCTATGCCTAATCATAATATCTCCTTTGTCAAAGCTAGTGAAACAAAGAATGGTGTGATGAATGTGGACACAGATGATGAAACACATGAAATACAATGAGAACAACCTTATGGATGGTTTGGTTGGATTTATTGATGTTAAAACTTGTAAGAGCCTAACTAAGATGTTCGTTGACATTGATTTCTCATAACAAGACACTTAAAAATGCACCTGATGGTCCTCTTTACATAGCTAGAAGAATCAATGAAAAGCCTATTAATGGGATATTATGATCTTGTTTGTGTAGAGAACATTATCACTGAAGAATTCCTATTTGTGCATGAGATTTATCAAGATACATATGAAAGACCGAAAGCATGGATCAAAATTCATAATGGTTTTCCTTGCCATATGATTGATTTGATAAATCTCCCTTTAAAAGTTGGATTAAAAGAATTAAATGTCTCATTCACCATCATCTCGACTTTGGATCAATTTCATGTGAAGTTAGGCTATCCATGGCTTCATTCCATGAATTTTGTCCTATCAGTTGTGCATAAATGTTTAAAGTTTCCATTTGGCAATGAAATATTTATTGTGCATAATAGTGACTTTAATCTTGTGTCTTCTTGTGGGAATTTCTCATTAGATTTCTTTTGGCTTGAGCCTATTGAACCTATTAGACCTTGTGAAAAATTATTTTTTAAATCCTATCAAAAGTTTAAGGAAAAGTACATAGAATAATAATCCCTTAGAAATATGCCTCAACCCATGATTGAGCCCCCTATCCTTGACAAAACCATGATTAAACCAAAAGCTCTTCCAAGTAACCAAGACCAGTCTATGACAAATCCTCCCCCTATTTCATATAAGAGACCATGAGATAATCAAATTAATCCCATTGTGCCTCCTAAAGTCAAACAAGTTTATAAAGCTAAATAAAATGTGGTTGAACAACCTCCCATGGTTCCTTTTGTTCCTCCCTTAAGGGTAGAAAATAAACCTATGGTTGACAAACCCACTCCTACACAATCACAACTTAAAAACTAAATGAAAAGAAACCAAAATGCTAGAGAGTGTAGGCATAGACATCATGCTATTACTCATTTTTTACAAGAAAAAGAAGAAAAGAACAACATAGAAAAATCAAAATCCAAACTTGTCTCAAGCAATGCATGATGCCTCTCCACCTTCGCTGCAACATAAACAATCTTCTATGGATATTTTCATTAGATCTCCTATTGTGATTAACTTGGATGAAGATAATGAAATTGCATGATCGATGAATACGTGCATAATGAATTGAATTAATTATTTTCATCTTCTATGAGCTTAAATTATGATCCTCTTAATAAAAGTGTTGAACTTGGTGCTTGTCCTAGTTTGGCACTTGATGTTGTCCCTTGGGCTAGTTATCCACCTTCCGCATATACTGATCAAGATTGGGATGTAGACGACTTGCTATAGGTTGACTCGCATGTGCCTTGCTAGTATTTTTATTTATTTTCTTTTCATGTTATTTTTGTGATTGCATGTGCGTAATGTGATCCCTCATATTGTTTTGTTTGATGTATCTCTCTCTTCATGTGCATTTCTCTATTTGCATCTACATTCTTCTATATGTCGTAAACATTTATCTTTTGTTTTGTAGTGCCCATCCATGATTCACCCTTTCATGATGTTTATGTCAGATGCTTGTGGATTCATTTTATGTCTCAGGTACTCTCTGCTTGTGGTTAAAACATTTTATAATGGTATTTTTTATGGTACGTTACTATGTTAGATGATGTAATACTCAAGACTTGTTAAGATGCTAGGTTATATAGGTTATGTTTATTGTTTATGATTATTGATGTTACAAGATGTTATTTGATATATTATATGATGCTTTTAAATGCTATTTAGGTGTGAAGGGAAGGATGTCATATTTCTCACTTGTGAGAACCCTACGATGTTTTGATTTCTCTTCACTAGGAATGTGATGATTATATATGTGTGTGTGTGTGTGCAAAGACGTTGTGTGCTATAGGTTGCAGGTACTAGGCATCAACTCCACCTAAATTGGAAGGTCTGAGCATGCCTCAAACCCAATGGAATAGTTGATCAGAGATGAACTTGGCTCCCTACCCTAGCCATCATCCTCGAAGAGGATGAGTATCTAGTTTGGTATCTTGTCAATGTGTTAGTTTTGTCTATGGTTGGTTGGTGATTGTTTGTGGTCTTGTTTTCAACCTGGGTTAGGGTTCAAGTAATTGTTTGACAATTGGTTTTTTTAATTGAAAATTTTCCTGATAATTTTTTTTTTTGATTATTTGATGCATTAAAATAATTTATTAAGTAAAAAGGGCACTTGATAAATAAATATAAATATATTGAGTAATAATTATGGTTTATAATAAATTAAATGTGTAATGTAATATTAAAATAAAATAAAATAAAATAGGATTTTAAATGGAATGTTATAGATAATAAATAGTAAAATAATATAAAAAAGATAGAAATATTTTGCATGCCACACATGCATAACTTTGAACGGATTGTCGAAAAAGAAACTTAATATCCTTTTTGGGGATTTTGAGAGATTTTATTAGATTTTTGGTTTCAAAAAATGAACGACCTTCCTTTTACAAATAATGATCCTTTTGGGAGATTTTGGGGGAGGATTCGTTTTGTCTTCCAGGAAGGGAAGTAATTTGTCTACAAGAAAATTTCATATGCTGTAGATTTTGTGGAAAATGGGGATTCTTGGAGAAAATTAATTCAGAGTTTTGAGGAGAAAATTTTTGTAAAAGAATTTCATTCAATTGTTGATTCTTGGAAGGGAGGAATGTAGAAGGATAGGTGAAGGAAGGAATTGTATCAAATTAATTTGAGGAAACAAACTTACAGATGAGTTTTTCATTCTTCTTACAATAGTTATATTGTTCTGATTTTTTAACAATTTAATTGTTTTGTTTATAATCTTGGTGCAAATGTATTTTATGCATATCCTGTAATCGTTGCATTCCTAAGAAAACATTTATTTTCTCTTATCGTTTGCATTTGTGAAGTTTTCAATAAACCCAGTTTGTGCATATCTTGCAATCATTGCATTTTTACAATCTTTCATTCTTTTCAGCATTTTGTTTAGAGACTAGGTCTGCATGCATTAATTACATCTCTCAATCGCATTCTAGAAATTTTGTAAGATTTTTCAACAAAAAAAATTGTGTTTATCTTGCAATCCTTGCATTCCTTAAGATGGCACCTTATACACCTACCGACGACATTTATTGATAGTTTTAAGCCTTTTGTCAAATCCATATGTGCATATCCTGCTATCATGGCATCCCAAGTGTTAGCATCTCCATGTGGAAATTCTACAAGCAATTCGCATACGTTTTTCCTTATGCCTTCATTGTGTATGCATATCTATTGCGGTGGACTAAGGCATCTTAAAGTAAACTAAAAACTGTGTTTTTTTGTCTTGTATTTTGTATATGGCATCTCTGATCTATGGTTTGCTTTTTTGTCTTGTATTTTGTATATGGCATCTCTGATATATGGTTTTCTTTTTTGTCTTGTATTCTATATATGGCATCTCCAATCTATGGTCTACTTTTTTGTCTTGTATTTTGTATATGACATCTCCAATCTATGGTCTACTTTTTTATCTTGTATTTTGTATATGGCATCTCCAATCTATGGTCTGCAAGTTAATTTCAATGGTTACATTTTGGGTTTGGCATACAATTCTTGAAATGTGTTTTATATGCAATATTAATTTTGATTTCATTTGATGGCTATTCCTTGCGTATGACATTCAATACTGTGTTATTGTTGTCGCTACAAAATGCAAATTCCCTTCCTGCATTTCTCATTCATGATACTTTGTTTTGCATTTTATTTCTACGAATATATCACAAGCTTTGTATTGTGTTTCATATTGATGGATAAGATTTATACTTGGCATTTGATATATACACTTTGTACTTGGTATTTTGATTTCATATTGATGGTTTTATCTTACAGCATTTGATGCTTTGTAAGGTGATGTATATGTTCTATAAACTTGGCATTCGATGCAGTATTGCATTTCAATTTGATGGTTGCATATTATGCTTGGCTTTCGGTATTTGATAATGCATTTTCTTTCCTATTTTTGTGTTCGCTACTTTGTATTACTTTGCATTGGAAGAATATATTGGCGTTTGATTTTATATTTTTCTTTGCATACGGTATATGATGATTTCATTATTTAGCATGCGATTTTATTCAATGGGTATAGTTAGGGTTCGGTATATTACTCTTTCCTTTCTATAATTCCTGTAAATTGGTATTTCGATTATATAGTTATATATATATATAAATATTTATATATATGTATATATATGTATATATAAATGTATATGTGTGTATATATAAATGTATAAATATATGTATTTAATATATTATATTTTGATATATTATATCATAACTTGCATGCTGATTGCAATACATTTTAAATGAAGAAATCATAATGTCACTTGTTATAAAATTTAAGTTGAATAGCTATTATTTAAGTGAACATTTAAAACATTGTTATTGATAAAAGAATATTTTTGCTTATGTGAATGCAATTGATTATGTTAGGTAAGTGAATTGGGAAATTAAATAAGGACAATTGATTTACTTATATTTAAATAATTGAAAGATTTGTTTAAATGAGAGAATTAGATTATCTTTTGTTTGTTGATTATTTTCTTAATTATTTAATGGTGGATTTGTAAAATCACTTAGTTATTGAAAATAATTGTTATTATAGTTAATTTTGAAATGTTGTGATAGATGACCCAATTAAGTGAATTTAGTGGCTAAGTTAATGAGTGGTATGAAATGTGGAAATAATGTTTTTCATGGTTGTAATGTTTGATTGACTCCTTGTAATGGATTATGAGTGTGATTTTGGAATTGGGGTGATTTTGGGTTATTGTTTAAAGTGGGTGTTATTCTGCAAGTTGCTTAAGGTCGGTTTCCAGAGGCTAGGAGGGAGTATTTTTGTATGTATGATGTTTATGAATTATTTCACTTGGAAGTGTTTTGGTAATGTTTGAGTTGTGTGCAAGAGGATCAATGCCTTGCACTAGGTATAGATTCTTGTGATTGTGATATGTGTGCAAGAGGGTCAATGCCTTGCACTGTGTATGGATTCATGTAATTAAGTCAAGTGTGCAAGATGGTAAATTTATTTCTTGTTGTGTAGGGTTTACTAGTTGCAAGTAGGGGGAATGGCTCTCAATGGGGGCTAGAACCCAAAGTGGTGATCAGGACAACCCATTGGAGAGTTTCTTAATCCAGTGATAACCTTAATAATGAATTAAGGGGATGGGTAAGATTCACATTAAACAAGATAATGGATGCCTTACTCATGCTTGTAGTGCTCATTTAGGTTAAGGATGGGTTGAGAAGGCCTATTTGGAAAGATCAACTTCCTTGTCCTCACGAAAGGAATGTTGGTTCCGCATGTGTCACCCTATGGGTTCAGGACCTAGTGAGAGGTTTACCAGGACAACCATAGATGGGGATCGGGGTCTAGTGAGAGATTGTCAGGACACCCCATGTTAGGACCATGCAATGACACTCTTCCCTATTGCAATCTAGCATTCCCTAGTGCTACTTTCCCCTTCTATTGTGTGTTTTCCTCTGGAAGTGAATTTAGTATTGTAAGTGATGTGATGTTAGTAGTGTTGTGTTGGAGTCATGTATTGTCCCTTTTTTTGTTAGCCTATTGCTTTCTTGATTGGTTTTTGTTGTAGGACCTTGTGTTATCTCCTAGGATGGGGGGTGGACCTCAGGGTTCAACATGGTCGGGAGGTTGGTGCTTTTTCGTCCATTGGGTATCCTTGCTACATGTTCATGTGCATGGAAGTTGTTCCTTATGTTGTGGACTCTAGACCCTATTCCAAATTGAAAAGATAATTTATTATGTATATGTATTGGATTGTATGTCAATTGGATCTCTTATTATAATTAGATGTATTCCTCCCACATGTACTATGGGAAGCATTGTTGTAAAGATTGTAATGTTGTATTGATTTTGATGTATTCTTCTTGTAATGAATACTATAATGTAGTGTGCCTTGTATATGCAGTGGGCTTGAAATGAACTTAATGTTGAATATCAGTTGATATGTTATGTAGAATCATTTAATGTGATGTTCTTTTAAAATGAACCTTGCTTGTTAGATAGATCATGATATCTTGGTAGTTAATGAAATGACTCAAGTTATCCTAGTTAATGGTTATGTGAGTAGCGCAGTCATGGAACCTTAGAGGACCTAGTTTTAGATTTGATGTTATGTATGTTATGCATTTCATTGTTAGTTCTTTAAGAAAAGAAAAAAATCATTAATTTGGCATAGTTGTGTTGTCCTCTGAGGTTCCTTGGCAAGGCGTTACATCTTTGGTCTAGTGTTTTCCTTTTGGGGATGAAGCAAGGTGTTGAGACATTTAGGTCTCTTTCATGTTGACCCAAAAGGATTTTCTTTGTTTTCGCTCTCTATGTCATTCTTCCTATTCTACGAGTATTTAGGGAATGATGATGTTTTTGAGCTCTATAACAACATTGTAGAAAAGACACACTGAACCCGAATCTATAGATCCCTTATGTGTATGGGATTTAATTTTGGGGGAAACCCCTTCCTCTCTTTTCATGGTGTAGCTTCATTTGGAAACATATGACTTGGCATAGGGATTTCTGAATAAGCTCTCATTTCTTCTTTATTGTTTAGCATTGATTATTTGCTACTTTAAAGTAAATCACTCACAACAATGGTGTTAGCAATTTCTTTAAAGTGGAGGAATACATTGGCATTATTATTTTTGAAATTTTTAACATTCCTTATGTTTCATTGTGTGATTTTATTTCTTCTTTCAATGCATCTTTTTCTTGGTGGTTTCATTAGGTTTGATGTCTTCTGAGAGCATGATATTTCTTGGTGTACAACTTTCATCTTAGTGGTGATGCTACATGTTGTATTCCCTAAGTTGTGAATCTTTTATCCTTGAGTTGTCCTTTCTTGGAGACATTAGACATGATGTTCCCTAAGAGGCGACCTTACATGAACTAAAATCCCTTTGAACAAACTTTATTTGTATTTTGTTCATAATTGTTTAACATAGTACAACTTGTTAACCTTATGAAGCTCAAATTTTATATTTTTGTGGTGCCTTATAGGAGTTATTAGAGATATAGCTTTGGTATGGTTAGTACAGTGAGAGCCTATAGACCTAGCATGAATTTCTCACTTAGCCACTTTTTGGGGGCTCACCTAGTGGAAACCCTGAGATTCCATTAGCCAGAGTGAGCGTGTGTTGTTGTTTGCATCTAGTGTACATCACATTCCCCTTGTGAATATTTTTGGACAAACAACCGAGATGTGTTCCACATCGCATTGGACAGTTAAGGCTTGATCCACCCTTTTCTTTTTGAAAATCAGTCAAGGCATCTTCCACGTCATGTTGGACAATTGAGGCTTGATTTTACTTTTTTTTTAGTATTTGATATTGTATGATTGAGTGATGTTGTCATTGTTGCATACATCTGTTTTGAATGTCTACTTTAGTGTGAGTTTGACATAAAGTCATCCTCTCACTAAAGTGGGGGCTAAATGTAGTGACAAAAAATGTATCCCTTTTACATTTTCTCACTTGTTTGGGCCCTCCTAATTAATTTGGACTTAATTGTGCCTTATTTTGGTGTTGTAAAGTGTACCCCTTCACACTTTCACACTGAATTAGGGCCCCTTTAATTAATTGAGCTTAATTTTCCTTAATTGGCCCCTTTAATTCATTTACCAAGCCTATTTAATTATATTTTCCAAAGAGGAAACCTAGCATTCATTAATGCCTTAACATAACACTTCTCATTGAGCAATGTGTGTCCTAGATTTAGAGACCTAGGACCTATTTGCCCATGGGAAAATGGGTCCTCCCTTAGACTTAGGACCTAAATTTAAATTATGTTTTTGGTGGTATTTTAACATATTTAGATGTCAGCTTGCGATATTTGAATTTTGGGAAATTGAGATAACATATCTATAAAGATAGGGTTATTTCACTATGTTTTACCTAGCAATTTTGAAGTGAGCATTTCAAGAGAAATTCAAGGCATTCAAGAGCAGATTTATTGCAACAATCAAGATCCAATTGTCATGTCAAATTCTTCTTGTATCATGCATGTTATTGGAGCTAATATGATGATGTAGGCTTCATGATCTATTCAAGCATTCAAAACATTATTTCAATTCAAGATTCAACCTATTCAAGATCCACATCCATTGAGGCCATTTCATGCAAGTTTCAAATTTACATTCCAATGTTTATTCATTCTTCATTCCATTTTTCATGTTTCCTTTCATTTCAAGGTTTAATTACCAAAATAGTGTTTGACCAAGGCAAACCCCCATTCACCAAAAATAAAAAAAATTTCCCTCTTGATTTGTGTTTACAAATTTATGTGGAAGAAAGCTTGAAGATCTCTTAAAGAGAAAATTTGAAGTTGTCAAAGTTGCAAAAGTTTTCATAAAAGTCATCTCACAGAAGCTCACTTACAAAATATATTTTTGGATTTCCAAACTTGAAACTTGGATAAATTGGAAGATTCATATCTATAGTAGAGGCTCCTGAAAGTTGTAGAAAAACCCTAACTGAAGACCCATTCACCCCTAGGTGAATGAGTCCCAGATCAACTTCAAAAACTAACTTTTGGTGAAAGGTACATTCACATCCACCTCTCTCTAATTTGAATTTGGTTTTCTGGTTCTATTATTATTGAGCTCAATCTTGTTATTTCAAGTGTTAGATTGCATTTTGGTGTTGATTTAATATTTTTAGTTTCTCTCCCTAAAGTGTTGTTTGACTTGGACCTCCATCTTGACACAAAAAGTAAAGTTGTAGATTCACACTTTGACTTGATTCACTTAAGGGTTGATAATCATTTTATTGTGTGGATCTCATTTCCTAATGAATTGAGGAAGAATAGGTCCATCATATTCAATTGATCCCACCTTACCCTATTTTTCTTTCTTTTCAATGGCACACACTTATAGTAGATATTGTGTACATGAAAAAGTGAGAGTGCAAATGAACTAACTAAATTAGCCCATTTACCCATATTTAGATGCAAAATTAAAAGGATTAGAAAATATTAATGAAAACAAACTTCCTTCTCACCAAAAAATCCCTTGTTGCACCAAAGAGAGGTGGTTATGCTCAAGGATTATGGATGTAATTTCTCTTTTTAATAACATAAGATTGCATAAGAGGTGATTATGAAAATGTCTTGGTTGTGATGCATTCTATCTATTTTTGAGGATTTGGATGGAGGGACAAGTGGCAAGAGGCATGCCAACTTGGATTCCATTTAAATTTAACATTTTCATGATCATGCAAGTGCATCATATGACAAGTGTTGTTCCCATGTGCATATGTTTCAAGGAATGATTAAATGATAATGAAGATTTATGAGTGGATTTTAGAAGTGGAAACTAAATAAATAAAAATATTTATTTAATTTTAGGAAGAAAGCAAGGGTAAGGCTATGTATGAATAATTTTCAAATAATTATTCAAAGGTTAGACCTTATGAACAGATGAGAAAATTATTTTAGATGATGAAGATGAATAATGAGATTAATGGGGAATACTCATATATAATAAAAATATTATTTAATTAATATAGGAGTTGGAAACGTGGATAATTGATCAAATGTAAATGATCAGTTTTAGAAAAAATATTACAAATTGATGAGGTATCAATTTTAGGTGTGTACAAATATCAACTAAGAAATAGGCAAGTTCCTCCAAAAGGTAAAGCTAATATTACAATGCCAAGAGTAAATGAATCAAGTGTAGAAAATGAAAAACATGATACAAGAGATTAAATAAAGGATGATAGTTCTAAGGAGGGAAAGTGGAAAAGAAGAAGAATCTAGTGCAATAGCCAATAAACAATCTAAGAAAAATTTCCTAAGGGATAGTCAAGGTGTAGGACCTTTAGGTATGAAATATGTTTCAAAAGTAAAAAATCCTATTTCTTTAAAGTGCAACATAATCTCTCTCAACCATTGAGAGGTGGAACTAAAAATAAAGAAAGGAAGGAGACAAAAGGTAAAGATCATGTACTTTACATTTTTTAATGCTCTATATACCTCATTCTAGTGATATCACAATTCCACATGACACACCCTTGGATATATCCCTATAGATATGGCATAAATAATGAACTATTAAGATAGAATATTAGTGCCAATGGGGGAACTTCTTGTAATCCCTAAGAATAGGGATAGAGTGTTGCCTTCTTTTATTTCTATAAAAGAAGTTGATTAGCTTGTTGCTATTCCTAATAATTTTTATAGTCCTAAGAATAAGGAAAATACGATTAAACTATATTTAGGAAACTATGTATCCAATAATCAACCTAATGAAAACCCATTTTACACTACATTATTGATCAATGGATGGTTTGTTCAAAATTACATTTAATGGATTTTTATGTCTCAAGTAGCATCATGCCCCTCTTAGTCATGAATGGATTAGGATTAACGATGTCCAAATCCTATGGCAAGTGTTTTACCATGGATTCTAAAGAGGTGAACATTTTTAGGCTGTTAATAAGGTGAATTTTTAATTGGATACATATTCAAACACATCCTTCTTGATGGATATAATCATTGTTGACTATCCAACCAAGTCGAGTATGTTGTTATCCAAAAATTGGGCAATCTCATTCGGTAGAAGCATAAAAAATTGACTTATCTTATACTACTATTACATTACAGTGTGAGGTGGTCAAGGTGCATACAAAAAATAAAGTGCAAAATATTGTTGAAGATAGTTACAAAATTACCAATGAAGTGCATTCCATTGATGTTGGACTTGATCACTTAATTGAAGATTGTGAAGAAGAAAATTTTAATATTGCTCAGTCTCTTTTTCCCTCAAACCCTATCACAAATTCAAATGACTTGTGTACCATGTTTTTTGACTATGTATGTTTATAACATGGTTCAAGGGCTATAGTTATTCTTATTTCATCGAAAGGTGAATCATTCAAATATGTATTTAAATTAACATTCAAGTGTACTAATAAAGTTGTAGAGTACATGAAGGTCTATTATTAGACCTAAATATTTTGTGTAAACATCGAATCAAATGTATAAATATTCTCAAAAATTTAGAATTGATTTATCTACAAGTGAGGTATATTATATAAAAAAAACATGATAAATTGAAAATGTATAAAAATATCATATGGGACACCATTGATTTATTTTATGCATTTGGTTTGAAGTAGATTGATAGATAAAAAAATATTGTTATTAATGCTTTATCTGTTTAAGCATCTAAGTTTGACTTGAAATTGGTTATTTCCCAATGTAAATTCAACATTAAGGTCCCCAATAGACCTAGCACACCTAATAACATTTAAAATTAGTGGCGTGAGTGCAGGATCATGGGGGTCTAAAAAGTGGTGAGATGACAAAAAAGTGGTTGAATACTTTATTTTAATCTAAATTTAATGAAACGAAAGGGTTTATTAAGTAAATTATCAATTTTCCACCAATATTTAAGATATGCCCTATTTTTAATTTAATAGATAATTATTATTAATTTTCTACATGCATTATGACTAAAGTCTTGATTGATAGGTTGATTAAAAAATATCTATATAATTCTCAAATGATTTGAATCCAAAAGATGTGACACATTCTATACTTCCCATACCATAGGATAAAAAAAGGAAAAAATGAATTTCATAATTTTTTGACTAAGTTATGGTGGTTAGACAAATAAATTTTAATATTTTTAAAAATTTCTAATAAAAAAATCATAACTAATTATTTATTTGCAAAAAAATTACAAAAAATGTGGCACATCCAGGCATGTGTCCTCCACTTATATTGAAAGCTTTAAAAAATATGTTATTTTTTTCTTTTACTTAGGTCGGTCAGACATACACCTGCTTTTTATTTTTTCCTAAAAATTTAGTACTACTGCATTGAAATTTCAATTTTTTACCAAATAGATTTCCTTTTTTCCAAAAAAATACTAGTACCTTAAAAACTACATTTAATTTGCTACAAATTCTTTTCTTACATATTTTTCAAATTATGTAAATAACCTATTCAAATTTTTATGTCAAGTTGCCTAACTCTATTTTATGAACTTTCATTGCCACTTAAGGGCCTAGTTTGGACCCCCATGATCCTGCATTGACCCAGTGGTTATTTAATGATAATCAATAGATTTATAATTCTCTAAACTACATAGATGAATATGATAGTCAATTCATTGATTAGGAACCCATGATTGAGCTTGAATATGGTAGAGATATGTTATTGGGAAATAAAGTAGTGAAATTGAAAATTAATAAAAATCCTAAAGGTTTGGTGCAATAAAAAATAATGTTTAATAGTACTAATCACTAAAAGTGAAAAAATTAGCAAATAGATGAAAGAAAAATAGGTGTAAATTTGGGAATGAAAATTAAACCTAAAATATTTTAAATATCAACAAGAAATTGAAGCTAACTATGAAATTAATGTTGATATCATTATTCAAAAGCATTAAAAAAGGTTTTTTACATGAATCATACAATGAGATAAAAACCCATAGAGAAGATTTATTACAAAATATGATTCCTCTTCAAGTAGATGCAAAACATTTAGGTGAAAATCAAAGGCCAATAAATCCCCGCTCTTACCCCAAGTATGTAGAATTAATGAAGCTAAAGCAAGGAGGAATTATCAAACCAATTTAGAATTCAAAATGAGTGTCCAATATTTTTCTAGTCAAGAAGTATAGAGATATAATATTATGCATAGAATTTTGGAATTGACTATCAAATATCTCAAAGATAATTATCCTCTTCATAGCATAGATTACCTACTATGAAAGGTCACTAGATCAAAATTGATGTCCATCGTGGATGGATTCTTAGGGTATAACCAAGTATGGTCAAGGAGTCAAAAAATAATTTACAACTCCTTGGGTCACTTATGTGAGAATATCGTTTGGACTCAACAATGTAGGATGAACCTTCCAAAGAGCCATTAGCATTGCATTTCTAGGAATCATATATGAAATCATGGTGGTGTACCAAGTTGACCTACCAACCTACTCCAAGGATAGAAAATATCATTATAAATACTTGGATAAAATATTCAAAAGGTTCCTTGAATGCGAGATATCTTTGAATCCTAAAAAATGTATATTTAATGTTGAAGAAGGTAAACTATATGGACACATTGTTTCCAAAGATAAAATAAGAATAATCCAAAAAGAATAAAAGCAATTGACCTTATTCCAATGCTCAAAAAAGAAACATGATTCCAATCCTTTTTTGGATAAATCAACTTCTTACTTGGTTTGTAAAACCCCGTCCCGCAACCTAGAGGACGATACAATACTGCAGAAGCACAACTAATTTTTTTTCCTTAAAGTTAAAACAAGATGAGTGAAGTATCCTACACTAACCACATACATCCTCTAGACTACTCAATGCGTCTACATGTGAACACCATTACTTATAAAATTAAACCAACCATAGCATAAAAATATTAAACTCAAGATACAACTTACAACATCGCATTAAACCATTGCAAGATAAATCTAACACATAGAAATGTATTGAACATATTTTCACATATACAATACTATTAAATCCAATAATGAATAGATCCTAAATATTATTACAATTATATCACAAAGGTTCATCTCGATACAAATGAGGTATTACAATTATACATTATGAACCACAGTTACAATGAAGAAGGAGAAGAACAACTCCAGAGAACCACACGAGCTCCTCGAACGAGAAGATCCTGCCATCACGAACAGGAAGAGAAACTCAATAGTGTAAGATGCACGCCACCCAACCATTTGGTACCCGTAGGTCCAGCCCTCGTGCTAGAAGATAGTAACAGGGAACCCAACAACCTATTACCTCTAGACATAGGCAATATACCAAAAATACTCACAGAATAGATAAACAAGAACTAGGGTCAAGGTAAGTGCAAGAAGATGAGTCCACGAAACATGGAAGTTTTTGCCTTAGGCAAAAAAATTAATTCGGCTTGCAAAAAATGGGATCCCACTTTTTAATAAACGAGATCTCGTTTTTAAAAAGCAGGATCCCGCTTTTTAAAAACAAGATCCCGTTTAGCTTCGGGATCCCGAGCCTAAATTTTCAAAACAGGATCCCATTCTTCAAAATGGGATCCCGTTTTCAGAAATTTCCGTTTTTGGAAAATTTTCAAAACGGGATCCCAAAATGAAAATTTCAAAAATGGAAAGTTTTCAAAAGGGATCCCGTTTTGAAAACTTTCTATATTTGGAAACTTCCAATTTTTGAAAAATTTCCATTTTCGGAAAGTTTTCAAAACGTGATCCCGTTTTGAAAACTTTCCGAAAATGGAAATTTCCGTTTTTAGACCGTTTTACAAAACGGTACAAAATAGGATCCCGTTTCATAGAACCATAAAAAATGGTTTTTTTATGAAACGGGATCCCGTTTTTTAAATTATGAATTTTTGGGCAGGTTTTTGTCTTGTTTTTTGGTTTGGGAAATGGCTTGGGGACCCGAACGTAAGCTTTGGACCTGGTTTGACCTGCAACTTGAAGGTCTTGTTAATATCACAGGAAAATAATGACTTTAGACATATGTTTGAAGACCTATTATGCAAAAAAATTACGAAATTAAAACCCATTATAGATGAGACAGTGCAGATTCAAAATATGTAATTTTTTTAATAATTTGAATATTTTTTCTATTTTTCAATTAATTTCTAATGAAACTAGTCCATAAACTTGAATTATCAGGTTTTTTTAGTATTTTAATAACTTTTGATCAACATAACATTTTGACGAACGAATTGCACGAGAACAAACTTCAGACAATTCTTTTTAGTTTAAAAAAAAAATTCAAAAAATGATAAGTTTAGGTCATCTTATGCGTCGTACACAACGATTTTTCAAAACGACAAATATGCCTAATAAAAATTCAATAAAAAATTACAAAAAAATATCGAAAACAAGCTTCAATGAGTCACAAATCTTTTCCCAAAAGGATTTTGAAAAATATGATAGTTTAGGTCAAAATATGGATGTCGTACACGTTCATGGTATGGTATAAAAAAGTGACTTTTAAACAGTGGTTTTTGGAAACGCCTATTGAAACTCAATTTTTACAATCTGGGTATTGAAACAAATTAAATATTTGGAAACTAGACTCCGAGTACTACATTTTATGATTAGTGACTTTTTTGAAGATTTTATCTCTAAGTGCTTCAAATTTTAAGGTCAATGTGACAAATTCTGAAAATTAGGGAAAACACTTCCACTTTTTGGCCAAAAAGTGGTCTTAACTTCTTGCACACACTCGGCACATTGCTTCTAGAATCACAAAATCAATTACCAACACAATACAATAAACTAACTGTTGATATAGAAGGAGTGTCATCACAAAGGTTGCATTGGTTATCCAAAGGAGATCTTCCTAGGTCCTGGCCCCCCTCTAGAGTTATCCTGATAACCTCTTACGATTCTAGCCCCACATGCACACCAGTGTGGAATCGGTTATCTTTCGAGAAGACAATATAATGATCTAGCCATTTCAGGCCTTCCCGACTCATCTCAAGTCTCATACAAGCCCTTGAGCCAATGAGTGGGGTTAAATATCTTGTTATATGTGTTAAGCTAATAGATTATTTAATTCTCACTTAATTATACTGACTCCCATACGAGTTGTCCTGAGACCACTTTGTGTCCCAGCCCTCGCTGAAAGCCACTCCCCTATTGACAACACCTAACTCAAACTACATGTCAAGGGTAGACAGTACACTAAGAACTGATAACAATAACCAATACACCTAAAAAAGTAACACATCTCGACGGATGTCCAATACAGAAACCCAATACGTGCACTACCCAAGAAACTCAAAGGGTGAACTAAAGTTACCACAACCCTTTCACAATTACAACTCTAGAAGACTTAGATTCACATAATGACAAATACTTCCCCCCAGTACACAATTACGAATACACGTGTTTTTCAAATACAATTCAAAAAAATAAAAAATACTATATTTCGGATTTCCTATATCCATTACAATCAATTCTTGTATATTAAAATACATCATCCAAAACACTATTTCAATTTAATAAACTAACAACGAAACAATTAAATATTTCACTTCCAAATCCCAACTGCTCTTAATACTTAACTCAATTTCTTAATTAAATATTCAATCTTTCTAATAAAATCAATTTATTATAAAACACCTATTTGTGCATTGCATGCATTAATTAACAATATAATATTCATTTAAATAAATATATATATTTTCTAATTACAAAATCTAGTTATTCTTTTCCAATGTTCATTTTAAAATATCTAATTGTGCATGTGCATGCACCTATTTAAAAATACATTTAAATATATTTATATTTAAAAATTATAAATTTATATCCAATTTTTCTAATATATATTTTTAAACAAATAAATAAATATATAAATATAAATTTACAATTTTCAAACAATCATAATCATAAAACCAGTATGTTGCGACTTTGATAACTTTTGTTTTCGGATCTGGCTTCCTCTGAAATTTTTACTGAAGGTGCACAATCAAGTAGTCTAAAACATATAAAAAATTTAGCCCTACCCAGTTCGTAAATTTCAAGTTATGATTAATTTAGTGACGCACTATCTCTGTTGTTTTGATTTTCAAATTATAAGAGGTTTCAAATTATCTAAGTTTTCCCAAATTTATCAAAAAATTTCATTTTCAATCCTACAGAGGTTTTCTAATTCCTCAAATACTTTTGTTTGTGTTAAAAATCATTCCCTACAAGGTTCTAAATCTTTAACGGTAATTTACCATTTTCTACAAAAGAATAAATTATGTTTTCATAGGAAGAGGTTTCTAAGTTTTGATTTAAATTAACAGAGGTTCAATAATTCCACTATAATTTCCTCATGTATAAATCTATTTTAAATACTCAATTTAAACAGAGGATCTAAATATGTTCTTCTACAGAGGTTCAATTTTCACTGCAATATTTTAAAAGAAAGAAACAAAAACTTCTACAGTATTGAAAAAATTATTTCCTAAAATATTTTCAATTTGCATTACAGTAATAAAATAATTTTTCAATACAAAATTCACAAAAACAGTAAAGAACCTGTTACAGAAGAATGTTGCCTCAAGAAAATGTTGTCGAGCTTCTAATTTCAATTCTCAATGTAGCCAAAGCTTTCTTCAATGCAATTTCCTCCTTCCAGAAGACACAACCAAAAACACAGCCAAGAATTCTACAACAAAATAATTTTAAAACAATTTCCTCAGAAAGATCCACAATTTCGTCACCTTCAATTCTCAATGTAGCCAAAGCTTTCTTCAATGCAATTGCCTTCTTCCAGAAGACAACTAAAAACACAGCCAAACATTCTACAACAAAATAATTTTAAAACAATTTCCTCAGAGAGATCCACAATTTCCTCACCAATTTTCCACAACCCATACAAAATTTTTCCCATGAAACAACTTTCTTTACTTTTCCCAAAAAATCCCTCCGTCAATTAGATAACCAATTTATAACTCTCAGTTATCTTAAACAAAATATCTAAAATATTTTTTTCCTCAACAATTTAGATATTTTTCATTCACATACATTTAAATATAATAAAACAATTTACTAATTGCAACCAATTTAAATATTCTTACTTATTTAATTACCATTTATTTTTAATAATAAAATTTACTCAATTAACATAACCAAATTAAATTAATTAATTTATTTATTTATTCTAAAGCCTTCACAACAATAATTCATTTAATTAAATATTTAAATTAAATACACATTTAATCTATCAAATTAAATTTGCACAAGAATAAAGTACATAGAACAACAATGATAAAACTAAGACCAAACTCAAACTGACGACACACTGTACTAGGGTAAAGGTATGACTAGGTAGCCCGATACTATCTCCCAGTATTACTGTTGAGTAGTGGACACGCTTAGACGTGTGAAACTAGGTGAAGTTAATATCATGTACCTGCAATCCTAGAAACAAACAAATGTCGCATATGTATACATATAGCAATTCATACACACCGTGAAAAGAGAATCACGAAAATCACAGGGCACTTGCATGCAAGTGATGCAATACCGTTCTCTTCACCCATATAATGTCACATCAACTGACAAGATAATATATCAATTAAACTACGATAAACAAATATAGCAATGTCATCACAACTAAGCATCTATGCAAATATAAAACATATTAACAAAATCATCATGCATATAATGTGTCATCACATCAATAAATTATATCATCGCTCCACTGTCAGCAGTAGAATAACCATAACATAAAACATAGTCTAACAAAGTATTTGAGCTATCAAGAAAACATAACAAATCGGAGGGGTATCACATGGTTCATAAATAACTTTACTTATAAGACCAAAGTAATCTCCAAACTAATGAAGAAGGAAACCAATCAACCACTTGGAGTAATGAACTAAGGAATTCATGAAGATCAAGAAAGGAATCAAAAAAGTTTGAATCTTATCAATTCCAAATTACTTCTTGAATCTTTCAAATTGTTCTCATTTTATTTGAATTTCACATTGTTTCTATTGTGTTGCTCCAAATATTATATATGAGTATGAGAATCTTATTGCATTTTTTAGTGAGTCTTTGGAAAGGGAAAAATGGAAGTACTCAATAATATAAAAGCATGTCCACACCCTAGTCAAATACATCAAGAATTATAGGCCATACTTGGTAGGATCAAATATCATTGCACATGTGCCACATATAGTAGTCAAAGACACATTCACCTAACAATAATCCTAAGTAAAAATATATAGATGGATCAATAAGATCTAAGAATATGATATTGAGGTATAGATAACTAAGTTGGTTAGAGGTCAAGGCTTGGCTAGACCTATGGAAAGTGTAAACTTAGAAGCAATTAAATTCAATGAAAATAATTTTGATTGTGTTTCTACCTGTTGTAAAATAGAGGATGATTATTGGTATTAGGATATTATCTTTTACCTGTAGAAAATGAAATTTCCTTTTAGAATGAACAAGTTCTAAAAACTAAATCTCAATATATAGTCGTATAAATGTGTTTTGGTATATGAATCTACCTAATGTAGAGAGATCCAAAAGACTACTACTTAAATTCCTTAACCAAGAAAAAGTTAGCTTGATGTGATGAATGAATTCCATTAGGGAATTTATGGAGGCAATTTCAAGGAAAAAACTACTACACCAAATATCCTTAGAGTAGGATTTTGATGGCATAATTTGTTCAAATATTTGGTTAGAGGAGTGAGAAAATGTGATTCCTATCAAATGTTTTCATAAAAATTAAAATATGTAGGTGGTCTTCCTCATGTGTTTATAATTTTGGATGCTCCCTTCTAGCATTGAGGAATTAATTTCATAGGGAAAATATTAAAAAAATTAAGAAATGGATATAGGTGGACTCTTCTAGTCACATATGACTTCAACAAGTGGATTGTGGTAATTCCAACTCATAAAGCCACATAAAAAGTAGTAATAAATTTCTTACTAAATAATATCATAACTAGGTTTGGTGTGCCTATAAGAATTATTGTAGACAATTCTATTTGTTTTAGATCACATGCTATGTTAATTATATACATAAAATATGGAATTGATTTGATTTATTCATCTCTTTATCATCCCCAAGGAAATGGACAAGATAAGTATAGCAAAAAAATCTTCATAAAGGTAATCAAGAGAATATTAGCCATGAACAAGAAAATCTAGGGTATGACAAGTTAAATTATGCATTGCAGGTCAATAGAGTCACCTATAAGTTTTCTATTGGCAAGAGTCCATTTAAACTTATCTATGAAATAGATGCCAAAATTCAAATCAATTTTGGATTACCTATATATTGATATTGCGAGATGATGATGAAATAAATGATGTTGCAATCTACCACAAGATAATAAACTAATAGAGTGAGATGAGAGAAGGATATTTACACATGAAAAGATATTTTAAATGAATAAAATAATAAAATATTTTTTTGACAAAATCCACTTAAAATAAACTTTTAGATTTGAGATTTAGTACTCATGTGGACTGCCAGATCTAAGGACAAGGGTGAATAATATGGGAAGTTTTATCCTTTATGGATTGGGTCATATGAAGTTGCAAAGAAGAATAGTACTATTAGAAGGTGCAAGACAACTGAGGGGGGGGGTGAATCAGTTGTCACAAAAATTCAAACTTAAAACTTCAACGCTTATCAATTCCACAACCACAGTATTTTATTATGTAGATAAAAAAAGTAAAATCAACACAATGAACACCATATTTTTGCATGGAAAACCCAATAAGGGAAAAACCATGGTGAGGATTAACTCATAATATAAAGAAGTTCCAAAATAAAATGTATAAGGCTCACTACCCTGAATAGGACTCACTATCTGGATACAAAAGCTCACTACTTACAAGGAGGCTCACTGCCTATAAAAAGATTTACATAACAAAATTGGGCTTCATGGCCAAAATGAACTGAAAAGAGTGCACCTAACAAGTGTTGATGTAGTTTTGGTGATGCTCAATAGACAGACTTAACACACTTCATCATTTTTTGCTCTTCTTCAATTTCGCATTCACTACTACCTCATCATCACTCACCTGAATCTCAATTTCCTCACTCTCTGAAAATTGTTCAACATATATAAATACTCGATCTATCCGCAAACATCAATTAGGCCGGCCAAATTAGATGCATTCCTTATTCCAAAAATATCAACTTTCGGCTACAAGATTTCACAAAAATCTTCCCAAAAACAATTCAAAGTGCTCAACACGCTACATCATGTCAACAAAGACCTAAGATAGGTCACACATATATCCGCATAACAAAATTGATTCACCATATCACAACTTATCCATGGATTCGGCCAAAAATAAACTTCATTGCAAAAATTAATTAATAGGATAATACCAATATGCCATATGAGCACCAGAGCATGAGAGATTCTAAACATACATAATTTCAACAATCATAAACTATTTCCCAAAACCGCAAGTAGTAACTATCAACCGCAGAGGATTGTGGACTAAAATAATGGAGGATGCGGCTTGAATACTATTTTAGATACCAGACCAAAATACCAGATCAAGTATTGATTTAGAATTTCAATCACAACATGGTGATATCAATGACAACACAAAAACTATAGAGATAGCCATTCTTCTTCATTATTCCAACAATCTCCCCCTTTGTCATTGATGGCAACATGTGCCAAAATTTTCAAAAATAACATTCTTCCCTACTCACATGACTCTCTCCCCATAATTTTATATTTTAACTATCTCCCCCTTTAACATCAATGGAAAAGGGTGACCAAAAAAGGTAAACATATGTATATGATGACTTTGTATATACACAAGAATTCTTGCTTCCCATTTCAAGCATTCAAACAAGAATGACACTTTTTACATGAAATATTTTCTTGTACCTCTCTTTTATGATTGGAAGAATCCTTTTCCATGCAAGAAAATCCAAATTCATTCTTGCACTCATACCTTCCAATAAAGATAACTATGTAAAGGAGGATGTCTGATCAAAAGACAGACACAGTTGTTCACAATTTTCTGCATCAAAGAGAATTCTGGAGAGATGATCCAACCAGACCTCAGTAACTTCCTTAACCAACTAGAAGGTTCTAACCATATCTTCTCTTTGCCTCTGAGTAGTCAACAATTCTACCTATAGTTCACCAACTTTTATTCTCTGTTTTCCATCCCTGTCTTTGAAGTAATCAAAGTTATTTCCAATACTATTCATTTTAGATTCAATGGCTTCAATTATGCTTCTGAAATTGTCAACAATTGCCAGCCACCAGATACAATATCTATAAATGTTAGATATTTCTTTGATGCATTCTCTTTTCTCATTCATATGTTTAGATAACACCTATTTTTCTTTGTTACATCTTCTTTCAAGCATAGCTTTAAACTTATGACCTTTGGGTCCTTTGAACAATGTTCTCTCTTCAACAATCTCTACTAGATCATCTAGTAAAGAATCTGATACATCTGAAATTGAAATACCCTTATTCAACAAATAATCAATCAACACATTATCAGTTTTAAGTTTCTCAAGCAGAGAACAAGCATTCCACATTTCACCAATCTTCTTCATCTCACCCTTGTCTAGCATCATCTATATATCTTCTGGATCAGATTTAGACAAAAATTCTTCTTCATTCTTCTTTTTTTCCGAGATATATGTTACAATAGTTTTCCTCTTTTTCGGTTCCGTAGGAAAATCACCAATGATAACTTCCAATTCTTTCTTACAGGAGGATGAGCCTACTTCAAATTGACTAGATACAATCATACCGAAGCAAAGACTTGACTTCAGAGATGTGAAATATATTCTGAAAACACTTACATTGTTTGCTAACGATTCCAAGTATCTGTAGACTTGTTTCCCAATAGGAATACTAGATTCCCACACAACATTTTCTCTTCCCAGTAGGGAGTTCAAAAGGTAAAAAACCAAGAACAAAAGATCCAAACCAAAAAGGATAACCCTCAACCAGCGACATTCGAGCATTCTCGGTTAAATTTTCAAGTAATAGACTACATAAATCAAACTGCTTGTTTTCCTTAACCATCATATGCACAAGATATGCAACAATGGCCAAAGCCAAGCCTTCATGATTTCTGAAATAGATTTTGTAATAAATTCCTTACACAACATACCTTATAGCGGAATCCTTAAGAGTGTTTATCAATAGAGCTCAAGGATCTTTACCAATGCCAGTAAGTTCTTCCACATCTTTGTATTTCACGGTTTTCATTCCAGGGAGATCCCCAATACTGCATAGACTAGTAATCGCTTTGATCACATCCTTTGTGATTAGATAGGGTTTGTCTAACATAATACTTATGTTCTTGAATCAACTCAACAAGAACAAGATAAACTCTTTATTAGCAAACCAAGGAAATTCTCCCCATAAATCCATACCTAGGGTTTTTATGTTTTGCAACTCATTTTTCTTTAGCCCTATTTCCATTTCTTTCATCTTCCTATGATCGAATTCTTACAATTCAACTCCTTTCAACTTCAGTGGAATGTCGCCACTCATTCCCCTATCCATTTCCACGCTTAAATTTCTTAATTTCATTATAGTTCGTCAAGACTCCTTTTTCTTTCGTAGACTGAGAAATGATTCCCGAGTAACCATATTAATTTCTTTGAATCACCTCAGAGTCGCTTCAAATTGCTTCGAGATCGCTCCAGGATGCCTTTCAAACTCATCAAGTGCTCAAATGATCAAAAGAGGCTTACACATCTTACCTTATACACAATCAATTTTCCCTAAATCACATTAAATGCGGTATACTTCAAAAAAGTTGCTAAAAACATTCTCCTCAACACAAAAAACCCTAATTCGGTCTATAAATCAGCATGTCAACATGTTTTCTTCTAGTTCCTTTTCCAAAACCTCTGTTTACTCTTTCTTCACATTAAATCCTCGTGCTAGCCTATGACACATTATTCATTCAGGGGGTTTTTACAGTTTTTTGATAATGCTCCCCCTAAGACCATGCTAGGTTTAATTCCTGGAGGAAATTTTTGTACTAGATGAGGGCACAAACACATCAACAGTTTTAGGTTCTGCTTCTTCTTTCTTCTTCCATATCTTATTCATCTCTTGCTTCATTTCTTCTTTGTCGATCTTCTTTATCGGTTCATTCTTCTATACCGAAGTAAATTGATTTCCCTTCTTACTTATGCAAACCTTTGAGATATGTCTAGGTATGTTATAATTATAGCATAAAACATTTTTCTAATTAGTCTAACCTCCATTACTTCTCAATCTACATTGATTTTCTCTATGTCCAAATTTGTTACAGGTATAGCAGTAGCCATTAAAGAATGGATTCATTCTGCCTCTATTAAACCTATTCATCATCACTTGACTGATCATTCTCACCTGAGATCTGCATTTAGTAACTTTGTGTCCAAATTTATTACATGAGAAACATTGTCCAGAGAAGGAATCAAGAAACTGATTCATCCTATTCCGGCATTCAGTTTCCTTGTGATCATATTTATTATAGGAAAAATAGATACCATTAAAGGAGGGATAACTTTGTGCATTAAGTTGTCTCACAAATGGTCTCTTTGCAAAATTCCTTGAATTTCTTTTATGCTTTCCTCTGTCTTGATTCTTTGATTGTCTTTAGAACTTTCACCTATTTCAATTCCCAAGCCACCTTTGTCTTTATTTGGTTTCTATCCTGCAAGTAGTTCTTCAAGCTTGTCAGAGCTAGATCTGAAATTGTTCTCACAGGGTTTATCCTTCTCCAGTTCTATTCTCAGGTTTACTACCTCTTGTTCAATTCTAGAGCATTCATTAGACTTGTTCTACACCATTGTATTAAGACATTCTTCTATTCTCTTCTTTTCTTCTACCAACACTTTCAATCCAATGATCTCTTGTTTCTGTTGCTCACTTACTTCTCTATGTCTTTCTGCTACTCATTTACTTCTCCATGCTTCCTTAATATTTTCTTTCAAATTATCTTTATTTTCACTTTCAGCTTTATCAAGATCTTCAAGTACAATCTAGATCTCTCCTTTATCGTCCATTTGATCAACCTTCAAGATCTTCCTCAAGCGTTTAAGCTCTACACCAAGGAACCAAAGCTCTGATACTAATTTTTAAAAGGCACAGGACAACTGAGAGGAGGGGTGAATCAGTTGTCACAAAAATTCAAACTTAAAACTTCAACGCTTATCAATTCCACCACACTATTATGTTATGCAGATAATAGAAAGTAAAATCATCATAATGAACACCATATTTTTATGTGGAAAACCCAATTAGGGAAAAACCACAGTGAGGATTAACTCACAATATAAAGAAGTTCCAAAAAAAAATGTATAAGGCTCATTGCCAAGGGCTCACTGCCCTAAATAGGACTCACTGTCCGGATACAAAACCTCACTGCTTACAAGGAGGCTCACTGCCTACAAAAGGATTTACATAACAAAATTGGGCTTCACAGCCAAAATGAACTGAAAAGAGTGCACCTAACAAGTGTTCATGCAGTTCCAGTGATGCTCAATAGACAAACTTAACACACTTCATCATTTTTTTCTCTTCTTCACTTTCGCATTCACTACTGCCTCATCATCACTCACCTAAATCTCAAATTCCTCACTCTCTCCAAAAATTATTCAACATATATATATATATAGATACTCGATCTATCCGCAAGCATCAATTAGGTTGTCCTAATTAGATGTGTTTCTTATTAAAAAAATACCAACTTTCGGCTACAAGCTTTCACAAAAATCTTCCCAAAAATAATTCAAAGTGCTCAACATGCTACATCATGTTGGCAAAGACCTAAGATAGGTCACAGATATATCCGCATAACAAAATTGATTCACCATATCACAACTTATCCATGGAGTCGGCCAAAAAAAACTTCATTGCAAAAAGTAATTAATAGGATAATACCAATACGTTGTACGAGCACCAGAGCATGAGAGACTCTGAACATACATGCTTTCAACATCCATAAACTGTTTCTCAAAATTGCAAGCAATAACTATCAACCATGGAGGATTACAAACTAAAATACCGGAGGGTGCAACTTGAATACCGGTTCAAATACCGGGCCAAAATATCAGATCATGTATTGATTTAGACTTGCAATCACAACATGGTAATACTGGACCTGACATCAATGACAACACAAAAACTATACCTATCAATTCATAAGAGTAATACTGGACCTGTCATGTATATATAATGTTTTATTTTGTGTTTATGTCTTATCTTGTAAATATAGTATTGTGTGTGTTTGTGCAATAATAACCCTTATTTGTTATGATGAAGTTTGTTTGTCCAAATCTATTTTTTCCCCTCTTTTGGTCTCCTCCTATTGATTCTCGTTGTGTTTGTAAAAGGCACATGTCCACAACTAAAACCTATTGATACTTAAACTTGTAGTGCCGAATTTTTCTCAAGTCATTTCTCTTTTGTGTACTTAGACCTCATTTTTTCTATCACATATAAATCATCTAAGAAATATTTATACAAGTGTCAATTTCTTAAATTTTCTTGAGTTTTCTCCTTTTCATCCCCCGTGTGCCTAACAATGTTCTATTAATTGCAAAATTATAATAAAATTCTAAATGTGGAATGTTTTTGGGTCATTTCTCTTTATTTGGGTAGGTTGTTGGAATTTTAGGCTTTTGGGGTTTCTCTTACCTATGTTTGTTTTCCTTAATAACCCCAAAACCTTGATCCTTTATATTAAATTCCTTTCACTACTACAGTTTGGGCATTACTTTATTGGGGTATCATTCTATTTATTCCTTTAAACTTTTTATGGATGTCCATGCCCTTCTAAAAGTCTTCCTCTTTGCATAGGCTTTTAGTATGTTGGAAAATGTGAAATTATGTTGGAGACTTGTTTTTATTGGCATACACCAAACTTTCTCACTTGACATACATGCAAATAAGATTATTATAGAAATTTGTGCATGTAGCAAATGCAAATTACATATGAGAAATAAATAAATGATTTTTCTCCCTTATGAATGGGAATCCTTGAGAAAACAAGTTCTCACTTGATATATAAAACTACATGTAAAAATCTATTATAGATGCTACCATTTATCAATGCTATCTATAGACTTCTCTATTTATTTTCCACCTCAATCTACTCTCTATGAACTTCTTTTTAAATTGTAGGCATGTGTATACTACACTCTAACTTCATAAATCTCTTTACAAATCAAGTGTGGATAAATGATAACTATAAATTATGTTTGTGTTCACTAGCTACCTATGGTATTTACTCAAACACCCAAAGTTTAGCTTTGACTTCTTAATTCTTATTTTATTGACAAGATTTTAGAGCACTATGATTAAAATCTATGATTTTTTATTACATTGAAATAAAATAATAAAACAATGCATATAATTTTTCATTTTAAACTTATTTCAAACCTTGTGAATTTATGAAACAATATACATCAACATAACTTTAAAAACATACCTTATAAATAGATGAATTTAGTAAAATTTATACAAACAATAATCCTCCATGCAAGATAATTCTCCCCTAACAATTTCTCGATCTTAAGTTTCATGGAATTTGGGATTCCATCATCGGCAGGCTTGTATTATGTTTTATCGGCAGGCTTGGACAAATTGGTTGTGAACGTATGAAGATGACTTTTTATCGCCGGTAAGCGTGAAGTCTGATTCGTGGCGTACAATCATACTGGCCGGTCATCTTTCACTCGCTACGGACCATTGGCAATGAATATTTGGGTTCCATGACCTTTGGGATCTGCTTATAATTATGCCAAGAGGCCTTAAGTTTTATGGAGTGTATAAATAGAAAATTATATGTATGTTAATATGTTAGAGTGCGTGTTTGTGTATGCAAATTTTAGTTGCATGTGATTGGATTAAGCTATCATTCATAAATTAAATATTAATATATATAAAATATGTCGAGAGTTATCCTCGTCTAGATGCCTATTTTCATCATTTTTTCTCTAATCCTAACCCTAATTGAATGCTATTTTACATTGTAACCATTTTTTTTGCTTTCAGATTACCACTTCATATTTATCTTCCCAAAAATAATATTAAAATATATTTAATATAATATTTAAGTTTTATTGAAAATATTTAAAAATTTAAAAAAACATAATCTGGAACAAAACTATAGCTTTCA
>VDFB02281492.1:550512435-550632346 GCA_007258455.2 Sequoia sempervirens
GGACTATAATAGATTTTATATTTGATGTTTTAAAATGATGACTGAAATCACACTAGAGATTAGTTGATTTTACCGGGCTGTGAAGTCAAGTAAAAATAAAAAAGAGAAAGGAACAAATTCAAAACTAAAGTGATCTACTTTTCAAAGCATCAACATACATGAAATTTCAGATTCATCTACTTAGTAATCCAACAAAATTACCCAAAATCATACAAAAACATATAGAAGAGTTATTGCAACTAATATAATAAACTTATAATCCTATCAAATTCCTCTAATAGTGATTCCATTTGTAGTAACAGATGTGTTGAAGAAAACATGTCATATTTGATACATTTTTTGAGTTAGAATACCCATAACTAGAGACATAAAACTAAAAACAATGATGATTATAATTTATTCTATCTCAATTTGTAACATTCCCTACTCTCAAAACCACTAATTTATGCTCAATATTATGATGACTACCCTTTTGAATATTCACCTAAAAAAATATATATGTTCTTTGTGTACCATCCAATGTTGAAAATGATCACTCATTCCTTAGAAATACTCAAAAAATAGAAAACCCTAGAAATGATCACTATAATTGCAAAAGATCAAAGGACAAAAATAAATCCCTCTAAAATGGACACCTAAGATCATAAGAAATCTCTAACATTAAATGCAAGTAGTTGGGAGAAGAGTTACCATTAATATGATTTGGTGGGAGCAATACATCATCAAAAAATGCATTCTAGGAGACCTATTGACATATTAGGCTTTTCTCTATAGATCTTCCTAGGAGAGAAACATTAAAATTATCACAACTCTAAAATGACTTGACCTTGTTGACAATGAGACCTTGGGTTTGATTCCTATCATTAAACAATCAGGCCCTAAAATAAGGAGGAATCATAAAAAAATTCCAAGAAAATGATCCCTTGATTTGTTAGGAAATGACCTTTAGGCCTATGCCATACCTTATACTCAAAGAAGAAAAGGAAATAGATGAAATGAAAAAGAACTGACACCTGAAAGATGGGAAATTTTGAAATTAGTAAGGGAAATGGATTGGGCTTCGAGGATTGGGAAGAATAATTAACCCTTATTGAAAAATAAGACAAAATTTAGGAAGGAAACTCAATCACCAAAGATTGAAGACTATGACATTGATGGTCAATGATTAAGAAGAACTCATACCGCATGACGAAGAGGATGGTAAGGATTTAAGATTATGACCAATCTCTAAGGCCCAAAATTTTAAGACTTGGATAGATTTTGAAGGATTCCAGCAAAGCTTCGATGATCAATGGAAGGGAAAAGGAAACATGAAAGCAATAAAGGTTAAGAGTTAAGGTCGATGACTAAAACCCGAAACTTCAATACTTAAGAAATTTTTTATGGATTTTGAAAGGGAAAGGAGCAAAACTTGGTAGTGATAAAAATTTTATGACAATATGTGGACAACTGAAACTTTAAACCAAAAAAGGGAACACTTTAGCTAGTATCATATTTTCTTTGGTTAGGCACAATTCATGCAAGTTGACCCATGCAATACCTCTCTGATAAATTATCATATGGGTGAAGGATTAAGGAATGAATATGGGAATGAATTTATGTAGAAGGAAAATGGATTTGAATATGAATATATATGACAAAGGGCTACACTTTTGGTGGGTTCTCCTTTGTATTTTGTTGATGTAGCATGAGGGGAATTGTTGATGTCACTATTTTCCACCATCCTATGAATAATTCTCTTTGATGTTGTGTTCAATTTGAAGGCCATCACAATGCACCTTTTCACAAGTTCCAACCTTGTCTCTTCAACAATATGTTTAATTTGAAGGCCAACACAATGCATAATGTAAAAGTAAAGACTCCTCACAATATAAAAGTTAAGGATTGAAGCCTCAAATAGAGATTTCACGCCCTACAAATAGAGTTTTTCTCTTTGCAATGTGAAGGTGAAGGCTCATCACCTCAAAAAAATATTCCATACCCTATGAAAAAAGATACACTCCTCAATAGATATTTAACCTACAATGATAGTTGAAATGGCCTACAAAAAATCATGGCCTGCAATAAATTTATGGCCTTTTCACAATGAATGGATTACTAACACCTTATCTCCACACCCTTAACAATTGAATCAACCTATGCAATGTATTTGATGCCCCTCACAATCTATATTCAATGGATCAACCTAGATAATAAATTCCAATGTGAATCAACATGTGTAGTGAATGGCTCAACTAAAATTTTATTGAATAAATCACCCTTCACAATATATTGGTCAAAGGTTTTATGAATTCTAAGAGACATTACAAGCATGTCTTCAAACACTCGAGGGTATTCCACATGCCCTAAGGTCTTCCAAAATGGAAACCCACACCATACACATATTTCGATATGACCTATGTTGTCATTAATATGCCTTGGATCAGCTCAAAGCTCACCTCACCTCACATAGGTAGATCAAGATACATGATAGCCTTTGCCAATTCTATGGCCTCTACACACATTTTCAAGAACACACAAGCACACAACAACAAAAATAAAAATTGCATGCACCTATTTTTAAAAGAATAAAATTAACATATATTTTTGGACCAATGGTCAAGTTCTATAATGGCTCTAATACCATGTAAGGTTGTCTAGCCAAAATATCTAAATACAATACCAATACTAGTATGCCCCTGTAAGTTAGAAAATTGAATATGCAAAAGAACACATAAAAATGGATCAATCAATGTGAAATTGATTAGCTCATGAAATGGAAATGTACATATAGAAGGGAAGTACAACTACCACCAAGAATAGTGGAGAAGACTAGGTAGTTGACTAGCACTAACAAGGAATGGTGGCGAGTTAACTCCACAGAACTAGCAAGCTAACTCCATAACTCTAGCAAGCTAACTCCATGAGACTAGCAAGCTAACTCCATGAGACTAGCAAGCTAACTCCATGGAACTAGCACACCTAAGAAAGATTAATGCCAAGTGTAAGAATAATCCATGTGTAATAATAATATCTAATAAAAAATGAAGATAAATAATATGAACCTATACTAACAATGTCAATCAAATAGAACAAAAAATCCAAGAAATAAGAGAATTATAACATGTTCAAGTATCTCAACAAGAGAATAGAAATAGACCATTCCCATCATGTTCAAAATCCATTAAACCACATCACCAACATATCAAGAAATCTGGAAACTACATGATACCTCTATTCATAAGGAAGTCTTAGAGATTTCCTCTAGTTATACAACCCCTTGGGAGTGATATGTACAAGTATTTGGATTTCTTTGGTATCTCTTACCCAGTTTCAATTCCAAATGAGATAAGGGGAAAGATACCAATACTCCAAGGTAATAATATCATTATAAGAGAGGAGCATCTTAGACACTTCATGAATGTGATAAATGAGTATGATATTAAATATGAGGATGTGATGATGAAACTGTATGACAATAAAATATGGAAAATATGCAAGAATCATAAATAATAACCACTAAACTATAAGATTCAAAAAATCCAATTCTAATCTATCAATGAAGCACAATATAACATAAGAAATCAATAATAAACCAAAGAAATACCTTCCTTCCTATGTCAACATTGAAATCACCTCCATTGTTCTTCTCAATTTTTCCTTTACTCTTAGATTTTATGTGTGCATAATTATACTAAGCTCAAATTAATATGAATATGATGTGATAGCAAAGAGTTGAAGATTTTTGGTTAGCCTTCAAATAAAGATGAAGGTTGATTTTATAGAAAAGAAAGATTTTATGGGTGGTATAGATTCAAGGAAGAACTAAAGAGATCGATGGTGGAGAATCAATGAGAGGAATTGATTGATCAATTAACTGGATAAAACTATTTGCATTCAATTTTAGTTAATTGTTTCCATGATTTAGTTAAGGATTTGATTGATCTGTTAACTCAGAGTGAGTGGGAGTGAATTGAATTGATTGGTGAAAGAAGTGGAATTTATTAGTTAGTATACTAAGTGTAAGTCTCAGTCAGGAAGTGAGTTGGAAATGCATGAGATTTAATAATTAATTAATTAATCAAATTATTAAAGAAATGTGCAAGATGAATTAGATAAATGAATAATTGATATTATTTATTTATGAAGAGTGCATAATATTGAAGATTTTATGGATAATTAAATAATTAAAGTAATTATTTAATTTAGAAAGGGATAATTGGTGATTAATTAAATAATATTAATTTATTTAATTAACTTAGGAGAATAAATATAATTAGGGATGTAATTAAATAAATAGAATTTATTTAATTAATCAAGGAGAAATAATGTTAAGGTGAATTAATTAAATATTTATAAAATCATTTAATTAATATTAGAATATAAAATTAAATAATAATTAAATAATTGTTAATTATTTAATCATAAGGATACGATGATAATTAGTGTAAAAGTGTCACTTGTAGGCTAGGATAATTTTGAGTGTCTAAATTTTCCCCCTCCTTGATACAAAGTGATTTTGAGCATTATTTCTAAGAAAAATCGAAAATTATGTTCAAGACCTACCCCAATATGCCACAATAACGAGATAGTGCGGTGCCCTTGGGAAATTTGGTTAAAATTTTTGAAAATTTTTCTAATGTTTTTCAACAAGCTGATTTAATATGTTTAGGTGCGATGACAATGAAAATTTATGATTTTAGGTCATTTTGATCAGCAATAGTAGTAATAAGGTGACACGAAAAGTGCATCTAGTTCAAAAGGGGGCATCCACTAGGTCATTGGAGGTCTATAAATAGGCCCTTGGGTGGAAAAATATCCTCATTTGTGTATTTTCTTTTGAGAGTTTTAGAGGAGAGGAGTGAGCTAGAGGTGAGGAGCAACAAAGTTATGGCAAGAATTTTGAAGGCTAGTCATCGAGGGGTGCAAGTTTGGAGATAGAAGTGGCCAACTAGCTTGGGTGATGTAGTATGTATCCTATCCTAATTTTGAAATTTTATCATTTTTTTTCTAGATTTAGGGCTCGAAAATAGAGCCACGAATGCAGTGTAGGATTTTGCAATTCATTTGCCATCATGACCGCCACTTCTATAGGTTTTAACACCATAATTGTAATCATGTGATGCAATTTTCATGTGGTGCCACAATCATTTTGTGGGCCGTAATTATTTCTAGTGTTGCATCTATTTTATGGAAACACATGTGTAGAATAAAATGGTGTAACTATGTTCCAAGTTGCATTTGTAATGAAATTCGTAAGTTTTTAGAACAACTCATTTATCTATTAAAGAAATGCAATTGACTGTCTTTTAATTAAATGCATTTAGCAAGTGAAAATTTAGTGTTTAATGGTTCAAATAGGTTTAGCCAAGTGTCATGATTGACATAATATGTTGTTTGAAGGAAGAAGTGATTTTTACCCTTATATACATGCAAGAGTCGATCGATTTTGGTGGCACTTCAAAACCACTTGGATATGGTAGAGCATGTGACTCTACATGCTCTTGGATTGTACTATATCACATTCATGCTTGAGATTAGGGATACCAAGAGATTCGTCACTACATTGGCTAAGAGGTGGTACTTAGAGACTAGCTCTTTTCATCTTCCTACTTGCAAGGTGATGGTGACTCCAGAGGATGTATGGTGCATCCTTCACATATGATTCATGGTGAGAGGGTTGCATATGATTTAGATTCTGATTTAGTAGCTATGTATAGGTGTTTTGGTACTAATGATCTAGGGGTCAAGGAGTACAAAATCCAATGGGATACTCTAGTTGACCATTATGAGAGATTGATTGTTGTCATATGTAGTGTTGTAGTTGGTGTTATATGCTTATGAGATGTTATGGAATGCTTTATATGATGCTATGTTTAATGATGATTCTATAGAATATGATGTATTGCTATTTTTTGTATTTTTATGCAATATAAATGACCTAACATGCATATGTATGTGTCATGATGTTCTAACATGAGTATGGATGCAAGATGATGTAGTGGAAATATATATTTTTGTTTGTCATAGTATGCCATAAACATGACTGCAGGGACTAAAGGAAGAAATGTTAGCTAGAGGAAAAAGTTAATAAAAAGTGAAGAATCATTAGATAGACCAATGAAGTGAAATAAAAAGAATGAGATGGATGAAGATTTATGTATGAATTGTAGGATAAATTTTGAGCTTTAATTAGTGCATGATTATCATCATAGAATGTTTATTATGTGGCAAGCAGATGTATGCACACCAAGGAATGAATTGTGATGGTGGCATTTGTTTTTGTTTTCCTAAATATTTGATAAGAGAAAAGTGGATATATGTACACCAAGTTAAGGAAAACCTTGGTGACATTAGTATCCATTATCAAGACTAAGACACAATAGAAAAGGAGTGCCACAACTCATACTAGTGACAATAGGACCTTATTGGAATATGTGAGGAAGTAACTATAGAGCATGTTAATACTGATGCAAGAAAGCATTAGATGACCTTTAACTTGCATAGGATGTTTTGATTATGCCAAATGGAACCCCAATCACACATAAGGAGCTTGGTTACCCTAGGTCATATTATCAATACAAACCACAAAAGAAATCAAATAGAAAAATTCATAATCTATCCTCACTCCTCTAATCACTTGTGGATATCCTCAAGTAGCATAGGAACATGAAATAAGATAAATCAGATAAAAAGATAAGACTAACTAGACCAAATGAGTCAACAACCATTTAGATATTCTTGTCAATGATGAGTGATTTCATGATAGGATTCAAAGGGTTATTCCTGGTTTGAGGAATGAAACAGTCATATAAGACTCTGATATAATGACGTTGATAGATACATAGATCGAATAGGTTGAAGGATAGATTGATAGTTTTTCTTTTGTTTCGTGATTTTTTGAGCTCAGTTTTCTATAGGATTTTTTTTGTGTCTTGCTCAAAATGTCAATCTCAATAAGGGATAATATTATGGATGGTGGATTGTGATGGGAGAAAAAATTATTATGGCTTGTGGATAGTTTATTATGAAAGGTGGATTGCAATAAGTGATTGTGATAATATCCTTTGATACCATCAAAGATCCCATCTAAAAATATAGGTCAAGGATTTTCCCCCAATTAGGTATAGGAGTAGTTATTATGGAAGGAGTGGATATGGAAAGCATGTGATGCAAAATATCACCCATTCTCAGGCCATGAGAGGGGTGACAAGGTTTTATTATGATAGCTCATGTGCTTGGTTTATTATGGATGGGATAAAAAATAAGATAGAATGGTGATAGATGGTAGAGTAATGAACTACTACACATGTCATATGTTTTCCAAGTTTTCATTATGATACTTATCCAAAGCACCACAAAAGTTGTTATCACTAATGGATGGATTATTTCTCTTTACTTTTTTTCTTTTTTATTTTTATTTTTAATTTTTTAATTTTTTAAAAATTGGGATCTGAAAGTCATGTATAGTACTTGTGAAGGTGCATGTTATTAATAGGATTAGGTAGCACTTAACCTTCAAGAGTAGAAATTTGATATGCACCAGATCTATATGCTATACTGATAATGTAAGGACCCAACTAGTTAGGTTCAAAATTTCTTGGTTTTTCTCTATCCATCTGATTCTTTGGGTTCTCTTATAGGACTAAGTCACTGATGTCAAAAATGTTGAACTAATAATCTTTTATTGTAGCTATGTCAAAGATTATTTTGATATGCCTATAAATGAACCAATGTAGTTTTTTGTCTCTCATCCAATAGCTCTAGCTCATGTAGTTTGCATATCTTGTATTCTTTGTAATCAATAAATGGCTACATGGAGACTCTCAAGGATGGTAACTTGACCTTGATAGGAAGGATAGCTTTAGAAACAAATATGGGCTACTATAGAGTGGCACCAATATGAGTATGAATGCTAGTATGGTAAGCCCATAAGGTTGGATTTAATTGTATATGTTAGTCTTAGCTAGTGTCATTGATAGTATTTTTCTGGGATTTTGACTATGGTTTTATTATATGCCTCCACTTGACCATTACCTTGGGGATAATATGGAGTGGAAAAGTGATGTTGAATATGATACTTCTCACATAATTCTCAGACATCCTAGTTCTTGAAAGGATGACCATTATCCATGACAATAGAAAGGGAAACACGATACTAGCATATGATGTAATTAAAGATAAACTTCACAATTTTCTTTCTGATGATGTAGGTCATAGGAATCACTTCAATCCATTTTTTAAAATACATGGTTGCAGAAATAATGAATTTATGGCCATTAGTGGAAGTAGGGTGAATCTTTCCTACAACTTTGAGTCCCCATTGAGAGGAAGACCATGGTGATGCAATCAGGTGTAGTTGTTGTGCTAGTACATGGACAAGATCACCATGGATTTGACATTGTTGTCATTTCTTAACAAAGTGGTGTGCATCATGTTCCATAGTGGGCCAATAGTATCCTATTCTCATGAGATTATTAGCTAAGGTAGGACCATTAGAATGATCTCCACACATACCGTTGTGTACTTTGTGTAGAGTTGTTTGCGCTTCTACTACATTGAGACATCTAAGTAAAGTACTATATAGGCTATGATGGTATAAGGTATAATTGATGATAACATATTTGGAGGCTTGTAAAGGTTTTATGTTGATTACTTGACAAGCTAGGGGCAAGGATTTGGTCATGCAAGTAATTATATGTTTTTATACCAAGGTGGATCAAGACCAATAATTTCACACACAAGCTCAAATTTGGGGACATTGACGATCGATAGATCCTATAGGATATTATTCCACCAAGAGCTCACATTGATGCACATTATTAGGTATGTCAAGGATAGATCCTATGGTAGCCATTGTGTTGGCTGCTTTGTTCTAAACCCGTGGAATCTACACAAATAGGATGACGTTAAAATACTATTTAAAATTGTCAACCATATTTTTGTACGACACACGTTTATCATCTTTTATCTCATATTCATCATTGACCTGCCAAACAACCAACTATGAATCATTGTAGACATGCAGGTGCTTGATATTTCATTTTATAGTATCCTTAAGTCCTATCAACAAAGCTTCATATTTTGTAATGTTATTCGCATAGGGGAATGTTATTTGGTAGGACTTAGGGATTCTATCCCCCTGTGGTTTTATAAAGAGAACTCCTTCTCTTGAACCATGGTGTGTATAGGACCCATTAAAATATAATTTCCATGTTGTAGAGGTTTCTAATGTGAAAATTTCTTCATCTGGAATTTTGATACAAGAGGTTTAAATGCTAGAGTAGGAGCATTGGCTAGTTGATCGACAATTACCTATTCTTTTATTACTTTCCTATCTACATACTTGGTATCAAACTTTTTAGGGATCATTATCCAATTTTCCAATCTCTTAGTGAGAGTAGCTTTACTCAACAAGTACTTTAGAGGATCTATTTTTTCTATGAGCTTTGTACAAAGGTTTAACATGTAATGTCAAAGTTTTTATGTGGAAAAATGAAAGTAAGACATGCGCGATTAATAGGAGTGTAGTTGATTTCATATCCTACAAGTGTATGACTGATGTAGTATATAACACACTCTTTACCTTCTTCATCATTCTAGGGTAAGAGAGCTCCTAATGTTGATGACATTGTTGATATGTATAGGATGAGTGGTTTTCACTCAATATGCGACATCGAGATTGATGGAAATAACAAGTAATATTTTATTTGTTGAAATTCCTATTGATAGTTATCATTCCATTTGAATGGAACCCCTTTGCGAAGAAAGTATTGGAAATGATGGCATTTGTCTTCTAGTTGCACGATGAACCTATAGATATATTGTAGTTTTCCTTGTAGACTTCTTAGTTGCGTCAAGTTGGATGGTGGTGACATATTGATGATGGCTTTCACCTTTGTAGGATCAACCTTGATACCTTTGTGAGAAACAATGTATCTTAGGATATTTCCAGAAGTCACTCCAAAAACACACTTTTTTAGATTTAATCTTTGTATTGTTCCAACCTAGTGAAAATATTATCAATCACATCCAAATGAATATCTCTTGTCATATATTTTGATAGTAATCCATCAAAATATTATTCCATAAGGGTGTCCATCATATCATGAAATATTATATTCATGTCCCTCTAATAGGTTGCTCTAGTATTTTTAAGGCCAAAGGGTTATGTTCTAGAAATAGGTACCCCAGAGACAAGTAAAAGTTTTTTTGTGTTGATCTTAAAGAGAAATTTTAATCTGATTATAATCAGAGAAGCTATCCATGAGTGAAAATATATCATATCCAACTATTAGATCCACTATCATATCAATGTTAGGTATGGGGAAATCATATTTAGGACAAGATTTGTTTAAGTTCCTAAAGTCTATATAGATTATAATTCCTTCTATTGGTTTGGTGATTAGCACAAGATTGGAAATCCATTCTGCATATTCGATAGGTCTGATAAACTAACACCTAACAACTTTTTAGTTATTCCTTGACCAATAAGGTCGTTTGTGGGTGCACCTTTCTTAGCTTTTTCTTGAAAGGTTTCACAATCAAAAGAAGAGAAAAATGATGAAGGGCTAACTTAGGTTCTAGTCTAGGCATGCCAGTATAATACCATGTGAAGTTGATTTGTCGTTTAGACAAGAAACTAATGAAACTAAAATTTTCTATCTCTGTCAAAGAAGCTACAAAATATATAACCTAGGATTCTCAAATGTGTTGATATTGATATCCTTTGATTTTTCTACTAACAATGAAGATTTCTTTTGACTTGCAGGGGAGAGATCCAACCTTCTATCCTTGGGTGCCTTAGACAAGTTTTTTCCCTTAGATATGTCCTTTATTTTTCTTTTTCATGGTCTAGAGGTGCCTTTCAATTTTCACCTGGAAACTTTATGTTTTTTTTTCAATTTTGCAACTAGAAGGTAGAGTAGACTCCTTGAAGTAGGAATTAGAGTCAAGGTCTATAGTGAATCCAACTTTGTGATCCCCCAAGGTATACCTTCTCAAATTCCCATAAAATCAATGATTGCTTCATCATTTTTTAATATATCTAAGCTCAATGGACCTTGTTGATCACAATATATTAGTTGTGGATGGATTATGGGCATGTTATCATCAATATTGAAAAAGCTCAAGGATGATGTAGATATGGTACACATCGAGGAATCGTTAGGATCCCAAAAGGTTTTTATCTAGGCTCAACCATTTGTAGGTAGGTTTTTAAGAGGTTTGGTCTCAGTAATTTTCTTATAAGTCTCAAAAAAATCATAAACTTTAGCTTCTTTATTCAAAGGTAACTTAGTACAAGGAGCATTTAATTTTAGTGGTTTATACCCAAGCTCTTTTTTATTTGGTAATTTTTTAAGCAAGATAGGCTTTTCCATTCCCTATTTCTATTCTCCCAAGCCACTGTGACCATCATATCCTTTCTTCTTCATGATATAAAAACCTTTTCCATACTTATCAATAGGCAAATCAACATTTTTTTTTGTCTTCTTCATCTATAGATTTCTTTCCTAGTTTACCCCACTTAGTGAAGGTAGTAGGAGGTTGATACTGAATGATTCCCTTAGGATATTTTTGGATATGGCATGGCTTACCATAATGTTTCAATGAGGCTGGAAACTTACCAATGTAGAATAAGTTCTCAATATTGCATTCCCTACACCTATTATCTTGAACCTGGACTTTTCTTTCAAGCAATGATGCAGGTGGACATGAAGAGTTTGATAATGATGCATGGTCAATATAGTGGGATGAGATGGATGGAAAGGATTCATTATTTATAGGCACTTGATGTTCAGGAGTCCCTTTCAAATTGTTCCAATACTGGAAAGGATCAAGATCACTTGATATGATAATCACTATTTTGTTATAAGGGAATTTCAAGCACTAATGGTAGGTGGATGGAACAGATTTCATGGCATGAATCCATGGTTGACCGAAGAGAAGGTTGTAAGGAAGGTATAGGTCTAGAAATTGAAATATTGTATCTTGAATAGTAGGACCAACTTTGATGAGAAGGGAAATAATTCCCTTTAAAGAGTTCTCTACATCATCATATTCTCTTATAATGATCCTTTTTGATGCATCTATACATTCTTCAGAGAATCCAACAGTAGTGACCAATTTTAGTGTACACATATCCAGGCCTACTCCACCATCTATCAAAACTTGTCTTATTTTTTGCTTATTGATATATACCTCAAGATATAGGGGTTCATTATGATGGGGCTTATGTGAAGTAAAATCATGTTCTATGAAAGAAACATGGTGCATGGCAGCCATAAATCCTACCATGGGCTGAAATTGGTCAACATTTAGGTATGTGGGAATAGAAGAATCTTGTAAAGCCTTATCTAAGATATTCTTGTGCTCAAGGGATGTACGTAACAATTCTAAAATAGATATATGAGCAGGGGATTTCCTTAGATGATCCAAAAGGTTGTATTGAGTTGTTGGTTGAGATCTTAGAGTGACCCCTTGTAGAGTCACTTTAGATTTATGGATGGTAATTGTGCACTTAGGATTCTTGTTCTTAATGGTAATGGTAGAAGCATTATTATCGATTTGTTAAATGTAATTAACCATGTATTTAGAGGAAACACAGGTATAATTGGCTTGGTCCTTTATATTTTGTCCTGAATTGGAGACCTTCCTAGTCCATGAATCTATAGAATATCTTTAAAGATGGTATGATTAGAATTTGAGGATCCTTTTGGATTATCGATCAATATGTCTCCTTGTTTTATGAGGTCTTGAATAATATTATTGAGTTTAAATCATGAAGAGTTTTTATGCCCTTTAGTCCTATGATACTCACAAAAGTCATTATCATTCCACCAAGATGGTTTAAATGGTCTTTGCCTATAGTGTCTTATTTCAGGGAGTTGGATAAGGTTTTTTTGCAACAAATTCTATAAAATTGATTCAATAGATTCCCATAAGGGTGTATATTTTCATCTTGGTTGATTAGTCCTTAGAGGACCACATTATGTATTATTCTGAACCGTTTTTGTTGATTGTTCATGCTTTTGTGTTTGGTGATTGTTGTTTGGAGTTAAAGGTCCTTTAAGACTAATGGTAGGGTGTGCCTTGTTTATTACTTTAGCATCTACCACCCCATCACTTGTCACATTCTTGTTTCATGAATAAAATTATTTTTGTCATTTGAAGTGCTCAGGTAGTTATTATTCTCTTTAAAAAAAATCACCAACCCTTTTTCGATGAGAGTTTTCTCAATAACCTCCTCAAATGTGTTTGAGAAATGAATTTGGAGATGAAACGTCACTTTATTGATATTTTCTATGAAGATTCATACCAATTACTTTTCTAGAATATGACAAGGACATTTGCTCGCAAGGATTCTCCAACTCTGTAAGAATGAATCAAATGTTTCTCCATACTTTGGTATAGTTTTGCATAATTTTATTATATTTATGTCATTTTTGATATTGTAGGAGAAGTGTGCTATAAATTTATCAGCCAATTCACTCTAGGTAATGATGTCAGTAAGTAAGTGAATGAAGCGTTCTAGTGCCTGTCCCCCAAGACCTCATGGGAAAAGTTGCATTAAGTACGTGTGATCATAAGAAACATCTAAGGAGGATGTGTGAAACAACCTTACATTATCTACAAGATCTCACTTTCACTTGTATTTATCATATTTTAGTTCAATAAAATTTGTAGGGAATGGTGGCATGTATATGCTTCCGTTAAAAGGATAATTGGACATAAGTCGTCTATTGAGTAAGTATTTTTGTTTTCAAATACTTGCATATTTGAAATTTGTTGTTGCAAGCTTTGTAGTTGTTGAGCTAATATATTTTTTGGTGATGGTGATGTAGGATATATGTTTGTTTGTTGATAATGTGTTTGACCTTGTAAAGGGTTTATGAATGGGTTTGTATTTTGATGGTTCATAGTTGAAGTGGAAGAATGCATGTTTTAGTTAAGTGTGTTGAAATGATGTTGTTGCATGGGTTGGGTAACTTGGTTAAAGTATGTGAATGCTATATTTGGATTAGGTTGTTGTTGCGGTGGAGGTTGGTTAAAATTAGATGTGAATTTTGATTAGGGTTAGGTTGTTGTTGTGGAGGTTGGTTAAAGTTATATGTGAATTTTGGATTAGGGTTAGGTTGTTGTTGTGGAGGAGGTTGGTTCAAATTTTGGTTGGATTCAAGGAATGTTTGATTCCAAGTCGAGGGTGTATTTGTGTTCTGTGAAATAGAGGTCATGTTTACCAATGGCCTTGAAAATGAAGGGTTTATCCTTTGAGTTTTATTAGGTGGATTTTTATTTATGGTGTTATGAGTCATAGGTATCATATTGCTTGCTTGTTGTGTCTTAAATTGTGTGCCAAATGTAGGTGTGGGAGGTATATTTATAGTTATTGTATTATGCAAGGTCTATCCAAATGGAATGCTTGTATTCAACTATTGTGAGGTGGAGTTATATGATGGAGGTGTCACATTAGCTGCACCTACTTCTTGAGATACCAAACTTGATGTTTCTCCTATGATGGTGGAAATATAAAAGTCAGCAAGAAGTCTAGCCTTGTTTTGTGCAAGTGATAAAAAGTATCTATTAGGATCAGTGGATATAAGTTCCTCCATTATTCACAATATTCTAGGATCTTGTGATGCATATTCTATTTCTTCTTGGGTTAGATTTTGTTCCACATTGTTCAAGTTATACTCATCATCAAAAGAGGGTGTAGTTTTAGATTGTGACTTTGGTTGTTCATTTGATGTGGACCCAAAGTGCATCACACTAGTGGGATTATAAGTATGGTCAATTATGGAGTATATTTATTTTCTTGTTCTTTGTGATCTTGTTTCAACCATAAAAGACTTTTTATGTTTGTGTTTTTTGTGATTTTGTGATTTTTTGGATTTTTAAATTTTTGATAGATGCAAGATGAGTATGAAACTATGCTATGTTTTTGGGATTTTTGATTTTTATGGATGAAAAATGAGATGTATGCTAATTATTTTGGATTTTGAAAAGGATATGTGACAAATTATGAAGGACCAAAGTGATCAAGGGAAATATCTAAACCTCAAGAAGGATGACTGATTAAGATGATGGTTTGATAAAAGTTGAACCTTAACTAGACTTGTGAGTTATAGGTCATACATGTTGATGAGATAATGTGAGAGTATGATGTCAATACATTCAAAAGATGAATATGGACTAATCAATAATTTTTGATTTGTGTCCTCGTTTCAAAATGCAAAGATGAATGTCTATGCGACTGGATGATGAATTTAGACTAAAGGATGTAATTTAGGCTAGGAAAAGAGGGAAATGCAATACTAAACTAGACAAGGACTTTAGTTTTTGTTTTAGGTATATAGTTTTTACCTTCAAAAATCAACCCTAATTTCTTTGTGTAAATAGACACGTCGGGGAATTAATAGATGTGATACAAAAAAGACACAGATGTAGTGCTGAAATCAACAATTACATCATAGAGTAGTGACAGATGTGTACCAGAACTAAACAATTGCATGATAGTAACAAATGTGGTACAAAGTCTAACAGTTGTGGTGCTTTGGTTTTCTAGGTTTTCTGAACAGTCGCATTAAAGAAACTAACAATTGCGATAGAAAATATAATTGTGGTACAAAAATAGATGTGGTGCAAAAATGAACAAATGTGTCACTCTGACCTTGAAAATGTGTTATAGAATATAGATGTGGCCCACAAGATTTAACAAATGTGCGCGAATCTATCTTTTTTCCTAAAATTAGGTGTTTTAAGTGACGTTTTGTGTTTGATTTTTTCAATTTTGGCCAAAAAAACTCATAAAACATATAGAAGACAAGAATAGTTGTTTGACTCTTTGAATCTCGGTAAACAAGGTTTAAGGACCAAATTCTAATGGCATCACTAGTAGAGTGCACATAATGAAGACAATTTGAAGACAAGTACAACTTAGTTAATCAGATAGGAGTGTAAACTTGATGTAGGCCTACCTCACAATTAAGTGATAATACTTTGTAAGATTGGATAGAAACACCTTTCTTGGAAAAGATGATAGCTAGATGTTCAATGACATAGGCCCAATACAAAAATAGGCTCACATTATTTCTCTCCCTAAGAGGCTAAAAATATCCAACCCAAATATTTCTATCTCTACTTAAGGGAGTACATGGTAAATAGCTTTGAGCATGATACTATACCTTGTACTAAAAATAAACTAGGACTGAATTGCTCCTAGGATTCTAGAATTATTAAGGTATTTAATGGGGGTATACTATGAATATAAATCTCATATATAATAGCTTGAGTCGAGAAGGGACTCCTCTCTACTCATCACCTCCTTATCTCAATGAACTGAGGGTCATGGGGCTTGGCTTCAAACAACGCTTTCTTTCCTTGAAGTAAAACTTTTGTTCTCCCCCCTTTATATAGCCCAATAGGAAACCTACTTGAGATCACAACTTGGGGTGATGAGGCCCACAAGAAATTCTCTCTACTTCAATGGTTATAGTGTTGTTTTTTATCCCAATATTGTTCTTATATTTCATGAGGGGAGAGCGTACACAAAACACTACACCTTCAGTAAATAATAGATTGAAAAATATTGACATTTTTTATTCCCAAGATTGTGCAAGGCGCAAGGGAAGAGCATATGTGTCACTAGTCTACCAAACACAAAATATAGTTATTCTTTAAGCCCAAATGAAAATTGTTTACTCTAGAAATCAAAGACGCAAAGTTTTAATTAAATTCTTTGACAAGTGAACCTGCATCAAATTAGTTAGTAATTTCAAAGCAATGTCTTCATCAATTGAGCTACAACAAATGATATTAGTAGTCTTAAAATTATTCTTTTCCAAATGACTTCCACAATTCTACCAACAAATATTAGTAACCAAAAAACTAGTAATCTTTTAGAAACCAAATACCTTAAAAAATAGAATTTGCAAATTTTATACCATTTGAATCAGATAGATGTGTCATTATTTCTATTAGATGCATCACAAAATAGTTGTAGTATAGGAACATGTAGATGCATCACAATAGACAATTGTGGTGCATGAAGCAAACAGATGCATTGCAAGAAAAAAATGCGGTACAAAAATATAGTTGCATCACAAAACTTGAAAACACCAAAATTGACAAAAATGCACAAAAAAGACAACCCATAAACAATAAATGCAATGTTAGGGTTTCAAATAACCAGTTGTCAACCCTATGAATAGTCAAAAATAGCAATTGTTAATGAAAAATGGAAATATTTTAAACATAGTCAATTGCATCACTGAAATAGATAGATGTGTCACAAAAATCTACGCATGCATCGCTATAATATAAATGTTTCACAAGAATGTAACAAATGTGGTGCTATAGATAGATGTGGTGCGAAACTCTACAAATGTGGTGCTTTGCACTTACAAATGTGTTGTAAAACCTGTAACTTCAAAAATTTCTAACTTTTCACCAAATTTGTTAGTTTGACATCGGGTTCACCATCTATATGACCACAAATCATGGAAAATATGAAAGAATCATTAAAAAAACCCACTAAACTATAAAATTCAAGCAATCCAAGTATAATCTATCAATGAAGCACAATATAACATAAGGCAATAAACTCCTTCCTATGTCAGTTGACATTGAAATTACCTCTATCTCAGAACAAAACCCACTAAACTTATAAAATTCAAGCAATCCAAGTAATAATCTATCAATGAAGCACAATATAACAAAGAAATCAATAATAAACCAATGCAATAAACTCCTTCTCTATGTCAGTATGACATTGAAATTACCTCTATTGTTCTTCTCAGATTTTCCTCTTGTCTCACAGATTTCTATGTGTGCACAATTATACTAAGATGCCAAATGAATATGAATCATGATGTGATTAGAAAAATGAATTGAAGATTTGTGGTTAGCCTTCAAATGAAGATGAAGGTTGATTTTATAGAGAAGGTAGACTTGGATTTAAACTGTTGGTGGAAGTGTTAGGTGAGATGGAGTGGTTCAAAAATTTGAAATCCCGCTTTGGAAATGTAGTGGTAAACCATGTAAAGGTGGCAGTAGGGGCACTGAAAGGTTTTTGTGACTGGATCTCTTTTGAATTGTGTGGGATCCTTGAAGGTGAAAGGCTTAAGCTTTTGAAAGAGCTGGATTCTCGTTGTGTGCTACTCTTAGAGGATGATGATGAAGTGATTTGGTGTGAGGAAAATTCTAGAGTATACTCTGTGAGGCTAGGGTATATGATCCAAAAGGCTTAGGTAGCTTTAGGTGAATGGCCCTTGAAGTTGTGTTGGAAGTCAGGAATATTACCAAAGGAAGGAGCATTTTTGTGGATGGCATTGCATAAACGTATCTTAACTAGGGATAGGTTATGTAAATATGTTATTAAAGGGCTAAGCATCAATGTGTTATGTTTCATGGATGGAAAATCTACATACCACTTGTTTCTCAACTGTCCATTTGCATCTGATTGTTGAGATTGGTTGATGCAATTAGTGGGTTGGTTTGGTCCTAGATAGAAGGATTTGTTTCTTTTCCTATCTAGTTGGCTAATTTGGAAATGGGATAACTTGTGGGGTGCAGTGTGGGAGGCTACCCCATCTATGGTGGTGTGGAAGGTCTAGAAAGAAAGGAACATGAGGTCTTCAATGACAAGTGATTTTTTGTAAAGGAAATAATAAAAAAAATAGAAGTAGGGGTTTGTGAGGTGGTAAGTGCCAATGTGTGCAACAAAAAGGCTTGCAAGTTTACAAGTTGGGATAATTGGATTCAAAAAAAGTGGGAGCTTCCAAGGCCTCCTCAGCAAGGTTTTACAAGTAAACAAAAAGATAGCAAAAAAATGAAATGGAAGCCACCGGCGGAAGGGAAAGTTAAGTTAAATTTTGATGGGGTTGCAAAGGGAAACCCAAGTGAGGTTGGAGTTGGTAGCATCATTAGAGATAGTAATGACGTTTGACTAAGTTCTGTAGTGAGGAAGATTGGTTTGGCCACAAATAATGAGGCTGAAATGGAAGCCTTGGAAATGGGGGTCAAGCTATGCCAAGAAAAAGGATTCAATAGTGTGGAAATCGAGGAAGATTCTCAATTTTGCATAAATGCAGTAAGTAAAAACGAGGTGCAAAATTGGAAATTGAAATCATGGGTGAATTTGATTAGGTAAGGCTTGCCGAGCTTCATTGAGTTTTCAATCTCTCATATTTTTTGTGAAGCCAATGTGACAGTGAACAAGCTAGCTTTAAATTTGGGTGTTTCTTTAGTTGGTCTAAAAGTTCCTTTTGATCAAGGGAATATCCCTAACGAGCTAAAAGAATTTGTTTAGAAGGATTGGTAGCTCCCATGAAAGGTTGAGTCTTTCTTAAGCAGTTGCTCGTACGGTGGATCCAAAAAGTGATTCCAAAGAGATTTGTGTAGGGGTTGATATTCAAAGAAGGGGAGTTCAATATGGAAAAGTTGGATAAGGTTTTTCGATTAGTAACAAGTGGTCGATGTTGATCATGGTGTAATTATTGGGGTTTAGAAAAGGCCCAAATCCATTGTTAAATTGAGTAGTGACTTGGTTTTCATCAAATATTTTGTAGTGCCTGGTATGATGGAAAATTCCTTCAGTGTTGAGTTTTTTTGTAACTGGGAGGAGGGAGGTATCCTAAGGGTGGAATCGAAGGAAGAACAAATAGCCTTTTTGTTTAGAAAAACTGATTCCAATGAATGCAATGTGATCTTGAAGATGGTTGGGTTAGACTTTTGGGTTGGTGGGCATGCTCATGATGGCCTTGTATTTCAACAAATTTTCACCGTTTATGTCCACATAATAGGTTACTTCATGTGGAGTACTAAATTAGCCTAGCTTCTCATGGAAGATGGACTAGCAGAAAAAATAATGGGGGCATTGGAGAATATTGAAATTGAATTTGAAATGGGGCTATTAGTCAGTGTTATGAGCCTGAAAATGGAGAAAAAGAAGTTAAAGCTGAGGAAGGCTTGGAAGTTGTTCAAAGCAAGAGTGGAGGAAAATAATGGTATCATTGAGTTTTTGGCTTTCTTGGAGGCAAATTCTAGGTTAATTTTAGAGGAGGATGTTTTGAGACTGCTAGAGATAGAAAAAGGGGTGGGGCATTTGTACCACCATTTTCTGTAACTATGCTTTTGAATTTAATAAAGGGAGCCACCCCCTTAGGTGGAGCTTATAATTTTTTTTTTTATAAAATCATTTAATTAATAGTAGAATATGAAATTAGATAATAGTTAAAAATTGATAATCATTTAATCATAAGGATTGGACAATAATTAGTGTAAAAATGTTGCTTGAAGGCTAGGATAATTTTGAGTGTGTACACAAACTATTTGTGTAATCCTTGGAAGAAAGTGGAAAAGAATGGTATTGAAGCCTCTTGAATAGTAGTGCTAACACATGGGGAAAAATCATAAAATAAATTGATTATATAATATGGGAAGAGGATTGATCCCAAGTTTGGCATCCATAATCTCACAACCATTAAGAAAGCAGTTAATAAAATAATAGTTAATTTTAACAACAAGTTTATTTTTAAAACAAAGGAGATGTTTCCATAATTAAGGTCTAATGATTCAATGTGTCTTGTTCTAAACTATGGTGTATATGATGTTAAATTCAGGTATTTCCTCAAAGATAATAATTCATAGACTCTCAAGCAAGCATATTTTTATTGTCATCCATACTGAATGTAATATAAGGGCATTTGGAAATCATATCAACAAGGAATATTTCAAGATGCTCCAACCTAATAAAAAATTCCCAATTAATCCATTGACTACTTGTGAAAATTAGATAAAATAATGGGGGTAGTAGAGAACCTATATTACAAAGTAGAAAAGAATGGAAAGGACCATCATCTCCAAATAATTCAACTCATTTCAATTAGGGTCATTGTTTGCATGATAAGCCTTATAATCATGACTGGACCAAATAACACATTAACATGAACAAAATAATTCTCTTGGTTAGATGGATTTCAAATGAAAAGGTAAATTAAATCTAGATCCTCTTAAAAGAAATAAAGTGTGTTTCAATGACATACCTTTGTGTTGTGAAATTTTCTACCTTCCTCATGATCTAGTAGATTGTGTAGTTTCCCTAGTTCATGTAATAAAAATGGAGAGATTCCTTATGCGGATTAAAATTCCAAATATCATGATGAATAGATTAATTATTTGTATTCATTTCAATATATATTTGGGGATGAAGAAGATGAATATTTTGATCAATTATTCCAATTTGATCAAATTTAAAATTTAATACAATATGAATTAGTACTAATAATTTGGAGCATTTGAGGTAAATGATGAGGTGGAAATAAAAAAGAATTTTTTTATCAAATAAGCATAAATGGGTCCCTGTTGAAGCTGTAATGACAGTAGTGATGGAAAATGTATCCCTTTTACATTTTTCCACTTATTTGAGCCCTCCTAATTAATTTGGACTTAATTGTGCCTTATTTTGGTGTTGTAAATGTACCGCTTCACACTTTCACACTTAATTAGGAGTCCTTTAATTATTTGATCTCAAATTTCCTTAATTGGCCCCTTTTATTCATTTACCAAGCCCATTTAATTATAATTTCTGAAGAGGAAACTCGACATTCATTAATGCCTTAACATAGCACTTCTCATTGAACAATGTGTGTCCTAGGTTTAGGGACCTACGACCCATTCACCCATGGGCGAATGGGTCCTCCTTTAGACCTAGGACCTAAATTTAAATTATGTTTGTGACAATATTTTAACATATTCAGATGTCAGCTTCTGATATTTGAATTTTGAGAAATTGAGGTTACATATCTATAAATATAAATTTATTTCACTATGTTTCACCTAGAAATTTTGAAGTGAACATTCCTATAGAAAAGTTAATGATCAAGAGAAATTCAAGGTATTTAAGAGCAGATTTATTGAAGATTTATTGTAGCAATCAAGATGCAATTGTCATGTCAAAGTCTTCTTGCATCATGCATGTTATTGGAGCTCATATGATGATGTAGGCTTCATGATCCATCTAATCATTCAAAGCATTATTTCAAGTCAAGATTCAAGGTCCAAGATCCACATCCATTGAGGCCATTTCATGCATGTTGCAGATTTACATTTCAAGGTTTATTCAAGGGTTTGTTGAGTGGTAACATTGCTTTCTTCATTTTGCATTCCCTTTTTCATGTTTCCTTTCATTTCAAGGTTTAATTACCAAAATGGGGTTTGACAAAGGAAAACCCCCATTCACCAACAAAAAAAAAAATCCCTCTTGATTTGTGTTTGTAGATTTAGGTGGAAGAAAGCTTGAAGATTTATTGAAGAGAAAAATTGAAGAAGTTGTCAAAGTTATAAAAGTTGTCATAAAAAGTTTGTCATCTCATAGAAACTCACTTACATAATTTATTTCTGGCTTTTTGAACTTGAATCCTAGAAAAATTGAGTTACTCCCACGGCTTGTGTGGGATTCTTGAATGGGGTTTGACAAAGGAAAACCCCCATTCACCAACAAAAATAAAATAAAAATCCCTCTTGATTTGTGTTTGTAGATTTAGGTGGAAGAAAGCTTGAAGATTTATTGAAGAGAAAAATTGAAGAAGTTGTCAAAGTTATAAAAGTTGTCATAAAAAGTTTGTCATCTCATAGAAACTCACTTACATAATTTATTTCTGGCTTTTTGAACCTGAATCCTAGAAAAATTAGAAGATTCAAATTTGTAGCAAAGGCTGCCGAAAGTTTCAAGAAAACCCTAACTCAAGACCCATTTTCCCCTAGGCGAATGAGTCCCAAATCAACTTCAAAAACTAACTTTTGGTGAAAGGTACATGCAGATCTCCCTCTCTCTGATCTACATTTTGTTTTATGGTTCTGTCAGTATTGAGCTTAATCTTGTTATTACAAGTGTTATATTGCATTTTGGTATTGATTTATTATTTTTATTTTTTCTCCCCAAAGTGTTGTTTGACCTAGACCTCCATCCTGACACAAAAAGGAAGTATGTAGATTCACACTTTGACTTGATTCACCTAAGGTTCAATAATAATTTTACTGTGTGGATCTCATTTCCTAATGAATTGAGGAAGAATAGGCCCATCATATTCAATTGATCTCCCATAACCTATTTTTTCTTTCTTTTTATTTTGGTGAACTCAACCTTTTGAGCATTATTTCTTTCTAATTTTGGAAACTATTTCAGCCCTAGATCTAGATATTGCATTCATTTGCACTACATTGCATTGAATTGAATCTCATATAGGTTTTTTTAACTTGCATTAGTTTTCATATCATTTAGGGTTTTAGGATTGCATTTTTTGAATTCTTTAATACTAAAAAATACAAAAAAAAAAGTCATTTCGCAAATCATTTACATAGAATTGCATCATCTTCATTTATATTTGAAAATTGAATCAAAATTTCATTTCAAATTAGCTCTCCTAAGCTGTCATTTAGTCATATTTTTCATTTTCATTCAACCTTAATTTCATAGAAAATTTAAACTATAACTCACTGTCTAAAACCAGAACATGGGAACCACAAGAATCAACTCAGAAATTTGTAAAAACATTTTTCAAAACCCTAAGCTAGGACCCATTCTCCCAAGGGAAAATGAGTCCCTAATCAAGGTTCTTTCTTGAATTTCTGGGTATTAAAACCTTTGTTTTTGTATTCTATTTTGTTGTTTTTAGTTTTATGTTTTAGTTTACATAATTTTTGTTAATTAGAATTTATCATATTAAGCTTAATTTGTTAAATTTAGTGCATTGTGTGAATTCAAAACTGCATAATTTACAAGACATCATTTTTCATGTTTTTACATAGCATAATATGAAAATTATCTTGTTTGAAATATGAAAATTTCTTGTACATATTTGCATTGAACTTTACATCTTAGTATATTTGATTGCATCTCGCCTATTTTCCATTTTGGGTGCATACCAAGTTTGTGAAACTTGTATGAGCTTCACAACTTGGTGTCCTATTAGCAATACTATTGTGAGACATAGTTCAAGACTCATGTCATCCCGCGATACACCATTCACCATGGATCTTGGGTTTTCCAACTCTTTCACTCATAACATTGACACTAGTCAACCCTCTGTGGATCATACCATTAACACTTCATTTCCCATGACTTCCCTACCCATAAATCATGTGCATGATGTCAAAACAATGGTTGATAATGTCCTACAAAAGAACATAATAAGAATAGATGAAGAAATAGAAAAATTGCAAAACTTTGTGACTTCTAAAAAACATTGCTAGTAGTGTCATTTCTATTTTATATAATGTGAGGAAAATTCTTGAAAATGAACATGGAATAGAATTTTGTGAAGTCTAGGTCATATTGTTAATCAACATGTTACTATACTGACTAGTTATTCTCAAGCTTTGGGATATACTCAAAGTCAAGGTGGAAATCCAATTCCTCCTTCTACAACCCTTACCTCTATTCCTACATACACTAGTACTCATGTTACTACAAATCTCCAACCTACTAGTAATGTCAACACTTCCTTAGGTATTTCCATTGAGAATCTCTCTAACTTTATGCATTCAAATCTCATATCTCCTCATCCAACTCCCCTCATAAATCTACAATTCACTTGCCCCCCACTTACATACACAACTCCACCTTATTCACCTCCATCTCACAACACCAACAACGATCCAATACTTAACACACTTTTGTAAAATGTCTCATCCCTTCAACAAATAATCACCACATTAAACCAAAACAACAATGACCAACCTTCACAATACATCAAAACCAACCCATTATCCTTGGAGATATTGAGAACAAAAATTCCATAAGGTATAGAGGCTCCTAGGTCTGAGAAATATGGTGGGAAAGGATTTCTTGTTAGCCATGTTTTGACTTACACAACCTTATGTAGTGACTTCATTTTTTAAGATAAACTCTTGGCTAAGCTATTCCATTGATTGTTGAAAGATGCTTCTTTAGAGTGGTTTTTCTCTTTACCGAATAATTCAATTAGTTCATTCAATGAACTTATTGATACCTCTTACAACCACTTCCAAATTTACATGGGTCCTAAGATGACCTTAGCTGATTTGATGACATATAAACAAAAGGATAATGAAAAAGTCATTGATTTCATAGCATGACACCACATGCTTTATTCACAAATAAACATTATGATTCCTAATGCTGACCTTCAAAGAATGTTTATTTCCAATTAGCAAGATAAAATCCAAGCTAAGCTTGAGGTGTTAAGGTTTCCTTCCTTCACATAGTTGTGTACAACCCTTCATGATTACCAAAATTCAGTTAGTAGTTGTGAAGTGAAAACTCCTCTAATTGTCTAGAAAAGTCTGAATCCACACCTCAAACCAACTATCAACCTTTCAAGAAACAAAATAAGGGATTTCTATAAATTAATCCCCCTTAATAAAATCAAAATGTTGACACCCAAGTTGCTTCTATAAAGACGAAAAAACTGTATGCCTTTGTGGATAGAAATAGACAATTTACACCCCTATTTGATACCATTCATAATATCATGTTGCAAATTTTAGACACAAATTTGATTTCCCTACCTTCCGTTAGAGCTCCTGATCCTACTAAGCCTTTACCTTCAAACTATAGACCAAATTCCTACTTCTGTTTTCACCAATAAAATGGACATGATATAGAATATTGCATGCATCTTAAACATCTTATGCAAAACCTCATGGATTCTAATCATATTCAAATTGGAGGTGTTAATGATCAAGGTAATAAGTCTATAGCTCCTCCTAATCAATATTTTGAAATATTTACCAATCCTATGCCTAATCATAATATCTCCTTTGTCAAAGCTAGTGAAACAAAGAATGGTGTGATGAATGTGGACACAGATGATGAAACACATGAAATACAATGAGAACAACCTTATGGATGGTTTGGTTGGATTTATTGATGTTAAAACTTGTAAGAGCCTAACTAAGATGTTCGTTGACATTGATTTCTCATAACAAGACACTTAAAAATGCACCTGATGGTCCTCTTTACATAGCTAGAAGAATCAATGAAAAGCCTATTAATGGGATATTATGATCTTGTTTGTGTAGAGAACATTATCACTGAAGAATTCCTATTTGTGCATGAGATTTATCAAGATACATATGAAAGACCGAAAGCATGGATCAAAATTCATAATGGTTTTCCTTGCCATATGATTGATTTGATAAATCTCCCTTTAAAAGTTGGATTAAAAGAATTAAATGTCTCATTCACCATCATCTCGACTTTGGATCAATTTCATGTGAAGTTAGGCTATCCATGGCTTCATTCCATGAATTTTGTCCTATCAGTTGTGCATAAATGTTTAAAGTTTCCATTTGGCAATGAAATATTTATTGTGCATAATAGTGACTTTAATCTTGTGTCTTCTTGTGGGAATTTCTCATTAGATTTCTTTTGGCTTGAGCCTATTGAACCTATTAGACCTTGTGAAAAATTATTTTTTAAATCCTATCAAAAGTTTAAGGAAAAGTACATAGAATAATAATCCCTTAGAAATATGCCTCAACCCATGATTGAGCCCCCTATCCTTGACAAAACCATGATTAAACCAAAAGCTCTTCCAAGTAACCAAGACCAGTCTATGACAAATCCTCCCCCTATTTCATATAAGAGACCATGAGATAATCAAATTAATCCCATTGTGCCTCCTAAAGTCAAACAAGTTTATAAAGCTAAATAAAATGTGGTTGAACAACCTCCCATGGTTCCTTTTGTTCCTCCCTTAAGGGTAGAAAATAAACCTATGGTTGACAAACCCACTCCTACACAATCACAACTTAAAAACTAAATGAAAAGAAACCAAAATGCTAGAGAGTGTAGGCATAGACATCATGCTATTACTCATTTTTTACAAGAAAAAGAAGAAAAGAACAACATAGAAAAATCAAAATCCAAACTTGTCTCAAGCAATGCATGATGCCTCTCCACCTTCGCTGCAACATAAACAATCTTCTATGGATATTTTCATTAGATCTCCTATTGTGATTAACTTGGATGAAGATAATGAAATTGCATGATCGATGAATACGTGCATAATGAATTGAATTAATTATTTTCATCTTCTATGAGCTTAAATTATGATCCTCTTAATAAAAGTGTTGAACTTGGTGCTTGTCCTAGTTTGGCACTTGATGTTGTCCCTTGGGCTAGTTATCCACCTTCCGCATATACTGATCAAGATTGGGATGTAGACGACTTGCTATAGGTTGACTCGCATGTGCCTTGCTAGTATTTTTATTTATTTTCTTTTCATGTTATTTTTGTGATTGCATGTGCGTAATGTGATCCCTCATATTGTTTTGTTTGATGTATCTCTCTCTTCATGTGCATTTCTCTATTTGCATCTACATTCTTCTATATGTCGTAAACATTTATCTTTTGTTTTGTAGTGCCCATCCATGATTCACCCTTTCATGATGTTTATGTCAGATGCTTGTGGATTCATTTTATGTCTCAGGTACTCTCTGCTTGTGGTTAAAACATTTTATAATGGTATTTTTTATGGTACGTTACTATGTTAGATGATGTAATACTCAAGACTTGTTAAGATGCTAGGTTATATAGGTTATGTTTATTGTTTATGATTATTGATGTTACAAGATGTTATTTGATATATTATATGATGCTTTTAAATGCTATTTAGGTGTGAAGGGAAGGATGTCATATTTCTCACTTGTGAGAACCCTACGATGTTTTGATTTCTCTTCACTAGGAATGTGATGATTATATATGTGTGTGTGTGTGTGCAAAGACGTTGTGTGCTATAGGTTGCAGGTACTAGGCATCAACTCCACCTAAATTGGAAGGTCTGAGCATGCCTCAAACCCAATGGAATAGTTGATCAGAGATGAACTTGGCTCCCTACCCTAGCCATCATCCTCGAAGAGGATGAGTATCTAGTTTGGTATCTTGTCAATGTGTTAGTTTTGTCTATGGTTGGTTGGTGATTGTTTGTGGTCTTGTTTTCAACCTGGGTTAGGGTTCAAGTAATTGTTTGACAATTGGTTTTTTTAATTGAAAATTTTCCTGATAATTTTTTTTTTTGATTATTTGATGCATTAAAATAATTTATTAAGTAAAAAGGGCACTTGATAAATAAATATAAATATATTGAGTAATAATTATGGTTTATAATAAATTAAATGTGTAATGTAATATTAAAATAAAATAAAATAAAATAGGATTTTAAATGGAATGTTATAGATAATAAATAGTAAAATAATATAAAAAAGATAGAAATATTTTGCATGCCACACATGCATAACTTTGAACGGATTGTCGAAAAAGAAACTTAATATCCTTTTTGGGGATTTTGAGAGATTTTATTAGATTTTTGGTTTCAAAAAATGAACGACCTTCCTTTTACAAATAATGATCCTTTTGGGAGATTTTGGGGGAGGATTCGTTTTGTCTTCCAGGAAGGGAAGTAATTTGTCTACAAGAAAATTTCATATGCTGTAGATTTTGTGGAAAATGGGGATTCTTGGAGAAAATTAATTCAGAGTTTTGAGGAGAAAATTTTTGTAAAAGAATTTCATTCAATTGTTGATTCTTGGAAGGGAGGAATGTAGAAGGATAGGTGAAGGAAGGAATTGTATCAAATTAATTTGAGGAAACAAACTTACAGATGAGTTTTTCATTCTTCTTACAATAGTTATATTGTTCTGATTTTTTAACAATTTAATTGTTTTGTTTATAATCTTGGTGCAAATGTATTTTATGCATATCCTGTAATCGTTGCATTCCTAAGAAAACATTTATTTTCTCTTATCGTTTGCATTTGTGAAGTTTTCAATAAACCCAGTTTGTGCATATCTTGCAATCATTGCATTTTTACAATCTTTCATTCTTTTCAGCATTTTGTTTAGAGACTAGGTCTGCATGCATTAATTACATCTCTCAATCGCATTCTAGAAATTTTGTAAGATTTTTCAACAAAAAAAATTGTGTTTATCTTGCAATCCTTGCATTCCTTAAGATGGCACCTTATACACCTACCGACGACATTTATTGATAGTTTTAAGCCTTTTGTCAAATCCATATGTGCATATCCTGCTATCATGGCATCCCAAGTGTTAGCATCTCCATGTGGAAATTCTACAAGCAATTCGCATACGTTTTTCCTTATGCCTTCATTGTGTATGCATATCTATTGCGGTGGACTAAGGCATCTTAAAGTAAACTAAAAACTGTGTTTTTTTGTCTTGTATTTTGTATATGGCATCTCTGATCTATGGTTTGCTTTTTTGTCTTGTATTTTGTATATGGCATCTCTGATATATGGTTTTCTTTTTTGTCTTGTATTCTATATATGGCATCTCCAATCTATGGTCTACTTTTTTGTCTTGTATTTTGTATATGACATCTCCAATCTATGGTCTACTTTTTTATCTTGTATTTTGTATATGGCATCTCCAATCTATGGTCTGCAAGTTAATTTCAATGGTTACATTTTGGGTTTGGCATACAATTCTTGAAATGTGTTTTATATGCAATATTAATTTTGATTTCATTTGATGGCTATTCCTTGCGTATGACATTCAATACTGTGTTATTGTTGTCGCTACAAAATGCAAATTCCCTTCCTGCATTTCTCATTCATGATACTTTGTTTTGCATTTTATTTCTACGAATATATCACAAGCTTTGTATTGTGTTTCATATTGATGGATAAGATTTATACTTGGCATTTGATATATACACTTTGTACTTGGTATTTTGATTTCATATTGATGGTTTTATCTTACAGCATTCGATGCTTTGTAAGGTGATGTGTATGTTCTATAAACTTGGCATTCGATGCAGTATTGCATTTCAATTTGATGGTTGCATATTATGCTTGGCTTTCGGTATTTGATAATGCATTTTCTTTCCCATTTTTGTGTTCGCTGCTTTGTATTACTTTGCATTGGAAGAATATATTGGCGTTTGATTTTATATTTTTCTTTGCATACGGTATATGATGATTTCATTATTTAGCATGCAATTTTATTCGATGGGTATAGTTAGGGTTCGGTATATTACTCTTTCCTTTCTATAATTCCTGTAAATTGGTATTTCGATTATATAGTTATATATATATATATATATATATATATATAAATATTTATATATATGTATATATATGTATATATAAATGTATATGTGTGTATATATAAATGTATTTATATATGTATTTAATATATTATATTTTGATATATTATATCATAACTTGCATGCTGATTGCAATACATTTTAAATGAAGAAATCATAATGTCACTTGTTATAAAATTTAAGTTGAATAGCTATTATTTAAGTGAACATTTAAAACATTGTTATTGATAAAAGAATATTTTTGCTTATGTGAATGCAATTGATTATGTTAGGTAAGTGAATTGGGAAATTAAATAAGGACAATTGATTTACTTATATTTAAATAATTGAAAGATTTGTTTAAATGAGAGAATTAGATTATCTTTTGTTTGTTGATTATTTTCTTAATTATTTAATGGTGGATTTGTAAAATCACTTAGTTATTGAAAATAATTGTTATTATAGTTAATTTTGAAATGTTGTGATAGATGACCCAATTAAGTGAATTTAGTGGCTAAGTTAATGAGTGGTATGAAATGTGGAAATAATGTTTTTCATGGTTGTAATGTTTGATTGACTCCTTGTAATGGATTATGAGTGTGATTTTGGAATTGGGGTGATTTTGGGTTATTGTTTAAAGTGGGTGTTATTCTGCAAGTTGCTTAAGGTCGGTTTCCAGAGGCTAGGAGGGAGTATTTTTGTATGTATGATGTTTATGAATTATTTCACTTGGAAGTGTTTTGGTAATGTTTGAGTTGTGTGCAAGAGGATCAATGCCTTGCACTAGGTATAGATTCTTGTGATTGTGATATGTGTGCAAGAGGGTCAATGCCTTGCACTGTGTATGGATTCATGTAATTAAGTCAAGTGTGCAAGATGGTAAATTTATTTCTTGTTGTGTAGGGTTTACTAGTTGCAAGTAGGGGGAATGGCTCTCAATGGGGGCTAGAACCCAAAGTGGTGATCAGGACAACCCATTGGAGAGTTTCTTAATCCAGTGATAACCTTAATAATGAATTAAGGGGATGGGTAAGATTCACATTAAACAAGATAATGGATGCCTTACTCATGCTTGTAGTGCTCATTTAGGTTAAGGATGGGTTGAGAAGGCCTATGTGAGGCCCAACCCTATCTATAGATTTTGTCACACCTTGATAAGTTTAATTATTCTTGTTGGTGAATAAATTGATGATTTAACCTAATTCCATGTTTAATATTTTGATTTTAGTATTAACTATTGTAAATGATTATTGTGACAAATTCTCTTCATTAAATGAAAACGGGAGAACTGTTAAGAATGAATGTGAGCAGATAATATTTAGATTCTCGAACAAGTATCATATGAAGAATACACTTAGATCGATATGAGCTAAGAAATTTTGTGTATCTAATATTAGTTTGAATCTCGCTAATAAGTTTCATGTTACTTGGGAAATGATAATAGGTAGGAATAAAGCAGGACTTTGGAAGATCAGGGAGAAGTTTCCAGAAGGATCACTAGCCAAGAATCATCAAGGTAAATTTAAAAGATGACTCTAATCAATTAGAGGTATACCTAAGGTAGGATAATTTGAGGAAAAATTATATAAATTAGATATCAAGTTGAATGATAAATTTTATTACAGGAAGGAGTGTCCAAGAGTAAATTTAGTAGTGTAAATAAAGTATTTAGCTAAGGTTAGGTTTCCATTATTATTTAATGAATGCTCAAAGTTTCCATCTTTTATAGGAAAGGAAATGAATATATATGTGTACTATGATTTACTAACTATTGAATTGATCTTATTGATATTTTGAACAGGTATTTATTATATTTCTAACCTAACATGTATTTGGAAAAATGCATATGAGAGTAATGCCAAGGGTAAAAGGGAGAACAATCTAGACCCAAGTTAAATATCTATCTTTTGAAAATTTGATTTTTGACCCTATGACTTGGGAGGTAATTAGGGTTTTGTTTATGTTGTAATTGAGTGGAGGGTTTTAATGATTGGTGGCTTAGTGTAGGTACTTTTTGGATCCTTATTGGTTATAGTCATGTGGTTAAGAGTGTAAGATCCTTTGAGGTTTTCAAATCCTTAGTTAGGTCTTGAATTTCGAATTGGCCTTTAAAGTTGTCTTTTTAGGGTGTTGTATGGTCAATTTCTTTGATATTAGTGCAAAAATAGACCCCTAAGGCCTATACCTATGGAAGGGGGATCTTTTGGACATGTGACTTTGTCCTTAAGACATGATATGACCCTTCAAAAGTCCACTTGAGAAAGTGTGACGAATTTGAGTCCTTGGGAGTTAGGAGAAGTGACTTGTCACTCTCCCACCACTCTCCAAAGTTCATTAATGAACTTGGGAAGAGCATCAAGGCTTTCACATGTGTGAAGCTACCTTGTAAGGGATGTTGGGTAGAGTGTCATAGTACATTCCCCATCTTCCCAAAAGTCTCACACATGTGTGGGAATTTGTGGGGATATGTGTTGAAAGATCGAATGAGAGAGTGACAAGTGTCTCTCTCTCATTCAAGTGAATTCAAGTTGAATGACTATATACTTGGATTGAAAAGAGAAAATGGATGTTACCCACTTCTCCCTTTGGAGAACTTAGTCATTTTTTTCTATGAGAAGTTTGAAGAGTGCATTTTCTTTTGGGCTTAGTTTTCATGCAAGGGATTGGAGAGGAAAGCTTGAAGGCTATGGAGAAAGGAGAAGAGTGAAGGATTAAAATAGAGTAGCATGGAGAAAGCTAAGTCCTATTTCCTCTAATTTCTTTTAGTTTGTAAAATAAGTGATATGCAAATTATTGAGTTAGAATGGTTCTTTGAAAATGGATGCTTTTGTAATTTTTGAATAACTTAGTTGTAACTTCCATACCAAGATCATTTGGTAATCTTTTAGTGCTTGCTCGGGGGTATGGCTAGAGCCCACGAGGCTTCATGATGCCATTATGGTTGGGTGGAGAGCAAGGTTTGTTTCATGTGGATGAAAAATACTTCTTCATTATTGTTTGTAATAGAGTAAGACTTGGTTTATGGACATGTAAATATGTTGTCTCAATATTAATTATAACAATGCAAGCTAAAATATGAGTTTTATCTTACATTTATTAAAAAAAAAGGAGCGGGTTCTCATTTATTGGTGAATTTCTTTGATAAGATTCATTGCAAAAGTTGGTTGCATTTCTTTATTTTAACTCCTTAGAGTTCATGTTGTAGCATCAAATTACAAAGGGGAAAGTGATATTGATTAAAAATAAATAAATAAATAAAATAAGTAGAAATGATAGATCATTGGGTTTACAATACAAAAAGAGAATGGGGTATAGTGGTCTTATTTGGAAAAGGTATAACAAACTTATGTTAATTAAAATGGGTTGTGAAATCAGATTTTAAACTTACTAGAAAATTTATATATATATATATTTATTTATGAGTTGTAAAAATCAGATTCTAAATTTATGGGTTGTGAAATCAGATTTTAAACTTATGAGAAAATATATATATATATATATATATGAGTTGTAAAAATCAGATTCTAAATTTATGGGTTGTGAAATCAGATTTTAAACTTATGAGAAAAATATATATATATTTGTGAGTTGTAAAAATCAGATTCTAAATTTATGATGAAAGAATGTTTGTGAGTTGTAAAATAAAATTTTAAATTTGTGAGGAAAGAATAATTGTGAGTTGTAAAATCATATTTTAATTTTATAAAAAAAAATAAAAAATAAAATTGTGAAGTTGTAAAATCAGATTTTTAAATTTATGTGATTGTGAGTTGTGAAATCAGATTTCACATTTTTAATTTATGAGAAAAAAAAAAAGAGTAAAAATATATACAATATACATTAACAAAAAAAAGAAGAGATCCTTGTTATGATGTTCATTTCATATATAATACCTAAATCTTCACATACATATCTTATGCTATACAATTAAAATAAGCATTATATAAAAGACATTCTATTTACACACCTATTTTATATAATATGATTCAGATATTATATCATATAAGTGAGAATACAAATATTTGTATTTAATATATTTATATTCTTAAACTTTATATACAAAATTTACAATAATAAATTTCAATTAAAAGTGACTATTTTAAATATAAAATAACAAAAGAAAACATGATAAAAAAAATTTATAAAAAAAAATGTGAAAGGGGCATGACTCCATTGCAAGAGCTGCAACCCTTATACAATGTACATCCCTTCTAATGAAGTTTCTGCTAAATTTACAAAAAAAAAATTAATAAAATAAATTAAAAGGGGAAAACTATCATATTGTGCATTATTAGAAATAAAAATGCATTACCTCTGTGTAAATAGAGAGAGCCATGATCTTCAGTGTGTGATAAATAAAAGAAAATAAAATAACAAAAGATTTCATAGAATCCATGTACACATATGAATAAATTGAGAATAAAACTACAATGGAATGTATGGCATTATTTGCGGTGCCTAAAATCATGCAGCCTTAAACACCAGCAGCCATTACATTGGATTCAGATCTTCTAAGCCATTGTAGATTCTGATTGTAGTACCCCTCTGGATTTATGCTTATGCTTTTATTTGATACTTTTTTTTCATCTTTATCGGACCTATGTTGTTTTATTTGGATACTTTGATGTTCATTTGGTTTTGAAGCGTATGGATTGATACGTGACATGATGATACTTTGTGTGATGTTTATTGCTTTCAGACATGATATGATGTTGTGTAGATGTTTATTTTCAGTTGTTTATGGATATGCACATGTTTATGATGGACTAACTACATTTATCAGTCAGTTTTCTGTGAGTGTATTGGTGTGGAGAACATAATCGCATCACTCGCTTGCGAGTGCCCTGCGATATCTGTAATTTTCTCTGCACGGTGTGTTTGTTTAATGCTTTATATATATATATATATACATGTATGCATGTTGTTTGCTCGGTTGCAGGATTTGCAGGTACATGACACCGACTCCACTTGTGTAATCAGGTCTGAGTGTGTCAAGACTCAACGGAATTGTTGATCGGGAGATAGTAGTTAGGTTTACCCTAGCCTAGTTTACAATTCTGGTCATAGTACTTAGTCGATTTTTAGTTTTGAGTCATAGGTTGTATTGTGTTTCTGTTGGTTAAATCATTTTTGAAAGGTAAATATTGGTTAATTTTAAATGTTTGTTATTGTGCTTTATTTATTGTTATTTAATTAATATTTAAATATGATTGAAATTTATTTACTTGATTATTTAATACATTAGTTAGTTTATTTAGTTAAATAGTTGATCTTTAAAAGGATTTAACTATTTTAATTAAATAAATTAATTAATTAAATTAAATTATTAAGTGCATAAATTATATTATATTTAAATGAGTTAGAAAATTAGAAAATAAAATAAAAATGCATGTAAAATAAATTTGTGATTGAAAATTGATTTTTAGTATTTAAATAAAATGCATGCAAATTGATTTGTAAAAGTTTAAATTTAATAAATTAATTAAAATTACATGCAATTTTTGAATGGCAAAAACTGCCGAGAAGTGGAGAAGATATTTTCTCAACAACTTCTCGACATGTGTGTGAGTGCCATAATTACATTTGGGTTGTTGAAAAATTTCACGGAGGTTATTGTGGATCTGAGATTTTTGCACGGGGTTATTCAATTTCCTCACGGGGAAATTTTCTGAGCACTCGCAAAAATTCTTTCTCTGTGTGTAAAATCCTAATTTTCTTAGAAGTTGTTATCTCTCTGTTATTGGGTTGTGATTTTTGGAGGAAGATCTTTTTGGTGGTTGGATTAGTTTTCTTGGAATTGAAGATTTTCTGTGAAGAAGATTTTGGGATTTGGATTTGGACACTTCAGGCAAGAAGACATTTTCTACAGTCAATTTTTAAACAACAGGTATTTTTCTAGTAAATTTAGTTTCTTTATGTGAAAGGAAGTTGAAGAGTAGGTTTTGTCTTCTTGGCAAGATGTTGTAGAAAAACTCTCTGTTGTAATTTGTTTTTGTTTGCATGAATCTTCAAGAAAGAAGTTTAGTTAAAGAAAGAATTTTCATCTTGAAAATCTCTGTGATAAATTTTGGAAAAGAAAAAAATTAGAGAAAAGAGTTTTGAATTATTGTTTATTGTTTTATATATATTGGAAACATTTTGGGAATAAAAGAAAATTCTGTGCAATATTATTTTCTCAATTTTTCCTGCAGAAGATTTACCAGAAAATAATCTTTGAGTTTAGAAATTTTATGGTGTTTATTTTTTAAATATAAATGTATGTTTATATATATATGTTTAAAAAAAAGAAATGCGCCGTGCGAATAAATATTTCAGTGAAATTTGATATAAAATTGTTTAAATTTTTGAAGGAGATAGTTCTTTTTGGTGCGTCTGGTGAATTTGGAAAGCAATTTAAAAAAAAAAAATGAAAACTAGTCGAAACGCGTTTTTCCGCAGGGAAAATTTGTTTAAAAAAAAATTAAAGATTAATGGGGGAGGGCCGAAACCCTCCCCACTTCCCTTGTCCCTTAAAAGGGATGGGCGCATCTTCCGTGGCTGCGCACATCAGCCAGGGGCTGCTGGGCGCAGCTCTGGAAGCGGCTGTGCCCTACCCTAATGGCTGTCGTAGCAGGGAGCCGCATAATTTAGGTAGATTTAAATTATGTGAAGTTTAATTTGTAATTTGTTTTTTTTATTTCGACTTTATGTTTTATAATATATGATTCATAATATATGTTTAATTTATATAATATATATAATATATTTATATATATATTATAATATATTATATATAATATAAAATAATACATATATTATATATTTATAAAATTAAGTATTTTGTTGAGTTTAAAATATAAAGTTTATGAATATGTAAATAAGAATATATTTATGTGGGAATTAGAATATAAGTTTATAATAGTTCTTTTCTTTTTATGTTTATATTTCTATAAAAATAAATTGGTAAGAAAGTGAATTATTGAGTTATTAGAAAACTAGTTTTGATATTTCTATATCATATTGTATGTGGAATGAAAAGATGAGAAAATATAGAATTTATTTTAACATGAAGTTTGGAAGTTAGGAAATATTTAAATAAAACAATTTCTTAGTTGTATTAGGAAAGAATTGTTTTAATTATGTTGATTTAAATATTGCTATCTTGACTAAAATGAATGGATTTAATATATATCCAAAGGATAGTTTAATATTGAGTTTTTAATTTGTTTTAAAATAGTAATTTTCTTTTAAAATGGTCAATTTGGGAATGTTTTTATGTATAAGTCTTCCAGATGGATTTGTGTAGTAAAGGGGGGGGGGTTTTATTGATCAAAGTTTATCTTAAGTTGACTTGGGTTATGCAAGAGTTAAACATGGTGTTTGATACTGTTATGGATTATTTGTTATTGTGAGTTGTAATTTGTGCACTTGGTAAACCCTAGTCATGGCTGGTTTCCCATGTTATGTTAGAGGGTAGCTGTTGTGAGAACACACAAAAGTGGTGTCGGGGTAACTCTGAATAGTTAACTAAGTCGATGATAATTAAATGTCATAGTAGTTAAATTTAAAAATATTTAACAAGATGTAGTTGCCTCACTTACTGACTCTTAACCTACGAGTCCTTGGTATAAGTTGAGAGAGCTGGAATGGCAAATCGAACGCCCTCGTTTCATGAGGCCATTCGATTCCCATGATGTCTAATAGGGCCGGGTTTCGTAAGAGGTTACGAGGAGGCAAGGTTGGGGAGGTCGGACCTGGGAGAAACACCGAGGGTAACCTTTGCAATGTTGTGATAACACTCCACCTAGAATAACAGTTAACCTTGTATTTGTAATACATTCAATTGTCAAAATCTGGAAGCAATGTAACCAATAGTCTATTGTGTACTAGTGTCTAGGGTTAGTAGATTAGGTCTAGGTAACCTTATTACTATCTCCTAGCACGGGGGGTGGACCTACAGGTACCACATGGTTGGGTGGAACGTGCACCTTACTCCGTTGGGTCCCCAGTTTGATCATGGCATCGAGAGCTTCATAGATGGAGAGCTCGTGATCGGATACTTATGTGTACTTTCAACATTGTATATTGTAAACTTGTAATGTAGAAACATCCCTCAATGTAGTGAGGTGATCATTTGTAAAATGTAATTACTATTGAACTACCTCATCAAGTTGGATGAGTATTGTAATATCATATCAATGCAATGTATGGAAACATGTTTGTACTTTATTATATCTTGAATGGAAAATTTATTATTATGCAATGTTTATTTTATGTTATGATTTAATTTGTGCAATGCGAAATACTTAAGTCGCTTATGGAATACTCAAAGTAGTGTAATGTCGTTTAACCTAAGAATGTATGCAATTAATTAACTTATAATTAAACTTTAAAAAAAAAATTATTACACCTTTATAACACTATTGCAACGTTCTTAGGTTATTAAGACAGGGCATTACATTGAGCTACTGCAGAGGGTAAGAAGAACCATAGTTTCATGCATTCGAATGAAGTATATCAATATTACAAGTGGGTGCTGGAAATGACGGATCTTTGTTACCTGCAAGGACATGAAACAGGAATATATGTGAGGGTTTAAAAGTTGAGAACATCAGGAATTTGAAATGGAAAAAGTATGAACAATAAGTCTTTATAAAAGAAATGAGTCAAATGAAATTAAGGGTACGAATATCTATTAAAGAATCAAGTGAATACCTCAAAACAATCTGAGAAGAAATTTCCTTCCATTCTTCTTTCTACCTTCAACCTGCAACAAAAAAATGGAGAAATGAGAGAAAGAGAGAGATATACATTTTAATAAAATTGCTTCATGAGATAGGGTTTCAAAAGTGATTGCCCTAAAATCTAAGGTTGAGATTCAATCCCATCCAATGGATGAGATTGAATGCTCAACACATTACCTTTTTGCTTAATCTAAAATCTTATTTAAATTAAATTAATAAAGGCTTTCTCAATAAATGAGAAACATGAGTTGTATTTTAATATTTAAGGAAACTTTTACAATTGGATATCATCACTTTATCTTAATCTTTAAAATTTAAGTAATAATTTAAAATCTTTCTAAATGTGGAAGAGAGAGTGGTTTTAAAATTGTTTTATCATAATTTAAATAAATGGGTTAATTTTTTTTAAGATGTGAAATAAACTGTAATATAATTATTTTATTCAATCGAAGAAACTTAAATACATAAAATTATAATGAATGGGTAAAATATTGGGTAAAATATTGTTAAAAGAATATTGATTATTTAAAACAAAGTTTGACAAATTATTTTACCTTGATTAAATATGTCTTGTCTAGACAAAGGGGGTTGTCTCTTTAAACAAGTGATCGACACTAAAAATAAAAATATAATAATAATAAATCATGTCATTAAAATTATTCATAATAATAATAAACTAGCATAGGTGATAAATTTATAACTAAGGGTATAAAGGGGTTATAAATTGAAGAATATTTAATAAAGTGATCTTAAGATTTAGAATTAACTTAAGTAAGGTTTAATGGACTGAATTAGTTTTCTCAATTCTGCATAAAGCTAAAATATCTACTTAAGCATTGAAACTTTGCAAATTCAATTATTCACTAAAATGAAAATGAGTTAAGCATTATCAAATTATTCTCGTTCGAGTTAGTCCTATGGTATAAAAATAAAAGAAGGAAAAATTATTATAAATATTAAGTGAATCAATTATCTAAATGGGGGTTAAGAAAGATGCTTTGTCTAGGATAATTAAATGTAATATCAGGTGTTGAGATTTTATATAGTTGGTAAGCGTGTAAGTGTGGACTACTGATAGTTACCAAGTAAAAAGTGACGAAGTGAAACTAGGCTATTTTTAAAATCAAGGTCATGAGAGGGAATGTGTGAAGGTAAAAGATCTATTCTTTAATGGCTCAATGTGTAGGGTGACCCTAGGTTATCATTATTTAATTAAAAGGGAAATGAAGGAGTTGGAAAACCAATCATGTAGGGTTTAGTTCTCCTATTATGGGGGTTATTAAGTAAATGTAAATTTAATTAAATCCAAGTAATTCTCATGATGGTGCCCCACCCAAGAAAGGGAATGATGAGGCATCTAAACAATTAATATTGTAAATCCATATTACCTGAGTAGTGGCATTATTGATATCAATATTCCTTTTTGACATTTGTAAGAGATCGAAGTCGTATATCAAGTAAAGCATGATTAAAGGAGTCAATCAACAAGGACTTACAACTAATTAAGCTATGTGTTGTTATCCAAATAATGTAACCATATCAAATAATGTTGGACTTTAATAACTGTGTTGTGCAATGGTGGCTTGTCGGGAGTGTATTAAGTTGTAAACCTATGCTTTAAAAAAATAAAAAAAAAAAAAAATGTTTGGGTTTTTCTAGCAAAAATCCTAGGCATGATAACCTATTTGGAAAGATCAACTTCCTTGTCCTCACGAAAGGAATGTTGGTTCCGCATGTGTCACCCTATGGGTTCAGGACCTAGTGAGAGGTTTACCAGGACAACCATAGATGGGGATCGGGGTCTAGTGAGAAATTGTCAGGACACCCCATGTTAGGACCATGCAATGACACTCTTCCCTATTGCAATCTAGCATTCCCTAGTGCTACTTTCCCCTTCTATTGTGTGTTTTCCTCTGGAAGTGAATTTAGTATTGTAAGTGATGTGATGTTAGTAGTGTTGTGTTGGAGTCATGTATTGTCCCTTTTTTTGTTAGCCTATTGCTTTCTTGATTGGTTTTTGTTGTAGGACCTTGTGTTATCTCCTAGGATGGGGGGTGGACCTCAGGGTTCAACATGGTCGGGAGGTTGGTGCTTTTTCGTCCATTGGGTATCCTTGCTACATGTTCATGTGCATGGAAGTTGTTCCTTATGTTGTGGACTCTAGACCCTATTCCAAATTGAAAAGATAATTTATTATGTATATGTATTGGATTGTATGTCAATTGGATCTCTTATTATAATTAGATGTATTCCTCCCACATGTACTATGGGAAGCATTGTTGTAAAGATTGTAATGTTGTATTGATTTTGATGTATTCTTCTTGTAATGAATACTATAATGTAGTGTGCCTTGTATATGCAGTGGGCTTGAAATGAACTTAATGTTGAATATCAGTTGATATGTTATGTAGAATCATTTAATGTGATGTTCTTTTAAAATGAACCTTGCTTGTTAGATAGATCATGATATCTTGGTAGTTAATGAAATGACTCAAGTTATCCTAGTTAATGGTTATGTGAGTAGCGCAGTCATGGAACCTTAGAGGACCTAGTTTTAGATTTGATGTTATGTATGTTATGCATTTCATTGTTAGTTCTTTAAGAAAAGAAAAAAATCATTAATTTGGCATAGTTGTGTTGTCCTCTGAGGTTCCTTGGCAAGGCGTTACATCTTTGGTCTAGTGTTTTCCTTTTGGGGATGAAGCAAGGTGTTGAGACATTTAGGTCTCTTTCATGTTGACCCAAAAGGATTTTCTTTGTTTTCGCTCTCTATGTCATTCTTCCTATTCTACGAGTATTTAGGGAATGATGATGTTTTCGAGCTCTATAACAACATTGTAGAAAAGACATACTGAACCCGAATCTATAGATCCCTTATGTGTACGAGATTTAATTTTGGGGGAAACCCCTTCCTCTCTTTTCATGGTGTAGCTTCATTTGGAAACATATGACTTGGCATAGGGCTTTCTGAATAAGCTCTCATTTCTTCTTTATTGTTTAGCATTGATTATTTGCTACTTTAAAGTAAATCACTCACAACAATGGTGTTAGCAATTTCTTTAAAGTGGATGAATACATTGGCATTATTATTTTTGAAATTTTTAACATTCCTTATGTTTCATTGTGTGATTTTATTTCTTCTTGCAATGCATCTTTTTCTTGGTGGTTTCATTAGGTTTGATGTCTTCTGAGAGCATGATATTTCTTGGCATACAACTTTCATCTTAGTGGTGATGCTACATGTTGTATTCCCTAAGTTGTGAATCTTTTATCCTTGAGTTGTCCTCTCTTGGAGACATTAGACACGATGTTCCCTAAGAGGCGACCTTACATGAACTAAAATCCCTTTGAACAAACTTTATTTGTATTTTGTTCATAATTGTTTAACATAGTACAACTTGTTAACCTTATGAAGCTCAAATTTTATATTTTTGTGGTGCCTTATAGGAGTTATTAGAGATATAGCTTTGGTATGGTTAGTACAGTGAGAGCCTATAGACCTAGCATGAATTTCTCACTTAGCCACTTTTTGGGGGCTCACCTAGTGGACAACCTGAGATTCCATTAGCCAGAGTGAGCATGTGTTGTTGTTTGCATCTAGTGTACATCACATTCCCCTTGTGAATATTTTTGGACAAACAGCCGAGATGTGTTCCACATCGCATTGGACAATTAAGGCTTGATCCACCCTTTTCTTTTTGAAAATCAGTCGAGGCATCTTCCACATCATGTTGGACAATTGAGGGTTGATTTTACTTTTTTTTTTAGTATTTGATGTTGTATGATTGAGTAATGTTGTCGTTGTTGCATACATCTATTTTGAATGTCTACTTTAGTGTGAGTTTGACATAAAGTCATCCTCTCACTAAAGTGGGGGCTAAATGTAGTGACAAAAAATGTATCCCTTTTACATTTTCTCACTTGTTTGGGCCCTCCTAATTAATTTGGACTTAATTGTGCCTTATTTTGGTGTTGTAAAGTGTACCCCTTCACACTTTCACACTGAATTAGGGCCCCTTTAATTAATTGAGCTTAATTTTCCTTAATTGGCCCCTTTAATTCATTTACCAAGCCTATTTAATTATATTTTCCAAAGAGGAAACCTAGCATTCATTAATGCCTTAACATAACACTTCTCATTGAGCAATGTGTGTCATAGATTTAGAGACCTAGGACCTATTCGCCCATGGGAAAATGGGTCCTCCCTTAGACTTAGGACCTAAATTTAAATTATGTTTTTGGTGGTATTTTAACATATTTAGATGTCAGCTTGCGATATTTGAATTTTGGGAAATTGAGATAACATATCTATAAATATAGGGTTATTTCACTATGTTTTACCTAGCAATTTTGAAGTGAGCATTCCTATAGAAAATTTGATAAAGAGCATTTCAAGAGAAATTCAAGGCATTCAAGAGCAGATTTATTGCAACAATCAAGATCTAATTGTCATGTCAAATTCTTCTTGTATCATGCATGTTATTGGAGCTAATATGATGATGTAGGCTTCATGATCTATTCAAGCATTCAAAACATTATTTCAATTCAAGATTCAACCTATTCAAGATCCACATCCATTGAGGCCATTTCATGCAAGTTTCAAATTTACATTCCAATGTTTATTCATTCTTCATTCCATTTTTCATGTTTCCTTTCATTTCAAGGTTTAATTACCAAAATAGTGTTTGACCAAGGCAAACCCCCATTCACCAAAAATAAAAAAAATTTCCCTCTTGATTTGTGTTTACAAATTTATGTGGAAGAAAGCTTGAAGATCTCTTAAAGAGAAAATTTGAAGTTGTCAAAGTTGCAAAAGTTTTCATAAAAGTCATCTCACAGAAGCTCACTTACAAAATATATTTTTGGATTTCCAAACTTGAAACTTGGATAAATTGGAAGATTCATATCTATAGTAGAGGCTCCTGAAAGTTGTAGAAAAACCCTAACTGAAGACCCATTCACCCCTAGGTGAATGAGTCCCAGATCAACTTCAAAAACTAACTTTTGGTGAAAGGTACATTCACATCCACCTCTCTCTAATTTGAATTTGGTTTTCTGGTTCTATTATTATTGAGCTCAATCTTGTTATTTCAAGTGTTAGATTGCATTTTGGTGTTGATTTAATATTTTTAGTTTCTCTCCCTAAAGTGTTGTTTGACTTGGACCTCCATCTTGACACAAAAAGTAAAGTTGTAGATTCACACTTTGACTTGATTCACTTAAGGGTTGATAATCATTTTATTGTGTGGATCTCATTTCCTAATGAATTGAGGAAGAATAGGTCCATCATATTCAATTGATCCCACCTTACCCTATTTTTCTTTCTTTTCAATGGCACACACTTATAGTAGATATTGTGTACATGAAAAAGTAAGAGTGCAAATGAACTAACTAAATTAGCCCATTTACCCATATTTAGATTCAAAATTAAAAGGATTAGAAAATATTAATGAAAACAAACTTCCTTCTCACCAAAAAATCCCTTGTTGCACCAAAGAGAGGTGGTTATGCTCAAGGATTATGGATGTAATTTCTCTTTTTAATAACATAAGATTGCATAAGAGGTGATTATGAAAATGTCTTGGTTGTAATGCATTCTATCTATTTTTGAGGATTTGGATGGAGGGACAAGTGGCAAGAGGCATGCCAACTTGGATTCCATTTAAATTTAACATTTTCATGATCACGCAAGTGCATCATATGACAAGTGGTGTTCCCATGTGCATATGTTTCAAGGAATGATTAAATGATAATGAAGATTTATGAGTGGATTTTAGAAGTGGAAACTAAATAAATAAAAATATTTATTTAATTTTAGGAAGAAAGCAAGGGTAAGGCTATGTATGAATAATTTTCAAATAATTATTCAAAGGTTAGACCTTATGAACAGATGAGAAAATTATTTTAGATGATGAAGACGAATAATGAGATTAATGGGGAATACTCATATATAATAAAAATATTATTTAATTAATATAGGAGTTGGAAACGCGGATAATTGATCAAATGTAAATGATCAGTTTTAGAAGAAATATTACAAATTGATGAGGTATCAATTTTAGGTGTGTACAAATATCAACTAAGAAATAGGCAAGTCCCTCCAAAAGGTAAAGCTAATATTACAATGCCAAGAGTAAATGAATCAAGTGTAGAAAAAGAAAAACATGATACAAGAGATTAAATAAAGGATGATAGTTCTAAGGAGGGAAAGTGGAAAAGAAGAAGAATCTAGTGCAATAGCCAATAAACAATCTAAGAAAAATTTCCTAAGGGATAGTCAAGGTGTAGGACCTTTAGGTATGAAATATGTTTCAAAAGTAAAAAATCCTATTTCTTTAAAGTGCAACATAATCTCTCTCAACCATTGAGAGGTGGAACTAAAAATAAAGAAAGGAAGGAGACAAAAGGTAAAGATCATGTACTTTACATTTTTTAATGCTCTATATACCTCATTCTAGTGATATCACAATTCCACATGACACACCCTTGGATATATCCCTATAGATATGGCATAAATAATGAACTATTAAGATAGAATATTAGTGCCAATGGGGGAACTTCTTGTAATCCCTAAGAATAGGGATAGAGTGTTGCCTTCTTTTATTTCTATAAAAGAAGTTGATTAGCTTGTTGCTATTCCTAATAATTTTTATAGTCCTAAGAATAAGGAAAATACGATTAAACTATATTTAGGAAACTATGTATCCAATAATCAACCTAATGAAAACCCATTTTACACTACATTATTGATCAATGGATGGTTTGTTCAAAATTACATTTAATGGATTTTTATGTCTCAAGTAGCATCATGCCCCTCTTAGTCATGAATGGATTAGGATTAACGATGTCCAAATCCTATGGCAAGTGTTTTACCATGGATTCTAAAGAGGTGAACATTTTTAGGCTGTTAATAAGGTGAATTTTTAATTGGATACATATTCAAACACATCCTTCTTGATGGATATAATCATTGTTGACTATCCAACCAAGTCGAGTATGTTGTTATCCAAAAATTGGGCAATCTCATTCGGTAGAAGCATAAAAAATTGACTTATCTTATACTACTATTACATTACAGTGTGAGGTGGTCAAGGTGCATACAAAAAATAAAGTGCAAAATATTGTTGAAGATAGTTACAAAATTACCAATGAAGTGCATTCCATTGATGTTGGACTTGATCACTTAATTGAAGATTGTGAAGAAGAAAATTTTAATATTGCTCAGTCTCTTTTTCCCTCAAACCCTATCACAAATTCAAATGACTTGTGTACCATGTTTTTTGACTATGTATGTTTATAACATGGTTCAAGGGCTATAGTTATTCTTATTTCATCGAAAGGTGAATCATTCAAATATGTATTTAAATTAACATTCAAGTGTACTAATAAAGTTGTAGAGTACATGAAGGTCTATTATTAGACCTAAATATTTTGTGTAAACATCGAATCAAATGTATAAATATTCTCAAAAATTTAGAATTGATTTATCTACAAGTGAGGTATATTATATAAAAAAAACATGATAAATTGAAAATGTATAAAAATATCATATGGGACACCATTGATTTATTTTATGCATTTGGTTTGAAGTAGATTGATAGATAAAAAAATATTGTTATTAATGCTTTATCTGTTTAAGCATCTAAGTTTGACTTGAAATTGGTTATTTCCCAATGTAAATTCAACATTAAGGTCCCCAATAGACCTAGCACACCTAATAACATTTAAAATTAGTGGCGTGAGTGCAGGATCATGGGGGTCTAAAAAGTGGTGAGATGACAAAAAAGTGGTTGAATACTTTATTTTAATCTAAATTTAATGAAACGAAAGGGTTTATTAAGTAAATTATCAATTTTCCACCAATATTTAAGATATGCCCTATTTTTAATTTAATAGATAATTATTATTAATTTTCTACATGCATTATGACTAAAGTCTTGATTGATAGGTTGATTAAAAAATATCTATATAATTCTCAAATGATTTGAATCCAAAAGATGTGACACATTCTATACTTCCCATACCATAGGATAAAAAAAGGAAAAAATGAATTTCATAATTTTTTGACTAAGTTATGGTGGTTAGACAAATAAATTTTAATATTTTTAAAAATTTCTAATAAAAAAATCATAACTAATTATTTATTTGCAAAAAAATTACAAAAAATGTGGCACATCCAGGCATGTGTCCTCCACTTATATTGAAAGCTTTAAAAAATATGTTATTTTTCTTTTACTTAGAAACTACATTTAATTTGCTACAAATTCTTTTCTTACATATTTTTCAAATTATGTTAATAACCTATTCAAATTTTATGTCAAGTTGCCTAACTCTATTTTTTGAACTTTCATTTGCCACTTAAGGGCCTAGTTTGGACCCCCATGATCCTGCATTGACCCAGTGGTTATTTAATGATAATCAATAGATTTATAATTCTCTAAACTACATAGATGAATATGATAGTCAATTCATTGATTAGGAACCCATGATTGAGCTTGAATATGGTAGAGATATGTTATTGGGAAATAAAGTAGTGAAATTGAAAATTAATAAAAATCCTAAAGGTTTGGTGCAATAAAAAATAATGTTTAATAGTACTAATCACTAAAAGTGAAAAAATTAGCAAATAGATGAAAGAAAAATAGGTGTAAATTTGGGAATGAAAATTAAACCTAAAATATTTTAAATATCAACAAGAAATTGAAGCTAACTATGAAATTAATGTTGATATCATTATTCAAAAGCATTAAAAAAGGTTTTTTACATGAATCATACAATGAGATAAAAACCCATAGAGAAGATTTATTACAAAATATGATTCCTCTTCAAGTAGATGCAAAACATTTAGGTGAAAATCAAAGGCCAATAAATCCCCATTAGGGGAAACTTACATAAAAAATGGGCCTCCTAAGGATGACATCATTAGCTTTTTAAATTATCAAAAATCAGCTAAAAGATGACATCAACCGGTGACATCATCCAAAATAAAAATAAAATTATTTATTTTATAAAATAAAACTTTCTAAAATCTTATGAATTAACTCATGATGGTTAATTTAACTCTACATATCCTATTCTATCTCATTCATCTTTCTAAATATAAAATATTCTTTTTCTTTTTTAGATTTATATTCTTAAGTTCTATTAAGTTCTATTATAGAAATTTTAATATTTTAAAAAAAAAAAAATCTTTAAGAAAAAAATAAAAAACATTAAAAAATTATAAAAATCATTTATGAAATGCTCCAAAAATAAAAAATTCTTTAATTATTTTTAATAATTTCAAATATTCTAATATTTAAATATCATAAAAATATTCTGAAGTCAAAATTTTATTATCTTTAATTATTTTTAATAATTTCAAATATTCTAATATTTAAATGTTTAGCATCTAAATATTCTAATATCAAAATTTTATTATTTTAAATTTTTTGGTGGCCTTTTATAAGGGTGTGCTCACTTTATGTGATGCACTCCTCCTTTTAAGGGGGAGCACTCACATTTAGTGGGCCCCTTATTATTTTAATTTTTTTAAACATATTTTAAACTTTTAAATATATTCTCAATTTTTTTTTGAAAGAAAGACCATTTAAAAGATTACTTTCTTTTTTGCTAATTTTCATTATCTTTTACTTTGCCACTTTTTAAATAATTTAAAAAAACAAATAATCAAGAAAAGAAAGTGAACTCGACTTTTTTAATAAATTATAATAGAAATATAAGTTACCAAACTTGAGTTTAAGAGTTTTTAAATAAAAAATAAATAATGAAGAAAGTGAACTTGATTTTTTTAATAAATTATAATAGAAATATATGTTACCACTTTTAAAAAATCATGAACTTCAGTTTTTTAAGGAATTATAATAGAAACGTGTGTCCCCACTTAACTCATGTAGTTAAGTAATTTATATTTTTATATTTAAATAATTTGTATTATATGAAATAATTTTTATTTTTTAGAGTTCCTTAGGAGGCCATTTTTTATGTAAATTTCTAATGACTCTTACCCCAAGTATGTAGAATTAATGAAGCTAAAGCAAGGAGGAATTATCAAACCAATTTAGAATTCAAAATGAGTGTCCAATATTTTTCTAGTCAAGAAGTATAGAGATATAATATTATGCATAGAATTTTGGAATTGACTATCAAATATCTCAAAGATAATTATCCTCTTCATAGCATAGATTACCTACTATGAAAGGTCACTAGATCAAAATTGATGTCCATCGTGGATGGATTCTTAGGGTATAACCAAGTATGGTCAAGGAGTCAAAAAATAATTTACAACTCCTTGGGTCACTTATGTGAGAATATCGTTTGGACTCAACAATGTAGGATGAACCTTCCAAAGAGCCATTAGCATTGCATTTCTAGGAATCATATATGAAATCATGGTGGTGTACCAAGTTGACCTACCAACCTACTCCAAGGATAGAAAATATCATTATAAATACTTGGATAAAATATTCAAAAGGTTCCTTGAATGCGAGATATCTTTGAATCCTAAAAAATGTATATTTAATGTTGAAGAAGGTAAACTATATGGACACATTGTTTCCAAAGATAAAATAAGAATAATCCAAAAAGAATAAAAGCAATTGACCTTATTCCAATGCTCAAAAAAGAAACATGATTCCAATCCTTTTTTGGATAAATCAACTTCTTACTTGGTTTGTAAAACCCCGTCCCGCAACCTAGAGGACGATACAATACTGCAGAAGCACAACTAATTTTTTTTCCTTAAAGTTAAAACAAGATGAGTGAAGTATCCTACACTAACCACATACATCCTCTAGACTACTCAATGCGTCTACATGTGAACACCATTACTTATAAAATTAAACCAACCATAGCATAAAAATATTAAACTCAAGATACAACTTACAACATCGCATTAAACCATTGCAAGATAAATCTAACACATAGAAATGTATTGAACATATTTTCACATATACAATACTATTAAATCCAATAATGAATAGATCCTAAATATTATTACAATTATATCACAAAGGTTCATCTCGATACAAATGAGGTATTACAATTATACATTATGAACCACAGTTACAATGAAGAAGGAGAAGAACAACTCCAGAGAACCACACGAGCTCCTCGAACGAGAAGATCCTGCCATCACGAACAGGAAGAGAAACTCAATAGTGTAAGATGCACGCCACCCAACCATTTGGTACCCGTAGGTCCAGCCCTCGTGCTAGAAGATAGTAACAGGGAACCCAACAACCTATTACCTCTAGACATAGGCAATATACCAAAAATACTCACAGAATAGATAAACAAGAACTAGGGTCACATTGCTTCTAGAATCACAAAATCAATTACCAACACAATACAATAAACTAACTGTTGATATAGAAGGAGTGTCATCACAAAGGTTGCATTGGTTATCCAAAGGAGATCTTCCTAGGTCCTGGCCCCCCTCTAGAGTTATCCTGATAACCTCTTACGATTCTAGCCCCACATGCACACCAGTGTGGAATCGGTTATCTTTCGAGAAGACAATATAATGATCTAGCCATTTCAGGCCTTCCCGACTCATCTCAAGTCTCATACAAGCCCTTGAGCCAATGAGTGGGGTTAAATATCTTGTTATATGTGTTAAGCTAATAGATTATTTAATTCTCACTTAATTATACTGACTCCCATACGAGTTGTCCTGAGACCACTTTGTGTCCCAGCCCTCGCTGAAAGCCACTCCCCTATTGACAACACCTAACTCAAACTACATGTCAAGGGTAGACAGTACACTAAGAACTGATAACAATAACCAATACACCTAAAAAAGTAACACATCTCGACGGATGTCCAATACAGAAACCCAATACGTGCACTACCCAAGAAACTCAAAGGGTGAACTAAAGTTACCACAACCCTTTCACAATTACAACTCTAGAAGACTTAGATTCACATAATGACAAATACTTCCCCCCAGTACACAATTACGAATACACGTGTTTTTCAAATACAATTCAAAAAAATAAAAAATACTATATTTCGGATTTCCTATATCCATTACAATCAATTCTTGTATATTAAAATACATCATCCAAAACACTATTTCAATTTAATAAACTAACAACGAAACAATTAAATATTTCACTTCCAAATCCCAACTGCTCTTAATACTTAACTCAATTTCTTAATTAAATATTCAATCTTTCTAATAAAATCAATTTATTATAAAACACCTATTTGTGCATTGCATGCATTAATTAACAATATAATATTCATTTAAATAAATATATATATTTTCTAATTACAAAATCTAGTTATTCTTTTCCAATGTTCATTTTAAAATATCTAATTGTGCATGTGCATGCACCTATTTAAAAATACATTTAAATATATTTATATTTAAAAATTATAAATTTATATCCAATTTTTCTAATATATATTTTTAAACAAATAAATAAATATATAAATATAAATTTACAATTTTCAAACAATCATAATCATAAAACCAGTATGTTGCGACTTTGATAACTTTTGTTTTCGGATCTGGCTTCCTCTGAAATTTTTACTGAAGGTGCACAATCAAGTAGTCTAAAACATATAAAAAATTTAGCCCTACCCAGTTCGTAAATTTCAAGTTATGATTAATTTAGTGACGCACTATCTCTGTTGTTTTGATTTTCAAATTATAAGAGGTTTCAAATTATCTAAGTTTTCCCAAATTTATCAAAAAATTTCATTTTCAATCCTACAGAGGTTTTCTAATTCCTCAAATACTTTTGTTTGTGTTAAAAATCATTCCCTACAAGGTTCTAAATCTTTAACGGTAATTTACCATTTTCTACAAAAGAATAAATTATGTTTTCATAGGAAGAGGTTTCTAAGTTTTGATTTAAATTAACAGAGGTTCAATAATTCCACTATAATTTCCTCATGTATAAATCTATTTTAAATACTCAATTTAAACAGAGGATCTAAATATGTTCTTCTACAGAGGTTCAATTTTCACTGCAATATTTTAAAAGAAAGAAACAAAAACTTCTACAGTATTGAAAAAATTATTTCCTAAAATATTTTCAATTTGCATTACAGTAATAAAATAATTTTTCAATACAAAATTCACAAAAACAGTAAAGAACCTGTTACAGAAGAATGTTGCCTCAAGAAAATGTTGTCGAGCTTCTAATTTCAATTCTCAATGTAGCCAAAGCTTTCTTCAATGCAATTTCCTCCTTCCAGAAGACACAACCAAAAACACAGCCAAGAATTCTACAACAAAATAATTTTAAAACAATTTCCTCAGAAAGATCCACAATTTCGTCACCTTCAATTCTCAATGTAGCCAAAGCTTTCTTCAATGCAATTGCCTTCTTCCAGAAGACAACTAAAAACACAGCCAAACATTCTACAACAAAATAATTTTAAAACAATTTCCTCAGAGAGATCCACAATTTCCTCACCAATTTTCCACAACCCATACAAAATTTTTCCCATGAAACAACTTTCTTTACTTTTCCCAAAAAATCCCTCCGTCAATTAGATAACCAATTTATAACTCTCAGTTATCTTAAACAAAATATCTAAAATATTTTTTTCCTCAACAATTTAGATATTTTTCATTCACATACATTTAAATATAATAAAACAATTTACTAATTGCAACCAATTTAAATATTCTTACTTATTTAATTACCATTTATTTTTAATAATAAAATTTACTCAATTAACATAACCAAATTAAATTAATTAATTTATTTATTTATTCTAAAGCCTTCACAACAATAATTCATTTAATTAAATATTTAAATTAAATACACATTTAATCTATCAAATTAAATTTGCACAAGAATAAAGTACATAGAACAACAATGATAAAACTAAGACCAAACTCAAACTGACGACACACTGTACTAGGGTAAAGGTATGACTAGGTAGCCCGATACTATCTCCCAGTATTACTGTTGAGTAGTGGACACGCTTAGACGTGTGAAACTAGGTGAAGTTAATATCATGTACCTGCAATCCTAGAAACAAACAAATGTCGCATATGTATACATATAGCAATTCATACACACCGTGAAAAGAGAATCACGAAAATCACAGGGCACTTGCATGCAAGTGATGCAATACCGTTCTCTTCACCCATATAATGTCACATCAACTGACAAGATAATATATCAATTAAACTACGATAAACAAATATAGCAATGTCATCACAACTAAGCATCTATGCAAATATAAAACATATTAACAAAATCATCATGCATATAATGTGTCATCACATCAATAAATTATATCATCGCTCCACTGTCAGCAGTAGAATAACCATAACATAAAACATAGTCTAACAAAGTATTTGAGCTATCAAGAAAACATAACAAATCGGAGGGGTATCACATGGTTCATAAATAACTTTACTTATAAGACCAAAGTAATCTCCAAACTAATGAAGAAGGAAACCAATCAACCACTTGGAGTAATGAACTAAGGAATTCATGAAGATCAAGAAAGGAATCAAAAAAGTTTGAATCTTATCAATTCCAAATTACTTCTTGAATCTTTCAAATTGTTCTCATTTTATTTGAATTTCACATTGTTTCTATTGTGTTGCTCCAAATATTATATATGAGTATGAGAATCTTATTGCATTTTTTAGTGAGTCTTTGGAAAGGGAAAAATGGAAGTACTCAATAATATAAAAGCATGTCCACACCCTAGTCAAATACATCAAGAATTATAGGCCATACTTGGTAGGATCAAATATCATTGCACATGTGCCACATATAGTAGTCAAAGACACATTCACCTAACAATAATCCTAAGTAAAAATATATAGATGGATCAATAAGATCTAAGAATATGATATTGAGGTATAGATAACTAAGTTGGTTAGAGGTCAAGGCTTGGCTAGACCTATGGAAAGTGTAAACTTAGAAGCAATTAAATTCAATGAAAATAATTTTGATTGTGTTTCTACCTGTTGTAAAATAGAGGATGATTATTGGTATTAGGATATTATCTTTTACCTGTAGAAAATGAAATTTCCTTTTAGAATGAACAAGTTCTAAAAACTAAATCTCAATATATAGTCGTATAAATGTGTTTTGGTATATGAATCTACCTAATGTAGAGAGATCCAAAAGACTACTACTTAAATTCCTTAACCAAGAAAAAGTTAGCTTGATGTGATGAATGAATTCCATTAGGGAATTTATGGAGGCAATTTCAAGGAAAAAACTACTACACCAAATATCCTTAGAGTAGGATTTTGATGGCATAATTTGTTCAAATATTTGGTTAGAGGAGTGAGAAAATGTGATTCCTATCAAATGTTTTCATAAAAATTAAAATATGTAGGTGGTCTTCCTCATGTGTTTATAATTTTGGATGCTCCCTTCTAGCATTGAGGAATTAATTTCATAGGGAAAATATTAAAAAAATTAAGAAATGGATATAGGTGGACTCTTCTAGTCACATATGACTTCAACAAGTGGATTGTGGTAATTCCAACTCATAAAGCCACATAAAAAGTAGTAATAAATTTCTTACTAAATAATATCATAACTAGGTTTGGTGTGCCTATAAGAATTATTGTAGACAATTCTATTTGTTTTAGATCACATGCTATGTTAATTATATACATAAAATATGGAATTGATTTGATTTATTCATCTCTTTATCATCCCCAAGGAAATGGACAAGATAAGTATAGCAAAAAAATCTTCATAAAGGTAATCAAGAGAATATTAGCCATGAACAAGAAAATCTAGGGTATGACAAGTTAAATTATGCATTGCAGGTCAATAGAGTCACCTATAAGTTTTCTATTGGCAAGAGTCCATTTAAACTTATCTATGAAATAGATGCCAAAATTCAAATCAATTTTGGATTACCTATATATTGATATTGCGAGATGATGATGAAATAAATGATGTTGCAATCTACCACAAGATAATAAACTAATAGAGTGAGATGAGAGAAGGATATTTACACATGAAAAGATATTTTAAATGAATAAAATAATAAAATATTTTTTTGACAAAATCCACTTAAAATAAACTTTTAGATTTGAGATTTAGTACTCATGTGGACTGCCAGATCTAAGGACAAGGGTGAATAATATGGGAAGTTTTATCCTTTATGGATTGGGTCATATGAAGTTGCAAAGAAGAATAGTACTATTAGAAGGTGCAAGACAACTGAGGGGGGGGGTGAATCAGTTGTCACAAAAATTCAAACTTAAAACTTCAACGCTTATCAATTCCACAACCACAGTATTTTATTATGTAGATAAAAAAAGTAAAATCAACACAATGAACACCATATTTTTGCATGGAAAACCCAATAAGGGAAAAACCATGGTGAGGATTAACTCATAATATAAAGAAGTTCCAAAATAAAATGTATAAGGCTCACTACCCTGAATAGGACTCACTATCTGGATACAAAAGCTCACTACTTACAAGGAGGCTCACTGCCTATAAAAAGATTTACATAACAAAATTGGGCTTCATGGCCAAAATGAACTGAAAAGAGTGCACCTAACAAGTGTTGATGTAGTTTTGGTGATGCTCAATAGACAGACTTAACACACTTCATCATTTTTTGCTCTTCTTCAATTTCGCATTCACTACTACCTCATCATCACTCACCTGAATCTCAATTTCCTCACTCTCTGAAAATTGTTCAACATATATAAATACTCGATCTATCCGCAAACATCAATTAGGCCGGCCAAATTAGATGCATTCCTTATTCCAAAAATATCAACTTTCGGCTACAAGATTTCACAAAAATCTTCCCAAAAACAATTCAAAGTGCTCAACACGCTACATCATGTCAACAAAGACCTAAGATAGGTCACACATATATCCGCATAACAAAATTGATTCACCATATCACAACTTATCCATGGATTCGGCCAAAAATAAACTTCATTGCAAAAATTAATTAATAGGATAATACCAATATGCCATATGAGCACCAGAGCATGAGAGATTCTAAACATACATAATTTCAACAATCATAAACTATTTCCCAAAACCGCAAGTAGTAACTATCAACCGCAGAGGATTGTGGACTAAAATAATGGAGGATGCGGCTTGAATACTATTTTAGATACCAGACCAAAATACCAGATCAAGTATTGATTTAGAATTTCAATCACAACATGGTGATATCAATGACAACACAAAAACTATAGAGATAGCCATTCTTCTTCATTATTCCAACAATCTCCCCCTTTGTCATTGATGGCAACATGTGCCAAAATTTTCAAAAATAACATTCTTCCCTACTCACATGACTCTCTCCCCATAATTTTATATTTTAACTATCTCCCCCTTTAACATCAATGGAAAAGGGTGACCAAAAAAGGTAAACATATGTATATGATGACTTTGTATATACACAAGAATTCTTGCTTCCCATTTCAAGCATTCAAACAAGAATGACACTTTTTACATGAAATATTTTCTTGTACCTCTCTTTTATGATTGGAAGAATCCTTTTCCATGCAAGAAAATCCAAATTCATTCTTGCACTCATACCTTCCAATAAAGATAACTATGTAAAGGAGGATGTCTGATCAAAAGACAGACACAGTTGTTCACAATTTTCTGCATCAAAGAGAATTCTGGAGAGATGATCCAACCAGACCTCAGTAACTTCCTTAACCAACTAGAAGGTTCTAACCATATCTTCTCTTTGCCTCTGAGTAGTCAACAATTCTACCTATAGTTCACCAACTTTTATTCTCTGTTTTCCATCCCTGTCTTTGAAGTAATCAAAGTTATTTCCAATACTATTCATTTCAGATTCAATGGCTTCAATTATGCTTCTGAAATTGTCAACAATTGCCAGCCACCGGATACAATATCTATAAATGTTAGATATTTCTTTGATGCATTCTCTTTTCTCATTCATATGTTTAGATAACACCTATTTTTCTTTGTTACATCTTCTTTCAAGCATAGCTTTAAACTTATGACCTTTGGGTCCTTTGAACAATGTTCTCTCTTCAACAATCTCTACTAGATCATCTAGTAAAGAATCTGATACATCTGAAATTGAAATACCCTTATTCAACAAATAATCAATCAACACATTATCAGTTTTAAGTTTCTCAAGCAGAGAACAAGCATTCCACATTTCACCAATCTTCTTCATCTCACCCTTGTCTAGCATCATCTATATATCTTCTGGATCAGATTTAGACAAAAATTCTTCTTCATTCTTCTTTTTTTCCGAGATATATGTTACAATAGTTTTCCTCTTTTTCGGTTCCGTAGGAAAATCACCAATGATAACTTCCAATTCTTTCTTACAGGAGGATGAGCCTACTTCAAATTGACTAGATACAATCATACCGAAGCAAAGACTTGACTTCAGAGATGTGAAATATATTCTGAAAACACTTACATTGTTTGCTAACGATTCCAAGTATCTGTAGACTTGTTTCCCAATAGGAATACTAGATTCCCACACAACATTTTCTCTTCCCAGTAGGGAGTTCAAAAGGTAAAAAACCAAGAACAAAAGATCCAAACCAAAAAGGATAACCCTCAACCAGCGACATTCGAGCATTCTCGGTTAAATTTTCAAGTAATAGACTACATAAATCAAACTGCTTGTTTTCCTTAACCATCATATGCACAAGATATGCAACAATGGCCAAAGCCAAGCCTTCATGATTTCTGAAATAGATTTTGTAATAAATTCCTTACACAACATACCTTATAGCGGAATCCTTAAGAGTGTTTATCAATAGAGCTCAAGGATCTTTACCAATGCCAGTAAGTTCTTCCACATCTTTGTATTTCACGGTTTTCATTCCAGGGAGATCCCCAATACTCCATAGACTAGTAATCGCTTTGATCACATCCTTTGTGATTAGATAGGGTTTGTCTAACATAATACTTATGTTCTTGAATCAACTCAACAAGAACAAGATAAACTCTTTATTAGCAAACCAAGGAAATTCTCCCCATAAATCCATACCTAGGGTTTTTATGTTTTGCAACTCATTTTTCTTTAGCCCTATTTCCATTTCTTTCATCTTCCTATGATCGAATTCTTACAATTCAACTCCTTTCAACTTCAGTGGAATGTCGCCACTCATTCCCCTATCCATTTCCACGCTTAAATTTCTTAATTTCATTATAGTTCGTCAAGACTCCTTTTTCTTTCGTAGACTGAGAAATGATTCCCGAGTAACCATATTAATTTCTTTGAATCACCTCAGAGTCGCTTCAAATTGCTTCGAGATCGCTCCAGGATGCCTTTAAAACTCATCAAGTGCTCAAATGATCAAAAGAGGCTTACACATCTTACCTTATACACAATCAATTTTCCCTAAATCACATTAAATGCGGTATACTTCAAAAAAGTTGCTAAAAACATTCTCCTCAACACAAAAAACCCTAATTCGGTCTATAAATCAGCATGTCAACATGTTTTCTTCTAGTTCCTTTTCCAAAACCTCTGTTTACTCTTTCTTCACATTAAATCCTCGTGCTAGCCTATGACACATTATTCATTCAGGGGGTTTTTACAGTTTTTTGATAATGCTCCCCCTAAGACCATGCTAGGTTTAATTCCTGGAGGAAATTTTTGTACTAGATGAGGGCACAAACACATCAACAGTTTTAGGTTCTGCTTCTTCTTTCTTCTTCCATATCTTATTCATCTCTTGCTTCATTTCTTCTTTGTCGATCTTCTTTATCGGTTCATTCTTCTATACCGAAGTAAATTGATTTCCCTTCTTACTTATGCAAACCTTTGAGATATGTCTAGGTATGTTATAATTATAGCATAAAACATTTTTCTAATTAGTCTAACCTCCATTACTTCTCAATCTACATTGATTTTCTCTATGTCCAAATTTGTTACAGGTATAGCAGTAGCCATTAAAGAATGGATTCATTCTGCCTCTATTAAACCTATTCATCATCACTTGACTGATCATTCTCACCTGAGATCTGCATTTAGTAACTTTGTGTCCAAATTTATTACATGAGAAACATTGTCCAGAGAAGGAATCAAGAAACTGATTCATCCTATTCCGGCATTCAGTTTCCTTGTGATCATATTTATTATAGGAAAAATAGATACCATTAAAGGAGGGATAACTTTGTGCATTAAGTTGTCTCACAAATGGTCTCTTTGCAAAATTCCTTGAATTTCTTTTATGCTTTCCTCTGTCTTGATTCTTTGATTGTCTTTAGAACTTTCACCTATTTCAATTCCCAAGCCACCTTTGTCTTTATTTGGTTTCTATCCTGCAAGTAGTTCTTCAAGCTTGTCAGAGCTAGATCTGAAATTGTTCTCACAGGGTTTATCCTTCTCCAGTTCTATTCTCAGGTTTACTACCTCTTGTTCAATTCTAGAGCATTCATTAGACTTGTTCTACACCATTGTATTAAGACATTCTTCTATTCTCTTCTTTTCTTCTACCAACACTTTCAATCCAATGATCTCTTGTTTCTGTTGCTCACTTACTTCTCTATGTCTTTCTGCTACTCATTTACTTCTCCATGCTTCCTTAATATTTTCTTTCAAATTATCTTTATTTTCACTTTCAGCTTTATCAAGATCTTCAAGTACAATCTAGATCTCTCCTTTATCGTCCATTTGATCAACCTTCAAGATCTTCCTCAAGCGTTTAAGCTCTACACCAAGGAACCAAAGCTCTGATACTAATTTTTAAAAGGCACAGGACAACTGAGAGGAGGGGTGAATCAGTTGTCACAAAAATTCAAACTTAAAACTTCAACGCTTATCAATTCCACCACACTATTATGTTATGCAGATAATAGAAAGTAAAATCATCATAATGAACACCATATTTTTATGTGGAAAACCCAATTAGGGAAAAACCACAGTGAGGATTAACTCACAATATAAAGAAGTTCCAAAAAAAAATGTATAAGGCTCATTGCCAAGGGCTCACTGCCCTAAATAGGACTCACTGTCCGGATACAAAACCTCACTGCTTACAAGGAGGCTCACTGCCTACAAAAGGATTTACATAACAAAATTGGGCTTCACAGCCAAAATGAACTGAAAAGAGTGCACCTAACAAGTGTTCATGCAGTTCCAGTGATGCTCAATAGACAAACTTAACACACTTCATCATTTTTTTCTCTTCTTCACTTTCGCATTCACTACTGCCTCATCATCACTCACCTAAATCTCAAATTCCTCACTCTCTCCAAAAATTATTCAACATATATATATATATAGATACTCGATCTATCCGCAAGCATCAATTAGGTTGTCCTAATTAGATGTGTTTCTTATTAAAAAAATACCAACTTTCGGCTACAAGCTTTCACAAAAATCTTCCCAAAAATAATTCAAAGTGCTCAACATGCTACATCATGTTGGCAAAGACCTAAGATAGGTCACAGATATATCCGCATAACAAAATTGATTCACCATATCACAACTTATCCATGGAGTCGGCCAAAAAAAACTTCATTGCAAAAAGTAATTAATAGGATAATACCAATACGTTGTACGAGCACCAGAGCATGAGAGACTCTGAACATACATGCTTTCAACATCCATAAACTGTTTCTCAAAATTGCAAGCAATAACTATCAACCATGGAGGATTACAAACTAAAATACCGGAGGGTGCAACTTGAATACCGGTTCAAATACCGGGCCAAAATATCAGATCATGTATTGATTTAGACTTGCAATCACAACATGGTAATACTGGACCTGACATCAATGACAACACAAAAACTATACCTATCAATTCATAAGAGTAATACTGGACCTGTCATGTATATATAATGTTTTATTTTGTGTTTATGTCTTATCTTGTAAATATAGTATTGTGTGTGTTTGTGCAATAATAACCCTTATTTGTTATGATGAAGTTTGTTTGTCCAAATCTATTTTTTCCCCTCTTTTGGTCTCCTCCTATTGATTCTCGTTGTGTTTGTAAAAGGCACATGTCCACAACTAAAACCTATTGATACTTAAACTTGTAGTGCCGAATTTTTCTCAAGTCATTTCTCTTTTGTGTACTTAGACCTCATTTTTTCTATCACATATAAATCATCTAAGAAATATTTATACAAGTGTCAATTTCTTAAATTTTCTTGAGTTTTCTCCTTTTCATCCCCCGTGTGCCTAACAATGTTCTATTAATTGCAAAATTATAATAAAATTCTAAATGTGGAATGTTTTTGGGTCATTTCTCTTTATTTGGGTAGGTTGTTGGAATTTTAGGCTTTTGGGGTTTCTCTTACCTATGTTTGTTTTCCTTAATAACCCCAAAACCTTGATCCTTTATATTAAATTCCTTTCACTACTACAGTTTGGGCATTACTTTATTGGGGTATCATTCTATTTATTCCTTTAAACTTTTTATGGATGTCCATGCCCTTCTAAAAGTCTTCCTCTTTGCATAGGCTTTTAGTATGTTGGAAAATGTGAAATTATGTTGGAGACTTGTTTTTATTGGCATACACCAAACTTTCTCACTTGACATACATGCAAATAAGATTATTATAGAAATTTGTGCATGTAGCAAATGCAAATTACATATGAGAAATAAATAAATGATTTTTCTCCCTTATGAATGGGAATCCTTGAGAAAACAAGTTCTCACTTGATATATAAAACTACATGTAAAAATCTATTATAGATGCTACCATTTATCAATGCTATCTATAGACTTCTCTATTTATTTTCCACCTCAATCTACTCTCTATGAACTTCTTTTTAAATTGTAGGCATGTGTATACTACACTCTAACTTCATAAATCTCTTTATAAATCAAGTGTGGATAAATGATAACTATAAATTATGTTTGTGTTCACTAGCTACCTATGGTATTTACTCAAACACCCAAAGTTTAGCTTTGACTTCTTAATTCTTATTTTATTGACAAGATTTTAGAGCACTATGATTAAAATCTATGATTTTTTATTACATTGAAATAAAATAATAAAACAATGCATATAATTTTTCATTTTAAACTTATTTCAAACCTTGTGAATTTATGAAACAATATACATCAACATAACTTTAAAAACATACCTTATAAATAGATGAATTTAGTAAAATTTATACAAACAATAATCCTCCATGCAAGATAATTCTCCCCTAACAATTTCTCGATCTTAAGTTTCATGGAATTTGGGATTCCATCATCGGCAGGCTTGTATTATGTTTTATCGGCAGGCTTGGACAAATTGGTTGTGAACGTATGAAGATGACTTTTTATCGCCGGTAAGCGTGAAGTCTGATTCGTGGCGTACAATCATACTGGCCGGTCATCTTTCACTCGCTACGGACCATTGGCAATGAATATTTGGGTTCCATGACCTTTGGGATCTGCTTATAATTATGCCAAGAGGCCTTAAGTTTTATGGAGTGTATAAATAGAAAATTATATGTATGTTAATATGTTAGAGTGCGTGTTTGTGTATGCAAATTTTAGTTGCATGTGATTGGATTAAGCTATCATTCATAAATTAAATATTAATATATATAAAATATGTCGAGAGTTATCCTCGTCTAGATGCCTATTTTCATCATTTTTTCTCTAATCCTAACCCTAATTGAATGCTATTTTACATTGTAACCATTTTTTTTGCTTTCAGATTACCACTTCATATTTATCTTCCCAAAAATAATATTAAAATATATTTAATATAATATTTAAGTTTTATTGAAAATATTTAAAAATTTAAAAAAACATAATCTGGAACAAAACTATAGCTTTCATTTTATGAAAGCTGTTTTTTAAATTCATTTTAGGAAGTTAACAATAATGACTACGTTTTTTTTCTTCAAAAGATAAGATGATAAGATTTAAGAGTGGATATGGATTTGCATGTCATTTGAATGTCAATTTCTAGCTAAAGAGTTTTTCCTTACACATTGCTTTTTGGTGGATGCCATTGTAATAAGCCTTAATAATTAATAATAAATGTTAAATAATGGAATGAAATAAACGCAGACAAATATATATAGTTTTTCTTTAAAGAAATTAAGTATTATTTGATTATGAAATATTTGCATATAGATTTAAAACATAAAGCAATGCAAATGAAAAAAAAGTTGCTATCAATTATCAAATCGACAAAAAACACTCCAAGTGGAAATAGAATGTTCCCATCTAGTTGTCAAATCAATATTTATTTGGCTTATATGTGATAAGTGAGATTTTGGAGGCTTTTACCTGATATTTTAGAAGCTTTTACAATTAAATGGCAGCTGAAACTTGTTTTCCAATGACTCAACAGTGGTGGCATGAGACTTGTTTCAGGCTCAAATCTCACACTCTATGTAGCGTATCGACTAATAAAGAAAATAATGTAAATATAATAGTATGATAAATGATATTGTTACTTCTTTTTTACTCCGTTGAGTTGAAAGAAATAGAAGTTAATTTGTAGAGTGTAGTAGCAATGAAGTGCTGCAAAAATTTAGAGAGACAAGTTGTATTGGCGTAACTCATTTGAAGGATTAGTACAAGTTTTGAATCTCTTGGGTATATAGTTTTTTCTTAACAATTTCTCCACTTATATCTTGTGTTACAGTTTGTATCTCTTTTGTAATTGTTTCTATTTTCTACGATTTATTATTATTTATGTACTTGATTGTTTCAAGTTTTTGTTGTACTTATACTATAAAGGTATATCATATTTCAACATTTAATATTAGAGCCACAAATTTGATTAGAGAGAAGGATGCTTTCAAGTTTTAGATCTCTTGGGTGTGGAGTCTTTTAATACAAGAATTTTTCCATGTATATCTTGTATTATGGGTTGTATCTCTTTTGTGATCATTTCTATTTTCTATCTATGATTCATTACTATTTATGTACTTGAATGTTTCAAGCTTTTGAAATAGTTTCATTGTAAAGTTATATCATATTTCTATATTTGGTATTAGACCATAGACTTGATTAGAGAGAAGGATGCCTTTCTTTGAGTGTCATGTTGGATTTTTTATTGTATTGGGAGTTTGTTGTATTTGCTTGTAGTTTCAAGTTCAAGGTGATAAAAGATCATGGCTTGTCTATTTTGATTGGAGATTCAAAAGTTCAATGTTATAGGGCATGAGCTTTGGATGCTAAAGATAGATCTCTTGGTAGAAAGAGATAGATTTTTTATACAAAAAAATAATAAACTAGATAGCATGTCAAATGAGGAATATGTAAAAATAGATATAAAAAAGTATGTGACACTATTTTTTTTTATGTTTATTAGATTACGTTTTATTAAATGTTTCTAGTGAAGCTATTGTTTATAAATCATGGAATTTAGAAGAAAGGATAAATGTCAAACTAAGAGTCTTTATAAAAAGTTATTTCTAAAAAGAAAGCTATATTCTCTTAAAATGGAGGGAGACTTGGTTGAATAATACTTGAACTTTTTTAATCTAATCTTGAGTTAGTTACAACTATTTTATGTAAAGATATATGAAGAGGATAAATGTACATATTCTATTACCATGTTCATATCCAAGATGCCCCCATTGCTGCCCTACTTCCATAGAAAATGAGGAGAAAGATTTTTGAGGGATCTAAGGATGTACTGCATGTGCAAGATAGATCTAAGGAGAAAGATAGGGACAAATCTAAGGGTTGTTCTAAGTCCAAGAGAAGGTATAAACAACTTGGTGAGAGTAGATTAATGTATTAGAACTATGATAAATGGGAGCATCTAAAAAATGAATATAGGAATAAGAAGAAAAATAATGGTGATTCCTTTAGAGATAAATCCTCTAATGATGAAGCTATTGATTTATTTATTATTTATTCTTTCATGACTTCTAATGGATATTTATTGATAGATTCAAGTACATGCTACCACATGACTCCTCATAAGAAGTGATTTTTAACTTATTCAACTTATGATGGGAAAGTTTTCCTCAAAGGAAATAACACCAAAAAATTATGGATCAAGAATAAGTAAAAATAATTTTCAAAGATGGAAGGGTTAAAACCCTCAAATATGTATTGCATATCCCTTGTCTAGTTAGGAATTTAATTTTTATATAAAAAATGAATAGTATAGGGATGAATGTTACTTTTGAGAAGAGTGGTTGCAAGATGAATAAAGGGAATTTGGTGTTAATTAGGGGTACTAGGTGTGGCACTTTGTTTAGGATAGAAGCATCTATATTCTGTAACTTTTTAATGTAACTAATAATTCTATATCTTGTAAATTTTGGCACCACAAATGGGTCACACTAGTGAGAAGGGTCTCAAAACCCTAAAAAATAAGATGGTTGATGGTTTTTTTGGTTAAGTTCTATTGATTTTATTTTTTGTGAATACTGTGTGAATGCAAAACAACATAAAGTATCAATTAAATAAGGAAGTACTAGGGATAAACAAAATTGGAGGTTATTCATCATGAAGTCTTTGGTCCTACAATATGCCTTCTATTGTAAATTTTAGCTACTACATTTTTTATTGATGATTATTCTATATATTCATGGGTCTACTTTTGAAGGAAAAATCTATTGAATTTTTTATTTTTAAAGAGTTTAAAACATTTTTTGAGAAATAGACTGATAGAAATAAGAATGGGTAATAGCGGTGAGTTTTTTTTTTGGCTTTTGATGACTATTACATGCATACAAAAAATGTTAAATAGAAATTAAATCCATATACCCCACAACAAAATGGAGTAGAAGAGGGGATGAATAAGACTTTAATGGATAGAGCTAGAAGCATGTTGTGTAGTGAAAATATTGAACAACATGGACTAAAGCATTTCACATTGCTTGATACCTAGTTAATAGGTAACCTACTTATACTCTTCTTGATAAAACTCCCTATGAGTTATCAATGTACATAAATGATCATTCATTTTAAAGTATTTTGATAGTGAGGCATATGTTCATATTCTTAAAAAAAGTTTATTTCAAGGAAGATAAAGTCAATTTACATGGGTTATGATAATAACATCAAGGGTTTTAAGCTTTGGGATATTGTAGCAATGGAAATACTGTATTCTTCTGATATTATTTCGAAGGAGATTAGGGAATTTTAAATTAATGTACACTATTATGTAAATCCTAAAGAAATATTACACTTTGATATTGAGGTTGAACCACATAAATATTTAAGTGTGGAACAACCACAAGAAGACACACATGTAGAACAACATGATGGGAATGAAAGGAAAGGACTAGAAGATGGTTATAAAAGGAATAAATAGAGCATCTTGTTACACTTATAAGAGGATCCAATATAAAATTGAAACTAATTCGTAGGTATCAATATAGTCAATTTTATTTTTGTTGTGCCTTTGCTTTAGTCTGTATTGAAAATGAATCTAGATCTACAAATGGGACTTTATCTTTAGATGGGAATTTTGTCCTAGTTAGATGCCATATAAGATGAAATAAAATCCTTGGAAAAATGTGATTGATCTAATTGAGATGACTGAAGGGAGGAAAACCATCAGATTCAAATGGATATTTTAAAAGAAATTTAGAAAAAATAGTAAATTGGAATGGCACAAGGCCTAATTATTGAAAAAAATACTCCTAGTCAAGTAAGCGAACTTTGGTGAGATATTTTCTCCTATGTCTAAAATAACCTCTATTAGATTATTTTTATCTATTGTTTTTGCTATCAATTTAGAAGTAGATAAAATAAATATCAAATAATTTTTTTACATGGAGACCTTGATGAGAAAATAATAATTAAATAACTCGATAATTTTGTGGTGAAGGGATACAAACACTTGTTTTATAGGTTTAAGAAATATTTATATGGTTTTAAAATCAATCATTGAGAATGTGGTATAATAAATTTAATTTTTTCACATTGGATCATGAATTCATAAGGAGTGAGCTAGATGACTATGTTTATTTTAAATTAGTTGATCATAAACTACTAATGGTTTATTACATGTTTATTATATGTTACTTATTGGAAATGATAACGGGATGATTAGATAAATTAAGGGTTAAATCATTCATATTTTGATATGAAATATTTAGGGACTAAAAAATATAGCTTGATATTGTTGGCTAAAAAATTGGACACCTTGAGATATCACAATTCCATGCCCGAAAGGTGCCAAAATTAACCAAACAACTCTGAATATCACCCTTTAAACAAAGATAAATATCCTCTAAATTTTGTCGAGGTACAACTCTGTCACAAGATTTTCAATGAATTAAAATGCTAAAACTAAATATCATGTATGCTTTTAACTAGAAAGCAAAAAAGGTATACCCAATATCAGAAAAATTCCCAAATATCAAGTGCGAGATACAATAAATAAGAAATATCGATACAAAGACCAATTTAACTAAACTACTCATAAATAAAATATATACCCAATACCATTTGAGAAATGAAATCAATTATGAAGAAAATTGCATTACTCACACAAAGATAAGATATGCATTAAGATGTTCTCAAACACAAAGATTCAAGAACTCAAATTAACTCCATAAACTAAATGCACATAGACAAACAACAATTCATTCACCACCAAAACATGTATTGAGTAGTTTTAAAGGAAAATGTCTAGAGAGCTAGTGTGTGAAAATAGATACAATTAAATAGGCAGATGAGTAATTGCCTCTTTTTCATGTCCATAGCTGATCAAACGAAAAGACCAAAAAAGGAAGAAAAGGAAGTTGAGCCATCACGATGGCATCACTTCATTTCTAGCTTCTGGGGTCACCAAGGGTTTCTTTTGCCAAGCTTGGAAAGATTTAAGGATATGCATAAAATCCTTATGATGAGGAATGGTTACATTTGTCATCCTCACCTTCCATGCCAGATGATTGTCCTTAGTTGTATCGACACGGTGTTCAAAAAAATTTATGAGATCAATTGCTTGAGGTGCAACTAGGTGTAATTCACTAAGCTTTTGTAGGTGTTCAACATTAAGCGAAGGTGAATCAAGCATCTCCTTAACAATTTTCTAGAAAATGTCTATCAGACTCTTGGTGTTCATGTCATTCCTCATCTCACCTTTATCTTGGAGTAAACCAAGAGTCACCAAGGTACCTAGTGCCTCTTCTAAAACAATAGCATACTCATCAATGATTTCCTTGAGCTTTTGTAAACTTTGCTTAGCAATTTGTAATTTCCACTCCACCCCTTTAATCCATGACAAGTAACAAGTGTTTGAAGCATTAGGTATAACTTGCTCTTCAACCAACTTCTCCATATCCAAGTTTAACATCAATTTCAATTCAATTTGGTAATTGTTCCATAACCTCTCTTTTACAGTCGCAATGATCTCCTCCCCTAGAGTGGTTTTCAAAGCACTTGTCTCTTGGAAGAATTTTATAGATTCATAAATAATAAGGCTTCCCATCTTAATCTGAGACTCGCTCCAATCATCCACAACCCTACTTAGGTTTTGGAAACTTTTAATTTTGATCGTGGCCTCTTTTCCAACCACATTTAGAGATTCTATAGAGGAATCATCTTGAGAGTGGGGCTAAGGAACAAGCTCAAAGACAGATCTTAGACATTCAGTCAAGTCTCGAACCTGGGCTTTCAATTCATTTTTAATTTCTTTATCCTTTTTGATCTCTCAACTATCCTGGCCGTAGAAACTTGAAAAATATAAACATCTCCATCTTTGGTAGGAGGATCAAGGTCTACTTTGTTTACCTCAAAATCACTTGTTGTTTCCTGAGTAACATCCTTTGGTACCGAAGGGTGTGCAATATTTATATGGAGCCTTCCTAATTCTATATCATCTATCAACCTAGCAGTAGGTTGGAGTCACTAAAATCTTAGTTGTCTTAAAACCTAGAGACTTAAATAATGTCTTAGTGACTAGAGGGGTGCCCTCTACAGGTGCAATTGTTGTGGCTTCTGAGATGTGTCTACTTCTCTGACAGGTGATTCATCTTGGGAGGGAGAGGAGTTAATATTAGGGTTTCCAAACCCTCCTCTTCATCTTCTCCTTCATTTTATTTTTCTAGAGTAGGCAGGTTAAAGATATATTCCCCATAGGTTTGTGAAAACACATTCTTGTCTAGAGGATCCTCACCACCATCTCCTTGGGATACTGATGGTAATGACTAAGAAATTTCACCAATTGATTTCCCACTTGCAGAAGCTTGAGAAGTTCCCTCGGTAGGTCGTGAATCTTTAGACCTAGTGTGAGGATGAGACTATTCAATTCTTTTCTTAGTCACCCATTCTTTTGTTTTGGTCAAAACATCAACAGTCCTTGCCTTAGTAGTATCTTTCTCTCTGAAGTTCTAGTCCATGGCAGGGATTGGCCAGTTTTCTATTAGCTCAGTATACAATGGGTCTACCATGTTAGACCCATCTTCCAAAATTCCCTTTAGATCCCACTTCAAATCATAGATGATTATCTGTTCCACTATCAATCTCATCTAGCTCCTTTTCTTGACTTCATATTCATCAAAATAGTCAACCCAATAATCTTCAAGGCTAGGCTGGTGATAAAAATTAGGGCTTAATTTCATATTATTTTTAATAGTATTTTAAATCAAAAGAAACTCACTCTTCATATGAAAGCAATTTATACTTAGACAACTCCTTTTCAATGTTTAGGGCATCAGACATTAATTGACAACTATAAGAACCAAAACCAAAAGGGAAACAGACTGTCAATCTCTTCTTGCCTTGGCACAACTTGTTTACATCAGCCAACTGCTTGCTTACATTGATAATCACCCACTTGTCTTCAAGGTATTTAGGAAATTTGATAGGAAATCCAACATATCCACCAACTCTTATGTAATAGAATCTCTGAAATTGAATAAAATGACTTCCATAGAAATCCATAAAATGCTTTGCTTCAAGTGATAACCGCGTTGTAGGACGTCATTGTAACTCCCTAACCATTCTCATGGTGGAAGTGTCAGTCACTCTCCTAAAATGCAGAAAGCTCTTATGAAGCTAAATTTTATCAAAATAATCATAAATTGGCACTTTCCCTGGAGGTAAATTGCTTGGTCTTAATCTAGGCCAAGGTCTAGTGCTAGCAATGGCATATATCAAGTATGAGGACGTGTAGAAAAACCTATTGAGAGTAAAGAATTCCATCAACTCATGTAGGAAATCATTGATAATTTCTGCCCAATTCAGGAATTGTTCTCCACTTAACATAATCTGCATAAATAAATACATCCATTCTTCAAATCCATGAACATCTTCATTTCCCCTTACCCTACGTAATAGCACCACAATGTTGACCACTTCTTCTACAAAATGAGTTCTATGTAGTTTCCAAGGAAATTGGGACTAACCTCTTTTAGCTTTGGTCAACCAATTCTTTACTATTTCATTTCTATAATCCCCTTTCTTAGAAAAAAAATCAATTTGAGAATTTGTCATGTTCATGTGTGAATACTCTTCCCTCTTTGGAATCCTCAGACAAAACACAAAGGTAGACCTTTGGACTTTTAGAACTAGTCGATTATCTTTTGTCCTAACCTCCTATGTCTATGAATTATAATGCCTAATGCATTGTAGAATGAGTTCGGGGCATCGCATAGCTAGAGGAAATGTGACGGCTTCAACCAACCCACTAACTATCACTCGTTCAATGATGGGTAGAGGATTGGGTTTATTGAATTTTCTTTGTAATTCATCCAAATTAACAATCTCTAGATGGGTATCACCAATTTATGGTCCCTCATAGGTTTTCCCAAACACATATTCATAACCCACATATTTAACCCTCAGCATGGATGAGAATTTATAGCTCTAACAACAAATATCCTTCTAAAATGTAGGTAGAAATAGTCTAGGAAAGCAAATTGAAATAGGTGAATATTGAAAATACCTTAATAGTGGACCCTACAACTTGAAATTCCATGTCTTATCCAGCTTGTCCTCAGAGATTTTCATCACAATGCGAATGTTTGTTCAGCACTTTAAAATTTCTTAAAACTTCATGAAAAAACATGAAAGTAGATGAGCATTTAATATTTTAACTTGTTTCATGACACGTGGTAGTTATCGCTTCACCACTTTCAATATAAATGTCTTTCAAAAATTTGAAAGCAAACATCTATAAGCGAAAAACTAGAGAGTTCAACAAACTTCACATAAATGCACTTGAGTTCAAACAACCTGTCAAGATGTTGCCCAAACAATAATCATCACACAAGCAACAAAGGAGAGTTTGAAAAACAACACAAAACACTGCCCAGCTAGAGAAAACAAAAAAGTGATATAAAATACACACAAGTGGCAAGGTGGGGTGTTTGACAAACTGTATAAAACACCGCCCAGGTTCGAACAATAACATAAAATACCACCTAAGCTGCTTATAGGTTGGTGAATGAATTTTCATGAAGCAGGGAAAAATTATAGGGTAATAATGGCTCTAATTGGGGATGAATATTGATTAGGATGAAGTAATGAACCTAGACTCAAAATAATATGATCAGTGCTTACCATTGGGAAATAAAGTCAGCTAAAGTAACAACACACTCTCTAGCACCAAAGATACAAACCAAAATGGAAGCCAAAACCCTAAACTAACTATGTGCAAAAGGGGGGTCATGAGGCCATCACAGTTGATAGAGCTTCAGATCTTGCCCATTGTAAGGAATAGGCAAGGGGGTCCCATTAGGATATGCAAGATGAAAAGTGTTGGGGCCATACTCATGAGTGATTTTAAAAGGACCAATCCATAGTGAGTTAAACTTCTTATGGGCGCCTTTGGGCTCTCTGTGCTTGTCCCATAGAAAAACCAAATCTCCAACCATAAAATTTCTTGATTTGGATTTCCTATCAAAAATATTCTTAACATTTTCTTGATGTATGGTTATCTTATCAACCATTTCTCCCCACTGTTCTTAAATCTTGGTCAAATATAAAATCTTTCTTTCCAAAGCATCACTGAATTCAGCCTCCTCAATAGAAGTCTACAATTTATGAACTAAAAATTCCAAAGAAAGAGGAAGCACACTTTCTATCCTGTATACTAGCTCAAAAGGGTTCATCCCAATATCCCTCTTATTCCAGTTGTTTGATCTGCCCATAAAGCTTCATATAGTCTTTTGTGCCAATCCTTCTGATTTTCATCAACTAATTTCTTGATAATACTTATCAAATTTTTGTTGCTAGACTCTATCTGACCATTCTCTTGAGGGTAATAGTCAACCAAATGAGATACCCCAAGATTCCACAATCATAGTAGAAAAGTGAAATCTCACTAGAGGAAAAATTGGTAGCATTGTCAACAACTAGCCTATGTGGAAATACATACCTAACCAAAATATTTTCTTTAGTAAAATAACAAACTACTTTAGAAGTGGTTCTCTTGACTAGAATCGCTTCCACCCATTTGGTGAAGTAATCAATGGTTGTGATGATGTGAGTGTGGCCTCCGCTAAACTGTGGGCTGATTGGACCTATGAAATCAAGGCCCCATTGTTGAAATAGTCCATGAATAACTACAGGCTTAAGTGGTAAGGCTACTAATTGGGGTCTTCCTGCAAAAAATTTGCACTTTTTGCACTTGGCCACCCAGTGATAAGCATCTTTGAACATCCAAGGCTAGTAGTATCCATGCCTTATAATTTTGAAATCATTCATGGTGGAAGAGAAGTGACCTCCACAAGCCTCATTGAGGAAAATATTAAGCAACCGCTCTTGTTGGGCTTTATCCACACACTTCAAGAAAGTACCATCTACACCATGCTTGTATAAGGTGTCACTCCAAATAACATACTTAGTTGCTTTCAATTTTAAGTTCCTTTTTTGTTTACCTGAGAGGTGCTTGGGACATTGTCCATATTTAAGAATGTAGGCTTTATCATAAAACCATTCATCTTGTAGACTAACTGTCAAAACCAATGGTAAATCCTTCTCTTCTTCTTCTTCCTTAGGACTTTCCATTATCAACTTCCAGAGTCCTCTTCCTCTAACTAACTTGGTAGGATTCAAGTCTAAGTCATACTCTTGTACCTTTTATATCCAGCTACCCCTCTTGTTGCAATCAATATCCTGTTGAGTCAATATACTCTTAACAAAAAGGTTTGGCACATATACCACTGAGTGTGAATGCAGGATATATAAGCATAATTGCTTAACTTCCCTAACTATTGTAAATGCATGTTTCTCAATTGGAGAATAATAAAGCTCATGTTTCTTTAATGGTTTCCTCATAAAGGAAATGGGTGCTTGAATTTTATCCTCATTTTCTTGTAGTAGCATGGTGGACATAGTATGCTCAAAAGCATAACAATATCTAGATAGTGAAGTCTTTTTGGAAGTCCGGACCGACTAGGATAGGAGCTTATGCGATTGCTTCCTTGATATTTTCAAAGTCCCACTTTCCAACTTCATTCCATTTAAAACCTTATTTTTCCTTCATCATGTCCACAATGTGCTTAGTTATTTCAAAAAAATATGGAACAAATTTCCTTAAGAAATTTACCTAGCCGAAAAAGGACTTCACACCAATCCAACTTGAAGGAAGGCCTAATTGTAAGCTAGCTTTCACTCTATCTGTATCTATTCTAATGCCTTCCTTGGACACAATGTGATCCAAAATTTTACCTTCAGTAATAGCAAAAATAGACTTCTTGGGGTTAAGAGAGATACCATGTTCTTTGCATCTTTGTAAAACTCGTTCTAGATCCAATAGGTGATTTGATCTTTTCTTAGAGAACACTGTTAAATCATCAAGATAAATGACTATAATCTTGTTTCGAAGATCACCAAAAGATAATTCCATAGCCCATTGAAAGGTTGCTCCTATGTTAATGAGTCCAAATGGAATTTGATTATAAGGATAGGTTCCCCAAGGCATGGTGAATGCTATTTTGTGTTGATCTTTTGCTGCTACACTAATCTGATTGTAACCAGAGAAGTCATCTAACATAGACATCATTTTAGAGCCAAAAATTATTTGCAAGATGTGGTCCATGTTAGGTAGAGGATAGTTATCTTTTAATGATGATTGATTAAGATTCTTGAAATCAACACATATTCAAATTTCTCCATTTTTCTTGCAAACTGGTACAATGTCCGCTAGCCAAGTAGAATGATGTATGGGATATATAATTCATGCTTTCAGTATTTTATCAATCTCTCTAAGAATTGCATCAATTACCTTGGGATTATAATTCCTTTGTTTCTATCTGAAGATAGTCTTTCCTTCTTTAAGTGGTATGTGATGCTGAAACCTCCCACCCATGAAGTTTTTCAAGTCATCGTAGCACTAGGAAAAACCTCTTTATATTTAATCAACAAGGCTATCAATTTTTTCTTCTCCTCTAGAGAACATCATTCCTCGATGTAGACCATCTTAGGAGAAATAGGTCCCTGATATTAACTGCCTCAAATTCATCGGAATGCCCAAAAAAATTGCTCATTTTTTCATTTTACAAAATGATCATGGCAATCAAACAAGTCCTCAAGAGAAACCAACCCTTTAGGTATTTTATTCCCCTCTAGTTGAATAACTTCATCTTCAAGGTCAGTCATGCTACCAGGGCAGAAATATTTACATTGATTATCACTTCCTTCCAAGAATGCGTGGGCGAAAGCCTAGACATTTTCTAAGAAAACCTAAATTTGTTTGATATCTTCAAAAACCTGCTAGTGATTGATGTTGTTAAGGATGCTAGGTTGATAAATCAACTCAATCCTATAGGATTTATCTTTATATTCTGGATGCAGAAGGAGCAAAGAGGCTAAGACTACTAGTGAGTTAGCCTTTTTCTTAAATTCCTTGGGGATGGCTTCTATTGAGAAGGCATCAAAGTTTACAATGGCAGCCCAGACTCAATTTTGGTAATGCCTCAACCTTTCATTATTAATAGTGAAAACATTTTGTACCTTATTAACAATTAATTTGGCATCTCCCAAGACTTTAAGCATCTTTATACCCATACCCTTAGCTTCAATTAACCCTAACAAAATGGTTTCATATTCGACAGTTTTGTTTGTATTTTCAAATTATAGCTTATAAGAAAAAGGAAATTGCTCACCAAAAGGAGAAATAAGAACAATCCCTACTCCTGACATAGCATGGGAAAAAATTCCATCAAACTCCATCATCCAGAGCTCAAGTTCTGAATTTGGAATATGTATATCATCCTCTTTTTCTTCTCCTAAGAAGAGCATATAGTTTCCAAGCTCATTTTCTTCGTATAGGATATGTGCTTTGGGATCTTCAGAATTGAGCACAATTATAGCTTTCGATTTAGGTTTGAAGCACACTTTCTCTTTACCAACAATTATAGTGGCATATGACTAGTCCAACTATATGTCTCCCCCCAAATCTTTACAAAAACTCTTGCTCAAAAGCATACCATAACTAGTAGGTATATATGTGACCAATATGGTGATTTTGAGTCGTTTGTTTAGGAAAGTCACAAGTGCAACTTGAGCATCTTTAATTTTTCCAAGGGAACCTGCTTGTAATCCATTGAATAGAAGTTTTTGAAAGTTTTTTTCATTTCTAGCCCTAAAAAATTAGTAATTTGTGTAGGCATGACATTATCAGAAGCACCTAAGCCAATGATGCAATTGTTAACTCTAAACTCATTTGCAAATAATGATTATGGTTTTGTATTAGAGGTTGATGGAGAGGGAATTGTACTACTAGATGCAACATTAGCAGTTGAATCCTAGGATTTGATCATTACATCATCTATGCCTGCATGTGATTCAAAATGTTGTGGCCTAACATATTCAATCAACTTGTCAAATTCCTTAGGGTTCATCTTTAAATATTTAGCCTAAGAAATATGGATTTTGGTAGTTTTACAAAATTCCACAATATCAAAAGACCCTACTTGACCTTCTGGGGTTGATACAATAGGATTTTTTGGGGAGCTATTGACCACACTTTGTGAAACATTTTCACCCTTGGAGATTGCACTAGCTTTTGTAACTACAAATTTGGGAGAATTAGGAGTACCTTTTTTATTGTGATGTTGTTGGCTTTAGGTAATAGCAGTGCAGATAGCATCATCCAGAGTGATGTACATGTCTCCTCCTCTATCATCATCAAGTTTGAATTCTAGGTATCAATTTGCAGAGTCGCAATATTGATTAGATGACATGCCTTCCTCTGTGACTTCTTCAACAACCTCTTTGGTAGTGGTTAATTGCATGAACCTATTCATTTTAGGGTAGTCAACATGATTGTGATTAGATGTGAGGTGAAAGAAACACATGCTATTTGTATTATCTAGAGGAGGAGCTTCAATCACCGACTTCTGTTGAGTTGGAGGCAAAGGAAGTGTCTTATTTCCTAGCTGAAAATTTTTCTTCCTAGGAATATCTTGATAGAATTGGTTACCTTTCAACATCTACCTTTTGAGATCAATTATGTCATTATCCAATCTTTGGATCATAGGGTTAGAGGAAGAAGTAGGGAGTGCTTTTTCCATATGCAATTCTTTTTTCCATTTCCCAACTGAAATAAAATCGTCCTCTAGTTCAATGGCCAATGCCTCTGTAGCTTCTAGAGTATTCAATGGTTTCCTCTTTAAGAGAAGACCAATATTAGGGTGTTGCACATTGATGAAGAAAATTTTTTGCATTTTTACAAAGGGTCTTTTAACAATCATAATTTGGTTTACTATCCTATTAAACTTAGCCACAAAGTCTATCATAGGCTCATTTGCTTCCTTCTTCATCTGAGTAACTTGTGCTATCAATGTTAAGTCATCATCTGCACTTTTAAACCTGGCTTCAAATTTGTTGCACATAGAATCCTAATTAGTAATACATCCATGAGGCAATTGATAAAACCATTGTGTCGTTGGATCAGCTAAAGACTCTATGAATGATCTAACTACTACATCTTCTTCTTGTACAACAAGCATGCCACATGCGAAAAAAAGAAGAAGGCATCAATGTGTTTTGGTGAAATTTTTCCATCTCCCCAAAGTTTAAGCAAATTCTTACATGAACCTTTGGGTAAATCATGCAAATTATTTCCTAGCTGCAAAGGACCAATAGCAGAACCCCAAGAGATGGGCTATTGGGGTTGTTGATGAGCCATATTAAGGGGAAAAATAATTACAACTGGTAAAACAGTCCTGTGTAAAACAAGTGCTTGGGAGATAGAGTGATTGGTAGGTGTTCTAGTAGGTGAGGTGGGTCTACTTCTAGCCCCAACCCTTCACCTAAAGGGAATAATATAGGAAAAATCACTTCTTTGCAAGGTTTCAAAAATAGGATCAAAAATTCCCCTACTTCTTTCCCCTCTAGTAAATCTATGAAAATCTAGGGTTAATTAAACTACTTGTGAAGTATGCCCAGACAAGACAACCAAAACATAACAATTCTCTCCCTAGCGGATTCACCAAAAAATTGTTGGCTAACAGATTAGGCAACTTGAGATATCATAAATCCATGCATGAAAGGTGCCAGAATTAACCAAATAGCTCTGAATTTCACCCTTTAAACAAAGATAAATATCCTTTGAATTTTGTCAAGGTACAATTCCCTCACAATATTTTCAATGAATTAAAATACTAAAACTAAATATCATGTATGCTTTTAACTAGAAAGTAGAAAAGGTATACCTAATATTAGAAAAATTCCCAAGTATCAAGTGTGAGATACAACAAATAAGAAATATCGGTACAAAGACCATTTTAACTAAACTACTTAAAAATAAAATATATACCGAAATACCATTTGATAAATGAAATCAATTATGAATAAAACTACATTCCTCACACAAAGATAAGACATGCATTAAGATGATCTCAAACACAAAGATACAAGAACTCAAATTAACTCCATAAATTGAATGCACATAGACGAATAGTAATTCATTCACCACCAAAATATGTATTGAGTAGTTTTAAAGGAAAATGTCTAGAGAGCCAGCATGTGAAAATACATACAATTAAATAGGAAGATGAGTAACTACCTCTTTTTCATGTCCATATCTGATCAAACAAAAACAAAAAAAAAAGAAAGAAAAGGAAGTTGATCCATCACGATGGTGTCACTTCATTTCTAGCTTCTGGGGTCACCAAGGGTTTCTTTTTCTAGGCTTGGAAAACTTTAAGGATGTGCATCAAATATTTATGTTGAGGAATGGTAACATTTTTCATCCTCACCTTCCACGTTAGATGATTATCCTTAGTTGTATTTGCATGACATTCACAAATCTTCATGAGATTAATTGCTTGAGATGAGACTAGGTGTAATTCACTAAGCTTCTGTAGGTGCTCAACATTAAGTGAGGGTGAATCAAGCATCTTCTTAACCATTTTCTGGAAACTATCTATTAGACTCTTGGTGTTCATGTCATTCCTCACCTCACCTTTATCTCAAAGTAAACCAAGAGCCACCAAGGTACCTAGTGCCTCTTCTGAAATAGTAGCACACTCATCAATGATTTCCTTGAGCTTTTGTAAACACTGCTTAGAAATTTATAATTTCCACTCTACCCCTTTAATCCATGACAAGTAGCATGTGTCTGAAGCATTAGGTATAACCTACTCTGCAACCAGTTTCTCCATATATGAGCTTAACATCAATTTCAATTCAATTTTGTAATTGTTCCATAACCTCTCTTCTTTTTGAGTCGTAGTGATCTCCTCCCCTAGAGTGGTTTTCAAAGCACTTGTCTCTTGGAATAATTTTATAGATTCATAAATAACAAAGCTTCCCTTCTTAATTAGAGACTCACTCTAATCATCCACAACCCTACTTAGGTTTTGGAAACTTTTAATTTTGATCATGGCCTCTTTTCCAACAACAGTTAGAGATTCTATAGAGGAATCAACTTGAGAGAGGGGTTGAGGAAAAAATTGATATCTCAACCATCCTAGGAACAAACACTTGAAAAATTTGAACATCTCCATCTCTAGTAGGAGGACCAAGGTCTACTCTATTTACCTCAAAATCGCTTGTTATTGCCTGAGTAACATCCTTAGGCACCAAAGGGTGTGCAATCTCTATCTAGAGCCTTCCTGATTATGTATCATCTATCAACCTAGCAATAATCTTTAACTCTTTTTATTTTGGGGTCGAATTCCTCTGCAACAATTGGCCCACCATATCCTTTTTAGGTAAACTAGGCTATACAACCTTTCTTTTCCTTGACAATGATTCCTCCAACTAGGTTGGAGCCACTGAAATCTTAGTTGTCTTAAACCTAGAGACTCGAATAATGTCCTAGTGACTAGAGGGTCTCCTCTATAGGTGCAATTGCTTGTGGATTTTGAGATGTGCCTACTTTTCTTACAGGTGATTAATCTTGGGAGGGAGAGGAGTTAATATTTAGGGTTTCCAAACCCTCCTCTTACTATTCTCCTTCATTTTCTTTTTCTAGAGTAAGCAGGTTAAAGATATTTTCCCAATAGGTTTGTGAAAACACATTCTTGTTTGGAGGATCCTCACCACCACCTCCTTAGGCTCCTAATGGTAACAACTGAGAAAAATATCTAGTTGATTTCCCACTTGCAAAAGCTTGAGAAGTTCCCTCGACGAGTCATGAATCTTTAGACCTAGTGTGAGGATGAGACTGTATAGTTCTTTTCTTGGTCACACATTCTCATGTTCAAGTCAAAACATCAGCAATCCTTTCTTCAATAGTATCTTTCTCTCTGAAGTTCCAGTCCATGGTAGGGATATGCCACTTTTCTATTAACTCAGTATACACTGGGTCTACCATGTCAGACCCATCTTCCACAATTCCCTCTAGATCCCACTTCAAATCATAGATGATTATCTATTCCACTATCAATCTCATCTAGCTCCTTTTCTTGACTTCATATTCATCAAAACGGTCAGCCCAATAATCTTCAAGGCTAGGCTGGTGATAAATATTAGGGCTTAATTTCATATTATTTTTAATATAGTCTGTTATATCAAAAGGAACTCTCTTCGTATGAAAGCAAGTTAAACACTTAGATATCCCATTTTCAATGTTTAGGGCATCAGAAATTGATTGACAACTGTAAGAACCAAAACCAAAAGGGAAACAGACTGTCAATCTCTTCCTGCCTTGGCACAACCTATTTACATCAACCAACTACATGCTTACTTTGATAATCACCCAATTATCTTTAGGTTATTTAGGCAATTTGATAGGAAATTAAACATATCCACCAACTCTTATGTGAGAGAATCTCTAAATTAAATAAAATGACTGCCATAGAAGTCCACAAACCTCATTACTTTAGGTGGTAACTGCATTGAAGGATGTCCTTGTAACTCCCTAACCATTCTCATGGTGAAAGTGTTATTCACTCTCCTAAAATGCAAAAATCTCTTATGAAGCTAAAGTTTATCAAAATAATCATAAATTGGCACTTTCCCTGGAGGTAAATCACTTGGTCTTAATCTAGGTCAAGGTCTAGTGCTGGCAATGGCATATATCAAGTATGAGGATATGTAGAAAAACTTGTTGAGAGTAAATAATGTCATCAACTCATGCAAGAAATCACTGATAATTTCTACCAAATCCAAGAATTTTTCTCCACTTAACATAATATGGATAAAGAAATACATCCATTCTTCAAATCCATGAACGTCTTCATTTCCCCTTACCCTATGTAATAGCACCACAATGTCTGCCACTTCTACAAAATGAGTTCTATGTAGTTTTCGAGGCAATTGGGACTTACCTCTTTTAGGTTTTGTCAACCAATTCTTTACTATTTCATTTTTGTAAACTGCTTTCTTAGCAGAAAATTCAATTTGAGAATTTGTCATGTTCATGTGTGAATACTCTTCCCTCTTTGGAATCCTTAGACAAGACATGAAGGTGGACCTTTGGACTTTTAGAACTAGTCGATTATCTTTTGTATTAACCTCCCCCGTTTGTGAATTATAATGCCTAATGCATTGTAGAATGAGTTTGGGGAATTGCACAGCTAGAGCATATGTGGTGGCTTCAACCAACCCGCTATCTATCACTCATTCAATGATGGGTGGAGGATTGGGTTTATTGAATTTGCTTTGTAATTCATCCAAATTAATAGGACCTAGACAAGTATCATGAATTTTTGGTCCCTCATAGGCTATCCCATACACATATTCATAACCCACATATTTAACCCTCTCCATGGATGAGAATTTATAGCTCTAAGAATAGTTATCCTTCTAGAATGCAAGCATAAATAGTCCAGGAAAGCAAACTAAAATAGGTGAATATTGAAAATACCTTAATGGCAGACCCTGCAGCTTGAAATTCCACATCTCATCTAGCTCGTCCTCAAATAATTTCATCACAATCAGAATTTTTGTTCAACACTTTAAACTTTCTTAAAACTTTGCAAAAAAACATGGAAGTAGATGAGCATTTAATATCTTAATTTGCTTCATGACATGGTAGTTGTCGCTTCACCACTTTCAATATAATCATCTTTTAAAAATTTGAAAGCAAACGTCTATAAGTGGAAAAGTGGAGAGTTCAACGAGCTTCACAAAAATGTGCTTGATTTCAAACATGCCAAGATGTCTCCCAAACAATAATCATCACACAAGCAACAAAAGAGAGTTCGACAAACCACACAAAACACTACTCGGGTAGAGAAAATGAAAAAATTGATATAAAATACGCACAAGTGGCAAAGTGGGGGGTTCGATGAATTGTATAAAATACCATTTGGGTTTGAACAATAGCATAAAATATCACCTACATAAGGCTATGTTGCTTATAGATTGGTGAATGAGTTTTCATTAAGCAGGGAAAAATTATAGGGTAACAAATATAAAAAAAATAGGGATCAAGTTAAATTGTTAACACTATTTTTTATTATTTTTTCATGTATGATTGTAAACTAGTTAGTATTCATTTTTTAGATGGAATTAAACTATCTATAGAATAGTGTCATAAAAAAGATGATGAAATTGAAGAGATGTATAAAATTCTATATGCTAGTTCTACAAGAAGCCTTATGTATGTTATGGTGTAAACAAGACTTGATGTTGCTCAAGAAATGGGAGTTATTAACTTAGAGTTATGATAAATATTGGTAAAGAATAATGGATTTTTGTGAAAAAGGTTTTCAAATATCTATGTGGAATGCCTAACCATTCTATTTTTATCATAGGACTAATGAGTGGGAAATATCATTTATTTTCATATCTTTTAATTTTAATTGGGATGGTGATTTATATCACAAGAGGTATACAAGTGGCTATGTCTTTACTTTGTTTCAAGGTACAATTAGTTGGATGAGATAATTATAGTCTAGAATTGCACTGCCTAATACAAAAGTAGAATATATGGTTGTGACAAATGCTTGTAAAAAGCTAGTGTGGTTATAGAGTTTAAGATAGTCTTTGAGTGCAAAAGTATTAAAATTGGATGCAATAATCAAAGTGATATCTATTTGGCTAAAACGCAATATATCATGATCATGAAAAAGATATATTGGTGTTCAATATCGCTTTGTTTAAGAGATGGTTGAGGATGAAAAATTTGTTATAGAAGGTCAACACCTTACCAAATGTTAAAAATTCCCTCATTGAACTAGAGTGAGCATAGAGAAGCTCAATTGGTGTAGTGAGGCCATAGACCCTACCTCTTCTAGATATTGACTTACTCTTTCAAATTATCTTTCTCTTGCAAGATATACGAAAAGTGGGAGAATGTTGGGATAGGTTTCATACAACTTGCAATATCCTAATATTAGAAGAATCTATTTAATTGTTTACACCCACTTGAAGTGGCATTAGAAATATTAATTGTTTTTAGCTTGATATTTTTTTCATCTCTTAATTGTCATGGGAGTTGCTAAATGTAACTATGACAATTTTAAAAGTATGTAAGAGTTGTTAAAATAGAAAGAACATAATGAAAAGGAGTAAAGTGTGGAGTTGAAGAAGATGAATCAAGAATAAGATCACAAGTGAAGAGATTTGTTTGAAATGAGAAGTTTCTATTTAACTCCTCTTGATTTGGGTGTTGTGATTTATGCATGGATAACAATGCTTAAATAGGCTTGTGACTTCCAACACACGTATTAGAAAACCATTCATCATTTTTGGTTTTTTTTCATTCTTATGTATCAAATGTTTGAGTTGAAAGAAAAATAAATTATTTTGTAGGTTGTAGTAATTAAGTGTTGTGAGAATTTAAAGGGAGAAGTTTTATTTTATTCTATTTTTTATCAATCTGCACTTTTTTTTTTCTCTTATCTCCAAATATTGTTTTGTTTGTTGCTATCTCTCTCATGTCTATAAATTCAATGTTATATTTTCTTAGTATGACAATTGGATTTTTTTTTACTGATGAATCATTTTCCTTTTAATGACCAATTTGTTATTAATAAATCAACACAAATTGATGTTTGATTTTATGAAGTGTACATAGGCTTTTCTTAAATTCATTATCTTTACATTACTTTAAACAAATCTTGGTAAATTTATGAAACATTTTAAAACAAGAAATTATATTTGTTACAGTTTAGGAACCACATACAAAAATTCTATAGTTTGAGTGTTTTTCAATCTACATATTTTTTTATTAACAATAAATATCTCAATTTTTAAAAAATCTATACAAAAAATATAGATTGAGCTAATGATAAAAGAATTCAAAGAGAGGAAATTGTTTTTTTACAATTTTGAATTGATTAAAGTAAATAGATAAGTAGTTTGAAGACAACTCATGCATAAAAATCTAAGCACATGTACCTGATGAACTATAGAATATGTTTTTCAACCTACATTCTTTTCACCAAAAATCAACAAAAATAATCTTCATTTTAGTAACTTACAAAATTGGTCTTTTGAAACATGAAAAATTATGAATGAATTAAGTGACAAGATAAGATATTTGAATACAATGTATTTTGATACTCTAAGTTAATTCACCAAAAATTTGCATGAGATGGAATCATCATAACACAAGTTCCACACCTTTTCTTTGAGTGTGAATCAAATCACTCCTACTCTTGTAGTGAAAGAAAATTAAGTTGGGGGGTGAATCTATTGGACATCCCTCTTTTTAAGGAAGAAGAATCATGTGAATGATGATGATATGACCATATTAGGTGGAAGTCATACAAATTGGTTCACCCACTTCATGAGGAAGGAGTGACTAATGATGGACTCTAGTGTTTAAGCAAGGCATTGGTGTTGTTTTGTTGGGTTGTTTTCTCGTGAACCTCTAAAGAGAAGTGATTGTGGTAATTTTGAGTTTCCTAGGTTGGTAGATATCTTTAGTTCTATTTAGCTTGTTTTGATTAAAAATAATAATAATGTGTTGAGTCTATAGGTTTCTTGTTCAATGAACTCTTCCAAGAGGGATAACTTCCTTATGAAAAAAATAGAGGATAATTTGGGATAAAAAAAATTACATTTTTTTAATTAATAGAGTTCTTTGAAGTAAATAAAATAAGAGAAGCTTCTAAATCTATTTTAAACAAAACAAACAATTTAAATTTAATCTAATATAAGAAATAAATAATGTATTGTGATCTAACTGATAAATAATAATGAAGTTTTATAGTTCTTAGACAATTTTATTATATAATTATTATTTTAAAGCTATTTTACAAACAAAATATATTACAAAATTGAATAAAACCAAGGAATGTGTCTAAATCTTTAATGAATATTCCTTCAAGCTATTATAATATATGTCCTCAAAGTATCCATATTTTGTTGTTGCATCTCCTCTTCTCTAGATTCAAGTAACTCTTAATAAACAAGAAGATTGTTAGGAAAATGTATGTTGTCCACCTTGTATAATGTTATAATATAATTTAATAAATTATTTGTGGTGCACCTAGGGGACCTATGGATGTGTGCATCACATGGGTTTGACATTCTTGGAGCCACTTTATGTGTTGTATATAATATTGGGTTAAATATTTAATGTGGGTTTGCACATTGGGGAAACTTAATATCAAAAAGTAAATGAGGGAGGAAATAGCTTTGTGAGTTCATGGTATTAGTCACATGGTTTATGTAATACCACTTGTTGGTTTTGTGCAATCTTATGTATATTAAAACAAGCACATGTATAGTTGTGTAAATTTTTCTTGTGTAAGCATCTCTTGTAGATTGCATATGTGAGGTTTTGAAGTATGGCATGAGATGAAAGGTTACATTCTTGTTCATATGGAGTACATGTAGAGAGCTTGTGTTTCAAAAGTGTTCATGGAGAATCTAAAGACGTATTATAATATTTTCATTGTTGAATAATACATGAGTGATGGATCCTTTTTGAAGTTGGGTTTTTCAGTCTTGAGGGTTTTTCAAGGTACATATCTTATGTTATATTTGATGGTATGTTGTCTATTATATTGCATATGGAATTTGAATACTTGTTTTCATGATTTTCTCTATTTGGGTTATGTGGAATTTGTCATAGATGGCTGTAAATTTCCTTTCATCTGGTATCAAAGCCATAGTTGTAGTTGGTATAACCTTTGTATTAGTAGATCTGGTACATAGTTGCTTCTAGGGTCTTGTAGGAAAAAATGAAGATATTGCAAGGTATGAGGGTTTTGTGTAGGTTATGTTTAGTAGATTTGGAATTGTAGATTTGTGGTTATTTTTTTATATTTTGAGTTATGAATCTGAGTTAGAAAAAGGGTTTTTATTAGGTGTTCATTATGAGGGTTTTGTAGGGGAATTTTCATAGATGACCACTTGGGACAATTTATAGACCTCACCATTAGATCCAATAGGCCCAAGAGACGAAAATCACATAAATTCAAGCTATTTGGATCACTAAGAAAGAATGCAAATTTTTTGCTCCTTGCCTTAGTTGTATGGTCATACGGGTGTCTACATAGGTGAGAAATAATAATAATAATATATTTTCTATGTTGCAAAAAAAAACTTCATTAAAAATTAAAAAATAAATAAAATTTTGGTGGGTTTGTAGACCCCCCACCCAATACCCTTGTGTTGGTAGGAAATATTAACACCACCAACAAGGTTATTAGTACCTTTCAGTGGTTGTTATCTATTGGCTAGTGGCCAAGGACTGACAAGTATTAGCCTTTCGTATTGTCCCAATTTTTTGGGGCCCAATGTCTAGCTCCCTTTGTGGGAGGGGGAAATTTTAAAATAAAAGTTAAATTTTTTAATAATATTTGAATTTTTACCATGTGTTGCTTAGTGGGTGGTACACCAAGGTGGTGTCACCACCACTTTCAAACCACCTAACAACCACCATAGTGTCACCTCTGCTCAACCTTTATAGTCAAATTGGGCATATTTTTTCCAAGAGGAATAACTATCGTAAGGGGGGAATAAAGCAATAGGAAAAGCAAGCAATAAATTAAACTAAATCAATTCAAAACAAGATTAGATTCCAACCATACTCATAAAATGAAGTTCTAAAATAATGAAATTAGTTAAACAATGTAATCCTAAAGATAGCATAAATTGAATTCAAAATCTTAAAAGTTATACCATCCCATGTTGGATTTGTGTTTGTATTTACATTTCAATGTCAGATTGCTCGATTCAATACAAAGCCTCCATTGTTTTTGTTGCAAAAGCTTCAATTTGTGTTGATAGTGAACTAGAATGTGATAATAACTCTTGATGTCCTCAAGAGATAATTGCTTAGCACTTCACTATGAAGATTCTAAATGATTTGTGAGAAGATATAAGAGTGTTTTATAGATTTCATGTTTTGAGATGAACAATCAAGATTTCATGGTAAAAGATCCTGATCAATTGTTCAAAACCATTGAGAAGAAATAGATTGGAAGAATTAGTGGTTTTAGATTGGAATAGTTGGTGGGATTTCCAATTTGAGTGGTTAGTGGGATTGAAGAAATTAGTGGGATTGGTTGATGGGATTGGAGAATAGATGAGTTAGTTAACCAATTAGAGTGAGAAATCAGTGATCGTGATTTGCTCAATCAAAAGAGGAGGGTGAGGATAATTAATTAATTGAATAATTAATTAATATTCATGGATGAATGTGCAAGTCATATTTGACTTTAACAAATAAATTTGTATTTGTTTGTTTACCTTTTTGAATGATGTTAAATAATTAATTTAATTATTCATGTTTAGAGAGGGGAAAGTGATAAAAATTTATTTGGTTTAGACGAATAGGGCATATTAGCGACATAATTAAATAATTGATGTTATTTAATTAATCAAGAGGAATAAAGTTAGATAAATGATAAAATGGTGAATTAATTAAATAATTTAAATATTATTCAATTAATAGAGAAAAATAAGATTTTTTGATGTAGATGATGTGAAATGCAATTATATTAGTGATAATGATGTCGATAATGAAAAAATGCCATTCATTATGTGTGATATGTGTTAGGTTATTTTTACATGTCTACATTTTTCCCCTATTTGAGACAAAGTACTGGTTGCTTTGTTTCAAAGAATTTGATGTTAAGATAATAATTGAAAAAAATTATATGGCACACTATGCCCTGATGGTCAATGGAAGGATAATACAATGTTGGGCTACCCCCTAGAGAGGTTGGCTGAAAAAAATATTTTTTGGGTCGGCTCGCGACAAGGTTTCATTATAGTTCAGATGTATAGAGTATGAAAAATTAGGCTATAGGGCCTTCATTTATGGGTTAGATGTTCCAAGGTGCTCCCACTGATACATTTTGATCAATTTTTTGATGACAGCCTGTCGTCAAAAAATTGATCAAAATGTATCAGTGTCCTAATTTTAACCTAGGAGAGCTTCCAAGGTAAAAAAAAAAAAAAAAGGGTTTGAGGGGTTTAAATAGTAAATTAGGTTGAATTACCCCTCATTTGCACTCCTTGATTTGAGAATTTCTTTCCTTTAGACTTTTTGTGAGATTTCCTTCTACAAATGGTGGTTCACAATTCCTCAAGTTCTAGGAGTGCCACATAGGGTGGAGGTAGTTAGAGTATACTGACGGCTAGTTAGCGCATGGGCTCCAATATGTATATTTTTAATTTTCTCTTTCGTCTTTTTTTGTACTTGTAATTAATGTTCAAACATTTTCTAGGAAATAGTGGCAATTTAGGATTTTTTTTGCTTTTGGCCCAATATGATTGCTATTGCACCTTTTTTAAGGTGGCTATTGACAAAGTTTGTCACTTTTTAAAAATGTGTGCGCTCTTGCAAAAATAGGTGCGCTATTGAAAAATATTGGCACTATTGAAAAATGTGTGCACTATTGCAAAATATGTGCATTATTGTGAAACATGTGCACTATTGTAAAATATTGCCACTATTGAAAATATTGCCACTATTGAAAATATTTGTGCTATTGAAAAATATGAGCATTATTGCCTAGACATAGTTCTCTTTTACTTCAAAATAATCGATTGGAAATTTTTAGTTTTAGTTTGAAGTTCTAAAAAATATTGATGTTGTGTGTTGAATTTTGTAGGCTTTCCTTAAGCCTTTGTCTATATGAGAGTGACGTCCTTGGTTGATGGTCAGGTTAGCTAATTTTGATGATACGAAGAGAGAATTTCTCAATGTTTTCAGTTTGCACTATATCTCTCACTTGGCATTGCTCAGGGCTCATCGAGCCATGATGGCTGCTTTGGTAGAGAAGTCACATTTCAAGACCTCTTCATTCCATTTACCTATTGGAGAGTGCACCGTTACCTTGGAGGATGTCTGGAGGATTCTCAAGATCCCCATTCATGGTCAATTGATTGATTATGATGTTCAAATGGGTACCTTAGCAATGAAGAGATTACTTGGTGTGGATTAGTTGTAGGTTGTTGATTTTGTGATCAATTTGGAGTGTCTTGTTGTTGGTGTCAATCCTATGGTTTATGTCTTGGTAGGTATTATCACTAGACCGTTGATGCTCGATAGGAAGGTTAAGATGTTCCCTATTGGTTGGGGCATCATTATTGAGAAGATAGAGGAAGCCATAGTGTATGATTTGGTTCAGTGTGTGTTGGCCCACCTTTACAAAGATATACATGAGGTTTTTTACAGAGGTGGTAGCAATATATCTGCTAGAGCCAGTTTGTTGTATTTTTGGGCCTAGGAGGGGATAGCAATTACTTGACCAAAGGGCATGCGGTATAGGGATGCTCATGATCCCTATTCTTATCAATACCATGATTATATACATTATACTTAGCCTTGTAGACTGTCTTATTGGAGGGTATTTTTTGATGATGTGATAGATTTCATATGGAAACCATACAAGAATTGTGAGGCATGGCCAAATGACCAAGATTAGCTAGTCTACCATAGGTAGAACTAGCTTTTGATTAGTCATTTTGATCTCTTACCTGAGAGATATTTACCAGACATAGTATAGAGATAGTGAACGATGAGTGCCAGAGTCGGCTCATCGATGATTATATTGCCATGTTTGGATGCACTACATGGGAGGAGACTGCTTCGGGGCCTCATGCTGATTTTGTCGTGGAAGTGGAAGAATTTAGAGTGTTGAGACATTTTCCATGGGGTTGGGAAATTTTTCCCATAGATCCTGGGATGACTCATGATTTTGATGGTTGGTGGGCCTGTCATAGTCCTTTGATATTAACTATTCCTCCTGGAGGTCTAGTTTTGGATGTTCATAGAGGAGGTCATGTTGGCCACTAAGAGGATCAAAAGTGTCTTAGGAATGCTCAAAAGTAGCTACAACATGTATAGGATTAGTAGGATCAACAACATGATGGGTAGCAGCAGTAGCAACATGATGGGAAACAATATCAATAGTAGGGACCACAAGCTCCTTAAGGTCCTCCCCCATAGGGGGATATGGAAGCTCATATAGCTCAGATGACAATAGCTAGGGGTGTAGAGATTGTGTAGTGGTAGGCCATTGATGCACAAGTTGTTGCTCTTACTATAGAACGAGATACTCTCCATCAAGAGAGAGACTCATTGAGGTAGGAGTTGGCTACCAAGAGGCAACACAAATTGACAATGGTGATATGCTTGGCCTCTTCCATTCCCTTGGCCTAGTACCAGGTCAAGTGGTATAGGCTTTTGTAGCAATGTAAATACTATCAAATGCTATATGAGTCATTTTTGTCAAGGGCTTAGAGATGACCTCATTTTGGAGAGCCAAGTACACAGACAGGTGCAAAGTCAGGTGGACATTATGTTAGATAGTCTCTAGTTATCCCACAACTATCCCCTCATCATAGCCAACATCAACCTAGATCTCCACCACTGAATGGCCTACGTAGAGCTTATTTTGCTTATGATTTTGTATATGTATTGTATCAAAGACTTATGTAGACATATTATTGTATATATATATCCATCGTCCCAACTAAGGCCTTGTATATATGTATCTATTTTGATCTCCTTTGATGTTGTTGTTATCAATTAGATTTTCAACTTGTTGAACTTAAGGTTGACAATTCTAGTGACACATGGAAACATTCTCGGGTTGTGGGTAACCTATAGTAAGAATGAACCTCCAGAGAAGGTTGGTTTCCTAAATGATTATCACCTAGATTACTCTAATATTTGACAAGGAAAAGGGAAGAGAGAATACATAAACTAAAAACTGAAAATGAAAACTAAGGAAGGTGATACACCAAACCAAACTTGGACATAACACACAAACTACAAACACTTTCCTTCAATGACAAAAATCAAAACTTGCAAAACTCATTATTGTATGTATTTTCATGTGTGTTTTACAAAGAGGTCTTGATGCTCAAACTCCTAGGAGGAAGGTAACTTCATAGCTAATAGCCATTTACATCTTTGAGACATATTATAACCTATATTAACATACCTTTTGCATAAAGGTGCTAAACATGAGACAAAACTATAAGGAAATAAATAATACTTCACAAATAACTTGATCAAATCAATTAAGTGCACACAATAAAGCAAAGAAAAAGAAGGAAAAAATACTCTAATCATTGATATCCAAGGTCTTCATTGTTATTAATGTCCAAAAGAGCTACAAAGTATGCCCAAATCTGTCAAAGGACCAGGAAAAGTCACTAAGTACAAAAAATGCATAATCAAAATTGAGAAAAAATGAGTCAAAAAAGGGACTATATCTCCATCTCCCTCCAACAATCCACCAAAAAAGGTTTTAGAAACAAATTTGGTTCAGATGCCTCCAAAAATCCAAAAATATAGCAATTGAATCTTCTCCAAAAGAGCTCCAATGTGTGGAAAAGGTCAAATTTGACCATGTCAAACATTAAAGCATAAGAAAATGATGCCTAAATCCTCCCCATCTCTCTAAAGAGCAAGTAAAACCTCCCTATATGCTCTCCCCTAGTTGACCAAAATGCTTCAAACTAAACTCCATTATTCTTGGAAATCATGAAGACTCCTCCAAATCACAACACATACATAAGGTATGTATTCTTTTTTTCATTTAAAATAGCAATGTGACTTAATGATTTATAACAATATCATTGAAGTAAAATGCTTTACAATTTAAATAAATGCAAAAAGATAAGATCTCATGATTTGACCTCGCATAGGTCAAGGAAAACATACAAGTCATAAAGACCCCTAAATATGGCATACACAAGGAAAAATAATCATAAGGCATAAGACTTGTAAGTCTTAGCCCACACCATATATTAATTTGTGTTGCAAATTTTAAAAGAAAGGTGAAAAAATACACTTTTCTGTGGTCAGCTAAGTGATTAGGGCACAAACCCTAATACCAAAATAGTGGAAAGAAGGAAAAAGACACTTCATCTTGTTTTTCACATTCTAGAGACTTCATGCTTGCATCTCCATAGGGTTTGCACAGTGGATCAATCATGGCAGATTTTTTAAGTCTAGGGAATTTTCTTTACAATTTTTGATAAAAAAAGGGACTATCAAAACTCACGGTAAGCATTCCTAAAAAAAAAATTCCTTTCCATTCATTTTCTGAAGAAATATATGCTTGAAATCAAGCCATATTTTCAAAAAAATGAATATATTTCATATTATGTACTTCTCCTGTTGTTTCCAAGCATTTACCTAAAGATTGCTTTGCTTTTTTTAAGAAAAAACCACACTTCTAGTTCTCTAGGTTGCAACCATGCTTTGTAGTTGATTTTTCCTGGGGGTTTGTACATATCAAATGACTTAAAAACCTCTCTTTCTTCTATATTTTTTATTTTTAAGTAAAAAAATTGAAAGAAAAACCTCTTTTGTATGATAGGTCATGGCTAAGAAGGATTTTCTTTTTATTCATTTTCAGTTGCTTCCAAACTTGAATAAGCTCAAATCCTCCTATTCTCTTTTGCACTTTTTATTCTTAAGCAAACCCCAAATAGGTTTTGATGTATGTGAAGACAAGATAAGTTCGTAGGTTGCGGCCATGAGAACCCAAAATGTGTTTTACTCTTTATATTCACTTCTAAGTTTTGTGTAGGACTTCATTAGAGCTTGACCCATGAAGAGAAAATCTCCTTGCATTTTAGTTTAATAATTTTATGGGTTTTAAAACCCTTAATGGTCACGACCATTCATGCATTTTTGGTTTTTTCTAAGCAATTTCTATGTTGTTCCTTCACATATGTTTGAAAGTATTGGGGTTTTGTCTACACTCATGTTGTTTCCATCACTCTCATGTGTTTACATGGCCATGGCTTCCTTGTATCTCCATTTTTTTAAGACCCAAACAAAAAATGATTTCATGTTCATTCTACAGATTGAGGCTCATCATTACCATTGTTAAGTGATCCAGGTGGATCCAAAATATCTCAAAATTTCAGTCTCAAAATTCATCCAAAGAAGCATCAATGCATAGAGCTTGTTGACACGATCCTGATGCAACTTTAATGGGCTCAAAAGGAGCCTGTATGCAGAAGTTATGGTCAGTCAAAGGTTCAGTCAAACAAGTAAATCAGGGGTTCAAAAAGGAAAAAAAATTGATTGTCTCAAAATGAAATAAAAATGATGCCAAGTCGTAGTGCTCGTCGCGCTGATTCCAAAACTATATTCGGTTTCAAAAATGGAGCTCGTATGTGAAAGTTACAACTAGTCAAAGGTTGGTCAAAATTTTGACTTTGCTTGACTTTGATGACATCAGCAAGCTGACGTGGCAGGTGGTGATGTGGCAGGAGTGGTGAGTTGGCACATACATGGTGGAAAAATAATATGGATTAAACCATATTGTTAAAAGAAAACACGTATGGTTTAAAAATTAAAAGATTTTTGTGATTTCAAGGAGGATTTGGTGGGATTTTATCCCTTAAAATCCTCTTCCCTTGCCCATAAAACAAGGAGAGGAAAAAAATCCCGTAAACTTGCATTTCAACAAATTAACCCCTTTAACCACCTTTCTCATATTTAACGGGTTTATTTTAAAGAATATCCAAGGAGATTATTAAGGGGCTTTTAAAAGATATTTTTTAAGATTATAATGTAAGTCCAAAATTATAATGGCCCATAGTTAAAGGGGTTCGTTTTTTTAATTGCATGGCTTGGAATTATAAAAGCCAAAGGTGGATTTATTTTTGAAAGATTAATTTGTTATACTAACGGGATATTAGTTATTTTTATTGTAAAAGGGGGAAATGGTTGGAATTTTTACTTGTATATGGGAGATATGCGATATTTGCAAAATAATATGGTTAAAGCCATATTAGCAAATAAATGTGTATATAAAGGGGTGATTTTTGTAAAGGGACAATGGAAAAATTATGGAGTGGATAATTTTTTACGGGAATTTTCCTGGAGAGATTGTAATAGGGAGAATTATTCAAGTTCATTTTGGGAGAAATAATTCTTTGGAGGAGAATTTACAAGGTGCTTTTGTACACCAAAAATTGTAAAAGAGTGAGAGATTGTGGAGAGATTATTGCAGGTACTTGGAGCTTGGAAATTGTAAGAAAGCATAATTTTTCTTGGTGATATCAATAAAGCGGTCCCAGCATTAAGAAGCGGACCTGGAGACGTAGTCCACATTGGATGAACTCCATTATCAATCTGCACGTTGTGATCCTTCTATTTCTTTGTCTCATTCTTCTCTCTTTTGTCTCAATTTTCTCTCTAGTTTAAATTCAGTATTTGAATTTCTAATTACTTATTTTGTAATTTCAACAGTTAAAAGGCATAATCACGCAATTCTGTATTAGATCAGGAAATTACTGTAATTAGATTTAATTTACAAGTTTATTTTGTAAACTCTAATTATAGATCAAGTTGGTATCTGAGCCCTTTTGCAGGAAATTGCAGAGTGAATGCTAACCAGGTTGAAATTGAAACAAGGAGAAGGTGCACTGGAAGAGTTCAATCCAGAGATCGGAAAACGAAGGACATTTCCACGATCAGAGATGGCAACTGAACAAAGTCCTACAGAGCTTGATGAGAAAGCTTTCCAGAAAGCATTTCTCAAAATGAAGGCTATGGTGGAATTTCTTTTCCAAGAGAGGCAAGAGCGACAGAAGAAAAAGGAACTCAAGAAAAGAAAGAAGAATGAAGGTGAATCCTCTTCAAAAGATGATAAAGGTAAAGGAGTAGGAGGTGGTAGTGACCCTCCTGAACCTCCATCCCCATCTTCTTCTTCATCCTCTTCTTCCTCTTCGTCTACCTCTTCTTCTAAAAAGAAACAACCTATGAAATTTGAAGTTAATTCACATTTGTTGAAACTTGATGTTAAATTTGATTTGCCAATGTATAATGGGGAACTAGATGCAGATAAACTAGATAATTGGATTAAGAAAATTGAAGTTTATTGTAGAATTCAGAAGTTTACTGAGGATTCTCAAAAAATCCAATTAGCCACTCTTCGACTCGGAGGCACAGCTTTAATTTGGTGGGAGAGTAGAACACAGGAGGATCTAAGTCGTTATGGAAAAATTATTTCTTCTTGGTTTGAGTTTATTGCTGCATTAAAGAAATAGTTCTATCCATTAGGACATATGCAAAAAGTTGTAATGAATTGGCAATCATTAAAGCAAGAAAAAGGACAAAGTGTGCAAGAATATACACAAGAGTTTAGGAAGAGGACTTTAATTTTGGGCATTGCTTTATACACACAAGAAACTTTGTTAAAGTATATAGGTGGATTACATGAAAGTTTGAGACATACAATACTTATGTTTAATCCAACTAACATTGATGAAGTTAGTGTGCAAGCTATCCATTTGGAAACAAGTTCAAGGAATAGCCATGATAATCTGTTGATGGAATCCAATAAACATAAAGGAAGCAAGAAAGGGAAAGAGAAATCACAGTGAACAAATACTGTAAAGAAAGAGGATGAAAAGCCTTATTGCTCACATTGCAAGAAGGAAGGTCACGAAGATGCAAGATGTTTGAAACTGCATCCTGATCAAAAGCCTAAGTGGTTCAAGGATCGAAAGGGTAAGCAAAAGTCCACAGCTATTGTGCAAGACCTTGGTATGGAATCTAGTGATGAATCAAAGATTTTAGTTGTGGGTATCAAAGGTAATATTCCTTTTGTCAGTTCTAGTTCCTATGCTTCTTCTCTAAGCTGTAATGAAGTACCTGTTGAAAGTAAGAGGAATGAATTGTTTCATATAAGGGCTATTGCTAAACAAAGCAAGATTGATACACTCATAGATAGTGGATCACAAGTGAATCTAATCTCTGAACAAGTTGTTAAGCAATTGGGATTAAAGACAACACCTCATACTAAGCCATATCCATTGGGTTGGGTGAATGATAATGCTCGGTTACATGTGTCACAACAGTGTAAACTCCGATTTGCAATCACATCCAATTTTGTTGATGAGGTAGAGTTAGATGTAATTCCGCTTGACATTTGTGGGATGGTTCTAGGTAGTCCTTATTTGTATGAAAGAATGGCCATTTTCTATAGGGAACATAATAAGTATCATTTGTTTAAGGATGGATTTGAATATATTGTAAAATCTCAACACATGAAAAATGATAGATCTGTTGTAAACACAGGGCATATGAAAATGAATGTAAATGCAAGCAATGCTTTAACTCTCATGTCTGTAACAACTAGTGATACTAAGCATGAAGATGATAGGATGTCACAGACAATACAGTGTGAGGATCAGTTGCAAGCAGAATCAGGCCTTCAGCCAGAGGTGGTAAAAGAGGGTTTGAATGTTTCATTTTCTAACAATGTTCCTGTTCAAGAGATCCAAAGTGTTGATACTATTTCCTTCACATCATTGTATTCAGTACTGTTGCTTATTATTCTACTAGTTATTTCTATGTGGATGATGAATGTGACAGTGAATATTGATGAACATGCAGTTGATTGTATCAACAAAGTTACCTCATATTTTTTTGTGTTTGTGATGGGTCACATGTTCAAAATTTTAGCAGGAAGGACAGATGATACTAGGCAAGTGGGGAGACATTTCCCTAGCTCAAATTGTACATAAAAATAGACTTTTGGAGGTCCAAAAGCTTCTCAATGGGGAGGAATGATCCAGGTGGATCCAAAATATCTCAAAATTTTAGTCTCAAAATTCATCCAAAGAAGCATCAATGCATAGAGCTCGCTGACACGATCCTGATGCAACTTTAATGGGTTCAAAAGGAGCCTGTATGCAGAAGTTATGCTCAGTCAAAGGTTCGGTCAAACAAGCAAATCAGGGGTTCAAAAAGGAAAAAAATTGATTGTCTCAAAATGAAATAAAAATGACGCCAAGTCGTAGTGCTCGTCGCGCTGATTCCAAAACTATATTCGGTTTCAAAAATGGAGCTCGTATGTGAAAGTTACAGCTGGTCAAAGGTTGTCAAAATTTTGACTTTGGTTGACTTTGATGACATCGGCAAGCTGACATGGCAGGTGGTGACGTGGCAGGAGTGGTGAGTTGGCACATACATGGTGGAAAAATAATATGGATTAAACCATATTGTTAAAAGAAAACACGTATGGTTTAAAAATTAAAAGATTTTTGTGATTTCAAGGAGGATTTGGTGGGATTTTATCCCTTAAAATCCTCTTCCCTTGCCCATAAAACAAGGAGAGGAAAAAAATCCCGTAAACTTGCATTTCAACAAATTAACCCCTTTAACCACCTTTCTCATATTTAACGGGTTTATTTTAAAGAATATCCAAGGAGATTATTAAGGGGCTTTTAAAAGATATTTTTTAAGATTATAATGTAAGTCCAAAATTATAACGGCCCATAGTTAAAGGGGTTCATTTTTTTAATTGTATGGCTTGGAATTATAAAAGCCAAAGGTGGATTTATTTTTGAAAGATTAATTTGTTATACTAACGGGATATTAGTTATTTTTATTGTAAAAGGGGGAAATGGTTGGAATTTTTACTTGTATACGGGAGATATGCAATATTTGCAAAATAATATGGTTAAAGCCATATTAGCAAATAAATGTGTATATAAAGGGGTGATTTTTGTAAAGGGACAATGGAAAAATTATGGAGTGGATAATTTTGTACGGGAATTTTCCTAGAGAGAATTGTAATAGGGAGAATTATTCAAGTTCATTTTGGGAGAAATAATTCTTTGGAGGAGAATTTACAAGGTGCTTTTGTACACCAAAAATTGTAAAAGAGTGAGAGATTGTGGAGAGATTATTGCAGGTACTTGGAGCTTGGGTATTGTAAGAAAGCATAATTTTGCTTGGCGATATCAATAAAGCGGTCCCAGCATTGAGAAGCAGACCCAGAGACGTAGTCCACATTGGATGAACTCCATTATCAATCTGCACGTTGTGATCCTTCTATTTCTTTGTCTCATTCTTCTCTCTTTTGTCTCAATTTTCTCTCTAGTTTAAATTCAGTATTTGAATTTCTAATTACTTATTTTGTAATTTCAATGGTTAAAAGGCATAATCACGCAATTCTGTATTAGATCGGGAAATTACTGTAATTATATTTAATTTACAAGTTTATTTTGTAAACTCTAATTACGGATCATTAAGGGTTTTGAAAATCTCGGTATTTCTTTTATTTTTTGGTTTTTCATTTACTACTTTCATGGTACCGGTAGAGCCTTTGCAAATTTTGTAGATGAATCCTTTGTTTTTTATGCTTTGGTCATGATTACCATGGATAGATTTGGTAATGCTTTTGTTATTCATTTTTTTTTCAAAAATAATTGTTGTGATTGCCTAATGCACATGGTGATTGACTTTATGCTCACTATGGTTATTAAAACCCTTGACTATGATGCATAAATTTAAGAATATCAATAGTAGCTTGTAATTAATTCACTTGTCATTTCTCTATATGGTTCAAGGCTATGATTACTCTCATTTTAATTCACCATGAGGCTTCTAAGAACTCACAGGTCACTGCAAGATGACACTATTATTGAGACCTTGTACACTGTGCTTAGTCTTTGCATCTTTGAGTATCATTATTGCTATTTTATAAGTGAAATTTATGAAAACTTGAAGTGATTTTATGTGTTGATGATGTCCTTAAAGCCTTCTATTTATCATGTATTTTCTCCTTGTAGGGTTGTCATATCTTCATGATAGACAAGTGACATATGATTTTGGCCAATGCAAGGGAACATATTTATGGGTGCCACCATAATATGTAGGTTGTCTTCTAGCAATGATAAATTATTGTCACCACTTCATTTCACTAATGAGTATGTTGCTCCAAGATTGTGATTCCATAATTGATTCCCATTATTTGGGTTATGATCAATTACTGAACACGCATCTTTTGCATTCACTGTCACCTGTAGAAACAAATGATTGTTCCACTAATCCATTTCATTTAGGTTAGTCCCTGATAGCTTGTGATAGGACTTGATAACCTGATGTCCTATGAGTTAAAACAGTAAGACCTCATTGAATAACTCAAAAAGACCTCATTAAGTCCTCACAAATGAGTCTTGTGACATGATTTTTTTGATAAGGAGTATCACTATCAATGTGAAATGACTCCCATTAATAATGATATCTATTCCTTGTCAATATCACCATGATTGATGAAATTTATCAATAGGGATTCAATGATGATATAAAAATGCAACTATCCCTCTATAATGAAACCAGAGGGAAGCATGCTAGGCTCAACCCTTGTGGGAGCCCATTTTACTCCACATGCTATAAACAGATGAAACAAAAGAGTAACAAAGATTTCACCTATACTTGCACAAGAAGCAAACATGTTAGATAAAATAAACCATATGATAGATGTGTTTGAAAACTCTCTTGTTTTCCTAGACATCAATGGTATGCTAACTATTTAATGCACATGAGGATAAAATTATATGTTTATAGATGTATGCACATATTTTGATTGGTGATCCTTCATTACTTTAACAACACCCTCCTATTCAGATGTAGGGAAACTAGGAGAATCAAGGAGAGTATCAACTATTGAGATTATGGATGCATAGTCCCTGAAGCTATAGTCTTCATTAATGGAGGACCTTTGCCAGGAAAGATAGTCAACCACACAAAAATTGTTGCAACTCGGAATTCACAATAGATATTCCATATTGATGATATGATTGATTGATTGATTGATTACAAATGTACAAGATGCCTTGAATATATAGGCAAGAGAGAAAACCCAAGATGCATGAGACGTTTGCATGTGTCATGATCTAACAACATGTGACAACATGTGAACCCTATCTAGATTATTATTAAATGTTGAGAAAGTTCTAGATGGAAAACTCATCTTCTAGAAGGAATCTTATCCCTACAAACATGGAAGGGAATATTATCCCATTTATTAGATGATTTATTAAAATGAAACCTAGGACTAAATGATATATGACCTAAGTTAACTTATGCTAGTGTAATAATTAATTTAATTACACTAAACCCACCCCCATAAGTTCAACTTAGGGAGGAAAATGAAGTGATTATGCAAGAAGATGATAATGATGATGGATCCTAGCTACAAGGCCATGTTAGGTACCCATGTACAAGAAGATGCAAAAAATCTCCCACAATCGAAGGAAAAGGGAAAACCCAGTGGGAACAAAACCCCTCTCCAAAAAGGAGATGAAAAAAGAAAAAGGATGTGAGATAGGATGGGAAGGATGGAGGACTCCCAAATACCCCTCAAGTACACCATTCATCACATGGATACAATACAATAGCCTCCCCATAGGGAGGAAATAGAGAGACTACATAGCCCCCCCAGAAGATATGATCACCTGTAGAAATGGGAAGTGTCTGAAGACATAACATGATCCAATGTCGACAAACAACTTGTCTCCCTTTCAGAAGAAATAGAACCAAGTGCAAGTGTAGTGATGCTTCCCATTCCAGATAGGAATTGAAGGAAGGATGAATGTGGATGTTGATGATGTCTTTGAACTCTACTCATGTGTCTCCTTGCCTGAAGATGAAGATGCCATAATCACTAAAGAGGGTGACAAAGTAGGACAATGCAGAAACTGATGTTGAACAATATCCAAAGACAAATTTGTGATGAATATGATGAATGTGATGGAGACTTGATTTCCCCCCCTGAATGAAGTGTCCTCAAATCCACTAAAAGAATTCTGAAGAAAATCCAATGGTAGATGCTGAAGAAACCTCAAATCCTAAATGGAATGACAGGGAAGAAGTCTCATACATGAAATGTCCTCTAAACCTGTGGAAGTAGCCAAGTCAATGATACCTGAAACAAAGCCATCTTGTGATGTCAAGTCTAGAAAACTAAAGATTTCCTAATGAATGATGATGGTGGAAGACTCAATCAATGAATCTAGACAAGGAATCACTGAATGTGAGGGATACCAACTATCTCTGATGAAGAAGAAGCACCTGAAGGAACCTTGTCAACCTCCTTGGAAGATTCAAGGCAATCAACTTCCTGCACAACAATATCATCATGGGGTACCTGATCTAAAGAATGACATTTTGAATCATGACCATCGAGGAATGGTGGAGTATCTGAATCTCCATATAGCTCCCAAAGGTTAGTCCAAAGGATGCGAGGAAAATTACAATGATCAATAGCATTCAAAACATTAGAAGCAACTTGCATCTCAATGATCTCCAATATAGTGTATCTGCTGCAACTCCAAGCAAGTTCATGAATACCTTCACTTGGATGAGGAACTATACCATAAAAATATGGCAACAATGCAAGTGATTGGAGATGGTGTATGATCCCATCCCACCATTGATTATAGTTACCCTTGTGCAACATAACCAAAGAAGGAGTATATGCAAGCCCCATAATGAAATTCCTCCACAAAAATACAAAGAAACTGACCTTCAACAGTAAAAAAAAGACTTCCAAGGATGATGTGCAACTGAAGTGATGCTACTTGGAAAAAATATTGTCCCAAGCTTCAGAATAACCAGGTTATTGATCAAATGCACCAAACTGAAAAAATCTCATGCAAGAGTACCTAGAGTTGAAAATGATCAAGGGGTCTGGACTAATGAAAAAATATCTGAAAAATCTTCCCGATGTCGTTGGAATCACCAAAATATGATGAATGGTTGCAAAGTTATGAGCCTTTATGTCCAAATTAGGGTTTTGTCTTCAGTTGGCTATAGAATTTTCTATGAGAAAAATTTCACATAATGGATTTCACCACTAGAAAGTACTCAAAATTCCCTTTCTAACGATATCTCGTTTGTCAATTTTTAACATCGTGCATGAAATTTGTGATAAAAAAAGGCCCTGATTTGGCACTTTGTAGGCTAAATTGGGGAAAAAAATAAGCCCCCTCGGACTAAACTGCTAGTTGTTGATGTGACCATAAGCAAAAATAAGGCAAAAAAAGGGCACCACCACTGGCGGTGGTGAGGTTGAGATCTGGGCAGAGCAGTTGGAGGTGCCACTGTGAATGAGCGGGGCCTCTTGGTCTTTGATGAGACCAAGACCTTCAACTATCGAGGGCTTCAATGGCACCGATACAAACGTCGATGAATAGGATTTCAATGAGGCCAAGTGGCAGGGTCAGTGATGCGTGAACGACCGGTGATGAGATGGCCCTGCAAGTGGCTGACAAACCTTCCAATGAATGTATACCCTCTTAAATTCTACTGATGCAAAAAAAATTATGTCTGCAGATAGAAATATGTAGGGCTGACAACAAATTTGAATGGATTTTTTAATATTGCGTAGAATGCAATTTAAAAATCCATGATCTACAAATTATTTATGTCAATCCAAATAATATTAGATGCCGACCAAGATGTATAATATGTCAATGATTAAAAAATCAACCCCTTCCAATGCCAATAGAAAAAATATTTGTATGTCGACTATTGATTAAAATGCCAGTTGCTTAGAATAATTTTTTCTACAAACTATAGAAAAAAATATAGCCCACAATATTTATTTTTTTGCCAAACAATATAGAATAATTGCCTAATTTTTTTGAAACAAAAAATGACGTGCTACTAAAAAAAACAAAGGACAACTAACCGGGATGATTTTTCACTACAAATTGTACAGATCGTACGATTGATTTTGCAAATCCAAAAAATACCTCTGATGGCTCTCGGGTTGATGAATCTAATTTCGATGATTGGGCAGGCCATCCTAGGGTTTCAAGGCCTTCTGAAGACAATGGCGAGCTCAGATCTGACTCAATCTGCTTCAAAAATCAGCTTTGTCCCCGGGTGGAAACAAGTAGCCTTCAATGGAAACCTTCAAGCCTGCAAGAATCTCACACACCAACTTTCTTGATCGAGGGTTGATGTTTCACTGGACAAAATCCGATGCCATGTTGAGATTATGGATGCATAGTCCCTGAAGCTGTAGTCTTCAATGGAGGACCTTTCCCAAGAAAGATAGTCAACCACATAGAAAGTGTTGCAACTAGGTATGCACAATAAAGATTCTATATTGATGATATGATTGATTGATTGATTACAAATGTACAAGATGCCTTGAATATATAGGAAAGAGAGAAAACCTAAGATGAATGAGATGTTTCCATGTGTCATGATCTAACATGTGACAACATGTGAACCCTATCTAGATGATTATTAAATGTTGAGATAAGTTCTAGAAGGACAACTCATCTTCTAGAAGGAATCTTATCCCTACAAACATGGAAGGGAATATTATCCCATTTATTAAATGATTTATTAAAATGCAACCTAGGACTAAATGATATATGACCTAAGTTAACTTATGCTAGTGTAATAATTAATTTAATTACACTAACATCAATTGGAAGTAGGATGAGCAGGAGATATTGAAGATGATGTAGAACAAAGCAACTAGGATTTGTCATTCAGGAAATGATGGGTCCCTCTTCTCTTTATGTGCATTATTTCTATTTTTTTATCTATAAATGTATCATTTTTTCCATTATATGCATTCAAATAGTTAGTCCCATAGCTTGTGTGGGGAAACACACATTTATATTATCAATAAAGACTATAACTTTGAAAATATTGTGCACTTTCTCTTATGTTATATGGATATACATAATTCATTGTAGTATTGTAGTCTTCTAATATTTTTGTATGCACATGAATGTGACATAGCAGAGTTAAAATGTACCTTCTTTTCACTTGTAAAATATAAACAACACTACCTGTTTGGGCTAGTAGCAAAAATAGGTAACATTTTTGGTGACATCTTCTATATGTTTTCTTGCTAAACATCCTAACCAGTTGCCTGAAGCTTATCCATTGGGTACTGAGTCACCTAAAATATGACATAACTTGAAAACAATCTTGTACATTACTATAACTCACTAGATCAATACATGATACCTTGGAAACTTATTGAAACACCAAAACTTCAGAGGGAAAGCTATCTAACTATGCTAAAAAAACACTTAGGGGAAAATAAAAATTGCATCTAAACTATGGTGCAACAACACTTATTGAAAACAAAAATCCTAATTTAGCATGAATAATGCAGATCAAACCTCAAAACATTGTTTGAGGTGTATCCCATTAACTAGGATAGGAAGAATTTCTCCATCCATCTTTGATAATTGCAATGCATTATGCTCCTTGCATTCTATAATAACAAATGGACCACTCCACATGTTGTCAAACTTGGAGTGCTTTACTGGCCTACTTTTCAATTCATCCCATTTGAGCACAACATCACCCTCTTTGAATACTCTAGGTATCGCTTTCTTATCAAAGACTATTTTTTCTTGGAGCTCATGATACTCCATGGACTTCATTTCCTTATCTCTTATCTCTTCTAGAGCTCCATGAGTTGAGCATACCTAACTGCCATTGGGTCCTTTTCCTCAAACATCTCTAGCTGATGCATAATATCAAGAGTTGGAAGCTTCACTGACAAAGGAAGTCTTTCCTCACCATAAACCAATACATATGGAGAGTTCCTAATGGACCTTTTGGGAGTTATTCTATTTTCCCACATGGAAGATTTCAACTTGGTATGCCAAGTTCTCTAATTATCCTCCATGGTTCTTTTGATAATCCTTATCAGGTTCTTGTTTGTTGCTTCTTCCAAACCATTACCCTGTGGGTAATATTTTGATGATGTATTTAGATGAATGCCACTTCTAACAACCCAATCACTTACTCTCAATCCAAAAAATGCTAAAGCATTATCTAAAATTATTGATTTAGGTACTCCAAATCTGGTAATTAAATCATCATAGAAGTTTAACACAATACTTTCATTGGCTTCTTTTAAAGCCATTGCTTCAGCCCATCTTGTAAAGTAATCGGTTGTAGTAAGTACCCACCTATGGCCTGCACTTGAAGGTGGGTTAATGGCACCTATGAAATCAATTCCCTATTTCATGAAGGGATGTTCCATTTGAATTGGTTGCAAGGTTAAAGCTGTTAGCCTCTCTTTACCTACAAAAAAGGCACATTTTACATATTTTCTTGCCCAATCATGGGCATCCTTAAACAAGCTCAGCCAATAATATCCAACTCTCATTATCTTCCATGCAATGGTTCTTGGGAAAAAATGACCCCCAACAGTTCCATCATGAAACTCCTGAAGCACTTTATCCACTTGATCATGATCAATACACCTTAACATCACACCGTTAGGGTCCTTTCTAAAAAGAACATTATCAACCAACACATAGGGGATGGACTATAGTCTCAAATATCTTCTCTCAGCCTTATAGATAAACTTGGTGGACACTCACTAGTTTGCAAGAAATGAGTCATATCTTGTACCCAACTTGCACCTATTGCTGGTGCATCAATTGTAGGCTCATCAATAGTAACCAAAACTATTTCCTTTCCTATCTCTAGCTCATTTTCAAACTTGGTAGAAAGTTACTCACACAACCCCTTTCCCCTCACAAGCTTAGTTACCTTTATGTCTATATCATACTCCATTACCTTTGTAATCCACCCAGCCCTCTTTTCATTCAGGTCCCTGCTTAACAAAAACTCCTTCACACTAGAACAAGCAACCATTAAATGTATCTTGTTATTAGAAATAAAAGGCTTAAACTTTTTTAGACTTCTAATAAAAAAAAGTACATGCTTTTCCACAAAAGTATACCTCTGTTCATAATCCTCTAAACCTTGACTGAAAAAGGCAATGGGTTGTTCTAAACCATCATCGTTTTGTTGTACCAATATTGTAGAGATGATTTCTATACTACCAAAGGCATATAGAATAAAGTCTTTTGAAAAGTTTGGATTTACCAGAGTAGGAGTTGTTGATAAGGCCTACTTTATAGCTTCAAAACTGTGCTTGGCCTCTTTGGGCCAACTGAAACTTGCATTTTCCTTCAACATGGTAGTTAGTGGTTTCAAAATATTTGCAACATCTGGAATAAACCTTCTCAAAAAATTAATTATGCAAAGAAATTTTTGCAGCCCCTTTTTATGATTGGGTAAAGGCAAGTTTAAGATATCACTTACTCTTTCTGGATCAATGGTGATCCCTTGTTTTGACACTATGTGTCCGACAAGCTTACCTTTGCGAATAGAAAAAATGCATTTTTGGGGGTTAAGGGATATACCAAACTCCCTACACCTCTGAAACACTTGTCTCAAATGATTCTATTGTTAGGATTTTATTTTAATTATTTATTTTCAAATTAGTTTTCTTTAAAAATATTTTTATTTTCTCTTTTTAAAAGATATAGATAAGATTTCTTTGAAGTAGAGTGTTTTTATTTTATTATTATTATATCTCTCAAAGCTATCTCTTTAGAGATTATAAATAAGTTGTTTGATCATATATAATTTATCATTAAAGTTGATGCTAGAATTTTGTTGTAGAAATGGTTGTTCAACAAAATTAATATTTTTCTGTATTATATGTTTTCCTAAAATAAATTGAATTGAGTAAATTTTTTAAGTAAGAATTGATGTTTGTTATTAATTAGGTAGTGACTTTGTATATTGATTACCAATTTATTTTTTAGTAATAATTTCCTCTTCAATGATAATGGTAATTTATCAGTCTTTGACTTAGCTATTAGGTAGCATTCATTGGGGTGATTCCTTCAAATTTATACCATAATTGAATACTATCATCTACTTTAGCTAATCAAAAAGTGAATTATTCATTTATGCTTGATATCTTACCCTCCATTAAATCTATACTTCTCATTAAAGGTCTTAACTATTGGTAGACTAGTGCTTCCATCTATGGTGAAAACATAGTCAATTTGATATATAGATTTAATACAAACCACCCATGTGAACATTATATAGTGTAAATACTTCCATTTTATATTTATTTAAATCTTCTGGAGCTTCTCTTTAAAATTTGAAGAATTTTTCTAACACACATATAATTTTGTTTTTATTTATCATGAGAATGAGAAATTTGTTGAAAAATTTGAGCTCGTAAACATACAATATTGTAACAAATATTAGTCTTGAATAAAACAAAGATAAAATTGAATAACATAATAATCAAACACATCAACAACACAAGGATTTACATGGTAAAACCCTAGTAGTATGCCAAGGAAACATCTATGAGACAAAGTATTGGTAATCTTATTACTTAAAGAACATAAAGTATATTACAATCTTCATGTTGCCATAGCATAAAAATACATAATATTTTTCACATGACTATTCTCATCAAATCTAGAGTTTTTTTATGAACTACCCAAATTTTCTCTTTGTAAAAAGTAGGTTTTTAATCATATTATTTTTCTTTAAGGCCTATTTCCCTTAAACCCTAATTTATGAGGGTCCCAACCCACTGGCCCTTGTGCCCCCTTAAAACCCCTCAAGGTAGGTTTATCTTCAAACCATGCTACAAATATATTTCTAATGTTGTTGATCTAAAATTTTAACACATCTTTCTAATGTTGTCACAATTCTAAAAAAACAAAATGGTAACAATATTTTGTGACACTATTAGAGAATTCCATACAATGAGTTGAGATTGGAAGTACAAAATTTTACTACCTTAAATTTGAATTTTTCTATCCTTACTAATAAGGCAGGCATTATAGCATAGAGGAAATAATGTCTTCTTGATATTGATTTTAAAACATCCACTCTAGCACATTCAAGTGAAGGTTCATCTTCACCAAAAATTTAAGATCTCATGACGTGGTCCAACTTTATGTTGAAATCCTAGTTAGAGAAGTAGAAAAATGGTTTCATCATCTTAATTGTGTGTATGCCACTAATTAGGATACCATGCACATGAAATATCTATATAATTCAAATCAACTAAGGATGGTCATGTCATATTTTCTCAACTCAAGTAGAAGGTAAAAAAGATTCCATGAGGGATTTTTTTGCACAACTCAACTAAATTTTTGGGAGAGATCATCCAACAGTGTAGGACAATCTTGCATCACCCAAAAAAATATTTTTCCTTAACTTCTTTAGTTTTTCTGAGTTTTATGATGGCACTTAAGGCGTGTAAGATAGTCAGGAGTCAAAAATAGCAAAAAAATAGCCACTATTTTTAGTAAGTCAATCTAAAAGGCTCATATGGATCTAAACATTTTCCCCAAGGAGAAAAACTAAAAAAGATTTTTGGTTGCGAAAGAACTGTCTCAATACCCTGCACAGTTTGGGAGATATTAAATTTTTCATCCTAGGAAATTTCTCCAATGCAGCTTCAAATTCATATATGAAGACTTTAGAGGCCCTGAAATAGCTTGAAAAGTTGACAAACCAACCTTTGGTGGTTCAAGTGTTGTAGATCTCTTTGAAAGCTTTCCAACAATATGCAATAATAGCAAATTGGTCACCCGAATCAAAAGTTACATGGCCCCGCAAAGTTGCCCCTCAAAGTGAATTTAATTAAAATTTATTCCTAGGCCAAAAATCAAATGGCAGGATTTTTGGCACCAAAACAAAAGGTAAAGTTCAACATTATAGAATATTCTAGGGTGCTCATTAGGGTAAAATAAAAAGCGTTAAGTGGGGGAGTTGTAGGGGTGGCTCCATTAGTGTAGATTGTCGTTTCAAATAACATATTTTGTTTTCATAGTTGATTTTGTTGTACTGAATCAAGCCCATGAGGTTGTAGCATGTAAGTTTTGAATCTGTAATTTCATTTTCTGAAAATAATTGAAAGTGAGTTATTTTATGTCTCACATATTCTATGTTGGTATCTATTATTGTGATTTGTGTGGGTTTCGAGCGATGTGGACCTAATCAAGTGGTATCAGAGTAGGAGTTCCTGAGCCTATAACAAAGCATCAAACATGAGGAAGTTGTAGCAGGACCTGAGTGTGGGTTGAGTTCAAGATGCCTCCAAGACTTGCCCAACATGGTAGAGGTAGAGGCCAAAGTGGTGGAGGAAGAGATCCACCTAGAGATGAAATCAGAGCCCTTAAAAGATAATTATAAACCTTACAACAATAGGTTTGAAGAAGAGATGTGCATTGAGAGAGAGATGAAAGTGAAGATGAAACAAAAGAGGAAATAGAAGAGGAAGAGCATAATCTAATGGATCATGGAGAAAGAAGATTTTTGTGAGCAATCTCAAGCATTGGGAAGAGACCTAAAATGGAGGTTTCAACTTTTAGTGGAAATCTGAATCCTGAAGAATTGATCAATTGGATCAATGACATGGAGGAATTTTTCAAGTTTGAGGAAATTGAAGATCCTCACAGAGTGAGGTTTGCAAAGAAAAAATTGAAAGGTCACGCTAGTATATAGTGGAAAGAGGTATAGTTAGAAAGAGGAAGACAAGGGAAAGATACAATTTCTAGATGGGACAAAATGGTGTCAAAATTGAAGAAACAATTTATTCCAGATGATTATGAATTGTAGCTACTCAAGAAGATGTAGAGCTTGAGGCAAGGAACAAGGATCTTGAAAGAATACACAGAGGAATTTCACAAGGTCCTAATTCAGACAAGACATTCTAAGGAAAATAAAGAGAAATTTTCTCGTTATATTAACAGGTTGAATCCAAGCATACATGAAGAATTGGCACTAGTAAGAATGACCACCATTGAGGATGCTTATAAGTTTTCTCTAAAGGTTGAAGAATGACTTAAGAAGAGGTTTGAGAAAAAAACAACAAGGTGGAGGTCATGGAGAAAAGAACAATGGACAGTCATATGGAGGTTGAAATGAAGATCAAAAGAAGGGTTAAGGCTCCAATAGCAGCCAAAACCAAAAAGGAGATAACATCTACCGTCCTCATGATCAAAATAATGGAGACCAAAGAGGAAGAGAAATATATGGACAAGGACCAAGAAGAGGAGGCTTTCATGCAACCTATTTCCAATGTGGAGAAGGAAATAGATCCTATGAGTGTCCTCAACATCAAGGAAGGATAAATAGAAGACTTGAGAGTAATGCACAAGTTTCACATGTAGATGAAAATGTTAAGTCTTCATATTCTGAGGATGAAAAAAGAGGACGTTCTTGTTACTAAAAGAGCCTTGCTAAATGAGAAGGAACCAACTCAAAGGAAGAATTTGTTTCACACTAGATGTAAGTGTGAAGGTAAAATTTCCAAGGTTATTATTGATGGAGGTAGTACTGATAACCTTGTTTCAGAGGAAATGGTTAGTAAGTTGCAATTGGAGAGAAGATGGCATCTGAACCCATACTGAATTGTTTGGTTGTAGAAGGACCATAAAGCCTTGGTAGATGAACAATGTCTAGTAAAGTTCAAGATTGTAAATTACCATGATGAGGTATTGTGTGATATTATGCCTATGGATTTGTTGGAATTTCAATTATTACCTCTAGAGTGCTTATTGGAAATAGACAGTTATGCACAAAATTAACTACTCTTCAAATTAGGAGGGGAAGCTCCCTATTTTTTTTATGGTTGCGTAAAAGTAAAGTGAACTAGGTTCCTATCTTTTTTACTCAACGGTAGGGCACAAGGGTGATAAAACATAATGTGTTGCAACTAAGGTTTTCTTTGGTTTCTACAAATCTTAACTACAACTAGGCTAACTTTTAATCTATCATATTTCCTCAAGAAAAATAGAGCAAGATGGTATAAGAGATATTTTGGAATGGTTCAATCACTTAGACAAAATATCTCTCAGAATACATTTGAAGGCTTTGAACTTCCATACTTATGCCGAAATAGAACTCATGAAAGTAATCATCAAACTATAGGCTAGATATTAGGATTCCCAAGTAGGAGCAATGCTCTTTCTGAGTGTAGGATGAAATGTAGACTACTAGAAACAAAATATAATGATAATACTACTCTCTAAATTCCCAAGGAGGTGCTCTAAGGTGTAGATTGAAAGAAAGATTATTTGGAACAACATACAATGACAGATCTTGAGACTTTTGGATCAAAGGTGTGTGGCTCTCCTAATTTATTATCTCAGCTTCGATCAAAGATTACACTTTGGGACAAAAACTTTTGTGAAAGAGACAATCACACAACTAATCAACCAATAGCACATGAACATATATTGAACACACCTATCTGAATAGAAAGAACACAAGTTGTGCTCAACGTTTAGCTATAACAAATATGATTCAAGAACATATATTAAGCGAAGAAAGTCAAAGGCTTTTGAGCTCAGTGTTTTGTTTCCGTGAAGTAAAGTTAAAATACAATGAGAAAAGGATCTTATTTATAGAATGCTCAAAGGAGTAGGCAACCCTAAAATATCTTTGATTTAACACTTAGTTCTTTCCAATTTGCAATATTTATTCCTATGTCTAAAAGTAGGTAACCTAACAGTTAACTGGAAAGTCTACTTCAATTAACTGATACTAAACTAAAAGAGAACTCCAATATACAAAAGTGCCTCCAAAATAGACATGCACAATTAGTGGGACAGTGAGTTAACTTGGAAAGAGGCATCAAGTTAACTCTTGTGTCATAAATGCTATTTGGAGGGGTAGGACATCCTAACTGATTGTTTACACCTCATTAACTTGAGTCATCATTTCCTCTAACCAGTTGTTGACTGCCTCTGCATCTAGACAACTGATACTCTACAAGATGATGATATGTCATTGTAGCATTTCCTCGCCACCTATAATCTACTCCCGATATTCAATAGTCTTTGCATCTAAATCATCCAACTTTGTAGACATGGATGCAATCTAACTTAACCTGTGATCAATAGGATCACCACAAAAATTTCTACAGATGAGATCTTGAAACTGTGTTTGTACCTTAGCTAACTCGATGTATTCACCTCCTTCATGCTGGTATAGGAAAGGGGTATATGTTACCAATGTTCTTTTGAACTTGATAACACCTTCCATGATTAGTCTGTACTTAATCAGTTCTACAAAGTTTGTATCATAAGTTTTCATTTTGTATGCAAGCTATTATTTCCAAGTGTAAATATGTTGCTTGTTCTGCTCTATAGTAATTGAATTGTACACCATCTACAAGTCTGAGAGAGTGATCTCATCTATAGGCCTCTTCTCTATTGTGTCTCACTCTAATTCTTGGATCTCCACATGAAGGTCATGGGCTCTGTACCTTAGTTGGTATACCTCTGCAAGTATACACCGACCCTTGATGAAAAATTCTTCCACTTGATCTCTCAAGTGATTTCCATATAGGATCAAATGACTTAGCTGATTTTTTTCTCCAGAGAGCTCCAACATTTTTGGAAGCAAGGCAAAGATGTTTGATGTACCATGCATCAAGTTGGAGATATATAGTTGCAGCTACTGGTTTTGAACCTTTAGGGATTCTTTATCTTTACCATCCTTCACCATTCTTTCTTTGATGCTCACTGATACAACTTCAAAGAGATCCACTTCAACCTAATGTGTGGTATTTTCAAGGTTTACCTTCAACAAGGTGAAGTCATCAACCTCTAGCTCATTTACATTTTTTTCTTTAGGTGGTGTAACAGTCTCAATGACAATCCCATTGTCAGCATTCTTTCCCACATGGACCTACTTCTTGAGCTTCTTCTCTAGCATGTCCTAAGAGACATGGTCAAATTTTGTGAAGTCCAGTTGGTAGGATGACTTCTCTCTATTCTTTTCTAGGAGATACTCAAACCAAGATGAATCTTTTCTAACCTCATTGGAAGGATGAATGCTAGGCCCATGAATTCCTGGTGAGTGGGATTGTGTTGCAGTGTCACATGGTGGCGTATCCAGCTCTAAGTCAATATGGATTGGTGACTACTATGGTGGTGGTGGAATGGGAGGATCTACTTCCATCTTTGGTACTGTCTTAGCTGTAATTGTTTCTATCATTGGCTCAGTTGTGTTTGTGACTATCTCCAAATGTTGCTCTTGTTGATTTGTATTAGTAATCAACATTTTTTCCCCTTGTATGACCTAACAATCTAGCTCCTCTTGGAGGGTTACTCCATGTATTCTATCTAGGCTTAGCTCTTGACATGGAAGGTAGTGAAGTATGAACCGGTGGCGGCTCTGTGTTGGGAATAACTACCTTCCTTTTCCTTTTACTATCCAAGTAGAGTTGCTTATTTTTGCTAACTCTACTTGTTCTTTCCTCATTCTTTGTAGACCAGGTTGACTCGCAACCTCTATTTCCCACCATGGGGCAATGAGGCATAAAACTTCAAAGAAAAGTTAATGCTTTTATGTCACGTGAATAACAATCTGACATCCTACTGCTCCAATTGAACAGATAGGTCTTACTCTAGTGATTCTCCAACCAAATTTCATATTTATTGAAGGAGATCAATCAAACATCATCAGTAGCCTGTGTAGCTTCATCTTCAAGAAGAATACATCACCTACTTAGTGGAGGAATGTAGCTACTACTTTGGACAAGGAAGAAGAAAATGTTAATCTTGTAGTCGGAGGGCTAGTATTACCACTTCCTACATGGTAGTAAACATCCTGGCTTACCAAGTGTACACAAGAGGAGAACAAATCCTCTATTTCAAGAAGTTGTTAGAGAAGCATTCAACATAGAGCTAATCTTCCAAAGAGGTTCTTGATTATTTTCAAGAAGAACCACAAGAAGAACCTCCAACTCAAGCAATGGGTGACAAAAAAAACAACAATGATGCCATTGGCCAAAATGGGAGAAAAACCAAGCGTCTAGCCCCATTACCTTGGGGTAACAACATTTTCCCATTAGCCTTGCAAGAAAACCATGAACTAACCAAAGTATCACAATAGAATTTCACAAGATTTTATGGTGATAGGGCTCATCACCCTAACGAGCATGTCTCAACATTCACAATGGCTTGTTTCATTTTGCATGTGTCACACAAGGATATCACCATTCATCTCTTTGTTGAGACTCTCGAGGAAAATGATGTAGACTAGTTCAATCATCTAGAACTAGGTATCATCACAAGCTGGGTGGTCATGAGAAAAATATTTTTGGAAAGATTCAAGCCCGTCAAGGATAGTCATCAATTATTTGCACAACTCTCAAACTCAAATATGGATCCAATTGAACTGATGAGAGAATGTGGCAAGGTTTAACCACCTCATCACATGCCTCTCCCATACACTCAACCCATCAGATGATATCTTGATAAGTAGCTTCATCAATTCCCTCCCATTAGAAATAGCCTTCTTCTTGAAGTCGGGCCACAAAGTGGATCTAAAACTTACACAAGAACAATCAATTAAGCTAGGAGACCATATGATCACAACTAGGAAGATGAAGAATGATGCAATCAAACCACTTGTTCAAGCATCTGTGGATCCACTACTACATAAGGTAGCCAATGAGGTGACTATCCTCAAAATACAATCACCCACTCAAGGGCAACAAGCACTGCTTGCACCATCGTCATATCAGCCTCAGTAGCCTTACTATCCAAAGAGGAACAATTTCTAGTTGTTCAACAACTACAAGCCCAAATTTACAGGACCTCCACCAAGACAAGCAGAGGTTGAGAAGTCTAATGTGTTTTGTTGTTTCCACAAGACAAAAGAACACACCAAATCCACATGCCCAAATAATTTGAGAATGAATTAGATCACGAGATATATTGAGGCTGCACCAAGCTTGATTTTTGTACCTTCACCAAATGTGAATGTTGTATCAACACAAAAGGAAAACTTTGATGGCGACTTCACAACAAAATATTTCAATAATGAACCAGTAAATCAAGAAGAAGATTACCAACAATATTATCTCACTGTCAATCATGAGAATATTTCAAGGCCTATGTTCACACATGCCCAACACTTCAAAGAACAAAAAGAAGAAGAAGAAAGATAGAAGTAAAAAAAAAAGGGAAAATAACTTCCTTCCACTTCTAATCCTAAGTCTTCACATGAGAACATGACGCCAAATTCTCAAGATACGTCTTCAGAAAATTTTGACGTGACCTCCATGATGAAGATGAAGGTAAAAATATATTAGTTGGAGAATCTTCAGTACCATCCAGACCAATTGGATCAAATTCTCAAAGTAGTAAAGAAGCAAGCTCCAACCCATGTTGCTTGAATCATCCGTACTAGTGGAAGAAAATCCAAAACCTTTCTACATATCTCTATATTTGGGAGGGTTCAAACTCTGCAACTATATAATAGACTCAGGATCTTTGGACAATGTCATGCCCTTACAAATCATGAATGTTTCAGGACTCTCATTCACTGAGACTCATGAAAAGTATTACTCACTTGAGTCAAAGCTGGTGTTTTTAGTTTTCCAACTAAAAAATGGTCAAGGCTAGCTTCCTTTCTAGAGAAGAAGATCATGATGACCATCCTAATATTTGACATTCCAATCAATTACGGGATGCTAATGAGTAGGAGATTTTGTAAGGATCTCAAAGGATAGATTTAGTTGGATTGGTCATTTGCAACAATCCCATTGAAAAAGGGCATCTTCAAGTTGGAACTTGAGGCTAAATTGAGAATCATAGTGGTGAAGTCCTAGGTCCCCCAAGCACAAGTGTTGTATCAAGGCATGGGTCCCGACACATATGCCATGCTATCTAAAGTAACTGAAGAAAAGTAAAATGTTGCATTTTCCACAAGCACATCAAATGAAAGTTTAAAGATGTGAAAAATGCAACTTGACAGAAGTTTCTCAACAACAGGCTCAGGAGCAGGAGTTTTCATCACTTCTCCCAAAGGCCCTTTATACCCATTTTCTTATCATTTGCAAATTGATAATATAAACAAAACTACAAAATATGAGGCACTCATACTAGGCCTCAAAAACATAAGGGATATGGGTATAAAATTCCTCCAAGTCAAAGGTGATGCAGAGTTGATCGTCCAATAGATCAAAGATCGATACTAAGTAAAGAAAAGTCACCTTCGGTCTTATCGACAAATGGTTTGGAATGAAATCAACTAGTTCAAGGCATTCAACATCAAATTCATTTTTCTCAAGCAGAATAGCAGAGCAAATTCCCTCGCGGTATTGACTGCTCTCTTCATGCCCCATTCTGACTTCTGTCAAAACGCCTTCACCATTGAGCTTATCTACAAGCTGGTTGTCCCTAAAAATTGTGACAACTGCCAGGTCTTCAATGATGATGATGAAATTGAAGAATTCATCTGCATGGGGGATACTATAAATATTTATTCTTTGAAGGAAGTGCTTCTCCCTTCAAAGAATTTGTTGCAGAAGATTCTGAAGCAATGGAATCAGGCATCCTCCAATTGAGAGGCAACAATATCCCCAAGGGTCTAGTATCCTTGGAGAATATCTTTGATAGGAATGACAAGAATGTACAAGATCAAAGGAATTTAGTCAAAAAAAACATCTGTCGATTACTATAAAGTCAACATTGGTACTGAAGACAAGCCCCGACTTGTTAACTTGGGCAAGTGTTGCACTATAGAGGAAAGCAATTGCTTCATCTCCTTATTCAGACAGTATTGAGACATGTTTTCTTGTACCTATGAAGATTTGAAAGTCTTCACATCGAAGGAATTATCTCACACAATTCCACTCAAGTTAGATGTCAAGCCCTTCAAACAAAAGTAGAGACACTACAACCCACATGTCCAAGATATGATCTACGCAAAGGTACAGAATATGGTGGATGCAAAGATTATTTTTCCAATCCATCATTCCACTTGGGTGTCTAACATAGTTCCTATGCGTAAGAAGAACAAAGATATCTAGATCTGTGTAGATTTTAGGAATCTCAACCAATCATCCCTAAAGGATAATTATCATTTACCAATCATGGAGCACACATTGTAGATAGCCATCGGATCAAAAATGTTGTCATTTCTTGACTAATTTTCTGGATACAACCATATTATAGTGGCTAAGGAGGATCAAATCAAAATGGTATTCACTACCCTGTGGGGTACGTTTTCCTATAAGAGGATGCCCTTCAGCCTCATCAATATGGCGCTACTTTCTAGAGAGCCATGGATTTGGTGTTTTGGTACCTTAAGGATAAACTAATCATCATCTACCTTGACAACCTTACCACTTTCTCAAAGAAGTGGAAGTCCATTTTCAACACTTAGTGAAAGTGTTCAAGATATGTAGGTCCCACCACATATCATTGAATCCCAAGAAATCCATATTTGTAGTGATGGAAGGCAAGTTACTTGGCCATATCATCTCCAAAGAGGGAACTTGGATTGACCCTGATTGGGTTGAATCAATCAATAACCTATCTCTCCCAACAAACACAACTCAGGTACATTCCTTCAACAAGGTCAAATTCATACAAAAATTTGTATTTGACTTCTTAGAGCTAACCAAGGACATATCAACAATGATGAAGAAGATGTCCACCTTCAAATGGACCAAAAAAGGAAAGGAGGCATTCATCAAAATAAAAGAAGCCATCAGTCAAGCATGGGTGTTGCTTCAAACCAACTTTGATAAAAAAATTATTCTTTATTGTTACACGTTGAAACACACTCTCTTCGCCATACTGATGCAAAATATGAATAAGGAAACTAAATCTCCAATTGCTTTCATGAGCAGCAGCTTCAAAGATAGTGAGTCTCGATACTCCTAGATCGAAAAGAACGCATATGTAATTGTGAAGGCAGTTAAGAATTTCAAATTCTACATCTTGAACTCCCACACAACTATGTATGTTATAGATACTACAATCAAGAGTATCCTAACTCAATAGGAGATGGGTACCAAAAGAGGTAACTAGATTGCAAGGGTCCAGGAATGCGACTTGGAGATCAACCTTACCAAGCTCATTTGTGGGAGACGTCTATGTCATCTCATAGCGAAAGACAGTTATCTAAAGCACCAATCTGCTAATGGAATCCTGCAAAGAGAGATTGAAGAAGACCTTCCAATGGTCTTACTAGCTGATTTTGTAGAAGAATGGTACACTGAATTGTGGTACTATTTAACTTATGCAGAATGTCCAAATAATTTGGACAAATAGCATAAAAGAACTCTGAATTGAAGAGCACAAAGCTATGTATTGAGAGGTAACACTCTATACAAGCATGGGCTTGATGGAGCATTCTTGCTATGCGTCAATAGGGACCAACACCGGTGGTTGGTGGAGGAATTTCACAACAAATCATGTGGTGGACACATTTCATCAAGGGTCACGACATTGAAAATCCTTCAGGCATAGTTCTTCTAGCTAACTTTTTTCCTCGATGCATACGATTGGGTGCACAAATGTCAAAAGTTCCAACAATTTGTTGGTAAACTTAAGCTGGAAGCCATTCCACTGAGGCTGGTGGTTATAGATGCTCCATTTCAACAATGGGGCATAGAATTCATAGGTCCAATCAACCATAATTCTAATAAATGGCATGTATATGTTCTTATAGCGATAGAATAATTCACAAAATGGGTTGAGGAAATTCCTACCAAGCAAGCTACTTCTAAAGTTATGTACAAATTTCTCAAAGAAAACATCATTACATGCTTTGGGGTACCTCAAAAGATCGTGTTTGACAAAAAAAAAAGCTTCTCATCAGAGGATTTAGTAGAATTTTCTTTTGATTATGGCATCACCTTGTCCCACTCTTCAGATTACTATCCACAAGGTAATGGACAAGCCAAATTCTCTAACAAGAACATTGTCACGATCGTGCACAAGATGGTTGAATCCAATCAACAAGCTTGGAACAAGAATTTGTATAATGCTCCTTGGGCCAATAGAATCATGCCCAAGAGAGCTATTGGAACTTCCCCTTTTACTATCTTATATGGCACAAAGGTTGTGTTACCCATCACTCTAGAGTTGTTCACTTTGTAGCTAGCATACGCAGTAGTGTATGAAGAATTCAAGGATCCGATCAAAAAACACATCTTGTTCCTAATGAAACTACAAGAGGAAAGGGTGGAGATAGTTGATAAGATCACTCAGCATCAAGAATGAGTGAAGAATATCTTCGACAAGAAGGCTCATCAACAAGAATTTGAGATCAGAGACAAGGTATTGTTATGGGACAAGAGACACAAGCCCAAGGGAATGCACGACAAACTTGACTCCCTTTGGCTAGGGTTGTTCCAGATCCATGATTTTGCAAGAGAGAAATCCTATATTCTCTCACATTCAAATGGAAGGCTCTTCCCGCTGTCATACAATGAGCAATACTTAAAGCATTTCATCCCTTCGGGGGTGGGTAGAGTTTCTGTAAATAATTTTCTTTCAATTTTTCATTATGTTGTAATGTGTTTCCCTATTTTGTAAAGTAATGTTGTGTTTTAGGTGTTTTCTTAAGTAGTCTTGTTTTAGGTGAATAATGAGAGAACTCCAATTGTTAGGTGAATTAGGAAATAATCCCTAACTCCAATACCCAATTGATTAGAATACTGGTCTACAAAAACTAGAGATTCTTGGTCCTCCTATGCCATAATTATTTGACATGGTCCCCAGATGGAGCCTAATGTTGTACACAAAATTATTTTTTTCTTCAATAAGGAATTTTGATTAAAATGATTTAAATCATGTAAAATTGTTGTTGAAAGTCCATTTTAGGTCAAACAAAACATAGGATTTTTGGGTTTATATCAAGGAAGATACTTTCAAATTTCTAAAAATTTGAAAATTAGGGTTTCATACCCTTGTTTTTAGGAAAACCCCTGAAAATAGGACCTTTCTAGAATTAGTTGAAAATGATTTTGATAGGATATTTTGACTTCACGATCACACCGGTCAATTCAAAATCAACAAAAATTTTATTTTACTCTGGTGGGTCTACTTCATTTTTTCAAGAGAAAAGTTAGGACCTCCACAACCATTAATGGTAGATGGCTAGTACCAGGTATCAAAATCTAAGCCTCAAAAGCTTCAAGGAAGAATCCATGGTGAAAGATGCTCAAAAAGAAGCTCTGCGATGGAGGGGATTTTCAAAAGTGAAAAATGATGAAAATATTCTAAGTCTAGAGAATGCACACCTTGCTACAAGAAAAGATGTGCAAACAATGCCTTAATCATTTTTCAAGCACCCGTACACATAACATGGTGAAAGCGATTGCTATAGTGAACACATTCACATCATCAACAACAATGATCAAACTAGTCAAGCTACATGAAGAATGCAAAGCATGAAGAGATGAGAATTTTCAAAGAAAATGATAAAACTACAGCCAAAAGTGCCCCTATTGGCCAAGGGCTCCCATGAATTCAAAAGGTCAAAGGAAGTCATCAAGTTTTTACAAGACAAAAATCTCCTTCATGATTTTTTTGGATTTTCAATGCTTCATCAAGCAAGTTCACCTGATTCATGAAATCATTGACAAACGAAGGTGAAGATAGAAGATGTTGAAAACAAGTATCATCAAAGACTATAGTCAATCAAGGAAAAAGCACCCCTGCTAGCTAGGGGTACCCATCATTTTGAGCCACTTGTTATGGTTTTCAACAACTATTTTCTACAAGGCATCTGCTCAGCATCCTTTCAGCTTCACGTTCAATCTAGTTGCAAGCTCACAAGACTTGTAAAGCATTCACAAATGAAGATCAAGTGTAAAACACTAGAAGAAAAGGTAGATTGAAGAACACAAAGAATTGGCTAAATGTTAAGGAATTTTCACCTTCCTAGAAATAGGTGCCCATCTTTTTGGGCAATCAAATGTAGTCTTCAAGGTCTATAAATTCTAGGAAGTCCTTTGTCTTGATCAATCTCAACAATGACACCATCAGTAGATTCAACAGATAAATCAAACATCTGACAACAAAGATCAAACTGGGGTTGTTCATGAAATGTTGCAAACTAAAAATGACAACACCAAAGGTCAAAGGT